>CM067376.1:61554876-62754876 GCA_034510155.1 Eucriotettix oculatus
CTTCCCACGAGGACCCTCAAACAGCCTCAAATATTACACAAAATCATCTAACTAATCTACAACGATGGCTAGAAAAATGGAAAATGAAAGGGAATGTGAATAAATCTACACATATTACATTAACTCACTATAAATAAATTGCCCCCCCCTCAGTCAAATAAATAAAGTTTAAATTTCACAAAAGAACCAGAAAAATATTTAGGACTAAACTCAGATTCTTAAGTTACTTAGAAAAATCATACAATAAAAATGAGAAAACAAGTTGAAGTGAATACAAGGGAGCTACTATGGCTGATCGGAAGAAAATCACGGTTTCAGTGGACAGTAAAACCCTATTATATAAAGCTGTAATCAAACCAATATGGGCCTATGGGATTGAGCGATGGGGTTGTGCAACAAAATCAACTATATCAATTATTCAAGGATGCCCATCCAATATCCTCCGGCAAATTGAAAGCGCCCCATGGTACACAACGAACCACACGCTATATATAGATTTAATAGTTACAGCGGTACAAGAAATCATCCATAAAAAAAGGCATCAAACATCACGCAGTACTAAACAATCCCCAATATTAGACAAACTCCTAAAACCAGTGATCAATAAAATACTCAAAAACATGTGGCCTAGTGAATTATTTTAAGTAAACTAGTCATTGTTTAATCAAAGTCTACATGCGATATCATTAGCTATCTCACCGATAATGTTATTAGATAGTAATACAATTAGGAGTAGTCAAAATTTTAGAATTGTATATTATTCTCATTGCTAAATAAATTAAGATAAAACAGCTGATTAACTTTCAGCTTAACACTATTATAGCAGTTCTCGTCGTTGAAACGTTTTTGTTGTACAGTAACAAATAAGCTGAAACCTAATTCATAGGTCAAAACTAAATGACAATATGTAATGTGATGAAGAAGACTGATTCAAAAATCTCAATCTCAAGAATCCCCCTACAATAATTTTAGAAAATTACACTAGATGAGTACTCAATTTTCCGCCGAGTCTAGACAACAATTTAGAATAATCGTGATCAACTTAGGATGGGATTCCCATGCGGGAAATTCACGACTTTTTTGGTGTCTGACGTTAACTGTGATGAAACTGGCATCATTTCAAACCTATACAATATGAGAAAGTCAGGCAGAGGTTTGCATCACACTTATATAAGGTGAGTATATTCTGGAAGGATTCCTTGCCGCCCACTTCTCGAATGTTCCTGAAGGAGGAATGGTTTCCAACCAATGAATAACAAACTTTTTTTATATTTCTCCCAAATACAGCAGCTAACTCTCAGAGTTACCTCAAAACAACAAGGCATATTGGGTTGAGTAGGTAAACAAATTCCAATCAACGTGACCAATTCTTTCGCGTCATGGCCTGGAGCCATTAATTAATTAATGATATCTGTAGATGCAAGTTTCATATATAACGATGTTGCTGTTGTTCCACATTTTACTGTTTATAATAAACAATAACAGTTAAAATTTAGAAATCTTTTATTAATATTGAACTATGAAATATTTTAGTCTCGATAATTAACAGGTTAAAACTGTTCAAATACAGGTATGAACAAAAGAGTCGTAGTAGTGTTCCAAAACATTAAACTTCCAAGTACTTGAATGATACTTCCAAACAATTTTTCATTCACTTATTTTAATACTAAATTGAACAACTTCAAGATGCACACTTAACGATATGATTATTGCTGTCTCAGATCTTTAATGAACTCGTCAAAACATTTAGTACTAGGAATCTTTTAGCATCATTGCCATTTTCATCTGAAAACATTTCCTTAAATGAATATGTTGTTGTTATGGTATTCAGTCCTAAGACTGGTCTGATGCAACCCTCCATGCTAACCTATCTTGCGCAAGAATTTTACATTTCCACATAACTAAAACATCCCCTGCATCTTTAACTTGCTTAGCGTATTCCATCCTTGGCCTCCCTCTTCTGTTCTTATCCCACACGCTTCCCTCCAATGTGAATTTTTCAAAACCCTCATGTCTTAAAACGTGGCCGATTAATCTATCGCTTCTCTTGGTGAACGTCCTCCATATAGTTCGATTTTTCCATATTCTGTTTACAACTTCCTCGTTAGTGATTCTATCCACCCATCTGATTTTCAGCAATCTCCTATGGCACCACATTTCAAAGGTTTTTCATTTTTATCGTCCACGTTTCGCACTCATATTTGGTATACATTCAATAGTAAACTAAAAACAGACCCATAAATTCCCAATAAATTTTATGTTTCATAGTTTTCACGGATACCAAATCTATTAGAAACATAACGTCAGATATCAATTCCTCCTCCCACGCCATGACTGAAAATTTATATACAACCGCAATAACAATATAATTCCATTAAGTGGAAGAAATTATGCAGAAGGTACAACGACGACGGCGATACTTGAATATATAAAACTGGCAAATTCACATAAATTTAATTTCGCATCGTGTCTTAAATATATAATGAAAAACTTTATTCCGAAAATTTAACCATCGGGATTGTTTCTTAAAGAAAATTTAATTTCAATGGGTCGTCATGCCTTAATCAACGAATATTGAATATGTAATCAACAAATTTCTTCACCCTGAAAGGTTTATTCCAATTTTACCCGGACTTAAATTTCTAAGAAAAAATTCGTGTGTTCAGATATGAAACGAGAATAACTGACTGCCGTAGGTTTAACTGAATGTTTTTGCTGTTGTATTCAGTCCTAAGAAGACTGCGCAAGCCTTTTCAGTTTTACATAACTATCGCATCTCACATCTTCCCTTATTTCCTTAGCGTATTCCATCCTTGGCCTCCCTCTTCTGTTTGTACCTCACACACTTCCCTCTAACGCTACTTTCACAAGACCCTTCGTGTCTGAATTATCCATGCCTTTTCCCATAACAATATTTAAACTCTTGACTTTCTTCTGCATATGAAAACAGGAGTAATTTTCGACCTTAATTCCTTATTTCCTTTCTCAAATAATTCTTATAAGCAGAAAAAAACTGAATCTTACATTAATATGTATGGCAAAAATCCGACAATGAAGAGATTGAGAATTTAATCTCGTTAACACATGGGCTGCATTCCTTCAGATGAGCCTAAGAACTGGACAACTGAATTACAAAGTAGGTAATGAAGCCTAAGAACAGGCAAAACTAAAAAAATAATAAACTGAATACAACGTTTTTTACGAACGTTGTTGCAGATCCAAGGCAATGTTAAGAAAGTTCTTACTATTTTGAATCCCAGTTGGAGTGGAAACGTTGTATGTTGTTTATTTTATCACTTAATTTCGTCTGTTTATATCTCTATATCGTCTTGTTAATTTTAAATGAATGCAGATATTTTTTTATATTTTCAACGTATGCACGAATTTAAAGCAGCGCAGGAAACGGTTTTTGAGTCATCTTGAATCGTTCCCAAACGGTTTACGACTATTAACAACCGGTTATGATGTTGAGATTGTGTGTGCTGTCAGGTATACTTGCATGATTAAAGCCGCTCGCTATCGGTAATGGTGACATGTGTAGGGGAGTGTACGTGACGTGGCGAGGCCGCGCTGCTTACGTAAGCACTGAACTTGACGCCATATTGTTTGTACTATATTAGCTTTGGACGACCTTGCACGCCGTGACGTCACCTCTCCAGTTCGGCTCGTCTTCATTAGCCTCCGGGCGGTCCTCGAGTTATATAAACCACAAACTATCGCATTTCGGCTACAGGCCTTGAATGTGACCCTGCCTTTCTGGAAATGTAAATCATAACAAGGTTACGGACAGGGGGAAAAAAATCCCAATTCCCTCCTTTGTTTCCTGCATTGACTCAGTGTGAGTAAAGACATACAAATCAACTAAACTCTCTGCAGTCTTGGGAGAACGAATCAGCTTGCAAAGAAGACAAAATCCGAATCAAATTGCACAATTGAGTTTAAAAATAAATTATAAAAAATGCAGAGAACAGGCTCATACACAAACTCATTCTAAAATATATCGGTAAAATTAATTGTCTGATAATAAACAAACGTATCCTCGTATCAAAGAATACAGGCGTGTTACATCAATTGAAAAGAAAGAAAAATTACTTTTAAAAAATAATATTAATATCATGTAACGAGTTTCAGCACCAATTTAATCGTCTCACAGACAAATAATATTTGAAAATGATACTGTAGGAGATAGAAACAATTATACATACGGTCTGCATATAACTTTTTTGGGGGAAGGGGAGTTCAAATCTACAATAGGATAGTCCAGAAACTGGTAACTCCCCTTTATTATCAAAGGAAGACGAACAGAAAAAATTAAAAGTAATTCCAAATGGTGAGAACAAAAATAACATCCGTGTTTAAAGTAAAACAATTAGAAAAATAAAAATATATATTTTATCTCTTGCTTTTGGCTGTAATTTGGCTACTTCTTTCTGTAATTGCAACAAAATAATAATATAAGACTTCATAAATGAAGTAATATAAATAATATTAAGTGGGATACAATGAAAACACATTGTGTTCAAATAATATTAATAGGACAATTGGCTTATAAATTAATTCATATAAATGGAAATATCCACTTTTTATGTCTAAATATAAATTGGTGATTTAATTAAAAATATTTGTATTGTTTTATTCAAACAGCTGCTTTGCGACCTTCACCAATATCGATGAATACGACATTTCCAACGTCAGCTCATTAACTGTTTCTTGTATTGTTTGGGAAACCTTTTTCTTTTGTCTTTTTGAAGACATCCTCCAGAGGAGGCCCCGCCCGGAGATCCGAATGGGTGACTATTTTACCTCCGGAATATTTTACCCGATAGGCTGCCATCATGTTGTTACGCATTTAGTGTTGCATGTCCGCGGGAAATTTAAGACACAGCTGAAGTTTCCCCTGGCTTTCAGCTTTACTTTAAAAATACACCTGAAAAAATTAGAGAAAAAAACACAAAATAACGATACAACAACACTTCAGCTATTCATGAGATAGATTTACTCCAAAACATTATTTTAGAAAATACGTTCAGACTACTCAAATATAAGGTGTTCCTAAAAAGTGCTGATTTTTGTTTTCCATGTTTTTATTATTTTGTAAATCATTGTTTTATTAATACTATGTTATGCTTGGCTTAATTGAATTTATTTTACGCTTGAGTAGGAAAACGGAAGCAGGAATTATTATATGGATTTTATTTCAGGGTTAAGGAACAATTAATTTTAATTCCAAATGAATAATTATTTCCGTTACAATCAAGCTAATTCCAATAAAATTAAGTTTGTGGTTAATATAGATTTATGCCTTCCTTCTAGCAGTAAACAAGTCGTTATCAAGTACGGAAAACAAATATTCAGTCAACATGCCTAGATTCGCACGAACTTCTACGCATTTATCCGACGACAAATTCTAATTCTTTGTGTAATCTGCGTCGCGTCGATTCGTTCTACATGTTATTGTGAAATATTTATTTTATTTGCTTCACCTATGTAACGTTAGCTGTGAGTGAGAGAGTTTATTTGGTTGTCATGGAACAAATCGTGCAGTGGAAATTGATTTATTATATGCAATTGTTACAAATAGTACTTTGATATATTTAATTGGTCATAGGGGCCAGGATACGCTGATTTGGTTGGACAAAGTCGTTCGGCAACAGGAAGCAGTGACCGTGGAGGCTAATCTACGGAGGAAGTTGGAGGCAATTGCCTAGAAAGTCTCTCAATGTCAGATTCGCCAGTGTTGTCGTCTCCGACATAGGTTCCTATACTCACAGGCAAAGACTTTAAGGCAAGTACCTCGAAATGTATGAGCGACTTTCGCAAGCATTCGAGAAAAATTAATAGTAAGGGTCAACAGACAAAGCTCGGAGGCGCGTCATTGCTTCCTTTAAAGCGCAGAGGGTCGGAAAAATTGGATGAAAAATCAAGAATGGAACCAAATTTGTTGTAAATAGGTTCTGTTGGCTCTCCTATGTATCTCTTCACAATGAAAGATAATTAACTTTCAAGGTTTACGTACATAACAGCGCTTTTTTCCGCATTGTCAAGACCAAGGTTAAAGCAAAGTGAATCAAATCTGAAGAAATTACAACTTTAACATTGAATTCCAAAATTTTGAGTAATATTGTCCGTAGAACAGGTTTTAATTGAAAGAAAGTTGAGATTAAATACATCATTATTTATCGTCTCTTTTTTAATTTAATGATTGTCAGTTGATGACAATAAACAAACATTTTTCAAAAAAATCATATTTTATTAAATTGAATTTAATAAAAATTATTTTCTTCAAGAAACAAAATAATGCTTTCAAACAAATAAGGCAATAAGGTCTATTAAAGCGAGAGTCGACCAAAATCAGCCGTGGACCTTGGTTCAAATCCTGGTACAGTTAATATTTTTTTCTATGTTCATTCGATCACTTAGTTCCATAGCTCAGTTGACAGAGCTTTGATTCTAAGCTTCCTTATTTTCTTGAATTAAATCAAGAGTATCTCTGATAAATATAAAAGAGTTTGTTTCTCTTCATTCGTTCAAATTTTAGAATAAAATAACTGAATATAATCATATTGACCTTCTTCGATAAAACACACACTTAATTGACAACGGACTACAATAATCTAATATTTAAATTAGTCTGACTGTTCTAATATTAAAATAGGATCATCAAAATTGTTAAGTCTTTATAATTGGCTATAAATTAATTTAGTTAAAAGGCCGAAAACTTTTCAGTTTTGGACCTCTATTTTCAATTAAAATATATGCATCAATTATAAAATGTAAGTTTGTTAACTATTTCTATTTGATAACGGCACATCAAATTTAACAATAGTTCATTTTAATGTTAGAGATGAAAGCTATTTTCGCTGAGCTTATTCGTGAGATAAAGTTGCAGGAATAATTTCTTTATAATCTATGCAATAGAAAGGATGTTTTATGAATATTGAATATATATTTGTATATTCCATAGTTTAACACGTCTACGCATATTGTTAAAGACCCCAGAAAAAACTGAGTGAGGGAGGTGGTAAGAAGTCGCTAGATCAAAGGAATTATAGTTTTAAAAAAGTTGCGAATGTGTTAGCTCACCAAATTCTATAATGTCACTGTGCATTGAAACTGGATACTTGTAAATATGCCGTATTTAATTACGCGCAAATTGCCGTATATTTCTTTATATTGTGCTAATATCCAAATTAATCGAGTATATATCCCACAAAATACTAACATGTCGAAGGATTTTGATAATCAATACGAAATATTTTTTAAATGCGTGAGTTTTATACTTTATTTTTATTTATATCCACCTATTGACACGACACATATTCACGAATTCACAAACTCGACTTTTTACCAATTATATCCTGCAATACACAGTTACGGAAATGTTCAAGGGTAATAAAACACAAGTAAAATTTCATTATTATTATTACTTGATATATTTACAGTCAATTGCAAATAAAGGTGTTATAATTTAACAGAGAACTGTCCAGAATCTAAGGTTACTTGTGTATTCTAAATTTCCGAGTTTATAATTGCACAACCTGATAAAATCATTTCAAGTTAGTATTTCAAAGAATTTACGACATAACTCATACTAAATATTTTTCTATAAAAGAGTTTGCGACTTTTGTTAATCTTCTTTTTTTATATACTATCAATTATAATTCATAGTTTAAGGTTCACACTCAGTGACGTAATGTTTTAAGTTCACGCGTTTTAAATACATTTTCGGGATGCTAAATTTCGTGTTATATAAAATAATTACTGAATTAGTGGCAATATTACATATATTGAATATTTTGTCTGTTGGAGAAGTGGTGTATTCCCTTATCTTCAATATTTATTTTATACATACTTTAAATGTCGTCCACAGGTCTGGCATTTTCTGCAAGGATTTGAAAGTTCCCGATTGTAGAATATTTACGAGCCACCAGGAGCTCCCTCTCGCGGATATTTCTTTCTTGAGTTACGATGGGGTTTACCTTCGGGGGTGCCTCGTTCTCTCTGTGATTTCAAGGTTCTCTAATTACGAGGCAACTTGACTTTTGGGAGGCGTATGTGCTGGGGTCGCAGACCTTGGGCATACGATATGAGTTAGTTGTCTGCTCCTCCTCCTCCTCCTAAAACTTGTGGAGGCTCGGAGAAGGGTAAGCCATCCCCCCTTTACAATCCCTTCTTATTCTACTAAGGGGGGAGTAGCCTGTTACCCTTAAAAACCTTACCCTGCCTTGGATAGAGTATTGGATTGGCATTGAGAGCTTTCACTCGCAGGTATTTCTCCTCAGAGTGGCAATGGGGCTTACTTTCGGGGACAACTCTTTCTGTAATTTCAAGATTCTCACATGACGAGACACCTTTATCTCTTTCGGAGGGTGTATGTACTGGGGTCGAAGACTTCGGGCATACGGTTAGAGTTGTCTACTTATCCCATATGATCAGTTTGACAACTGCCTCCTAAAACTGGTGGAGACACGGAGAAGGTAATGCTGCAAACCAACAGCAAACTCCTTTCCCGGCATTCGGATGAGCTTGAGAAAAGTCCGACCTACCTGATATAGGTTTTCTAGGATTTTCTCTGCATTTGTTTTAGGCGAGTCACCGGGTAGGACTGTAGTCAACCCTAGTCAACTCTTGACTGCCCACGTCTCCCTTCCGCACCCTTTCTCCATTTATAAATTCACTTAACATGCTATTAAAGGGCAGTTTCCAGTTACAGATCACCCTCATGTGGCTTGTTTCCCCCAAAACGATAATAAATTGGCGCGGCACTAATTTTGGTGTCATGCAGAAAGAGCTTTTAAATTGGTGGCCAACATTATGAAATTCAGAGACATGATTGGACTATTTTATTGTCATGGCAAAATTGAGAATAAATCAATAACTTAAAAGCTTCAGTCGGTTGACTAGAGGCATAGGCACCGTTACCATTAAGGTACCGGAAGAATTTATTTCTTCTTTAAGGTGCAGAGAATACTTTTTTACTGCGTGTATTCTGGACTCCCTTCATGTGCTGGGAGAATTTACAACTCAGTTAAGGCATACGTAAAAGTGTAAGTGTTCAAAAATAGTCTCGCTCGGTGCCGATTAAACCAGAAGTGCAGCCAGACAAGGAAATGCTCTGGCACGCTGTCAGAGCTACTGGTTTGAGTGGTTTGAGAGGAATCCCTGCTGCCGTCAATGAATGGAAGCCGTGTGGACTTAACAGTTTAGTCCCTTGGCCGTAGTAGACGGAGCGTTTCTGTGTCAGCAGTCCGGGAAGTGAGGTTGCCTTTGTGCGGCAGACACTATGCGCTATTGACAGGTGTGGTAAATGTGGTTTTCCTTGAGTGTGAGGGAAGCGCCCACACTAGACTAACTGTACCGTGCAAGGTCGCAATTGGGGCTATCAGTGGCCTCGCTCCCACGCGTGCCCGAGCAAACAAAGCCCGAGTCGTCGCCCATGCGTCCAGCAGGCAGGTGCCTACACGTCCCACACCTCCCCTCCTCCTCTAAAACAGAGGGGTCAGACAACACCCTTCACAATCATCCATGTCGCATTGTATGTCCCAGAAAACACTCTGCCTGTTACTTCATATTCATCAACATTCGCCTATACCGGCCTTACCTTTTCAAATCTCCAGGTTTCACTTCCGCATGATCCTGCACTCCGTATTTACACCTTTAGAAATATCCCCAAACCCTTATTAAATTTTGGTAGCCCAACAGCTAAATAATACAATTGTTTCACTTATATCACTACACTGCAATGAATTCCAATAGCAAACCGTGAGGGATTTTCATGTTTGTTTTAAACCCCATGTTCAGATTATCTTTTGCTTCCGGCATAGTCCGCTGCCGCTAGTATCATTGTTGCCTTAATATCATAAGTGTTTACTTTACCTCAAAATTATGTTTAGTGATCAAGCTTTGTTTCCCAATGTGTATGTTAATGTTCATTTTATAACTGCTGTAACGTGCAATTTTACACTAAGTTGTCAGTTTTATAATTTCAATTTGGTGTAGAAAGCTTAGTCGTAATTAAATATGTATATTTAATTTTATATGCAAATATAAAAAAAAAGTTGCATCAAAATCGGTCGAGCGATTTTGGAGGTGAAGAAATACGAACACTCTCACACCGGAATTTTATATAAATACACAAATGTTTATGAAACATGATGAAGTTGTGGAGCTAAATTTGGCTTTAATCGTGGGAAAATTCGAGGTCGATGATGAGATCATTCTCTGTCAATGGGTCAAGCCGACAACTTAATTTAATTAATTTTTGACTAATACTTAGTGTTAGAAAATAATCTCGAGTTCAATCACTTATAAAGTATTTTTATACTTCTTTCATTGAAATTTACGTTATTATTTTCCTATGTACCAAACTATTTAGTACTTATTATAAAGTTAATATGTTATTGTATTTACTCCGTTCCGGCCTCCTGTGGTGTAGTGGCTAGCCTCTAGTTGCTGCCTCACAACTCAGAGGTCCCGGGTTCGAATCCTGGCTTGGGCTTGGATGTTTGTGTCGTCATGGTCGTGAGCACCGGGATTAAGGCTGCTGGGGAATTGATACACTGACCACGTATCACCCCAAAATTCGGAATGTGTCACGCCATATGACAGTCCACAGCCGCCTCGGTAGACCCAGGCCCTCAAGAGGGCTGTTGAGCCATTGGAAGAAGAAGAAGAGTCATTCCTTAGACTGGTCTGATGCAACCCTTCATGCTAACGTACTCTGCGAAAGTCTTTACGTTTCTACATAACTACGACCTCCTCCCTATTCTGCTTAGCGTATTCCTTCTAATTCTATTGTTACGAGACCCTCATTTCTCAAAACATGACCTATTAATCTATCCGGGATCTTGGACAAAGTCCTTCATATTGTTCTCTCTCCTCTTATCCTGCTTAGAACTTCCTGGTGAGCTACTCTAGCCACTCATCTGATTTCCAGCATTCTTCTATAGCACCACATTTCAAAAGTTTCTATTCTTTTTTGCCTGTGATATCCTACTCTTTATGTCTACTATGCTTCTACCAACCCTTGCTGCCCAAGAAGAAGAATTCCTAAACTTCTTTCAAAATATCCCTTTCCAGTCTTACACCCTTTGTTATTCCACTGTTTCCAATACTACACTCAATCACCTTAGTTTTCCCTCTATTAATCCTCATGTTGTACTCTTCCCCCTGGATCACGTTCATGCAATTTATTATGTTTTCCAAGTCATCTTCTGACTCCCCTATTACCACAATATTATTTGAAAACCTTACGGTTTTTATTTCTTCTCGTTGCAGTTTGATTCCTTTTACATATTCATTTTTAACTTTCTTCGCCGTCTGTTGTATAACTTAACAGACTGCGTCATTGTCTTACTCCTTTCTTATAATTCAATTCTAATTACTGCTGACTGTCATCTGTAGGGATTATGGAAAACTCTTCTAAAAGCTCATATATAATATTGAAAATTTTCTATTAAAGATTCTGGGTCGTCCCTCACATTAAAGACATTTTATTTTTTGTGTACTTATATTATGTTGTAATTTTACAAGATTTGCAGTTTGAATCATTTTAATTAATAGATGTATGAAACCTAACCTTGGTTTTTAACCTTTTACCTCTACAGTGAAACCTATCAAGTAAGTCAGCAGTCAAAAGACATTTGAAGTTGATGAACTGTAATAATCCATTATTATAAAGGGTGGGGAGGGGGATTAGCCAAAACTAAAAAGTATTTATGAGTGGTGCGCGGGAAAAAATAGTTTTGATATCTCTGATGAAATAATTTATTAATTATAATTTTTTTGTCTTGCATATTACGGCGAACGAGTACTTCTATTCCGACACATTGTCCGAACTGCCTCCTTAAGTTCTTGCAGTGACACCAGACGACGGTTACTTTTTCCAAGAGTTTAGAACCTATATTTTGCGAAATTGCTGCTACACTTTCTAAAGTTACCCTCTCATTTCCGGTCCGTCTCTGAGGAAGGCAGCTCCTCCGCATTATGCTACCCGTCTCTCCAGTTTTCGGCCGAAGGTCTGGAAGATTTGCGCATGGAAGCAGCTCAAACTAATCTTTATTAACCGCGAAGGACGACGAGGCCTCGTGTCCTCTGCATAGCCGCACTATTACAGACTTTACGGATTACTGTTAGTAGGTCATCCTACCTTCGTCCTCATTCTGTAATTAGAATTGAAGGACAAGAAAAGAAAGCAGAAATAAAGGTAGGAACAAGACAAGGATGCAGTTTGTCACCCATGCTCGTTAACTTATATATAGAACATGCGATGAAGAAAGTTAAAAAGGAATATGGAAAATAAATCATACTACAAGGAGAAGAAATAAAAACCCTACGGTTTGCCGATGGTGTTGTAGTTTTAGGGGAGTCGGAAGAAGATTTGGACATAATAAATGGCATGGACGTGGTCCTGGAGGAAGAGTACAACATGAGGATTAATAGAGGGAAAACCGAGATAATAGAATGTAGTACGGGAAACAGTGGAATAAGAAAGGATATTAAATTGGGAATGGATCGGAGTGTAGTATGGGAAATAGCGGAATAACAAAGATGTCACATTGGGGTCGGATATTTTGAAGGAAGGTAAGGAATTCTGTTACTTGGGCAGCATAATAACTGAGGATGGTAGAAGTATAGTAGACATAAAAAGTAGAAAGTACCGGCAAAAAGGCTTTCGCAAAACAGGAATTTACTTACAGGTATTATAAGTATGAATATTAGGAAATCGTTACTAAAAATGATCGTAATTGAGTGTGGCGTTATATAAGTTCAGAACGTGGACAAAAGGGGTTGCAGAAAGGAAAAGAATAGAAGCTTCTGAAATGTGGTGCTACAGAAGAGTGCTGAAAATCAGACGGGTGGATAGAATCAGCGAACAATATGGTGGACTCTGACCAAGAGGAGGTATAGATTAATAGGTGACGTTTTGAGGGTTTTGTAAAATTAGCATTAGAGGGAATTATGTGCGGGTAAGAACAGGAAAGAAAAGCCAAGAATGGTATCTGCTGAGCTGATTATGTGGTAGCTATGCGAAAATGGAAAGGCTTGCACAGAAGAGGTCAACATGGAGAGTTGCGTCAGACCAGTCTAAGGACTGATTACTGAAACACACATAAAACTAAGATGGCGTGCAAAGCCATTGTATCAGTCTCCGTAACGTTGTCAGACGATGGAAAACGTAATATCCTGATTTTGCTTTCATTTTCTAATAACGTGAAAAAACAAAATATGCTTAACTATCATTTTAATTAATAAAAATTAAATTTCATAATTAAACGTCAGTCAAATATAAAATGTTCATAGGAAAATTCCTGTCAAGTCATTATTGTTGCAATTTCTAGATAGGACCTTAAATGTTGGACTGGATCTACGTTGATTTTTACACCTCTCAATTAACTTTCTATCTAAATTGCTCAATCAAGACCTTGTAATTTTCTTTGTACTTATGATGGTTTCGAAGACCTAAATATTGAACTGTGTTTTTAGTACCTTTGAGGCTGACAACCACAATCTTTTTTTTTGCTCTGGTCAACTTCATTAACCCTTCGACTGATTTCTCATTTCATTTGTTAAACATTTTCACTTATCAAAGAACGACTGTTCTTTCTTGGCTACGGAAGTTTAACGGAAGAAGTTTTGCATTTTCATTCTTATAAAGGGCAGAGCGAAATGACCTTCGATAATGTTTTCTAGCTGTAAAAATGTCAAATTTTGTATGGTCTGGAATTACCCAAAAGAAATTAGTATAAGAAGTGGCAAGGAAGTTTCCGAAGCTCGGAGAACGCGGAGAGGGGGGGGACTATTTAAAATCAGACGCCATTATTTAAATTGGAACATATAAAAATAATTAACGTCTCTATAAAACTTAAACAGCATAAGAATTAGCGACACATATAATTGATATGCCAATAAAATTTTGAACAAATTAAACGGTTCCACTTGCCCTTGTGGTCCTGGTAAATATTTAAGCCAGAATAAAGAATTTCGTACGAAGATAGTACAAAATAAAGCAAAACCCAAATATGTGATTAACAAGGAGTATTTATTAAACCATCACACACTGAATTCAACAGAGACGTATCTTGTTTTACATTTACAGACTCTTTATATATTTTTTTAAATTTTCTGTAATTGAAAAACAAGATACTTCTCAGTACTTTTAATGAATGATGTTAAATTAAATAGTCGTTGTTCGTCGGTTTATTCTTAGTTTTTTACTACAAACAAAGTGAAACAAAAGCAAAAAAATTGGATTATTAAATAGAATCGTGACTATGAACAAACGGAGCTCGATGAAATAGACCTATAGTGTCGACGTTCTTTTTTCAGTGGGGGGAGCTAAATATGATCATGACGATTATAGATTTTCCGAGGCATGGGATGGGCTACAGTAGTGATGGAGCGAGCGTGAATCATGCACGACACCGGAAACTGTTCATCAAAAGTGCCGCTGGCGCTGATCCGTTGAGAAGGCCAAGGCAACAACACAATGCGCTTCAACTAGGCCGTATATTTACATAAACTATAGTCAATAGTTCCACATAGGAAATAAATTGACCAAAATGACGAGAAGTACCCGTCAGCTAGATATGTTACTATCGTAAATATATTAAGCATTATTGTCCAATTAAAGCCCGTACTGATATAAACGAGTACAGTATTCTAGCTTTTTAAAAGCAACCTTAAGCATGATCAGTCAACATAAAATCATCAGGGTTATGTGATGTCATTGAAGTGAGATCTTCCCAACGGCGAGTTTAATTCCGCTCTCATCAAGACTTCATGCCAAATGAAGTCAATCATTGGCCTTTTAAAGATCCATGGGCTATAGTCGACTGATGACGAACGTCGGAACCTTGAGCGACTCTTCTCTTTCAATGAGTCCAAGAGTTTTCTTACGGGGGTAAGTGAATAATATTTTACAAAACAATAAATAGAAAAACACAGTGTACTTGATCCATTCATTTTACTTCCTTGAAACATTTCGTCCGGCAATTCTTCAACTTTTTCAAGCCAACCAAACGGCAAGTATCGGAATTATCTAGTTCAATGTGAATTTTTTTTCCGTCAAGTCATTTGCTTTCCGGGGTAGAAAATAGATGTAAATCTGGCCACAACCGTAGTTGTGACAACAGTTTTAATTTAGGATCCACAATTTTCACCATCGACATTGCGCAAGTGTATTAACTTACACGGTCTTATTGAAAGATACCTTTCTTCATGGACAAATATGGACTTTCTTCTTTATTTCAAGGCTCAATCTGCCAAAAACGAAGGCATCTCCATACGGTTAATCCCGTCGTTCTATGGTCTAGTGTCCAGAGTCGCTTCCTCACAAAACAGAGGTCCCGGGTTCGAATCCTGACACGGGCTTACACGTTTGTGCTGTCATGGTCACGGACAATTACGATGTCAGTCTGTTACCAATCCTGAAGAAACGTTTCCCCATTTTCAGGTTTTCATGAAGGAATATCTTCACATAAACCTTCATTTTCACTTTTTAATGGTGTTAATATTCACTCTGTTTTGGCATTCAACGAAAAGAAAAGTTGTTCAGGGCTGTTTGATCACCGTTGGATCCAATTTCAAAATTCCTACATAATAATAATATATTTTGGCATTATTATTACCACCATAAGTTGTCTAATCCAAATGAAGGTGGTTTTCGACACATCTTAATCACTCATAGTGCATATTTTTTCACGATGTTATGGTCTACGTTCTCAATCTTCTCATTCCTGGGCCGACTTTCCGAACCCAGGGTCTAGTACAGTGCTGCAATTCACGTGACTTATTTATTATTTTAAGCTCAATTAGTTTCCAGGAAGAAAGTACAAGGCCTTCAAATTTCAACGCTACTGGTACCAGAACACATTAAAACTTGCAAGGAACTCTTTACTCTGTTTATGTAATTTCTGGTTTATTTATAATTTTCCCGGGTGCTTATTTGTATTAGCTTCGTACAGTAATTAGTTAAACCTCAAAATTATGCTCAACACGTGAGTTAATCGGCATTGACTGCATCTCAAAACCAAAACTATAGATTAATTTTGATTCCAAATTTATTCAATTTTTCATGAGCTTTCGGCATTGTCATAGTCATCTTCAAATTTAAAATTACAAATTATCTTAAACATTACAAAAAAAATTATTGTATTTTTAAAATATAGAAACAGATTTGGTTTTTCATGATTTCAAAATTAAATCTATAGTACATACCCTCATTGGTCAAATAATTAAAATTAAGATTGTATTCTGAACTGTGTATGATACACTTTTACCCCCACTCCAACTTAACCGCATGTCGAATGTCAGAATTAAACTCATCGACTTCCATGACTCCGGAATAGACATCAGTCACGGCTATTTTTGCGTTATATTTATGAAACGCCCTTACAACCCTACATCCCTAAAGGAGATTCTCTCCCAAGCCATAAGAAATTACACATAAACCACCTACGGAAAATAACGCCATCAATCACATTTACCTGCAAAAATATTTTAGACGCCTTACGTGAATTTTTTTTCCTTCTCCCTCAATTCCCGCTCCGAGGCCTGGTAGTCTTGTCTTACCTCCACAATGTTTGCTTCCGGGTCGCAAGGAACACTGGTACAAAGTTTCGTCGAAATTCCTCCTGCCGTGTAAACTTGTATCAAGAAAATACAGACATGCAAATATACAAACACACTTCCTTTCTTATATATGTTATATATATCAGTGTTAAAACTACATTTTTAATAAGAGAGAAAGAGTCTGGTTTATTATTATAGAGTGACGAACTTTGACTTGTTTTTGCTATCGGACGTTACTGCATATTTAAAGATTAATTAATTTCTGTAAATTAAGAATGTGACTCCAGATTTGGTGGAGAGGATGTCAACGGAAATACTCTCCTGTTTATATATTTCCGAGTCTCAATCTACTCTATCACACGAAATCTGAACAATATATTGTGTTAATAAAAACTGCTGTGAATAATATTTGTCAAACATTGCACTTCACGAGAAAAGTCTGTGTTGAGCGTGAAACTGGATGAACGATGAGCGATCGACCTCGTACCAAGGTTAACAGCAATTCCATAGGAACGCTTAGAAGCCATGTGCTGGCCTTAGATGCCATTATTTATTAGAAATTCATTCGGCTTGAACTCCTGTGTCATAAATATTTTTAACTACTAGTGCTATAGTTGGTACCAGATCAGAAAATACGTAAATGGCTTCCTAATCAACAGAATTGCCGCCGTCACTATTTACAGGTCAGGACAGGAAAACGTTTTTTAAACAGTTCCAAAACAGGAGCTCATAAATCGTTACACCTAAACATCTTGCCACAAATTTATTACTGAATATTGTTATTATAATTTTTATGAGTCTCTAACTAGGATAGTAATTATTATTTAAATTATAATTAATCGGCCAAAAGTTATAACTTTATTACTAAATCAAATTGTTATCGAACAAAAAGTTTCACTTCCAAGTTTACGGACCTCTTCACTTGTTTATAGCAATTAATAAATGATTAACTACATAGTTTAAAAAGTGAAATGAATTTAAAATCGACATAAACCGAAAAATTTAGACTTATTAAAAAATCCAGGGGTTAAATAAGGGTAAAAAGTGCCAAACAAACATTTCACAAAGCTTACATCGTTAAAAAAACTTTTTTAAATTTAAAAGCCTATTGAATGCAATTTCAATTAATTATAGTAGTACTGAGTCGTATATTTAATTTAAATTTTGTGTATTTGTTTTACACTCATATAGTTTATATTGGATTTAATATGAAGCATTTCGCTCATCAACTTTCTCTTCCAATTTTTTTATATAACTCGAATTAATCTTGTGATTATTCTAATATCAAGGTTGCTCCAGATTATTTATCTAAAGCTGATTTAAATTTTCAAAAATGATCCTTAATCTTTGTTAGAAGCTTACGTTTTATTTGACCAATGTAACATGCTATGCGTTCAAACCCTCAATTTTATATACAACATTTTGTTTATCAAAATTATACATAACATCTTTAAACTTACTAATGAAATTTAAATTAGTTTATGATCTACATATAATCCCACCACCATTAGCAAACAAACTTATTAATTTATATTTTATGCTTTATAATGTAATTAATGTTGGATTGAATTTTAATTTAAATTACAAGCAGTTTATTTAGTTATATTTAAAACAAATTAAATTTTTAAAATGGAATCACAATTAGTGCAAAATTTAGAGTCCATTAAAATTTACCACGGCTACCTCAAATTTCTTTTTGTGAAACTCTATCTATTCAAGCGTTATTTTGTGGGAATTTCGTGCAGCATGAAATACAGACTTCTTGATATTGGTACTCACGCGTCTGGCATCCGGGATCTCCATAGCTCCTTCCTGTGTTGACTTTTGCATTGGTACATGGGACTGGGTTCTGAGAATTACGGCCACTCACATCTTTGGTTTTCTTCCTCGACACCAGAAAGTGACGCGACCGGGATTTTCCCTTCCACCGTCTTCTTGCAGTTTGTCTCCAGATTCAAAACAAACTTTGGAAAATCCTCTCCATCTTCCTGCTTTAAAACTCTATCCCCAGTATTCAATTTATAACTACACTCGTGCCGCGGCTCAACTACCACGCACCCTTTCCACTTCTTCCTTGTTCAGTTGATTATCCCCAACTGATCAATTTCTCCCTCTTCAGGTTATCTTCTCCTGCCTCCCGCTATGATGCTGATGGCGGATCACATGACCCCCAGCCTCAATCAAATGTCCAGATAACGGGTGTCGATGAACTGAGCTCAGCTAAATGTTCTTTAATCCACCAAACTGTGGATCTGACACGCTCGGGTCACCGATGTCCCTCCTTGCTGTAGCCTTGATGTTATTTCCAGCTGTCTCCAGTGGGGAATTTCTCGGCCACTAATCAAATAAAATGGTGATTGCCATTACAGCTTTTTAAATATGGGTATACAATGTAGCCCATATAGATTTTTTAATATTACCGTGGTGAATTACTGTTTAAATAAGTAGTTTATATGACGTTTAAATAAATAATTAAATGAATTATAACAGCCTCTTTGTCAGTGTTTATTTTATTTAAAAGATGAAATGTAACTACGAAGGAGTCATGGAGTGAGGCCATGAACTACTAAATTTTTATACTTGAAGAAGTCTCAAATTTGAGGCGAAACGTAGTACATTTTATCTTTTAAATAAACAGACTGTTATAAACAGGCTATTATAATCATTTTATTATTTTTATAAACCAAATAATTTAATATTATACTATTTTTATTTGTTTGTTTGGGAATCAGACATATGTATATATTAGATTTAATTATTTACTGGTACAAAAAGTTTAACAGTGCTGAAAACTTAGGGGTGAAACTTTTTGCTTGATAATAATTTAATTTTGCAATAAATTTCTACCTTTTTACCAGTTTATGTTAATTTACTTGGTATTTACTATTTTAAAAATTTATTACTTATAGTCTTCATCCACAAATTTCTATAAGTATCTTTAAATTATTCTCCAATCAGGATTCCTACGATGAGGTAAAGTTTGAATAAAATTAAAAATATTACAGCACGTCACACTTAATACAAATAAACGTATCTTGAATAAATTAAGGCAAAGCATAATTGGATTAGAGAAAAAGGTTTTGTATAATAACAATTTAGTTTCACAATTTCACACATATGATTATGTAACCACCTAATATGTATGTCCACTGTTTTTAAATTTTGTTCTTGACGAGTAAATGGAATCTAAGCAGTATTCATATATCCGAAGTCACTTGTAGGCATGCGTACACATTCCAATGTACTCTATGTTATTCGTACACTTTTTTATAACACAGCAATTTTAAGATATCTTCATTACCTAGGGGCAGATCCGATGCAATCCGATGATAATCAAGGATTATGACGAGTTTTAAAGAGATTCGCGGATTACCCAACAGAAGTGAAGACTGAAGGAAAGGAAATTAAAATGAATATACGCGTTTTGTATGGTGTGCGAACACAATGGCCTCGCAACCCACAAGCCACATGTCTTACAGCCGTTCGCAAGGTCGGGAAGAGCAATTATTCACGAACCTAGGGCACTCACAATAGCCTGGCCCTACATGTCACCTTCAAATAGGTTCTCGGCTACTGGCACGTGTTCTGAATTTTCGAAATCGGGTTGCATAATGGTTTGTTTACGCCTTACTTCACCTCGGATTGCGAGCAGAGTTTAGTCTACCAGAGGCTCACTCAGAACAAATATTTTTTTCTTTCTCCAAAAAAGGAAACATTGAGGACCAGTCTCCATCAGTTCAAACCAAACGAGATTTTTTATATTGCGACAGTGATTTTCAGACAATGGGCCGCCCGAAAATCATTACCCTAATATTAAATCATCATTGTCATTACATTTCAGTACGGCCCATCATATCACTCACAGAATACTCTTATGGTAACACGGCTTTATTTCACTGCCGTTAAAGGTAAATTCTATTTGTGTATTCACTCTATTATGAATTGGTTTTCTGTGAACAGTTTAGCTCTGAACTGTAATAAAAAAAACACAATTATTCCAAAAAGAAAAATTTACAAGAACCAGTAACTTTAGAAAGGTACTAAGCACACTCCAACAGTAAGTCACGCCATTTTTTAAAAATTAATTTTTAAATCTACATATTTGTGATTTATGAGGTTTATAGCTTGTGTTCAAATTTATTTCCAACCATTGGTGGCGCTGTTTTAGCATGTCTTCAAGATGGTTCCTTAGCTTAACACTCGTCAAAACATTCCTGAGCTGTGAACACGGAATTGTAAGAAACACCCACAAGAAGTTGAAAAATATGTATGAAGAAGCTGCTGTAGATCGGTTCGTCAATGGCCAAGCAGATTACGAGGTGAAGTAGAGCAGGCCAATATTCTGGATACTCCTCGCAACGGCAGACCCCACAGTCCACTAACTCTTGACAATGTGCAGAGTTATCGACGTGGTTTCGGCAAACGCATCACAGTGAAATAATTGTCACTCAATAGGAGAAGCGTTTGCAGAATACCGAAAGCGTTAGGGTTGATAAGGTTATTGTCACGTGGGTTTCAAGGATGTTGACAGAAGCTCACAAAGGAATATAAAAATCAGGAGCAGTAGGCAGCCTACAAGAGGTTAGGCTATCGACATTAATTCGTGGGGTGACTGTGGTAAATGAACTTTTGCGATTATGGTACAGTGAGCTTTTTTGACATAATTCATGGGATGATTGAGGTGGAGTGGTAACGATAGTTCTGTAATATTAAATTAATGAGTATGCATGGCCAATTGGACCATTTTCAAGTTGTAGGAGGATGTTACTGACGTTTAAATATTGTAATTTTGTTCCATTTTGTTGTTTACTGATGGCGCATCTTAGTCCAAACAGCAGGGTGCAGTGATTATTTGGAACAATACGGGAATGGAGGAGATGACTTTATTTCAAAAATAGTTACAGGCGAAGGAACATGGCTTTACTATTTTGAACTAAAGGGAATCAATGGGAGTGGAATAATACAAGACCGTCTAAGAAAACGAAATTCAAAGCTGCGCTCTCGACTACGGAGTTTTTCGATTCCGAATCACTGTTGCTTGTGGACATAATGTCACGTGGAACGACAGTTAATTTTGAAACAAATATGGCCTCGCCGGGAGAAGCAAGATGTTTTCCTGATTCACGAAAATGCACGGCTACATGTTGGTCACAAAACACGAACGAGAGCTGAAATATTGGATGGGCAAAAATAAAATTCCCGCCTTACAGCTCTGATCTGCCTCCATGCGATTGCCATCTTTTTGGGAAATTGAAGAATCTGTCTTGTAACGAGGTTTGAAGATGACGCATTACTTTTGAAGAGACGCTCGTATATGATTAATGAAACGAAAAATAGTTCATGGGGCTTTCATTAAATAATAAACTTAATTGAAAAAGAACATGTCCTTACATTTAACAAAAATAGCTAAGTAATACATTCAGTCAGAGTTATATCAATTTGCAGCGATATAAAAACTTCTTAATGTCTTAAGTAATTATATTTTAACGTATTTCCACAGATAAAGTCTTCTAACCTCAAAGCGTGTAGCTAGGATAACCTGTCAGGTAAATTTTAGAAATTAATGCAGAGAAATATTCAAGAAATTATGTATACTTAATCACTCACGTCAATTCCGCTGTCAACAGTTTCTCTCAGTAGATAATTTATCCCACTTGGACTGCCGTTAGGCTGAACACTAATTAATTAATATTTTAGACGAGTAAAGTTTTGATAATGAGTAAATATAAATCGTACAATGCTCAACAAATATAATAATTGTAATAAAGTAAAATTAAAAATATGAAATCTTAAAACGTAAAGAATAAATTTTAATGTATTGTAAACAAAATATAAATTCAGAAAATATAAATAATGCAAAATGTATAATTTAAATATTATGATTATGGCTAGTTAAAAACCCAGGCTAAGCTGTCATATTTGGCAAAGATAACAAACCCATAAATTACTTTTGTGCAGATAAATAAATTACGAAAAAATTAGGCGGGGAAAGGAAAGCAGACAGGTATGTTATTCAGCAGAGATAATTATGTTAATTAATAGGGTATTTAGACATGTTCTGAGACAATTAGCCGGTGATACACAAGAGGACGTAATCAACAGAACTGAAATCAAAGTTAAATTAAGTCAGATTTTGCCTGGAGCTTTGCTGGTGTGAATTTCGTTGACTTCAGCAGATAGAGATATTATCTGGTGAACTTTAAATAAGTATTCCTCGAAAATAAATAAGTTCATGGTTACAATAAATGTCCAAAACAATGAGAACCAAAATTATTCCATCCTTAGAATTAAATCACGGGCCATACAGCTGAAAATGCGGAAGATATGAAGAATACAATACTTAGATAGAGTGCGAATGCAACTTGGTGACGTCGTTTGACATCACTTCACACTATTAAACCTCCAAAGGACACACTTGGCAGAAAATTTTAATTTGTTTACTCATCCGAAGTAGGGAATATTGTGACGTTAATTTTTCTTTATGAAAGACCGTTTCAAAACCCCATGCTACTCGTGAAACCTACGTTATCCAACCAGACTCTTAAACTCAATGAATAATGTCATAGACGCGGTCATAAGCGCATGTACAGTAGTTGTCAGTATCCAAATTTCACCACTTTTACGAACTAAAATCTTTCCTTGGACCATTTTTTTGTTTATTTGCCTTTTTTTGCTCTTAGTGTGACGCCACTATCACGTGATTTATTGCATTTAAACACGGAATCTTTCAGCATTCCTCGAATAATAGTAAACATATATGGGAACGATCAGTAAAACTATGTAATAGAAATTGACAAAACTAAAAGTGTGTTAAAAGTAGTGATGAAGATAATCATCACCTATAAACAAGCCTATGAACAAAAGTATAACAAAGACTTGTACGCAGACTCTAAGAAAAGCAATCAACAATTATAAAAATATATCATGATCATTGAATACTCCATTTGGTGACGAAGACACTAATATTAAAGTTACTTTAACATTTCTAGTAAATCCCCGAAAATCGTCAAGGATAAGAAACAGGATAAGACATCCCATTAAGGAAATGTCCTCTCCATGATGTCGTTGAAGGACATTCTTAGATAATGTCACTTATTGCAGCCGGGTACTTCTCGGTGAAGACGGCTAGTGAAAAATACAAAACGAACAGAAAAACTGTAATTTGCATTAGTAATATATTATTCTATGTGTCCCCGACGTTGAAGTATTTAATTCGACAGTAATCTCTTTGTCAACAAGTGAGTAAACCATCAGGTAGGCCGTCACATTTTTTAAAATTAACTTTTCACGCCCCCTATAATCGAAATCGCACTAATGAACACCTATCTCATTTATTTGTAAGGTTATATGGAATACAGCTTAATGAACATGTGTATAAATCGTAATTTCATACAATTCACTTTTCACATTTGCACAAAGTATTATTTTAAATACACTTCATTTGTACAATTTCAAATTAATGGATAAATAATTTAATCAGTGGGCACGTAATTATAATTATACACTGAATATATCAGAACTCAGCAATCTAAAATCGAAATGTCAAAATAATGTCAAGCTACGACGCAATGAACTTGCGCATGTATTGATGCGTAACTCCTGTGCCGCAGATTATTCAAGCGGTCAGGCTAAAAATTTGGGATTACATGTACTTTATGTGAGATATTCAAAAGAATTTTTTGTCGGAAAATTAAAAAAAATGACTATCAACAACAGCGCCACCTACCAGGTCCAACTATTGATAAGAAATATTCACTAAACCAAATAAATACCAGAAAAACTTCATCAAAATAGATCAAGCCGCTTAGGAAGAGAAGAATTACGAACACTTTTACACCAGCATGTTATATATAAAGATTAAAAGACACTTTCTTTGCCTTTATTCAGAGTCTCATCAACAACTTTGATAATTAGTGACTACGGTAGATGAACTCGTTTTTTTGTAGCATTGACAATGTGAAAACAAACACACAACATCCATGCCCATGTCAGTATTCGAACCCGGGACCTCTGTGATGCAGGGTAGTAACGCTGACCATTACACCACAGGAGGTCGGCAAAAGCCATTTTAATAGCCTTTTCTATAATAAATGTTACATTTGTAATCAAAATATATATGCTTAACTCTAAAATTCCGAAATTTAAGTTAACTATCCTAATTAATATTTTTTGTGTGGCATCTCATTACATCTCTCAGTAAACTAAACTGAGAAAGAGTTTCTCTATTTACTACTTCTCACAATATATCTATTTTTTGTAATTATGCTTTATTTGTTCTTTTTAAGTTCCCGATTAGAAATAATTTCAGGATGGTTCATACTATTTTAGATGGTATGTGTTAGAGGAGAGGCTTAGTCTCAATTTTATTCTTCATAGAAAGACACTGTGTTGTGATCGGTCAAATAAGTTAAAAGTTTGAGTTTTTGCGAATAATTCCAAAATGATGCCATAGAAGATTTGGCATTTGTTTCAATTAATTATAAACATCAGCCACGTTAAAATAAAATAAAACCATCATAAGCAAATAGTATTTTGTAAGAAACGTTCTTTATAACGAAAAATATTTTACTTTCAAATAAGAAGTAAGCATAAGCACAAAGTGGGTTTCAGTACATTATGTAATGAATACAGGATTGCTTTGAAGAGAAACATAGGCTATTGGAATTTTTTATTTTTTGGTAGTTCCGGAAATCAAATAGATTGAAAACGGTTATTGTTCCGGAAAATAGTTATTATTATTATTATTATTAAGATGTTATTAAGATTAATCCACCTTCAATGAATAGTAAAAGAATTAATGAATGGAAAAAACATTTTAGATTACTTCAGATTCTAATAGTATATTGTACTCACGTTCAATTGAATAAAAGTGAACAAAGAGTAGAAAGGGACGCAACAGCCTATTTACAAATTGAGTTCAGGTCATCCGATGTCCACAATTCTTAAATAAGCACGGTTTATTTTTTAAATTCGTCAGATAAAAATTTTACAAAACAGAATATTAGTTTGAAGTAAATGTTCTCGGGTTTCCACCCGGGTCAAACAGCGATCGTAGCGCCCATTTAGTGTACTTGGAAGGCATGCACGTATAAATATGTACCCTAAACTAGTTGGGAAAGTAGTTTTGGTCTGAGAATCTTTACGATAACAGTTACAATCTTGCAAGTGCCGCGATGTGTTAATCCAGGATCAACATGGGCAACGTTGTACGGTGAATACCGCGGAAGACTGCCAGCGTAGAGTCAACTCTGGCATCGTGAACAAGAAAAGAATATCAAACAAAAAGTGGACAGTGGGAATTACGAGATAATATCACACAGAAGAGAACTGTAAACAGAAGGACCACGTTATCTTTCAACTGGCAGTTGAACTTGAAGCGCAGTAGGGCCCCTATTTAATTTTATTCACATTTCTAGATTTGGAATGAATGAAATTCAGCAAGAATATTCTAACTCGGGGCAGGTAGGCTAGAGGCTGGAATTCCCTGGCGCCAGGGTACCTGGTTGAAAACGTGCCTTCCTGCAGCTACAAAATATTAGGCTTGTTTTTATGAAGGGACATTCACCCTTCAAAATTTCCAAAGGACGCTATTCTCTTCGTCAGAGCAAAAATTCCCGCGCTCGATGGAGGACGAATAAAGATTGGCGAACACACGTCACGTGGAATGGCGCTTTTCCTAGGAGAAGGGGAAAATAAAAGGAGGTGAGAACACGAAATATGGGCAAAGTTGATCAAAACTTTCCAAGAGTGGAGAAATGAACACTTAATAAGTCAATGTTGAGCGAGAATTGAAAGGGAGGCGAGCAGAGATGAGCATTGTTGCTCTTGAGCCGAAGGAAGATCGAACTTAGGACTTGCTTGTAACTTGAAAGGAAGTGGTAGTAACTTTGCGTTGGAAGAGTAGAAGGAGGGTATCTGGGTCCAGATTCTACTTCCGTCAACAGAGGGCAAATCCACAACCCGACCAGGAAGTCTGAGAGTGGAAGAAGGAAAACTAATACGCAGAACTTCCGGAATTGCTGAGAAGATGAAACAGGTTCGTCACTAACGAGAAACCTCTGCTGCACGTTGTTACTACAATAATTAAACCTGAGAAACCCTTTGAAATTTAAACATGTAATATGTAATTGTAAATAGTGCGCAGGACCCACTAAAGGAATTGCTTTTTATAAGAATTTTATTAATATTTTAAAAGTTCAAGTAATTTTTTACAGTAATTTTAAATAATTAATCCTTCATTTATCTTTTACAAATTGAGAGGTCACTATCCTCCTCCAAATATTAAGTGACATGACTTTGTAAGTACAACTACCAAAAGAGGCGAACTTTTATGGGATAAATATTTATTATATGGGCTTAAGTTTTAAATAAAAAGTTAATTATATCCATGATTTTTATTTATCAAATTAGCGTTTTGCGGACCCTATCTGTTAATACTTATAGGCATGTCCCTCATTTAGTGTATAGCTTCATTCAGGTTAGAAGTCATCAAAATCAGCAGCTAGTGAAATCTTTAATACGAGAAAAGGAAAGAATAGAAAAGTAGAAATATTTCTATAGAAGCCAATGTTATAGTTAGAACTTGGAGGAATTGAAAATAATTCACAAAGAAGCTTAGAAGCGCACTAAAGCCGTCAACGTTGTTATGCGTCTTTTACTGGAAGCAGTAAGAGTTTAAATACCAACGATGTCGCAATAACTGTAGCGTGAATCACAGACGCTATTGTCCAAAAACATCTGTGACATTCGTACGCCACGTCCGGTGTTTTGGAGGCCAGGTTCTGCCAGTCCTCTGATTCATCGAGCGTCCCTGACAATCCTATCCCAACGTGAAGATGCATCACCTCTTAAGTAGCACTTGTTTGCAAACTGAGCCGTGACTCATAACTAAGCGTTATCAATATCGGTTCATAATTGAGACCCGCAGATAAGAATGACCTTCACGCTATCACTGATTCATCGAAACCAAACGCATTTTACCAGGGTCGTAGAGCATTAAAATTTTAATAGCATTATTTTATCACCAAGTCAGAGAAAATCTTTCCGTGATAACAAGAAATATTATTTTAACTATGAAAGATTCCTTACCAGACTTCTCAGAGACGTCCGCAATTAATTCATAAATATCTGATACTCAATGCATTACAAATGTTAAGACAATTTTTTTCAGATACCACCTTTCAAAAATTATATTCCCAAAAAAATGTTATAATGTTTCATTTAGCGTGATTATAATTGCCTCCTTTAATTCCTATATTCGTTACTAATTACTAGCTGGGGCCCCGGTGTTGTTCGGGTATTTATTTATATTATCCCGGTACATTATTTAATTCTTGCTCAAAGCATGATTAAAGCGTCCCAATATGAAACTTGAATGTACTGCCAATATCTCGAGAGAGTAAACATATATTCCCGGTAAAAATATTTTCAGTAAACTAGCTGAATAAAACTCCTGTTAACACTTTATACGAGCCCAAAAATACACTGGATACATTAAAGAAATAAAAATTGCCACCAATAATCTAGGAGTGTCAAAAGTACTTCCGGTAACCGAATGGAGTAATAAACAGTCTTAAGAAAGGCAAAACTTTCGTCAGGAATTTTAAGATGGTAATAATTAGCTTCAGTACCGTACGGCAGTATGAGATGTGCTCCAGCCAAACCCCTGTAGGAGCTAGGGTTTATTCTACCCATAAAGTGTTCAAATAAACTAACCTGTTAGAGGATGAGCTACAATTTAAATCGCGTGCTAAATGCCAGAATCAAACTCAAAGACTCGAGTAACACCGAATTCGATACTGCTTTTTTTTCATTTTCATATGACGCCCCCTACAGCCCAACCCCTACGAATACTCCACTTCGACACTGAATGGGGTTGAAGTTATACGCAAAAATATTAAGTGAAAACCCTATCAAATTAACTGACCCAGAAAAATATATATTAGAAGGAAATAAAGGATTTTATAGATATTTAAAATTTTCCACCCCCACCCAGATAGTGACAGCCGTGTCTTACACCAAAAGAGTTCATCGCCAAAAACACGTGTTCAACATTTGGTCGAAATGGTCCATCCATTAAAAATAGTATGCAAAAATTTGTTTTATTCCCTTCTACCCCCTGTTAGGGAATGAAATATAACATAAATTGAATTATTAATGTCAAAATTAATCTCCGAGGCTCACATTACATCGATTTAGAGCCCGATCTCGATTATTGTCAGGCTATTTTATATTATGTCCCTCCACCCCCACCCCTAATAATACTCCCTTTCGATTATGGATGGGGTTGAAATCATACGCTAGCGGTATTTGATTGTAATATTGGCCGCTTTTGGTTACTTAAAATTTTCCACCAGGTGGCATTCCTTTTTGATAATACTCCAACTGATGAAGTCCTAGATGGAGGACGAAACGTCGCGTTAACTTTTTATGATACTAAATTAGTTCTGGCAAATTTAGCTGGTTTCATTCATTTACAAACTTTGATGTTATTTCAATATTTCTGTGTACGGCCTGCACACTGTGATATTGAAAGAAAATAGTCCCCAATAATCTGACACTCTGCACTGCGAAAGACGTCTTTACAAATGAAGATATTTTAGAAAATATAAAAAGGAATAGGGCCAATTTTGGATTTTACGAAGACATATGTACGATAAATATTTAATGCTGTATAAATGAAACTAGAAATAAAAATATTTAGATTAATTTTTCATAGAATGAGACAGGAAAAAGTGAGAGAAGGTGAAAGAAGAGGACAATCAGAAAAAGAGGAGAAAAAATTTACAAATTAAAACATGAAATAATTGAGCAGATCCAACCGCATACCGAACTGCTCGAAATCCTACAAACATTATTATTTGAGAATTGCAAAGCTTTATTTGTAAACAAGATAGAATGAAAAATTATTGAGCGTGGATTCTACAAATTTCACTTTGTTGTAAATAAAGCAAAGTGATGTAGCGCGATAGTTGATATTTCGTAAATTCTTAATATAAAATTAGCAAGAATTGGGGGAACTGAACATGGCATCAGTATGTCCAGAACCTTGGCGCCCAGGGATGGCATTTCGGCACGTAGAGATACGACCTGTGAAATTTCCATAACCAGGCTCGCGTAGGAATCGAGAAGCAGAAAAACAATTAAATATTATGATAACAAATGTTTGCCTCAATCAAAAAATAGATCTTAAAGATCGATTCTAAGAGGCTTCTTCTCACGGGGCTGATGCTGTGGAACAGTCATTCTGTTCTATCAAGTTGGAGAGGACGGAATGGAACCGACGTTTGGTCCCAGACGTTTGAATTCAACCTGCGACGCTGAGGTGAGCGTCCTTCGGGGAAGCTTACAGACAGGTGACGCTACGTTCCAGTTTCCCAATCCTTGACGTCTAGGAAGGGTATCGTCCACGATTGAAACCTGAGTATTAAGAGATCGGATGTTTTCGCCGTACCCCTGAAATTTGTAAATATTTTTGCTACTTAAGCTTTTTAATAAATTCTCCATTTATCTCATAGCTACCCTTTAATTTTATTCCAACACAGTCCACCCTACAGTGAAATTGCGACAAATTTCAGGACCGCCTGAAACGTCAAAAATAATGTTAAATTTATAAATTGCTGAAGCAAAAATTTTTAGAAAAACCTTACATAATGTTTACTAAGGATTATAACAATATTACAAAATGTTTAATATTTAGAAGTTTACTTTTTTCATATTTAACTCTGTTTTAACCATTTCAAACAAGATTACAAATAAAGATCAAAATACTTATGATGTTCGTAAGTGAATTCAGAAAAAAATTAATGATGGAAATTTTAAGTTGAGAATATACGTCGTGGAAGTAAAGTAAACTGTTTTCTAGTAAAGTTTGGTAAGTGTTAGAAGCTAATTCCCAAGGGTTTAAGCCTCGGCGAACTTCGTTCATTAGCGGCGACTCCTTACATACAGCAGTTTCCCTACAACAGTTATACTCATAACTTTCTGTGAGTCCCACCTTCCTCGACCAACATACCAAATTATCAGTTCTCTCCGTGTAGATGAGAGTAAATTTCAGAGGAGCAAATTAAACTGTGTATGTGGCGTTTTGGTTTCAGCATTCTCGACATCCGCATGCTTACGTTTTATTGGCTGTGTAGCTCTTCTCTGGTTTCGCAGAAAATAGGAGGAACTAGGAGAAACGGCGCACATCTGGCTCAGAGTCTTGGCTTTGAACTCGTACAGTACCCAGGAGCATAACGTGCCAATTTATTTGCAGTACTGTTTTGCGTAATATACACGTTCTGCGGTGGCACCTGCTAACATATTTTACTCCATGTATAAAACAACTTTACCGCCAGCAGTGCGTTTTAGATGACACAATGTATGAATTCAGTGGCGCAGAAAACTAATTTGAGTCAGAAATTATTATAAACAAAGAAATATATTAAATACGGTAAATTATAGGACCGGGTAAATTCGGTATATCTATTTATTAACCGTTAACAACGGATCATTTGCATTAATTTTAATTCGTTGATTATATCCATAATTAGTTTAAAATATTATTATAATTTATTTCTGTCTCACATTAACAAATCCATTGTTTCTCTTAATTGGGGAAATCCATATTACGTAGATTGAAAGTGAGCCCTAAATCATTAAAATCATAAATTATTTCCAATGCAGGAATTTTGAAAATAGGATGTACAAAGTTATAATTATTTTCAGAAAAATAATTAAGGTTACTTTACCTAGGAGGAATATTTCGAATAGATGTATTTGAGAATTGTAAACATGCTCTGATAACTCTAGTATTTCAACGCATTCTGTTTTCAGAAAACTCGTCAGCAAAATTTTTTGTTATAGATTTAACATGTTTTTAAACATTTTATGCTATAGGAGAATGGTGAAAATCAAATGGGTGGATATAGTAACTAACCAAGAAGTTCTAATCAGAATAAGACAAGACAGAACAATATGGAGAAGGGATAGATTAATACGCCACGTTTTGCGACATGATGGCCTTATAAAATTAGCATTAGAGGGAAGTTTGTGAGGCAAGAACACAAGAGGGAGGCCAAGGATGAAATTCGCTAAGCATATTAGGGAGGATGTGGGATGTGGTAACTTAGTTATGTAGAAATGAAAAGACTAGCAGATAATAGGTTAACTTGGAGGGTTACATCAGACCACTCTAAGAACTAAGTACAATAACAACATTTTTTCAGATGAAACTATTTAGACTATCTGTGAAAAAGTTATAGATTTTCAAGTGAAATCAAGCCTTTTTTTGGGGTAACAGGCTACAAGAGGGTGATCCTGAAACAGGCAACTTCCCTTTAATAGCAAAGGAAGGGAATTGAAAAGGGGGGATGCGGAAGGTAGAGCAAGGTAGCCAAGGGTTAACGAGGGCCCCCGGGCTATGGTTTAAGGATCCTACCCGGTGTTTCACCTAAAGAGATGCAGGGAAAACCCTAGAAAACCTGCATCAGGTAGGTCGGGCATTGGGTACTATTCTCACGCCCTTCCGAATGACGGGAGACGAGTTTGCTGTGGGGACGCAGCATTCCCTTCTCCGTGTCTCCACCAGTTTCAGGAGGCAATTGGCCGACTGATCCAATGGGATCAGCGGACAACTCTTGCCATATGCCCAAGGTCTTTGACCCCAGTACATATACCTCCTAAAATAGGTGAAGGTGTCTCGGCATATGAGAACTTTGATAAAAAATACCCAGAGAGAGTGCGAGGCATCCCCGACATGATCAGGTAAGCCCCGCAGTCTCTCTGGGCTGAAGCGTCTACGAGAATCTCTCGCAACGTCTCCTCGCCCTGCCATGAGGGCCATTTTTTTTTTTTTTTTTTGGTTAACAGGCTACATGAGGGTGATCCTGAAACAGGCAACTCCCCTTTAATAGCATAGGAAGGGAATTGAAAAAGGGGGGATGGCCAATTTAAAATTATTTTAAAATCATGGTAAGTTACTTTCTAACTGCGCGAGCAGCAGGAAAAATAAGATCAGGTTTGCCGTGAAGGCAGGACGGTCTAAGTAAATCCCTGAACAACAGCTCGCACTAATGACTTGAACCCGGGGAAAAACAGCTAGCGTCAGCCTGTGTGTGCTACCGGGGTAGCGTCTGTAACAGCAAACACATTTGAGAAAGCGTGGCATAGTTCGCTAAAACTAGGAGAAAATTGGTGCTTTAGAGTCTGTGGAAGGGAGGAGAGAGTTTTCGAGGGTGAAAACTTTGAGTCATTATGGACGAGCGGAGACACTGATTCAGGAGCTGTGGAATTTGGTTTAGTGCCACAAAAGTTATTGAATATTTGTTGAGAACGTCATTAGTTCTTGGGACAGATAAAGTCTCACGATCCCAGCATCGAGATCTTCGTCTCTGCTGCCAACACGGACATCGTCAGTTCCCTACAATACTAACACAAAATTGTTGCGTGAATACTAGAGATTCTTCGTATACTCTTAAAGAAGTGGATAAAAGTAAATACCGCGAGAGACAACTCGTACATTTCAAATTTGAAAATGTTCCAATTATAAATAAAATAATTAAATTAATCTTACTTAGTACTAAAAAAATAATAGTAAAAAATTGAAGAATTGAATATGAATTGAAACGTTTCTTCCCCAACTTTCGAGACCTCATCAGTTCATTAATTGAAATTTTATTAAAATTTAGTGTTTTCTTCGACCTTGGACGCTGTGGCAGCAACACGAAATTAACTGAAGATACCCCGAAAGATGGGTACAATCATTTTACAATTATATAAAATTGTTCTTAAATTTTTAGATGTTTACGTAAGGTGTTATTGTGATAAAAGAAATTTCAGACACTTTGGCAGGTTGTTTTTATTGATTAAATTGTTTACAGAGAAATATAACTATTATTTTATAAAGTTATTCGCTATTTCCCTATTATTCATATTGAATTATTGCGAATAAGTGCAATTATTTTGCTGATTACCATTTTACAATATATACAATTAAACAGACATTTCGCGCATCTTTATTTTTCGTACTTGCTGAATGGAATTTTGATTATCTGCCTATGTCAGAATCTACTTTTCTTTAATAATAATACATGAATGACATTGGATCGTTTCCTAACCAAAGCAAGTGATTCATTAGTGATGAGTCAAACGATGCTTTCGCACCGAAGACAAAACGGCTGTGTTTTGATGACGTACTACAGTGGCACCGATGAACTGGTTTCCGTCCCATATTTTATGCAGCCCTGAACTGTATCAAGGCTATTTGCTGTACCTCTTAGTTATACAGTTCTAGAGGTTGAGTCTAAAAATAGATCGTTAGATGCGTATTAGATCGTGTTCACGAAAGGAAACTACGTTTCATAACATCTCCTAATATAAGTATGATAGGAGACAAATCTTGATTCTCGAGTTGTACCAACGGTATTTAAAATAAAGGTGTCTTATTGTTAATTTCAAATTTTGAAATATATACAAATAAATATATACACTAACAAAAGAATAAAAATTGAAATTATGACTCTGGCCATCTACACGATCAGCCAAGAATGGCAAAGAAATCCGTCCCATGGCTGCATTGTTCTACCTTTTCATACCCCTTTCCAATTCCGTTCCTCTGATATTAAAGAGGAGCTGTCATTTATTGTACCACCCTCAATGTAGTGTTACCCTAAAAAATCACATCGCATGTACCAAAGAATTGCGTGTAGGAGATTGTCTCAGATCTCGTACGTAATTTAACCTAGAGAAACGATAGAGGCTACCTTCGAGGATATCTCCTTCTCTCTCTGGTTTTTAAGGTTCTCACGAGCCGAGGCACAGTTTTGAAGGGTGTTTGTTCCGGGGTCGTAGTCCTTGGATATACAGTGAAAGCTCTACGTTGATATTATTGTTACAGTTGGCCATCTGCCTTCTAAACTGGTCGAAGCACTCTGAGAAGGGAATGCTTTGGCTTCTCCAGCCATTCGTAAGGACGTGAGACAAGTACCCAAGAGCCCAACCTAACTGATGCAGGTTTTCTATGGTTTTCCCTGAATCAAATTCAGAGGAATGCTGGGTATAATCTTGACACTATAACCCAGGGACTTTAGTTAACCCTTGCCCTCTCCCCTTCTGTCCTTTCTATTAAAGAGGAGGTTGGTACTAGTGGATTAACCTCAGGTAGACTGTCTCTCTCATTTTAAAAACGGTTATTTATTCTAACCTTATCAGTGTTACTTCTTAAATCCTGACTTTGCTTATTTTGCTTTGCGAATGTTCCTTGAGTCTGTTAATGAGTTACTGTCATTCATCATTCTACCTCATATCATTATTTCATGCCAGTTGTAATTTTAATTTCCTCAACATTCGTTACAATTGATCTTCATCCAAATGATCTCCTCGGGTAGATCTTCCAATGTTTTTTTTTCATCAGACGCCTAAACTCACGTGATGAATAAAAAAATTTCATCCAAATATTATTTGTCTGTTGAACTCTGAGAGTATTAATTGATTACCTTGTTCTAGTATCGACGTTATGAAACGTTCATTTAACGTCATTTTTGTTTCCCGTAAGTTGTCATTTCTACCACGTTGGTGATGGATGGAGGATGACCTTGTTGAAGTTGACACCGCATCCAAGGTGACAGCGCTCCTCTTTCTGTTTTGAACTGCTCGTATGTTATTTTACCATCGCTACGTACATTGCAGCTTTCAATTATCATACTTTCAAATGTTCCTAAATTATATTAGGCAGTAATTTAAATTTGAATTTTGAAGCCAGAAGGGCTTGTTTTATCATAATAATGTTATTTGCAATTTCATGACCGTGGTCGGTCCCGGAAAGGAGGATGAGCCATCTTTTAGGGACTGAGTTATCTATAGTGCGATTAAAATTAGAATGCACTTGGAGTTTCGGCGCTAATGACGACAACTGCCAAATTAACTTCGTATGCAGCCCACTATAAATGGTGCAATATACTACGATTGTTCCTCAAAGCTGTTTATTCGCCCTCCTCCCCACCACCATGACCATTGATATAATCTTCATTAACTACTGGTCGAAGCTTCTGTTTCTTCCACATGTTATTTATCAATTTTGTCAGTACAATTCTGTACGTAATTTGTTTAAACAGTAAAAATATTAATAATGATAAAAGGATTAACTACTTGTTTTTCTCTCCCAGAGACTTCACGATCTATAAACGGGACAATTATAAAGCCCTTGAAACTCTCTATAAGTAATGTGGTGCCGGCACGTTTCTTTAGAAAACCGCCGACAAGGACTGAACCAACAGTAGTTGCTGAAAGTTAAAACGTTTCAAGAAAATGGGTCCAAAAGCAACGTAATAAATGATACTGAATGTGAAAGACAAAGTCTCAAAGTTTATCTTACAATGTTTATAAATTCTGGCCGACCCAGTAGTAACGGTAAGGGCAGCTGCTGTAAAGCGGTGTCGCAAGTCTTCGAGGTTTTGTGGTAGAAGTGGAACATAAACGATATTGTTGATCGCTAATCGCGGTTGAAATAATCGCAAGGTGTTAATACCGGTCAACACGGTGCCCACTGGAGTAGCGCCAGGTCAACGGTCACAACACGGCCTTTCTAGCGACATGACATTTCATTCAGGTAATCTCTAGTGAACCATATGTAGTGGACATTAGATATTAATTAGTTATTAATGTAGATAGTCAGATTCTACTTAGTGTCCCCCTGACCGCATGGAGAGATACGTCTTTTGTTCCATTTTACGCGGAGATGGGCAATATAGCGTGGGTACGTTGGTCTGAGGGAGATTTGGGCTTTTAGCTCTATAAGTGCGAAATGCGCAATGACAAAGAGGTGCGATATATTTCGTAGACCTGGCAGTACGTGCCCCCTCATAAATTATTTCTCCACACCAAGGGACAACATGGCGAGGATTCACTTAATTCACGGGAAATTGGGGCGTGTTCCTTCCAAAAATTAAAAACCGTCCTTGGTGGAACAGAAAATGATGTGGTGACGTAAAGCTAGCAAAAGAACAGTCGGAGTGGTGAATCTGAGAAGTGAGGAGTTTTCTCTGGATAGTGGACAGTCTTCGTCCATTGTTACCAAACATTTGGTGTAGAGAATCAGAGGAGAAGACAGTCCTATCTGACAAGCCGAGGAGAGAAGAATTCTCTCAGGAGTTTGGACAATCTAAGCTCAGATCCTGAACACACTCTCCGGGGTAGAAATAATTTTCAGGAGATTCGAGATGGAAACCAGCCATCACCCTCTACCGCGTGTCATGGAAACAGCCCATGGGCAATTAGTTGCCGATTCCAGCGATCTGTGAGCTCAGACTTCATCAGAGGACAACACAGCACCAGGAGTCCTGGCTTCATCGTCTTCCCCACCATAGTACGAGCATCCGAGACGGAGCAGCCAACAAGTCATCTCATACTAAGAGCCCAACCACATTACACGCACAGTATTCACACGTTGACTCAATAATTGCGTTTTTTAGTTACTTTTAAAAATCTGGGTACATAAATTACTTTTCTTTAAATAATTTTTTGGGGTTAAATTTAACGGCGCAGTATGTTTTTAAGTTTCGACATGTAATTTGGTGTAATTTTCCCAACCACTACGGTCCGTGCGGCTAGTCAGAGCAAGTTTAATATGAGGAGTGTAAATTTTGTAAATAGTTTCTTTTATTATTTTATTTAGTTACAGAATGGTCGTAAATAGTTTTATATATATAAGTAAATTGTTTGGTTATATAAATCATGGGGAGTATATTTACGATCAAAATGAATCATATTTGGTTTTATCAATAACTTGAACCCTACTCAAAAGTTCTAGTGGAGGATTCGTTAAAAGCTAAAAAAGCAAAATAATTGTAAAAATAAAAGACCGATCCGCCTTCCACAAATTTCGTGCACAACTGTGGAAATGCGGAGTACGCCATAATCTCTACGATCAGTTTCAAGTTGTTGCATGAACCACAATTGCAAAATTTGCAGCACCTACGGTCGTTGGCGCCCCTGTACGGATGTTTTCCAAATTAACTTTCTGGCACCATATCCAAAAATCTTTGACGGTTTTCCTTTCACGTACTGTATCTTTTATTACGTTACGCCTAGCTCTTTATTTATACATGTTTCATGGACATTTTACAACACCTTGTATATCAAATGTTAGGTCTCTATGTTACAAGCGATGTTTTGAAACGAGAACCTTTCACCATAATATTTTTTTAATGTGTTTGATTAATTCATTCTTCTCTTTGTATGATTTTAAAGGAAATACGTTGGCATACAATTCACGTCTACACGTGGAGACTACTCTCAAATTTTGGCGTGAAACTTTGAGCTCAGAGCAAATGTTCAAACTCCAATTAGCGTGAACGCGACCTCCCGTTGAAACAACAGAGGAAGCTACCAGCAAAGTTCAAAGCCATCGTGGAAGTTGGTCTTGAGTGCTCAGAGCAGTTAAAACGGAACTCCGCCAAACATTTTGTATACGTCAAGTTTTCTCTGAAAAAACGTAGCTCGCTGCCCCATTATTTGGCTTGCAAAAGCAGAAGTAAGGGTGATCTGGCGGGTTGTCTGAATACTGCGCCCTGAAGCGAAATTCGCTTTTAATTACCTATACAATCGTATGTTTATTTTATTTTGCATGGCCCGTTATTTCTCATCCTTGCTATTTCATTTCACCAAATCTATTTTCCATTCTTACATTAATACAAATCTACAAAATCACCAATTGGACATTCATTCAACGTCAAACTGCCGTGCTGATGTCCTGCGGACTGAAGAAGGTAGTTTGTTACTGTTTTCTAAAAATGGTGGATATAAACGCTCGGCTTCTAGAGAAGAATTATTTGTCTCCCTCATACAAGAATGGGAAGAAGAGGTTTCTGGTTTAAACCAATCAGTAGATAAGAAGTATACTTGACAAGGGAAGAATTGTAATTGTAAAATTTTGTATATCCTATTTCTTCAACCGAGGACTAATGGATTGAATAATAAATCTAAAATAAGAAGGGCTTACTCGATATTAGTTGTGATTAAAACAAGAAAACACTTGACTGTTAATTCCACCAATCACAACACTTGAAACAAAAGGACGTGGTCAAGCAGCATATCCTGTTTTCAGTGATTTGTAAACCAAGTTCAATTGCGACATAGCAAGTGTAGTGTGGTCCAAAAGAAGGAAATTAAACATGCTAAGTTTAGCCTTTAAGTCCTTGGAGGCGGTAAATCCTATTATTAGAGACCTCACCAAAACTCCACCATACGCTAGCAGCCTTTTACACCGCGGTAAATATAATAATGCAGATGGAAGGCATCAAACCCCCAAAAATAGATCACACCTCAACACCGGCGACCTCTGCTTTAGAAAGGGGGGGATTTTAAGATAAACACTGAGGTAAGGGATATGAAAATCAGCATTCAGCACACCGTCAATTGGGATGAAAAGATAAAGAACATGTGTAGAACACTGGGACCCTCAAGGACTATTTACGTAGACGCCTCAGAAAGCGTAGGCGGCGTCGGTTATGCCACTGTTACAGCATCAACAATAATGCAATAACAGCGGATCTTTCCACACTATATATTGTGATAAAAAAGGCGGATTTTGTGATGTTGTGGCGTTATGAGGCGCAGTTCGGCCAACAACAATGGCTAGTCGGCTGAAAGATGTTGATTCCCCGCGGGAGAGTCCCGCCGAACGAGTGTAAAAAATGAGGGCGGGGAACCCCGAAATTTTGTGAAATAGGGGAATTCCCGTCGGAAGATTTAAAAGGGAAGCCGATGGGTGGCTCATCGCCAGAAGTGAGACGAGTGGAGGAGAGGACGGACGTGGACCGAGCAGATACGGAGAAGTCAGATGAGAGGAGGAGAGGACGGACGTACGGAGAATTGAGACGAGTGGAGGAAAGGACGGACGTGGTCCAAGCAGCCCGAGAAGTCAGACGAATTGAGGAGAGGACGGACGAGAGCAGACGTGTCCAGACGTGATCAAATCCTGCAAGACGCCAGAGAGACGCACAAACATTCGAGAGGTGGATGTTTGTTGGCCCAGTAATTGTGGCTACTGCATACTCCATCTCTCGAGAGACCCAAAATCCCCTGAGATTAAGCCCGTGTATTCACTTTAAATTAATAAATGAAAAATTTTAAAATTGATCATAATTTGTTCTGTTAATTAATTAATGTTTTATACCCAAAAAAGTATATTACAATAAATATATCTATATATATAGATCTGTTCCCACACTATATATATATATATGACTATAAAGTTATGCCAAGAGGATTCTGCGGCCAATAACATCATTTTGACAGACTCAAGAATGTCGATAGAAACAATAACCAACAAGGCGGTGAGAAACAATTTTATCAAACAAATACGGGATTGTCTAGTAAAGAAGAATAAAAAAAATACTAACATGTTACTGTGCAGGATACCAGCGCACGAAGCGTTGAGGGACACGATAGGGCAGATCAACTGACAGCCTCCAAATCACACAGTCTCAATAATAAATGGACATGTACAAACATGACTACAAAAAGGGGATCCTCAAGAAATTAGAGAAAAAATGGAACCTAGAAACATGTAAGGGCAGTCTCTGACTCCTTACATTGGGCAAAATTGGCAAATACGAAGTAATCCACGTCAAAACTCAACAGGTAGATGGGGGTCAATGGCGGTGGAGTGACTCCGACTCTATGGGCAGGGAGTATGACTTAGAATTATTTGCTTTGTATTTCCCTGAATACAGCTATTATAAGTTGATTTAAAATGCATGCAAAATATTAACGAAAATAGTATATAGGAGAATGGAACGTCAAATAGAATGCTAGTTACGAGAAGAACAATTTGATTTCAGGAAGAGCGTAGGGATAAAACAAGCAACATTGACTTTGCGGCTAATTTTTTGTAGATTTAGAAAATGCGTTTGATACTGTGAACTGGAACACACTGTTAAAGGTTTTAAAGAGCACTGGAATAAAATATCGAGAAAGGAGGCTTATACATAACCTCTGCAGAAGACAGGCAGCGGTAATTAAAATATAAGATCACGAATAAAAAGCCGTAATCAAGAAAGGAGTAAGACAAGGCTTCAGTCTGTCGCCCGTGCTATTTAACATATATGTAGAACAGGCGATGAAGTTAAAACTGAATATGGAACAGGAATCATACTGCAAGGAGAAGACATAAAAACCCTACCAATAAGACGACTTGGAAACCATAATAAACGGAGTCCTAGAGAAAGAGTTCAATATGAGGATTAATAGAGGGAAAACCAAGGTAATGGAGTGTGGAATAACATTTGGAAGGGATATTTTGATGATAGTTAAGGAATTCTGATTATTCGGAAGCGTCATAACTAAGAATGGTAGAAGTATAGTAGACGTAAGGAGTAGGATAGCACAGGCAAAGAAGGTTTTCACGAAAAAGAGGAAATTACTTACGGGTAATATGTGTGAATACTAGGAAATCGTTGCTAAAAATGTTTTTATGGAGCGTGGCGTTATATGGGTGCGAAACGTGAACGATAGGAGATGTGGAAATGAAAAGAATAGAAGGTTTTTAAATGTGGTACTTTAGGAGAATGCTGAAAATCAGACGGGTGGATAGAATCACTTAGGAGGAAGTTGTAAGTAGAATAAGGGAAGAGCGAACAATATGGAGGACGTTGACCAAGAGATGGGATAGATTAATAGGCCACGTTTTGAGATATGAGGATCTCCTAAAATTAGCATTAGAGGGAAGTGTGTGGGGTAAGAACAGAATAGGGAGGACAAGGATGGAATACGCTAAGCAGAATATGGAGGATGTGTAAATTAAGCAGAAATTGAAAAGTGTTGCGTAAGATAGGTTAGCATAGAGGGTTGCATCCAACCAGTCTTAGGACTGAATACCACCATAACAAAACAAGTGGCGATGTTCCCCTCCTCGTAGCCAACCTCAACGACGAGACGCCTCCTCCTCCTCATCGCTGCCCCGCGGACTTAGTAAGCAGGACAACCACCCAAAGTTATTGTCTTTTGATTGTTTCTTATGCATTCTTGGACGAAGTAGATTTTATTTTTAAAACATGTCGTGCCTCTGCTCCTCGACGCTTAGAGGAGTGTCTCGCAACAACTTTAAAAGAAAATTTAAAGTAAATGATTGAATTATCGTTTAATGTTAAATGTAACGATCGTACAAGTTGCGGATGACGTGACTGTAAATAAAATTGAATAAAAACGGATGTCTTCCGTAGTGCTGCAGTACTGCGCAGTCCCGCTGACCCTGAACTTGAACTGCGACGCGGCTCTGGCTCAAGGTGTCTGCGCAGCGGCCTTCACTGTTTGGGTCCACGCCAACGGCTCGTATTTCACAACTTTGCCCAACTTAGCTCCCCACTCCAGAGCCGATAAGATACTGACGGAAACGTGACGATACGCCGTCACGTTTGCCCTGTCAATAGATCGTGTGCGATTTAGTGAACACGTGAGGCAGCTACTCAATATGAACAAATATAATGTTGTAGTATCCCACATGCGTCATATGCTCGTAACAGGGAAAAGGCACGTTTCCCGAAACAACTTCCAGACGTGGGACTCGGCTCCTGTGTTCCGTTACAAATCTATTCATACTCGTACATTTTTTATTTAATTTTATTTATAGCCCCTTCAACTGCTGGGTCTGAGCTACTTGTACAGTTGTTACATTTAAATTTAGGGTGTTGATTGCATTTTTAGGCCATTGACGTTGTTTTCTTGATTTTCTTCGTCTTAAAATATTTACAATTATTCAGTTTTTAACCCGACGTGATTTTTTTTCATGTAGGAGTTTATAAAAATTCAGTTGACGCGACTTGGCTATCAGCAACCATGGTCGAGCTGAGGAACCGCATAACAACAGCCGTGTAATCGGTAACTCAAGAATTACTCGCTAGCTAGTGGGACGAATTTGAAAATCGCAGGTAGACATATGCCAATATCTCTAGAGTTATGTTGAAAGTATTGTATCTTGAGTCCATTATTTTTCAAATTATACAGGGTGTAACAGAACTCGACAGAAAAATTTTAGGAACTGATTCAGACATATTGAGAGAAGAAAAAGTGTAGTAGAACATGAGCTCGTATTACCGAGTTATACGAACTTTAATGCTTACCTGGGCTAAATTACGTGTTTCGAATAAAATTGCTGTTGACCTTAATAATTCTTAGCACCCAAAAATGATTACGAGTATAATGAACAGGAGGGTTGGATTGTATTTTAATTTAAATAAAAATTTTCTTGGTTTCTTCGTCTTAAAATATTTACAATTATTCAGTTTTTAACCCGACGTGATTTTTTTCTTGTAGGAGTTTATAAAAATTCAGTTTACGCGACTTGGCTTTCAGCAACCATGATCGAGCTGAGGAACCGCATAACAACAGCCGTGGAATCGGTAACTCAAGAATTATTAGCTAGTGGGACGAATTTGAAAATCGCAGGTAGACATGCCAATATATCTAGAGGTATGTTGAAAGTATTGTATCTTGAGTTTATTATTTTTCAAATTATACAGGGTGTAACAGAACTGGACAGAAAAATTTTAGGAACTGATTCATCATATTGAGAGAAGAAAAAGTGTAGTAGAACATGAGCTCGTATTACCGAGTTATACGAACTTTAATGCCTTGTTACCCGGGCTAAATTACATGTTTCGAATAAAATTGCTGTTGGCCTTAATAATTCTTAGCACCCAAAAATGATTACGAGTATAATGAACAGGGGGGGTTGGATTGGATTTTAATTTAAATAAAAATGAATTATTGGATTAGATTAAATAAAAACAAATTAAATTTATTTACAGAAAACAAAAAAACAATAATTACTTAACTTTAGGGTCCAATTTTTAAAAATTTACCAAGGCTAGCTGAATTGCACTTAGTAAGACTCTATCTACTTAAGGGTCATTTTTATGGGCTTATCGTGTAGGAAGAAAATCTTCATCACGCACTTTTCGAAATTGGCACTAGCACACCTGAGATTTATTGGGGGTCGTAAACAGCTTCGTCCATTGCCCACGCCGGTATCTTGGGGTCCTTCTTCCACGCATTCTGGCCGTCTTTGGAGCTCGTTCCTGGACCCTGGAAAATTAATTGGACACCTGCTTGCAGTTCGCATCATTGTAAGGACATCCTTCCTTCTATATGCCAGCAAGATTCCTCGTTTTTCTCTCCGCCTGATTACTTCATAGCTCGTTCCTGATTGACTAGCATGCCGTAGGTCAATCATCACGCACCCTCCAGAAGTCTTTCTTCTTCAACTCTCCGTGGCTGACTGTCCAAATTTCTCTCATCCATCCTCGCAGGTAATTTCCTTCGATCACCCCGCCATGCGTTGCATGGTGGATCACTTGACCCTCAGTCTCCAATCAAAATTCAACTTGGCCTGCGGTTTCTCTCCCTGATTTCTGGCCTTCCAAATTTCCCGGGGTTAAAGAACTGGAGTCAGGTATCAGAATTTTTAAGTCCCCAAACAGTGTTTTTGACACGCTATGAAACCCGACATCTCACCTCTCTGGCTCCTTGGTGTTTGCTTGGACTGCTGTCTCCAATATTAGGAATTCTTCACCCAGTGGCGAAATAAAATGGCGATTGCCATATCCACTCCTTACATGTGTCATATATTTATTCTCTGTGCACTGATTGTGGCAGACAGTACGCACTACGCCACGCATTTTTGATCGTGGTTAATACTGTATTCAGTCGAAAGTAGGTCACTTCGAACATTTCGTCTGATACGTGAACAGAGCGCTCCGACTAGGCAGTTGAATGTCATGCAAACCAATCAGATACAGTAACTTAGAGATGTCACTAACATTCATAAAAGTCCAGGTGACGCTGTAATTATGCATTTCCAGATTCATGTTATAATACTTTCTTTCCTGCTCTCTACATGAAGTTTCCATTTCTGGCATTTCTTCGAGTAGTGTCATACATCTCAAATTAGGTGATTATTTTTTAGGCACCCTGGATAATCATAATCAATCAATATGCCAGTTTCTGTCTAGGTAGCTCGAAAATTCCGCTTGCTAACTTGCACACTAGTAAATTAGACTGAGTAGATCATGTTTTCAAACTGTATATATTTCACAATATTTTTAACGCTGCAACTTTACCTTAATTTAGTTAGGTGTGGGTCATGTCTGATTTTTGTTAAGCATTCAAATTTGTTGGAAACTGAACTAGTGTTACTTAAATCAATATTGGTGAAGGTATGACGTGATTCCATGGCCTGAAACCATCCGGAGCGAAACAAAATTGCACGACAAGGAGTTAGTTACCTCTAGAGCTTCACCACAGATTTGGACCCCGAATGTATGTCCTCCTTCCTGGACACATGATAATTCGTTCTGAGCTGCGAAATAAGGATTGCAGGAGATGTTGAAGAAATTTAAACCCTAAAAGAGGTTTGTATTATTCCACTCAGGATGTTCCAAGCCAAGTGGCCCAAGAAAAAATAAATTGGTTGCCGCACCGTCTCACCGTATTCCTGCATTCCCTCATGTTTCGGCAGTACAAAACAACAAATTCCCTGAGAAATAATAAACTTCTTTGGATCGTCGATACGATGTACACTTAAATTGGTTTTATTTGTCGCGTCAGGTTAATTTTAATATTTAGTAATTGTTCTTTTTTGGGGATTAATAGGGTACATGAGGGTGATCCTGAAACAGGTAACTTCCCTTTAATAGCATAGGAAGGGAATTGAAGAGGGGGCATGCGTTTTATTTTTTTGGGGGGATAACATGCTACATGCGGGTGATCCTGAAACAGGCAACTTCCCTTTAATAGCATAGGAAGGGAATTGAAAAGGGGGATTGATAGTGGGACCTGTTCAAAACCAACTGCGAGTCATCAGGATTGCCCTGAAGCGATCATAAATAGATAATACAGTACTTTTTATATTTTCAATTAATTCAACTTTATCAAAATTCTCTACCTGTTGTTTCGTTATTAGGGCAAAATAAAAAGATCTATTTCGGCGCGAACGAAGTCAAGCTAGTCTATACCAATAAATAAAATTGAAGTGTCTGTCTGTGCAACTGGCTGTCTGTCCATATTTCTGACTGTCTCTCTGTCTGTAAGTATGTTTCTAATAATAGACTCCGAAACGGCTCAACGGATTTCAATGCAAATATGAGGGTTGAAAAAAATTAGATTTAATTGAAATATTCGTGAATATTTAATTTAGATATATTGCAGAAGATATTAATATAATATGAGTATAGAAATATTAAATCTACGGGAAGATTTCTTGGAATTGCAGTGGTGTGTAAACCAACTGCAAGTTATAAGTCTGTTTACGCGTTCCTATATCATTCATCCCACTTACCGTCTATTGTTGGAGCAGGTTGAGAAAAAATTAACTTCTTTGGATCGTCGATACGATCTATACATTGGTTTTATTTCTCGCGTCTCAAAAATTTAGTAATTGCTAATATAAAAATAAAAAGGAGACTATCGAGTTTGGTGTCTAAACCGGTGTAATGCGAGTCGTTGTATTATATTATGGCCTTTAATATGTGATTTAAGTAAAAATTTAACCATTAAGTAGGAGAACATTTTTATTCTGTTAGAATAATATATTTATTCCTGCTATTGTACCGGGGTATTTTGGACTCTCTTGAGATACTGGAAGTATATTTGAGGTTCATATTGTGACGTTTTTTATGTGGGTTTAGTAATGTGTTAACCAAGAATTAATTAATGTAACGGGATAATATAAATAAATACCCGGGGACGCCGGGTCCCCAGATAGTAATAAATATATGTGAATGCGTCAGTAAAACAGATTTGCGGTTGACTGATAAATAAAAATTAGCAATATCCTCTTAAAACTGAAGAATCTGAGTCTGGGGAAAGGCGGTTACAATTTATTAATAAAATACAATATATGACCAAAAGTGAGCAATAGAATATCTTAATTTTTCCGAGGCAGTGGTACATTATGTAGGCACAAAAAACTAGGAGTAAGAAATACTTGTCCTTTGCTGGTTGTGTCATTCGTCAATAATTAAACTGAAAGTTTAGTGGACTAACCTCGGGGAGTTCTTGTTTACGCCAATTAAGTAACAGAGCGTATCGTATGACAGCAAAAAGCGCGAGAATAGATTTCAAATTGCTCGTCATGCATATATTTAGAGAGCAAGTCCCTGGCTCTGTTCGTGTGATAACTTCTTTTATGTCTGTCTTCTGCAAACGTAGACAAATCACTGAACGTCTCAAAATGTTCACAAAAGACTAAATTAAATTTCTCGTAAACTAATCATAGAGTAATTAATATGTAATTAACATTAAAATTAACTCATACGCAATGAGGCGGACAAAGTGGAAATTCCTCACCACCGTGGTATCTGTTCTACACACTACATATTCACCGCTTGACTCGCTCCATATTTATTTGTACGCCTAATAATATTATTTTACTGTTATCAATACATGATAGCCAAATACCTACCTCTTAAGTTAATTTTTTTTTCAAAAGAGAAGATATCATTTGTATTATATTGAGTTCTTAAAGTCAGCTAATAGATAAAAATATTGAATTACTTTTGAATTTACTTTTTTGCCAAGTTAAATATTAGACATACACTCGAGCGGTACTGTGCAGCCTACCTGAAAAGCTGGGAGTCAAGATGCACATAAACATGCTACAAAAATGTGATTGACTCAGAGGAAATTACTTTGTGTGATATTAAAATATAGTTTCAAATGAATGCTTACAATAAATGTTAGATTTTTTCATGACGATATTTTATATTTGAAAAGTAAAAAACCTTGTGTAACTGAAATCAATTTTGACAATAAATTATTCAATATCAATTGTAATGAGTATACGTGGCAATCGCCATTTTATTTCATCACTGGCTGGGAAATTCCCCAACTGGAGACACCACTTAGTCGGAAATAACATCAAGTCGACAGCAAGGCGGGACATCGGCGACCCGAACGTGTCAAATCCACAGTTTGGCGGATTAAAGAACATTTGCCTGAGTCCAGTTCATTGGCACCGTGTATTTTGAAGGGCACATCTCCCTCCAGAAATTATATAGAAAAACCGCGGATCATGTGATCCACCGCATGGAGGAGGGATGAGAGAGACGACTTCGAGAGGTGCAGAGGGAGAAATTAATCAGAAGGGATCATCATTTTATCAAGGAAGAAGTCGGGAGAGTGCATGATAGTTGAACCACGGCTCGAGAGTAGTTAGAAATTGATGATTCGGGATGGAGCTTTGAAGCAGGAAAGTGGAGAGGATTTTTAGAAGTTTGTTTTGAATCTGGAGACAAACTGATAAGACGGCAGCGTGCAGCATGGTTGGTGGCCCCACCCGTCTATGCAATCCGGGCACCGGAATCCTCGGAAGGCAGAAGTCAACACAGGAAGTAGCCGTCTCACAAACGCGGAAGTACGGAGAACAGGTGTGTTTGTGCAAATGTCTAAAATGTGGAATGACTATCTTTCTGTTGCGAAAACCCCCACATTTATTTCCCTTATCAGACTGAGTCTCATGCTGAGCTAGTTTTTGTATTTATTGCAGATTTCAGTAAATAAATTTAATGTGTTTAAAATCTAACTAAATAAATTGATTATAATTTAAATTAACATTCATCATTATACAATATTAATATCTTAAATTGTTAATGAGAAAAGTATTCTCCATGAAAATATTTCCAAATAATTTTTGGTGATAGTGAGATTCCTAATCTATCTCAATTTTTCTTGTTATCATCCAATGTGATTCTTTCATTTCAATAAACACTAATGGTATCTTTAACTAAATGTTACTTCCACTTAATTGATTTAATTGCTGTCCATACTTCATGAGACTGCTCTCCTAATTGCATGGTTCTAACATTCTGAGGTACCCCAATCTATTTTGGAAGGTGTAAGTTCTGGGGTCGCAGACCTTGGGCTCACGGTAAGAGTTGTACTTTGATCCTATTGGATTTTTCGGCCAGCTGTCAAGATATGGGGAGGGGAATGCTGTGACCCCACAACAAACTTCTCTCCCATTATACAAAAAAGCATGAGACAAATACCCAATAGCCTGGACCTAGATGATGGTTTTCCACAGTACACCTCTTTCATGTGAACATCTGATAGGACCTTTAAATTATAGCCCAGGGGCCCTAGTCAACCCTTGGCTGCCTTCCTCTCTTTTACACATGGCCTTACGATACTATTAAGTGGGAGTTGCCAGTTACTGAATCATCCACACATATCCTGTCAGCCAAAAAAAAAAGTTAATTAAAAAGTATGCCAATATAAATATATATATTTAATTCCGCAACTGGTAGAAATGCATATCATTTCAAAAGTATTAAAGTTTTCAATATTTATTATGTTTAATGAAGAAATTCCATCAGCTATACTTGTAGCTGTTTCATAGGAAACTTCAAATTGCTAATTTACTTACTGAATTAATATATTTCAAAAAGTATATCAGATTAAATGGTTCATCAGGAAGGTTGATAAATCAATTATTTTTCACATCATTTGAAAATATAACACATCTACCCGTTGAGGAAGTGTGAAGTAAATAATGAACTGAACTGTGTAATTTAATGAAGTCAACACCCAGTTGTCATGTGAGGTTACATTGATAATGAAATTAAATAATTATACAAAATTTTGAACTACAAACTTTCAAATGTCATTTGCTCTATCGGTTGACAGTTAAAGAGACTTTTTTATTCTCTATATACGGTACCATAGCGACTGCTTTACCTATTACAGAATCAAGAGAGGTCTTATGAAGCAGACCTACAAAATGCTGAAGAGGAAGAAATCATATATTTAACAGAATCCACCTTGAACACCTGAGTGTTTCATGTAATTACAAGGCTAACTATGTTAAAATAAGTGCAGTGAATCCAAAATGGAGGTCACTTCTAGTTAGCTAAAATGTTAGTGTTAATCTGTGTTGAATAAAGCTCTGAAATAGTAAATGGGTAGCACTCAAATTACAAATGTGTCATTCTAACAAAAGATAATGGTTTCTTTTGTAAATTCATACATAATATAAGTTTCCAATATAAAATTTCCATGACATGTACTGATACTGAGTTAGTGCAAACCTTCTTTTTCACAGATGATCCTATTTCAGCAGAAGGCAACTTCTTCCACTCAAAATATTGTTATACTGAGTTGGTTTCCTGAACAATTTTTGAATCACTTCAACCTGAAGGTCTTAACCTGATACAAGATTGGGCAGTAAAGTACACTTTCTGGGGTGCTAAATAGTATTTCAGTAATAAAGTATGCAGGATCCTGAATCTATAATTGGGTAATAGTAGCAATGCCTCAATATAATAAAGTATTTTAGTTTGCCTGCTCTATTGGCTATTTATTGTATTTTTACAATTATAACAACAAAAGTGCAAAAAATTCTTCTTTCACATAGTAGCAAACTTTGTGGTATCAAAATTGTAATATTTTTAAATGAGAATTTCACCAAAAGTAAAATGCCTAATTCCATCCTGTAGTATGACAAATGATTAAAATGGTTTCAAATAAATTAAAAAATAATAATGAAATTAAACAGTATTTTCAAAATAAAACTTCAGAAAATTTTATTTTAAATATTCAAAGTATCATGTTGTTATAATTCACATAAAACAAGAGTGAAAAATTAAAAACAGTTAATCATTAAGGGTGAGAAGTGGTCAGAACTGCATTTTTCCTTGATACATGTGAATATAAAAGGATTTTTATAAATAAGTAAAATGAAGTATAACATTACAAAAATTAAAAAAAATATTTACAGAACACAAAATAAAATATGAACAAGTAACAAACATAAAAACATGTATTTAAAATATATCAGAAAATACACAAACAAATGTTTTCAGAATTTTATTTTATCAACTTATTTATATACACGCAACCATACACATTAGAACTGTATCAGCATTTTTTCAAACTTGAATCACTCATAGCACCAGAGTTGCTCATTCACACAACTTTCTCCACACTTTCATAAATATTTAGTAACATCATACATAAAAAACAGCCATACAATCCATATAAGCATTGGGATCATAGTCAAAACATTCTCTTAAAAAGGAATCAAAACACAATCTCTGGAACATGTACCTTCTAAATTTTTAAGGTAGCCATTTGATTATTGCAAATTTCTCCCTCTCCTTTTTGTCTCACTTTCTTGTACAACATGTGAAGAGCTTATTTATTTAGGCCTACACATCAACAATGTGTTTGATAAATAAAAAGTCAAATATAAATAAAGATTTACAGAATCTACACATACTAGAAGTGCTATCAGAGTTGAAGCTCTTCATACAATTTAATTACAAGACCCCAGGTTTGGTATGCATCGTTTCAATAGCTATCGCTATAAATAGGAGTATAACATCCATTATCTAGACTTATTAAAAATAGTTGAATATCTTAAGCACAAGTCTTTTGGTGTGGTGAGATGTATTGAATCTTAATATTACTAATAAATAATTTACAATGATATTACGTGTATACTTTTCCACTGATATGACTAGCTCAAATTTAATAACAAATTTAAAAGTGTTACATATGTATTTCAAACAATTTTGATGTCAAAATATTGTGTTTTTGGCACTTTGCATATTCAAGTGATAAATTATAATGACAAATTATGTTTGGATTAAAGAAATAACAAAATTGTAAACATAAATAAATTTTGATGATTTCGGAAAAAATTAGATGTAAACATGTTAGGTGTACTCACGTATTCTTGAACAATCAAATTTTACAAGTAATTTACTTAGTAAAACTTTAATACAAAAATTGTAACATTGTTTATCAGTACAATTTGCTTCCATTAGATGGTTGGGATATTTACAAAAAAATAAAGTCAATTGTTCCCATAATAAAAATGAGCGCACACACACACAAATATATGAAAAAGTTATGCAACCATGTGAATTAATGCTTTATTTTATTAAATTATGTATTTCATTTAAAGAAAAAATTATACTACACAATTGAATTAATTACTTTTCTAAAAAAATCTAAGATTGAGAACTCTTCACATTATTAATGCAAAAGAAAACACATCACAGTTTGGTTCCCTTCCTCACAGAATACTACTAAATTTTAAATTATAAACAATGTTACATTAACCAAAAAGATATAAGAATTTTCCCAATCAAGTGTGTCAATAAATGTATCATTGTATTTAACCCTTTATCTTTACATTTACAAAAAATTTACCAACTTTAAAAAAAACTGAAAATAATAAAATTTTATGTACACCATTTATGTACAATTTATATATTTACAACATTACATTTTATTAAATATTTTATCATATCATTCCATTTAACTCTAGAATGATAGTTTAATATACAGTAAAATGTGGATAATATCTTCACAGTAATAATGTTATTTAAACATTTCAATAACATTCAAAGAAGTTTGTTTTATCACTACGGAAAAATATTCCCACAGTTCCTCATTTCGACATGGTATCACTGGAGTTAATATATGTGTATAAACATTAATAAAGGAATGTAAAAGCAATACTGTGATTTCTTTTTCAAAAAGAAAAGTTCAACTCTGTTTTCCTACGGGAATGACAAGCAACTTTAAACAGATTAAAATAAAGGTTTTGTTTTGTTGTCCTGAATTTTCATATTTTATAAACTTGGATAATTCCATAAAGTAAGTCACATATAAGAAATTAATTTAATATATTACAAAAAGAATATAGGAAAACCAATTTTTTACTCATATATTGCCTACAGATATAGTTAATGCAGGCCATCAAGACAACATGCTTATTAGCATAATAGTAAACATGTGAGTATTTCTTTCTTACTACATTCGGATAAAGTTTATTCGCTTAAATGAGAAGTTATTTTTACAAAATTGTGGTAGAATTTGGCAAACCATTTTCCAGTTATCAATTAACATAAAATCATAACTCATTTACTTTCCTTATATTTAATATAAAATAGATGACAAAATTAAACATTTTATGCAAATATAATGATTACAATGAAAATTATAATTTGGAATCAAACAATTTATTCTTGTGAATTAAAGCATTTTCTGGATTCATTTTATATACATGAAAACGTCAAATATCATGAAAAGAATACTTTTAGAAATCTGTAAGAAACTGAAATATATCCAGTTCATGAATATATTATCAACTTATTATATTATGGAAACCCAACTTGTCTATTAAAAAAAGAAAATTGAAAAGTTGTCAAATTGTAAAAGTCTGATTTCCGATACATAATCAGGTACTTTCTTTGTCTTGAGAGTTAATAAATAATAAAACATACAAGCAACAAAATTCTCGAGTCAGGAAAGCTAGTTAAGCCATGTATTTTCACAATTTCTATCCAACTTAAAATGATCAGTAAAATGATTCAGAGGAGTAGATAAATACAGCATTTCTTCATACAAATTGGTACAAATCAAAATTCATACAATAATAGGAATTAAATAAATTTATTGTCCACACATTAAGAAACAATTGCTTATCAAGAGAGAATAAGAATCAATGAACAAACAAATATCTCAAAGAAGATAGTGACATCTTTGTACTTGGCCAAAATGGCGAACAGAATTTTGAATACCATCTATGCTCCAACTAGGTCAAGAAGGGTACACTTCACAATTGATCCAATCAAACTCGCAATAATATGTATACATTAACAGTTAAATATTCATTATAATTTTAAAAATTAGGAGTGGGAGAAGTGTAAAGAACATTGAGTTAATAAAATGTGTAATAAAATCCAATTGGAACATAGGTTTTACATTCATGAAGGAAGCTGTTCACACACACATAAATCAGTCAAATTGGAGAAAAGGGAGGAATGTAAAAAATTAAATAAACTTATAAATATAGATTGGTAATGATATAGTGCATTATTATTTATCTATTGCATTACTTAAAACTAAAATTTTTCATCATCAATAAAGCTGCTTGTGAATTTAATTAGACCCAATCTCTGTTCTTAAACAGAATACATAAGTGAGAGGAATGTTTTGGTGCCCCCTCATTCTCAGGCATCATATTAATAGGCTAGTGCAGAAACTTTTTGGATCAATTAATAATTCATTTAATAATTCTAATAAAGCTAATTAATTTTATACATTACATATTTTTCAGAGGCATTAACAACAATATAAATACTAATAACAATTAAAACAACAGAAATGTATAAATAATAAAAAGAACACAGTCAGTAATGTAAAAATCCTATAACTGAAGGCAATTCTTACATGTAATACAAATTATTAACAATTAACACATTCACTTATGCATAAAAAATGCAAATAGCAAATTACAATTACAGAACTTTTAACAATCATATGAAAATATGTTTAACTCAGGTAATTTTCAAAACCAAATTAATAAAAATCTTTCAACAGGATTGATGAGCCTCATATTTGCTCTTAGTATCTTTCAAAATAAACAAGCCGATGTTGCACATATTATCATATTTACAATGAAAGTATTCATATATTCAATCCAATGAATATGTTGTGAATGACCTACTTAAAAACAGATACTTATTCATATAAACTGAATATAAAATATAGCTTTCCTTCAAGGTTGAGCAATTATTATTACCAAACACAACAGAGGAATTGTGTTATATATAATATAAATTATTTTCGGTCAAATCTGTTGATCACTAATTAGGAAGTATGTGACAGGAATATAATTCGTTACACATGATGTGAAGTGTTTTTATTTTGAAAAATTCCTTCAGTTTTATTTATCAGCTTATAGCTAATGAAGTGATGCTTTCTTATCATATCAGCATTGGATGCTGATACAAATATTAGTCTACAATATGTTATAATGCCAGTTAACAATCTGGATTCCAGATTACTGACTAGAGAATTTCACTCCTGACACTAATCAATTCAATTTTTAAGTAGACTCAACTCTACTTTTCTTTTTCTTTCTTTTTTGGAAAAACCTTAAAATCAATATCAATTCGATCTGTCATTTACAAGTTGCACCATATAACAGAAAAAAATATGATAATGTAAGATTGGTGCTATAATGTAACAAATGGCATAGCAAGAGACTTGTACATGCTATACTATCACAGCTTATTGCACAAGCCAAACCTGAGGCCACCTGTAGTTTATCTCATCGCACTAAATGCAGCTATCAGGATGCTGGCTTGACAAAGATTTACGAGATTTCACTTTGGATTCAGTTTTTCCAGTAGGATCAATGCTCACTTTGCGAGGATTTCCAAGAGTCACCAAGGCAGAAGCAACAGCCAGACCCGCTGGGACAGAGATTTAACATATCAGTAAATATATATGAATAACTAATGAGTAACACTTAGATTCTCTTAAAAGTAATTTTTTTTCCAAGGCAGAAGCTGTTACTGCTACTACAAGAATTACTTACCTGAATTCACAAGCTACAAAATTTAAGGCATTTATGGCAACTAAAAGCATGTTATCATAAAACAGTACAGCTAAATATCATTCAATGTTTAAGTTTATAAAAAATATTAAAACCCTGGAAATTATAAACGGTGAATTTAATAATTTCTTAAAGTAAAATACCCAGGTGTCAATAACTGCTCAACATTATAATTACAGTTATAAGGCAAGAATGAACTCTATCCATATATCCAGTATTAAGTAACTGTTATATAAACAAATAGAATACATCCAACAACTTAAAAAGATGGACTTCGGATTCTATCACTACTTGTGCTCAAGGCACAACATTCAATAATTTAAAGAAATATTATTAAGTCCACTTACTTGTAGTTAAAAGATCTTTTTAAAATATACACATCAAAACAATCAGCAGTTATATTTATATAAACTGTGGGTATTGTTACAGAGACAAAAATAAAAGAAAATATATAATGCATCACAAACTTTTAATAACTATCCACGTAATATAGAAATTACTACTTCTAAACAAGCTCCATTTCTCTCACCTGACTGGCCTGGTGGAGTGTATATTTCACCACCTGTAGGCAGCCTCACTAGCAAAGACAGGACTGCAGCTCTGTTTCCACAACAAGGTTCCAGAGCTATTGGGCTTGGGGAATCCTAAATAAATAATCATACAATAAACTATACTGCCATATTAGCAGATAAATAATTTTTAATCAAATGAAATGTGTATATTCATCTTTAAAAGTTAATTAGATAACCCTGAAAACACCAAACACTCCCTCCCATACAGAATAACCATCAGGGAAGCTTACATCTGTTCCACTTAGGGCAGCCTCTCATCACACACCAACCACTTCTTGAATGTATTCTGTGACAGAAAATACCACACAGACCTCATACACAAACTAATAACCCAGGCTCTTTCCACTGCACAATAGTCAATCCCACCTGGACCAACCAACCAAATGTCGTCTTCCCACACCTACTATCCCGGCCTACGTAAACTCGATGCTTTTTCAGCCTGGTCCACTGGAGTGCAATCCAACACAGGAATCAAAAAATTCTCCCCACATATCCAAATGTTGCCTTTAGGCACCCACTCAACCTCCATTACAATCTGGTTCAACATTACAAACCCCACAAATTGATGGGGGCTGGGGAGATGCATAAATACATTAATCGTATATACATTCATATTAATTGAGGGGTTGAAATTATTGGTGTTATTGTTTTTGTCATGAGCAGTTATAAGGTTTTGGACAGTTTGACAGTGCTACAGAAATTAGCAATGAGTTCAACAACCTCTCTAAAGTGCTGATATAATCAGGGTGGCAAATTTTGAAGTGGAGGTATTTATGTTAACATTAAAAATGAGGTGTTGATGGGGGTAGTTCCACGTGCTAAACTAATGTTGAAATTCAGACATGAAAAGTGACACAAATGTAATGTATTAAAGGTTTCAATAAATGAAGATTTTTAACTAGCCCAATTCCAAATGTCCATTGAGTATGTAGGCATAGGAGGGAGCCATCCAGGTTCACTTGACTGTCATTTATCTGATGGTATATCAGTAGTAGCAGGAAATTTGTGATGGGAAAGGAAATTAGTAGCCCGTGAGACAAATTTTCAAATGCATGGTGAACTTTTGTGCAAAGAGAGAACATCTACAGAAACCAGTAAGGTATGCTAGTGAAAGCTGTTTTGGGAGTACCAAGATGGAACAAAAATAATTAGTGTCGATAGGAAAAATAAAATTTTTTGTGTACATTAGTGTGAAAAACAGATACTCAGATGTACAGAATTTTCGATATGAAGTTGTTATGTTCTAATTCATTAATAATTGAGAAATACTGGCATACTATTCTTTTAAAATATTTTATATCATTTACAACATTATAATTATAATTGAAAGCATGTGGGTCTAAATATTAGATTAACAATTTATTGATGAATATAGTAAATTGAAGACCTTTTTTCGCTTTCTGAGTGTTGAAATGGAGTCTGGGGACTGATCAACCTTTTCTCGTTGCTCTATCTCAACCAGCACTTGAGAAAATGGACGACTAGCCATCTGTTCCATTTCTACAAACAGTCTCTGAAAACAGAAAAAAAAAAGTTAAACATTATAAAATACTAGAAGAACAAAAATGGAAAAATGTCGACCAGACCAGGGACTCAAACACAGGACCTCCCAATATCCAATTGATCACAGGTGCATTGAATTCTAGTCTAAGAAGTGGAATTGCTTAATTTACGTAATCTCCATTCTTCATGTATTTACTAGAATTATTGTGTGAAGAGTGTGATTAGTGAATTGGCAGGTGAGACCTAGCTTAGGTTTACGGGAATGGAGAGTTGTTGAATTGGTCCTTTGACGTCGACTCGGATTAGCTCAGTTGGTAGAGCCCCCGGCTGGATATCAGGAGGTCATGGGTTCAAATCCCTAGACTAGTTGACATTTTTCAGTTCTTGTCTTTCTTCTAAAATTAGCTATATGCTTTAGTGAGCTTCAATTGAAGCAATTCCACTTCCTCAGATTATAAAATACTTAATTATGAGTATTTAGTGTAATAATGAGAAATAATACATTTTTATACTTTATAATATTTACACTTAACAAGCCATTTATGTCATTCTGAATTAACACAGGACCTAAATGTAAAATCACAGATATTCATAATATTTATTTGAAATATTTTAGCAATATTTGAGATGCACAGTCAACAAAAATTTGTACTCAGTAGTTTGAATTATCATTATTTCCTTTATTGTTCCAAAAAATATACCACCCCTTTTCTGTTTTTAAATTACGGCTATACAAAAATTTAGACTTTCATAGTTCTCTTGTTTATGAATCAATCATATTTTTATTTATTACAAAAACTTGAAATTTAGAAGAATATGAAAACTAAAAATAAGAGGCTGTAATAAATCATGTCCTGTCAACAACTGCACTAATTTCTTGTAATCCATGAACTTTTGGCATGAACATGTCTACAATAAATAGAAATTCACTTAATTCTTTTTCAGCCTACATTTTTTCCTGTTATTCTTATTTGTTTTAACCGAACTACTCAAATTTTAGTATGCATGAAAGTCTGGAGGCCATCAGATGCTTCAACAGCCAATTCATCCAGTCATCCAGTTTCTTGTCATGACCATGTGCCAATTCTGTCTTGAAATTCTAACACAATTTCTAACTTCACACAAGTTTCATGTCAGTTCAGTTCAGGGTGGTCAGTAACATGTCTTTGCGTGGCAAGCAAAGGACTCCAAAAGCAGAAATGAATGCTGGAGGGAGTGACAAGTGGCTCTTAACATTGCAGTTACAATGAGAAATCTAGCCTGCATGGTCTCAGAGATTCATCTCTAATATCTTATGGGAAATACTGCCTAGCCATAATTCTGTGTTGGGTGGCTGCCTGCTATGTGACAAGCAGGTAGCAACTGGTATTAACACTTCCAATGTGAAGATTCAATCATTAAAACTTTAAACAGCCCTTGGCTAGTGTAGCTCTAAATACAAACAGAGCTATGCAGAGTCAACCTTGGAAATACAGTGACACAAAATCCTTACACATACCAATCCCAAGGGCTAAACTCAGCTGGGAGAGCATTTTGTCAATATCAATGCTGTCGGTGGTGGGCAACAAATCCTATATTTTAGCCCTGCTAACAAAGGTCCCTGCTTGAGGGTATGGGAACCTCTGAAGTCAGGCAAATGCTGCTTATCCGGAGTGCTGTTGGTTGGTTTCTAGAGCAACATGCCTGGTGGCACATATGCACACGCATACAACATTGGTTAAAACTAGGGCAAAGGTAGCCAAAAGCATTATTATTATATTGACACACTAGTGTTTGTACAGGATGAACCTGTAGTCATCTAGTTGCTGCACTGGATACAATGATGAGATCGTCTCAGCTTAATCTAAGATCTCAATTTTGTCTTTCTTCTCAGACTGCAGAACAGTACAAAATTGTGTCAAGGGGAAGCCTTGAAAACACACCTGGTTCCATGAACATTCTACCTTGAGTCATAGGATAATGGCAGGCTTTCCAGGCTGGATGGTGACTTGCAAATTCAGTGCTAATTTGTACTTCATGTGTTTAAATTTGTACATAAACAGCTCATACTGACAATTAATGTCCAAATTCATATGAAGCATGGGAAGCTTATATATCCATTGGCACAATACTCTTACTTTTTCGTCAAAGTTGTATACTGAATCAATTATGGACTTAGTAGCCAAAAACACTATTAACTCTGAAATCTTTATTTAGTACATAATAGATAATGACAGTCTGTTGGGGATATCTTCTCATTAACTGTGACAAACATATTAAATAAGTTCAAAAGTTTAAATGTTCATATACAGGTGAAGTCCCTCATTCCCTGGCATAAAAAATATGTAATTTGAAATTTCTTAATAATGGTTTGGAAAAGTTATAATCTCGAATATAATAAAGGCCAAAGATTGGATGAATGAAAGTTCAGAACTTAAGGTAAAGAGCAAGAATGAAAACCAGTGAAGCAAATAAAAAGTTAAAAATAAAAGGGTAGTAGAGTAAGGAAATTATGTTTGTCTTTAGAATAAGACAGGATGATAAATTCAGAGATAAATTGTGGGAGGCTTAATTGTTAGTTAATTATTCCATGTAATGTGTATGGTGTGCAGAATTAGGCAGAAAGAACTTAAACCTCAATTCTCTTCTTGATAGTTGCGTTAATTTCCAATATTTCAAAAACTTAACTTTCCTCAATTCACTTAATATAACAAACAGTGATAATAGTTTTAGTTTACACAGAGAAATGCATCCACAAACAACCAGGTTTGATAAGCTCTTTTAAAAAATTTCCATTTATTTAAAAATTATTTGTTACTGTCTGATCACTGAAATTCCTATTATACTGCACCTTGTTACAATTTCCTCCAAAAAGCCACATTTTCAAGAGGAAGTGTGTTCAGTGAATCTAATCAATAAGGGTGTTAAAACTATATTTGATGTCTACAAAAAATTTTCATTTTCACAAATTACTGACAAATTTCTATCTAAAGTCATTTATCCAAAATTCAGTTATCCAAAACATCAACAACCAATACTCAATATTTTCTTCACTTAATTTCTGTTTAACTGTATTGTTCAATACAAATTTTTATTTCAATATAAGATGATCGTAACTGCCATAGCATAAATACAATACCTGCAAGATTTCATTAAAACCTACAGGATTTTCTTAAGTTCTAATGCAAAGGAAAATACTTGTTACTGTACGGTTAAAAATTTGCTTCCACTAATACTGAAATAAAAAAACACAAAATTCAGAAATGTAATAATGATTTTTGGCCATTCGTTGAGTTTTTTTAATTACTTTAATTATAATACTGAAATAATTTATCACTTAATATTACCTGTCGCCTTCTGTACATGTCATACTTCTGCTTTATTTTCCATAGAATTGCAGCAACAAGCAAAAGTAGAAGGAAACATCTGTGGAAATATTATAATTAAAATATTAATTAGTTATGATTACATACATAAATAGTAATGGTAGCACAATAAACATGAATGCTTAACATATGTATTTCTTTGAGCAAATTTCCTGCCTTTCTCCCAATTATTTCTTTCTTTCTATCCTATATATATATATATATACACATATATTTTCTTGAATTTTCAAAGGCACTGCCCCTTTCATCAAACATGCAAACACGTCCACATATTGACATCATCTCTTTCTCTCTTTCCTGGCCTTTTTAATTGTGTTCAAATAATAAGGAATAAAAGTTCACTTACGTTGAGAAGGTTATGAAAAACTGTTGTAAATTCAATTTTGGATATTGTGAAAATGAAATTTGTATCCATAATGGAGGATGGAAGTCATAAACATAAACATAAAAAGTGGTGAGTGTAACATTTTCATCAATTCCAAAATTATGATCAGCTTTCGGAAAACGCAATCGGTATGATGTGCAGTTCTGGGCAGAAAGAATTGCCTTTTCTGGAGCATTACCTAAAAATAAAATCATTAATATTCCATTATTGAAGGAAATAAATTATTTTAAACTAGTACAAATTTGTCAGTGGAAATAATTTTGAGAAACTGTACACTGAAAATTATGTTCTACATATGCAGCACATTATGAGAAACTGGTTACATAAAATGTACGATAAAATTAACTTTTAAATACTCAAAAATACATGAAATACATTGTTACAATAACAGGATTCTCTTAGATACATCAATGCCTATTTACTAAAATAAGTTTGAACATTCTTATTATGCCTCCAAAAATTTGAAGAGCTTAAAGCTGTTCTAGACGCTGACACCACACTTCCATTTCAAGTATTACACCTACTTTTTCTCTTTCTTAAAAAAAAACTAATAAGAAAGTAATCTAACTCTTCAAAAGATCAACAGAAACTTTCCACAAAGCAAAACACTACAATACACCAATAATCACGGTATCGTAAAAATAATCTGAAAAAAAAGTACAATACCAAGAGAGAAACTTTTTTTAGTGTTTTACATTATTATCATCTAATTAAAAAGGATATTATTTCAAACTTGAACATTACTTCATGATATACAGCAATTTAATTATCTCTATGGTAGACTACATGAGGGGATAATCTATCCATTTGCAAGTTCTATAAGTCTAAAGTTAGTAGACAAGAATGTAATAACGTCAACCAGACCCTGGACCTCCCACTTTCTGGGTGGATTCCAGTATACATTATATACACACATCAGAAAATGGCACTGTCAGGTAAACTAGAACAATTAATAGGACAGCTTAAGTCTCTCTTTTCCATACAAATGAATTGTCTGTATCTGTTGTTATGGTAATCAGTCCTAAGACTCATCTGATCCAACCCTCCATGCTAATCCATACTGTGCAAGCCTTTTCATTTCTACATAGCATATATGCCAGGACAAGAGAGAGAGAGAAAGTTCACAGATGGTAGACACTTTGGAAGGTTTGGAGTTCTTTAAATTTTCGGAGGATAGCCGATCAACTTTCTGATGAAGTGGGTGGTGCCTCCAAAAATTTAAAGAACTCCAAACCATACAAGGAGCCTACCATCTGTGAAACTCAGGTAAGTCACCTACTTTCTTCTTGCTTTCCTGTCCTCATTAATTGTTTTAATTAACCATATTGTGGTGTCTCATGTCCCATACATTGAATCGGTAAAGCAAAAATAATTTAGTTTAGTATTCTACAGAGTCGCGTACAGGATGAAAGCGAGAATGGTCAAGGTCACGTCAGGGTGAAACCTGCCTAGGATGATTGTTGAGCAGATGGAGCAGAGTCTGCCTGGAATGTATTTTTGAGCAGATGAAGCAGAGTCGCCTGGATTTTTGAGGAAGAGTTGGTGCAGGGAGCCTGCCTGAGAAAGGTGGGGAGAGACGAAGCAGCGACAGAACAAGCAACACATAAAATTTAGCTTTCTCCACATATGGTGAAGAGAGATTCAAATGGTGCAAGTACAGAAAATAAAAATATAACATTTGATGCAGATTTAATCTGAAGGAGAGGCGCTAGAGGATCTGAATCAGAAGAAGACGGCGTACGAACAGGAATGAAGAACGACGTCACCAGGCGTTAACATCCAGTAATGGCATTTTTACCTGGTTTATCCTATCAAACCATTCTCGTTTATACGAGATTGGTTTTATTATTTAATATAGTTTTAACAGTGTTCCTAAGAGCAGCCGTTTAGGAGCTGCATAGATTCTTTTAGCTCTACCGACATAGCCAAATTGATAATACATTTTATTTGTAAATTTATTTTTACCGAAACTTTTAATTTGAGTTACATTATTCTTTTGTAAATAATTTTATATTATATTACCACAGTTTCAATTTTATAAAAATTAAATTGATTATATTAAAATTAAATATACTTTTTTTATTTAACAATTCCTTGTTATAATAATATATTGTCAGTGTAAACAAGTGTAACCCCACAAATGGCGCTCAACATGGGGAGCCATTTTGCGGTGTTAACTGTTGTTTACTCCGGCAATATTATTAATTATTATCATTATTAAATTGATTATATCAAAGTTAACTATTCTTTCTTTTACAATTTCCTTATTATTATAATTAATAATATTGTCAGTGTAAACAACAGTTAACACCACAATAAATAAATATATATATTTATAAATATATATATATATATATATTTTTTACATTACTACTATTTATTTAGTACTCACTTGTTTTAATAGTAATGTTCATCTTTGCCATCACAGAGCATGTGATGCTAAATTCGGCATCAACATCTGCTTTAGGTGGACTATTTCTGAAGTTTATTTGTGTATAATGTCTGTCTTCCTTTTTTGAAAGATTAAAAGTAAATTGATAATCTATTGTTAAATCATCTGAAAAATGTTAATATTAAATTAAATTAGTATAAATGTGAAAAAATATCATAAATCTTAGGAAAATAATGTTGCATGAATTTAAATGGTAATTGCTTAAAGAAAGTTATGATTCTAGTATTATTTAGTGAAAATTAATTAGTTACAGAATGTGTTTGAAGGTAACTCTTACTCTTAAAATAACATTTAACAAAAATTATTTTTAACAAAACAAATCACTGCATGAGCTTCAGTGTTCAACTATTTTCTCTACAAAAAAATCATTAAACCTAGTTTAAACACAAAGAAATAAGCATGAAGAAAAATACTTAATGTAGCATTAACTTATTGATAATACATAAAAATTAATGAAACCGAGAAAAAAACTAAAATTAACCCAGAAGATTTTATTGCATGTTCATCTGGTTAGAAAATTTAAGATTGCATTTAAATGTATATTTAAAGGAAATAAATTAAAAGATACTTACAGAAACAGGATCCTTTATTAGTAGGATCCCCAGAATAGTGATTTGTTTGATCACATCGTTCACAGTGATCTCCAACAATACCTTTGGTAGTACAGTAACATTTCCCTGTATCAGGATGGCATTCTGTGCCCTGGTCATTGCACTCACATGCTATAAACAGATACATAATGAGTAATAAAGTAAAATAAGATAAAGAAATCAAAATAATTAATTAGGAAAGAGACCGAAAATAAACCCGATTTACCCTAAATTGGCAGTAGGCAACAACATGCAGGGAAGCTAGTGTCTGAACAGCAAGATGTCCAGCCACTCATATAGATATAATTAATTAATAAGGACAGGAAAGAGAGACAGAAAGTTGGCATTTCCCCCTTCATCAGAAGGTTAAGAAAGCATTTCGAGTGACGGCCAGCCATCTTCTGATGAAGGGGGCAGTGTGTCTGAAAACACAAGAATCTGAAACCCTACATGGTGCCTGCCACCTGTGAACTTCAGGTAAGTCACTTACTTTCTCTCTTTCCTTTCCTTATTATATATATATATATAAATTAATGAAACGTTTGTAACGTGACAAAGTTACTAAATACATCGTATATATATCCAAGACTGACTATCTTCGACGCACCGGCGACGTAGCCTAACGGTTAAGGCGCTCTGCGGCTACAGCGGAGGCTCTGACGATCCGGGTTCAAGTCCCGGCGGCGCCGAATATTTTCAGTCTCTCTTCCTTCTTCCTTTCTTCTCTACGCTTGACATATGTCTTTCCTTGAGCATAATTCTGTGCCAAACATATGTTTCAAAAAGCGTATTTCCTATCTTTCTCCCTCATTTACTATCCTTACTTACTATATATATATATATATACAAATTAGTGATTATATATATACTTTTTCTCCCCTCCTACTATTTACGTTCTCTTCCCTCTGCTAGCCTTCACCAATTAGACTCCCACCCCTTTTACACACAGTTTAACCACATTCCATATGATTTAAAACAGCAGAAAAGAAAAGATTCTCGAGAGGATCATCTGCGACAGGGTCAACACGCATATGGAAGCAGAACAGAGCCTATCAGAAAACCAATTTGAATTCATATTATTGAGGTAAATGGTGAATTCCATACAGAAAGCTGTGCAGATAGCCAGAGAGGCAATTGAGGGAAGAAGATGGAAGCGTGAAGCTAAAGAAGGCTCTCATTGGATTTGAGGGCAGTGGTGGGCATCGCTAAGCTCGTAGAGGAAGTGATGCAGAAAGTAAATGTAGCAGTGGCTAGCATAAGGCAGTGGCTATGGGACAACAGTCTAAAACTAGCCGATCATAAAACTGACGCTGTCCTAGTATCTGCCGATCACTGGAAATGTCTTCCTAACTTTCTGATGAAGGGGGCAGTGCCTCCGAAAATTCAAGTTCTCTAAACCTCACAAGGTGTCTACCATCTATGAACCTCAGGTAAGTCATCTTCTTTCTATCTCTCTGTCCTTTCCCCATTAATTGTATATATATATATTAAAATTTATAATTTTGAATTTATAATATACCTACACAAGACATATTTAAAGTATAATTCTCCATGTTAGATTTGTATTTTGAACATTATAATTGAAGTTAAATTTTGGACACAACTTTAGTAGCAAATAAAAAGGATTGTTTTACAGTTTATGTTAAATTTTAACTTACGGGTGCACCTTCCACCATTTACTGGATTTCCATAATACCCTTGACTACAATGTTCACAATGAGAACCCTGAGTAAGATCTCTACATGGTTGATTGCAAACATTTGAGTCATTGGTACAGTTACTATGACCATTGCATTGACAACCTGAAACATTAACAAAAGTATTACGATCAATTATAGAGATATTTTGTTAAAGACGAACAAACAAATGTTTGAATATCCACAATAATTAACCAGCTAAATATTGTATATCCTTTAAAAACTTTACTGCTATTGCATTCTAGGACTAGCAGCACTTAATTTTGACAACCTGAATTCGGACACAAAACATCATGCAGCTAATAGTATATCCAGGTATTGCATTTGTTGCCAACAAATGCTGCGTGGTTAACACTTTATGAAAGAAAAATAGATCCAGTAAATTGGCATTGTTATGGGATCTATACATTTTCTCCATGTACATTTACCAAACAAAACTCCAAATATTAGCATTGTTATCCCAAACCAAGCATTTTTATTCACAAATACAGGAGCCCAAAATACTAAATCCTGAAGGGTGGCTCTCTGACAAGTGCATTTCTTTGAAGAATACAAAATCAACAAAATAACTGAGTGAATGAACAAATGTTCAACATCTAGACAGCTTATAAGATGGATAAAGTTTTCTTGGGATTCCAACCGGGTAGCATTGTTTATTTGCCACAACATTTTGATGGCTTGCACCGCCATCTCCTTCAGGTGAAGTGCCGTTCGATGTAGGTGTGGTGGCTTATATAGCCTGGTTTGTGGTACCAGAGCATGAGACATTCTGATTGGCCCTGATACGTAGGTGGTAGGGATGGGAAACTCGTGGTATCCCCTCCCTGCTGCCTTTTCGGATCGTTGCAACCGCCTCCGACAACTCCGGCGCACTAGCTACCTTGTTGGGGGCTGTATTCCCCGGCCCGTCTCTTGGCATACGGAACTTTCGTAGCCTGGCAATGGCAGGGGCCCAAGCCTTGCTCAAGTGGTACCCGGTGTCTCTGTTGATTAACTCACTGTGTGTGGTTTTAATTGCCACAGCTTCCATAAGTATACTGTCCGAGAAATTACTAGCTGGGTCCAGTATCACAGTTTCCGGAAATTCAATTTTGTGGCCCGTTATTAGTGCATGTTCCGCCACGGCAAATTTTGATGGTTGCTTTAGCCTCAAGTACCATTGGTGTTCTGTCCTCCTTTCCTCCACGGTCTGTAGGGTTTGGCCAATATATTTTAGACCACAGGAGCAGAGGATTTGGTAGACCCCCTGGTTTTTTGAGGCCGATTTGATCTTTAACCGAGCGTAACACGTTTCTAACCTTTTTCTGTGGACGAAAGACCATTTGATTTTACGTTTCCTTAGGAGTTTACTAACTGGCCTGTGGCCTACCCAGAGACCTATCCTTCTTATGGGCGTATCCAATATGTCGATTAGTATATCCGTTTGCACGCAGACAACTCTTCAGATTCGGATGAAATCTTCACGGTTAACCAACCGGGTCAGGTATTTAAAAGAATACAACGTTTCTGCGGCCATCTTCTGCCGCTGTCTTCAGGCCTGAGTGAATCAAGAATATTTACAGTAACCTATAAGAGTAAGAAACATTCATGGTTCCTTAAGAAATCAAAATAACACACAGTGTATTAAGATAGTAATATTTAGTTACCCAAGGAAGAAAACTGCACACAAATCATTCTCCTGTATGTGGTAGGAACTGTTTAACTCATCCATGTTCAAACTGGATTGTAGGTGGCATGTTGTTGTATTCAGTCCTAAGACTGGTCTGATGCAACCCTCCATGCTAACATATTTTGAGCAAGCCTTTTCATTTCTGCATAACTACCACATCCTCCCTTATCTGCTTAGCATATTCCATCCCTGTCCTTCCTCTTCTGTTGCTTACCCCACACACTTACCCTCTAATACTAATTTTATAAGGCCCTCATGTCTCAAAACATAGCTTATTAATCTATGCCAATTGTAAGGAGAACCAAGTTGTACCCTCCACTAATTGCTGAAATTCAACTGAACCGGAATATTGATTGTCAGAAGGAAACTAAATGCACATCATTCTAGGTTAATTTCTTTCTATTGATTATCACCCCATTCCACTCCTACCCCCACCCACAGTTGAAGTTTGATTTAAGTTGAATGTCAGGATTTGACTTCTTCCATAACCACAGAACAGTCACAAATTTGAGTTTATTTTGTTATATTGACTTTCATCCCTGTTGATTCCAATTCTGACATTCAACATGCAACTTAAATCATACCTCAGCCATGGGTAGGGGTCAAGGTGGAATGGGGAGAAAATCAATAACAGAAAATTGACCTAGAATGATGTGTGTTTAGTTCCATTCCAACAATTAAACTTCAAGTTAAGTTGATTTTTTATTGATTAGTATGGATGCAACCTGGATCTGCTTACGATTTAGGTTCAGAATTGATTTCAGAGACTCCCATAACCAAAAATAGACATGAATCTTGGTTAATTTCATTTTATTGTCATTCACCACCTTACCCCGGTCCCTGCATGCCTCTAGGAAAGAAGTACAATTTGCTTGCAATTATATTGCTGGAATTGAACTCAGAGACTCCAATATCTGTGGTCTGAACACCAATTGCAATACTTTTCTTGTTAATTTTGCGACACCCATATGGATACACCCCTCCCATGCTGAATGTGGTTCAGTTCACACGCAAACATCTGGGGAGATCATTATCAAGTAAATTAATCTAAAAAAAGATTTATTCAACTAAAATATAAGCTGTGATTGTTGTGTCTTACTCCCATAGTGTTTATTTTTGTGACACAAGGAATATGCAAACAAAATCTGATCAAAATCACTCTACCCAATTAATATTGTAAGTGGAACTTACTTCTGAACTGCAACTTGAATCTCCTGTTGAATGTGAGAATTAGAATCAGCGACTTCTATAACCCATAATTTGACACCAATGTCAGTTATTATACCATACTATTTTTGTATCACTACCACTTTAGGTGGACCCATCCCAATAACAAATGGGTTTAAATTGTATACCAAGAACTTTATTAAAGTAATTAATGTCAGGGGAATCAGTATCAAAGGAATGATTTATTTGATGCAAACATCTGCCAATTTTAAATTTTCACCCCTTTCACCCACCTGTTATGGTGAATGTTGAATGTCATAATTAAACTCAGAGGACCAATTTTTACACTAATCTCAATTGTTTTCTCATTTTCATGTGACACCCTGCCAACCACAACCCTATGAATACTCCTCTCTCATGCTTAATGGGGTTAAAACAATGTATGTGAAAACACTATCAAAACAGAAGAAAAATATTGCAAATAAATATTTTTGCATAAAAAATTTCCATCCTGGGATTGGTAATTGGTTTCCAAGTCACAAAATGAATGTGTACTTAATTATGTCAAAATTGCTCCATGTGTTTCAATTTGAATGCACAACATACACACAAATAACCAATTTTATTGTACATATTATGTTAATGCAAGTGATTTTTTAGTCTATATTTAGTAATAATAAAATTTATATTATAAATAATACTGTTACAAGTTTTTAGCACTGTCAGTAGGTTAAAAAATGTAATAAAATATTTTACAAAACTTTGGAGTCATATCACTTAGACAGATCATATACTGATATAATATAGGTATAAATATAATTCACAATATTTTATAATTAGATACCATTTTATGTAAGACACAAATATAAGACATCAACTGTAGCAGTATTTAACTGCCTATGCTTGTCTATTGCATTAATTAATTTTTCCCATTCGCTTAAGCTATAGAGAATTTTTTCTAACAGAAAACTTTCAGCTTATTTTTCAAATTTATACACAGTGAGCTGTTTGATACCCATAGGTCTGTTGTAAACATTCATGCTCATGACTTTATTATAGAATATTATGTTGTGGCATGCCCAGTCAAAGAAGTATAATTTAAAAATAAGTACAGAATTTATAATTGCTGTAGTGTAATAACGGTAACCAAGAATTAATAAAATACCCAATAACAATAAAAAATAATTCAGTTCCTGAAAAGTTTCATTACAACAATCTTATTGACTCACTTGGACAGACTGTGAAATACCAATGGGATCGTGCACAATTATAGCCAGGTGAAGGTTTCACATTTCCTCCAGGATAACAAATTCCAAGTCCAGTGTTAGAGCCATCATCACACCAACCACAGCCAGGGTCATCTCGACATTCATTGCAAGTTGGGTAAAAGCTACAGAGAGACTTTCCTGGATGCAGGACAAAATTACATTAAAATCAAACACTGTAAACCCATTTATCAACTCTAATCTTATGATAAATTAATTTCATATATCATGCTGAAGAAATCTGAAATTGTATTATAGTTAAATATATTTCCAGTTAAATAACAAAAATAAGTTCCTCCCTACATCACCTGTGATAGCAGATACAGAAGGTATGCACCATTCATAAATGGTCTTTTGTCAAGTATTGCATAATTTATTAATTCAAACCCATTTCATTTCTTTCTGTACTTAATCAGTAACAATTATTTCACATCAAGTTTTATCAGATTATTGTGAACTAAGCCCAAATTTGGCCACTTCATGTAAAATAGTAAATTGCCACCTAAATTTGAAATAACTCCCATTTCCATATGGTGTCTGCCAGTTTTAACCTTCGGGTAAGCCACCGCCTCTCTTTCTTTCTTTCCTGTCCTTACCAATTGTATTGTTTTATTTTTATTTTTAAAATGTCACATCATTACTTGCATATATGTACATAGTAGGTGCTAGCCAACCACTGGAAATGTCTTCTATTAAAACTATGAATTTTAAAAATTAATTTATTAACCTGAAACTGGTGATCTGCAACGTGCTTGATGAGTGGTCCACTCCCGACATTGCCCATATGGGAACGATGCACTGTACGCATTTTTGTCAACACAACGGCCTTCATTTTGGCACCAAATACATTCTTCTTGTGTGCAGTTGAGACATGAAGTAAACTCGGCACAACTGCTCCCACAACTTGCAGCAGTTTCCTAGGAAAATAAAATAATTACATAAATATATTGTATTAAAATTCAGTATTAAGATTTATTCAATTTTATAGCTTGTATTAAATGGAGTCTAAAATAATAACATTTAAAAATAAAAAGCAGTTTCTATCAATACCAAAAGTTGTCTGTCATGTATAGGTGAAATTTTAACCGACCTTGTTCCAAGCTTCTTTACGTTTTCATATCCAAAAATAATAGGTAAATGTAACTAGTCTTGTATATAACATTTAACACAGTAAACTAATATATTAAAGTTGTAGACCAGAGGTCCAGTAACTATGCTCTGTGGCTCCCAGAAGCGCCACCAAACTCTGGCTAATGCGCTCTGTTTAGTAAAAGAAAACCATCACTGACACTTATTATATATGTAAACAAGTTTTTATGGTGTCATATCAACTTATATTTCCTATCATCCAGTCTTTTTTGTCACTGCACATCTCAACCTATTGTAGTAACACATTGTAGTAAATACAAGAATCAGACTTTACCTGACTTGTATGATCATTTCTGCCACGAGGATGCCTCCGGTGTATGTTCAGCATGGAAAGGGAGCCGCGAGTCTAAAAAGTTTGGGAACCACTGCTGTAGACCATTCTTTTGGGCTCGATTTCTTTGTTTATATTTTATTAACTCAAATAGGTTATTATTTAAATCATTCATTTTCCCCAATAAAAATGATAATGGTTTGTAATACTATACAAACTGTGCAAATACCTTCTTTTGTTTTGTTTGTCTTCTAACACAATCATTTTATTTCATTTAATGTTATTTCAAATGCCTTTAATTATGAAATTAAATATTCCTTCTTCCGTTATGGTCGAAAACCCTACAGCAAATTTATTAGGCTAAAAGAAGAGTTCAAATGGGCGTACCTGCGGTTCTGCACTAGAAACATTTCCAATTGGTCTACAATGTTCATCATGGTTTAAGTGACAATGTGGATTGCTGGTGCATGCCTGGCAACTGTGTAATTGTTGACATTCAGCTGCTTCTCGTAATGAGCATTGCTCTGTAGTCTGTCCCTGGAAACATTTATCAACAATGTCATTAATTAATCACTCCAATCGTTACAAATATTTTGAAGTCTTCCCTCACTTAAGATTAATATGGTTGCTAAGGATAACTACTGTTTAGTGAATTTCACTAAAACCAAAGTAGTATCTTCTGTGTTCAGTAACCTACCTTAATCTGTATGACAGCTTCTTTTGAACCACACATATTAGTATCATTAGACCACGCACAGCCCAATGTGTTGATACAAGACCAACAATCCTTAAGTTCTGTACATAAATGGCTCTTATCTATGTCTGGGCACTGCCTAAAACAAGATAAAATTATAATTATTCCTCTTCTCCCACTAAACAATTAATCTAAACACTGTATTTGGATTACAGTTTTTAGCCTCATTTTCACAAGAATGGACAATGATAAGCAGTTATAATAAAGAATTTTAATATCAATATTATCCATTCGAATGTTGACCGAGATATAATTTGTAAACGATGAGTCAACCTTTATACAGTCAAAATTATTTTTTTTATTTATGTAACTCAAACATACTGGAACTTTCAATCTGTGGTCAGATCATGCCTAAAATTGTACAAATTGATCTAGTCAATATAATTATATCTTATATAATTGCCAAAATTTAGAACCTAAGCCTCTTAAAGCAAGAGACAGGACTTCACCTCAATATGGCCAGCTGCACAGTGTGCACAGACTGAGCAATCACTAGGTTCAGTCTTGTTCTGTCTTGAGAAAAGGGTCTTATACAGCCCTTGAAAATTTGGCATAGTCCTTACTATATACCAACTCTCAATTTAAGGTGAAAATGAAATTGCAACTATTGAAGATGACTTACTTAATAATCAACAATAAACTCAATGTCGAAACTAAATAAGGTGAATGTTATATTGAAATTGAGCAAAATTTTTGAACATTAAATAAAACAAATTATTTTTTCATCGCACAACAAAAGCTGCATGGCTAGCACGTTAGTTGCTTATTTTATCACTAATTTATTGCCTTTATTTTGGATACTTTTTTATGAAATTTGTGAACACTCATGGCAAACATTTATATTATTATAAAATAATTTCTACAAATGCAATTGGAAAACATGAAATATTAGAGAGATACATAGAAAAAACTGTTTTACCTACATTTTAAAATCAGATATAAAGTTTTGTCTTACCATACTGGTGTATTTACCTTTCACCAATTACACGGGTAGAATTGTCAACTTTCACAGGAATACACTTCTGCTCCTTATAATCCCAAATACATTTCACACCAAGCCTGATTGATTGACAAACTGTCTCATTTGGAAGACTGCGACACTGCCCAGGCACATACCTGAAGGTATATAAAAATAACAAATAATAAAATTGAAATGGTTATAAAATTAAGCAATTTCTTGTATTTTAATTTAATACAAATGAAAAAATATGACGGCAACAATACTTAAAATTTTATCAGAGTCCAACCATTAAATGCTTTAAATGTGCTCCGTGGAACAACCATGTGGTAAATTATCATACAGAAATACACTATTCAACAATAATGTGAAAAATTTATAAAACACTGATTTACCAAAATGAAGTTTGGTTACAATCTACATTTTGTGCTTTTGCAAATGTTAACATGAACAGTGCTTCTTTTCAACAGAAGCATACAACATGCTAAACTTTCGACCTAAGTTGAGATTTCACCCATTCATACATCTTTCTTTGGTGGTTGTGTAAAAGCAAGTTTACAAGAATAAGCAATGAACACTCTCCAACTATCAACCAAATATTATTGCCAATTTACTACGACATAGTTTGAAAGAGTGGCCAGACATTGAGTGTCAAGAATCACCCAATAATAAGAGGGCATTTGAATGGTGTTATCTTACAAGCTATTTTTTTTATATACATGTAATGCATACTATATGTAAAGATTATATTTATTTAGCATCATTTTAAATTACAGATGGGCCCTTTATATAAGAATACATTCTATCTTTTATCAATTATTTTAACAAATGTATTATAAAAACCCGTCAAATTTTTACTTTTTAATGTGTCAACAATTTATAGTTAGTACACATCAACACAGTTTAAGAGATCTAACTTCACAATTGATTTATATCTATCAAATATATTGATTTACCTTAACATATCAGATAACATTTGACCATCAAAGCCACCATAGATGTAAAGACTTCCTGCAAAAGTTACAGCAGAGTGTCCAAATCGAGCAAGATCAGCTCGCTGAAGTGTTTGAGGAATTCCTGGGTGTCCCCAACGATGACACAATACATCATATGCTAGCAGATCAGATGAATAACATCTTGCTCCATGGCTATGAGCTGTATCATTGTGTGTGTTTCCACCGAACACCAGCATTAATCCTGGTGTGACAAATGTCGCTGAATGAAGAAATCTTGCAGAAGGAGCATCAGCTAGTCGAGTCCTACAAAAAGAAAGAAATTATAACACAGGGCTTTAAATTTCTGAGCAAGTTGTTAACAGAAAAATTATAAAACCATTATCCAAAGTAACACTCTGCATGAAATCTGTTATTGTGTTATAATTAAAAAGCATAAAAAATCTTTTCTTATCTGGAGTATATGAGGAACACATTGACTTGGATAATTCAAAGCTAAAGGTAAGGGGTATAAATTCAAAATAATGAAAAATTCAAATAATTAAAGTCACATCTAAAATGAGTACTTTATCAATATTCATTAGTATTTAAGGTTATATAGTACAGCATTAATTTTTACAATAAAGTGAATAGTGCTCTACAGGATATACAGTGATCATATATTCTATACAGTATATTAATTAAAATCTCATTGTATTGAAATATTTAGTCTGCTTATGTTTGCAAACTATTCAAGCATATATAATGGTTGAAAAACGCTCCACTTACACTGGCTTGTCCCTCAACATACCAATGAAGTTCATGCAAACGACAAACCTCCTACAATGATGAAGGAATCTGTATCCTTCAGCTTCAAGTTGTTCCTTCTTCTCTTCCTTAGACTAGCCTTATCTTTCTTTATTGTTCCAAGACATGCTAAACTATCATGTTTTCATACATGCTAGCATATTCATCAAATGCAACAGCCATACTGTCAACTGGGGAAAGGATATCATCATCATTTAATGAGCCACATTACTCATTTTTTGTGATTGATAAACTTTGCCATCAGAAACAGTGTGCAGTTTTGCTTGTTTCTTGAGACCACTCAATGTTGCAAATTCATGCTGTATCAATGACACTTATCTTTAAATTATGGTCATTTTCATAGAAAAGTCCAACAAACATGACCTCTATGCAAATGCTTGAATTTTTTTATTACTACCTTGTCCATTGGCTGCACAACTGTAGTCATGTTCAAGGTAAAAACAAAACTTTGTAGATGTCTTAAATAAATATAATTATTATTTTCTGAAATGCTGGCTTATTTGTAAGTCTAAAAGATAACTTTTACAGAGCAGTTATAAACAAACAAAAGTATATTCAACATTTCTGAACATCATTTTGAATTATAGCAGTTAAACTACAAATTACATATTATTTTTTCATTGCTTGAACAAAAAATGTTAGGGGAAAAATCTTTGAAGTATCCACAAATTTTAATTAAAAAGATACAAATCATCCAAGTTCCACTGTTCCATCAATGAATTAGAGGTGTAATTTATCAAGACTTACTTTGAGGGATGGAATGTCAGCGAGTAGGAAAATGGTGCTTTTCATATTTATGAATAGTCAAGATTACAGAAAAGAGAATAAGTGATAGATTCTTCAAATAATAGAACTATATATTTGACTTTCAGGAAGAAAAGAAGGCAGGACTTCAGAGCAAGAGTGTGAGTATCAAAAACCAAAAAACTGATCTCTGTTTATAAATACAACTCCTAAATAAACTTACAAAAAACAAAAAGGCATTCAATGGATTGAGCATTAAAGCATTTCTGAACTGAAATAACAATTTGCTCAATCCAACTTCAATATATGAACTATTGAAAATTAAGTATACATATCTCATTCTGAAAGTTTGTATTATTAAATGACTTTCAAAACACATACAGAACTAATAATAGAATGTAACACTTTCTCAACTTACCATTTGCGAATATTAGGTTCATATGAATACAGCTTGTTACTTAGAAATGACTGTGAAGAACTCTCCGATACAAATCCACCATAGACATAAATTTCCTGCGTCAGAGGATCTAAGGCGCTAGTATGGCCATACCCACCTTTTACAGGATAACCTGTTGTTTTCACAATGTTCCACTCCCTTGTCCCTAAAGTTAACAAATACACCAATTTCTTAGCATCTAAGCATACAACAACGGCAACCTATTTTACACAAACATTAAATTAAATACATAAGTATAAAATAATTAACATTTTATAAAGTAATTGAAAACATTCACAACATAAATATCAAATATGTAACATTAATTTTTTTAATGTAACAATTATTTTAATGGGCATTACATCCTAATGTAAATCATCAATAGATCTCAAAGAAAAATTTGTTATCAAAACAACAAAAGGAAGTGCAATATTATATTATACAAATATCACAAATTTTGAGTAATTATTGAAATGTTAAGCAGCTAGACAAGGCATTTGCTCCTTTCTAGGGATTTACATTTCATTCACTTTAGCACTTTCACAAAGCACAAAGACCTACAACCTTTAGCTTATTGTGTTGTGCATTGTTATAAACATACATCTAATTTTGTGTTTATGTATTAAGAATCAAAATTCACATATTCATATAATATTTAAATATAGCCTCAAATTTTAAGAGTTGACACAATCTTTTGATATATCAGATTTCATATATTTTCTTACTAAGAGAACAGTTTCAATTGAATTTGAAAATAAATTTTAAATATGCTCAACAAACTTACCAAAATGATATTCTTGGACAGTATTCAGATAACCATAAATAGGAGAATGTCCAAAGATAACAACCATTTTTTCAGCCTTTCCTCCACGACCAACAATGACTGTGGCAGTATGGCCTGCTGATTTCAATGGACCTAACAAAGTTAATCCAAATATTTAGCCAAGTGGTACTTCAGAATATTATAAAATAGTTCCTTTCTACATACAAATTTATATTCCCCAAACAACCAAAATACTGTATGATGAACTGTACAAATCAACATACAAATTATGCTCTTATTTACATACCACACATAAGAGATCCATTAGGAGAAGACGAGTTACATGGTTCAGTCCTGACAGTGATATTTTCCCACTTCTTAGCACTCACATCAAATGCCCAAAGCTCGGAAGATATTATACCACCCTCTTCAACACCTCCATAAATATATATTTTGTCCTAAAATTAAAAACAAATTTAAATTAAAAATTGTTAGTACAAGAACACTACATGTAAAAAATTCTTGATCATTGCATCTTTTTTTGTCTCAAGTCATTAGAATCATTTTACTATAAACACACACATCTTTAATTCTTCCTACTGCCAGATGAACAAGGGTACAATTTGTATTCAAGATCAAAACCAATATTGAATGTTTTGATGACAAGATAATTCTTAAACCTAAATACAGATGTATGTAATGCTGAGTAATATAAGGAAAGGAAAGAGAGATAGAAAGTAGGTGACTTACCTGAGGTTCATATTCACCTACTTTCTATCTCTTTTTCCTTTCCTTACTAATTGTTTTAATTGACATGACAATGTCATTTCCTGACTCATATATATATGACATTGTCATGTTAATTAATTTCCTTTCCTTATTAATTATATATATAATTGGTTATTAAGTAAATTTCCCAACTTTCTCCAAAATTTTCTATTCTCACTTACTATCCAAAAATCCAAAATTAGCAATAGAGGGATGTATTTGGGGTAAGAACAGAAGAGGGAAGCAATGGATGGAATACACTAAGCAGATTAGGGAGGATGTAGGGTGTGGTAGTTATGTGGAAATGGAAAGGCTTGCATAAGATAGGTTAGCATGGAGGTTTGCATCAGACCAATCTTAGTACTGAGTACCACAACAACATTGATGACAGAGAACTGCACCTCACACAATTCAACAGCACAGTCACTTCAATTCTCTAAATGGTTAATTTTGAAACTTACACCAAATAACACAGCTGAATGTCCATAGCGTGGATGAGGAATATTTCTACTGTCCATATGATGAGTCTCCCACACATTACCTGATGAAATAAAACAAAATATATGGTAAATTATGATCATGTCCAATAAATATTTTATGTGAAACAAATTCATTCTTTCAAATCTAATGACAATTAGTAGAATATATTCCCAATGCAAAGTTGTATTAGTAAATTGAAAACTAGCATGTGAATGTGACAAATATGGAAATATAGTAACAAGACATATTGACAGAGCTTTGCATAAGTAGGAAATTGTATATAATATTTCAAGTTTGTGAGAAATAAGACAAACAAAATTTAGACTGGCTGCAAGTCATAACACAAAAAGTTATAATCCTTGAAATACCTAGTTATTTCATACACAAAGCAACTTAAAACAGTTCTTGAATGTCCAGAAATGTAATTAGTTAGAAGTTGAATTTATCACACAATGAAATAAATGAGTAATAGGCAATTTAGGTAAGACTCATTTAGCTATTAATTAGTTGTTAATTAAAATTATAAAGTTTGTCAAAAAATTAATAAATGTTATTAATTTCTGGGTTTCATTCATAAATAAAATGAAGTTCAATTTGATTACAAAGTTTCATAACATATCATACCATGAAAGTATAGGAAAGTTGTAAAGGAAGTTTGATGACAAGCTAGTATCAAGGAGAAAGTATTGAAATTAACTTTTTCAACAGTAAAAACTATGTTAGTGTTCAGAGAATATGGATCACCAGTTCAGGATAGAGGCATGAGAGTCTGCAATCCTATTTTTACTCTTAAAATCATAAAATGGAACACCTCACAAAAAACAATAACCAAGTACACAAATCTTAATTGACAATGGATTCAAATAATGCCTGACAAAGCAAATATTAAACTAGAGGTCTGTGAAACTTGCAGCAAAAATGTTAAATATTTAATTAATAATTTCACAGTATAACTTTGTAAGGGTTTTTTATGTTTGAAACAAGTTAATATATTATATAAAAATTAGTTTATTACCATTGAAATCATATAAGTAAATCATTTCTGCCCGGTGATATGATTCTCCACCGATAATATATAAAGAATCGCCCCATACTACTGCTCCATGAGATGCAGAGCCAACAGGAACAAAACCTCTCGGTTGGACAACTTCCCAATATCCTGCCACTTCCCACTGGCTGCAGTCATCACCTAAACAGATAAATAATTTTATCAAATAAAACATTAAAAATTTGAAGTTTCACTCATTATAAAAACAGCAATCAGTTATATATTACAACAAGCTGATTGACGAAATATGGTAGTCCATTTGAAAAATAAAGCAGCAAAGAATGCAATGCCAATTGCAATATTTCATTTTAGCATCATAATAATTTCAAGTAAAAGAAAGTAAGTTGAAAAAAAATACAATGCTAACCAAACAATTTTAACCCACTGCCCTACAATTTAAGGTCCAACATTTTGGGGCCCAAAATGAAAGAAAACTGTCCAGCCTTCGAGCCCTTCCACTGTTTAGCAAATCAGTCTTAAGTTGTACCAATCAAACACTACTTGTTGAATGTAAATATATGTGTAAGTTATAACTTGCTTAATTTTGTTCGATACTTGATAAATAATTGCAACCAGTGAACAAGAAAGGTGTTCTACCTGTTAGAAAAATATAATTCAAGAAAAGTTTCATTTAAAAATGCAAGTGTAAAATTAAAAAACAACTAATGATGAAAACCAAATGATATATTAAATTAAACAACAAACAACAAAAGTTAATAAATCAATAACTATGTCCAATTATAATCGTCCTTACAATTTGGTTTTGATATATTCTTCGTAAAAATTTGGCTATTTCAATACTGTATTCTACGTAACTCTGTTTTTTCCATTATTCATTTAGTTGAAAAAATATATAAAGTGCAATGTGAAACAAATAAAAGAAAATTTTTTGATATCCTTTCATATATTTTCTCATGATTGGGAACACACTGACCATAAAATAAAATAGAGGCGGCAGCCCCCGCTGAAGGCTAAGTAAGAGAGTGGCACCATCCCCCCCCACCCTCTAATACTCACGAACGCTAGCCACTGTTGTGCTGCAAGCAAAGATTTTTCTATGTTTATGGGCAAAAATAAATAATGCATCACTTCTGTTTAGTAATAACGGGTATATTTACATTAAGTGGTAATACGTTTATGTGGTAATACAAATTACAAAACAATTCCAAACCAGAATGAAATTTTGTTTGTTGAATATAACGATTTTATTATTTCTTGCTCCGCACATGATGGTGCGTTCAAATTTTCATGTAAAGCTGTCCAATTTCGTTGATAAATGACATATGAGTTTATTCTTCTGAACAGTGATTAGTCTTTATGCATTGTTTTATCAAAAAGGATCATATAAGCCTACTGTGAGTTCATTTCTTTTTGCAAGTAAATATTTTTCAGCAGCTGCGGTGTGACAAGAACAGAAAGGATAAGAAATGAATACATTGGGGGTTACATCACTAAATATCTTAGATACAATACAAGGCAGGAGGTTGAATTGGTATGGACATTTGAGACGAATGCCAGAACATGCCCATTAAGAATATTTCACTGGCAACCCCCAAAACGAAAGAAAAAAGGAAGATCTAAACTTAAATAGGATGATGCAAGCAATGGAGGACAGATGTATTCGAGATGAAGATTGGAAAGATAAAAGGAGGTGGAAGCTTGGATGCGAGAAACTCCATATGGTGTAGTTCCCACTCGCATTTATATTATATTATATATATTGTCACAAACTTGACAAATATTAATAACACACACATCTGGTAATATCAATCCTACACAGTCCTTTATTGTAAGTTGGCCTTTCTCATTAGTAATTACGTTTTTCTCAATAGCTTTCAAAAAGGCTTATCATTTCACCATCATTTTTAGTTTTCTTATTATGAATAGTGTAATTCAAGAAAATACATCACCTTAAAAAGTAATTGGTAGGAGATATGGTATAAATAATTTCATTGTAATGTAACTGCCTTCTGAATATAGACAGTCCCTATTTTATTATTAATTTATATTATACTCCATTATTTTACCTGATATACATATGAAATATCTTACATTGAGTATCTCATAAAAGCAAAATAGTATATAGGAGAATCAAACGTGAAATAAAATGCCTATTACAAGAAGATCACTTTGGTTTTATGAAGAGAAGCAATATTGACCCTTCGCTTAACTTTAGAAGACAGAATAAGAAAAAACAGGCCTATGTTAATGGCATTTGTAGATTTAGATATTTTGAAGATGACAGGAACAATATATCGATGAATAAGAGTTATCCACAACTTCTATAGATGACAATCAGAAGTATAGAATTGAAGGGCAAGAAAGGAGTAAGACAAGGATGCATGTTGTTCAACTTATTTATAGAACAGACGATGAAGATAGTTAAAAATGAATGTGAAAAGGGAATCCAACTACAAGGAGAAGAAATAAAAACCCTAATGTTTGCAGATGATATTGTAGTATCAGGGGGGTCAGAAGAAGACTTGGAAAACATAATAAATGTTTTGAATATGATCCTGGAGGATGAGTACAACAATTAAATAGGGTTTTACATTGATGAATAATTAAGTGTGAAGACCTATGCGAGGAATAATTGTTATGTCCCATTCGTTTGTGCTGCATCCGAAGAAGCGCAGCACTCACACAGTGTTTCAATAGCTTCACTTATATAGAATATCATCTGTATTTGGTTTCATACCTCAGCTACAGATATTAAATTATTACAGCCAATAAAACAGATAAATTATTCCTAATTACTATTAAAATCTGTTTCCTGAATTAGGGAAATTTGTTCTGCTGCATTTCATTATTGCATCCAAATGTTAATTAACACATTGAACCAAAATCAGAAATTTATATTCTAAAATGTACAGCAGTATTTCTACCTACCTGATAATTTAACTATACATACCTAAACAATAATCCGCGATAGAAAAATTAATCGTGGAATATGGATGTCTTACAATGTCATGATTGATATGTATTGATAAAAAATATTTTTTAACCATTACCCACAAATAATGTAACTAATTTAACATAATTTTGACACATGATATATGGATTTGGATAAAATTGAGTTTCAACCTTTGAATCCTTCTTGGCACTTGCAGTGATGAGCTTCTCTGTCGCATTCTCCATTTCCACTACATCCATTTGGGCATATTTCAATATGACAAGCTTCACCCATATAATCTGCATCACAAGTACAATCACCATCAATGCAGATTCCATGGCCCGAACAATTCAGTGATGAAGAAGTACTTGGGCATGAATTAAGCCTAAACATTAAGAGAGCAATAAATGAAATGCATTATTCCAAAATGTTGAAATTTTAAGTGTAAACAAGCATTAGATGCCTAAAACTCAACATTCTCACAAGATAAAAATCTTTCATAACTACAATTTCAAATGAATATTTAATAATTGACTGAATATTTTATTAAATTTAAATAAAAATATTTGTCCGAAAGTGGGTCAATGTTCATCATTCCTATGAAACCACAATTAAAAATAAAATTTTTGGAACAAATTATTATGCCAGGCAACTATTTATTTTATAACTGAAAAGTAATATGTTTGCATTATTATTTTAATATGATAACAGGACACCACTGTTTCTGTAAAATAAAGAAATTCTACATAATTAATAGAATTTCAAAACTGAACATTCAGAATGCTAAAAATAATTTTCTATAATTAAAACAAACTATAAATAATTAGACACTTACTACTCTTAATATTTATATTAACATAAAAGTAATTCATAAATGTTTTTCTCAGAGAAACTTCACATCTCTATAAATTACAAAAGAAATGCATTTAATTACAGAAACTACAGACAAAAAATACAGGTACAACTTATTTATGAAAATTTAATAATCCTTACCTGTATGAAACATTGAAGCCAGTCATGTTGTAAGCAACATCACTATAAAAATGTAAAAGTGCTGAACCTGAATGTGCCACAATTTCGGGTATCTTCCTAATGGTGTAACCATCTTTATACATTAAACCACTGAAATAAAATAAAATGGTTTTTATCATTTTTATTTCTCTAAACCACCATAGGTCTTTAATTACAATGTTATAAAGAATGTCTCTCATTCAAAATACAAAAATCATTATCATCATCCATGTATTGAACTTATACATTCTGAAATATAGGGAGCAATACCTGAAAACAGCTAACAGAGGAGAATGAACACTGTCACCATCAAAAATATATAGATGATCCCAACCGCATTCAGTTGCAAACTCTTCCAAATGAAGACGTATTGTAGTATTTGGAACACCACCAGCATCCACCAACCAGCTGCATTTGACATCTATGGAGTAGTTGCCATGACCATCATGGATGTGGCCTGACGTGTCAGTTAATCTATATAATAGGAATGGATAAACATTATTAATAACTTACATATCAATATGTAAAGACAGAAGTAGAATTCACCTGCTAGATGATAGAGAACAGAAGAGAAAATACTGGATGCTAAAGGCTGATAAGAGACAATTATGATGAATAAGATAAGTAGACCGAATCCTTGTACCTGCCATTAGGCTGAGCATTTAATATTAATAAATATCAATATTAAAATGTTGAAAGATTTTATTTTTCTCCACACACACACAATGAAATTTTAAAGAAAATGTTATTTGTATTATTATGCACAGTGACCAAATTATTGATGAACAAACAATTTAAGTTTATATTAAGCTCTTATTGATTACATGTTCTGTGTAAGATGTGAAACAGCTTTTCGGGTATTTAGTTCAAATATATTGTGTAATTAATCAAATAAAATAAGCTCAGAGTCCAGGCAAAGTCCTGAATGACTCACACCTTCTGCTGCTGCCAAACACTGCACACTGGTTCCAAGTCTTTCGTCCAAAAACTGTCCACATTCACTAATATCTTTTTTGTTTCTCTTCCACTGTTGTGATTATGCCTGAGGGTGAGTTTTTGACTTTGTTGGGTGTCAATTGTTGTCAACTTAAGACTGCTGTGCTGTAATTTGAATTTATCATTGAACAGCTGGCTGACATGTCATTCAGACACTAGTCATCTGAAGATGGGAGTTTAAACTCTTGAAATTTCATGTTTTCATACTTCCCTGCCAGTCAACATCTATTGTCAATTTAAGGTAAGTCAATTACTTTTTTGTCTCTCTTTCCTACCCAATTTATTATCAATTTTGCCATCTTATTTTTCCTTATACATAGTGTGGAAAAAAGTCAAATATTTGGAGAGGTAGTAGTAATCATCAAAACAAGAAAAAAACAAATAAGTGTGGGTCTGCTCATAAATGTGACACCTGCACACTTGATCATAGAGACTAAAAACAAAGGTGTCTGATATTGTGGGAAGTGGTAGTATAAATCATAATATGAATAAAAATACCAATATACTAATACACTTGGGTCCACAAACACACACTTTCTGCAGCCTGAATGTGAAATCTGTACGTGGCAATGCATCATCACTCTGCCGTTTGGTGTAAGAAATCACATGCTCTTTAAAATGTAACTGCTGATATGCATTGAAGATAGTGTCTGGAGTGGCATAGTGTCCCCATAACCAATAATCTATTGGGGGGGGAGGCCTGTCTCTCTTATTAAAGTTTACACTGCCACCTCTTGTGAACCCTGCCTCATTGGTAAATATAAGTTTTGACAAAAACAGTGGATCTGCAGCACACTTCTGCAAGAGCCATTGACAGAACTGCAATCTGCTATGGTTTTCTAGCCAGAGTCCCTCGACACACTGAAGATGGTATGGATACTGCAATTATTCATGTAGTACACCCAGACAAGAGAATGATTCACACATTCTGCTGCTGCCAAACACCGCACACTGGTTCCAGGTCTTTCGTCCAATAAATGTAGCTCGTATGTCTTTATTTGATGTGTGTGGACTGACTGAGACCTTTGACTGTTCATCTTGTGGGCTGCTAGAGAACCTACGTCACTAAGATATAATCACAACCAAACCTCTTCAGACATGGAAAAGTGTACAGATCTCTAAAAGTATGAGTTTCCAGACCTATATTTATTTAAAGTATTTATAAAAACATCTGATACTTTTTCTTAAACACCTTGTATGTATTTATGTTCTCCATTGAAAACAAAAAAAAAATTATTTGTTCCTGCTATTTATCAAATGCTTCTCATTCTAAACTGCACCCTAACAATGTGTGTAACATTTTCAGTCTAATTCACTTAAAATGTATACTACAATGGCAAAACTCTCAATCCATTTCTACCGATATAATAAATTAGAATTCTCTTTTTTTAACTTTCTATAAGTGTCCTACTACCATCCCAGAAAATGTATTGAATGAGACAAATTAAAATAGCAGTAAAATACTAATTGCACAATTGAATTTTAATGTGGAATGCTTTCACAAATAGAGAGGGAGTTCTATAATGGTGCATAAGGGAAATAAAAATGTATAGGAGTGTTACACATAAAATAATGTCCAATAAATCAAATTTATTTAATGATTTTATGTAATAATGGTATTAATGAATTGGTGTTAAGTATAAAAAGAGGTGTATACCTAATACATGCAAGCAAAACTTTAGAAAAAATAAGTGCAATATTACCCTTAAACGTAAAATTCATTATCAATAAATTTTAGGGAAATTAGCCAATACTTAAAAATGAAAGTTTATTATAGCTTTACAATTCCAATTATTCTCGGACTAATCAATTTTTAATGTATTAAAGAAAGCAAAGCAAGTCTAAGGTAATTCAGAAAAAGTGAGTGAACTGGACATATTCATTTAAATAACATTTATTGTCAAGTGAGAGTACAAAAAGCTTGAGATTTCCCAACAATGAAGGTTTACTTAAAAAACTATTCATAAAACAAGGAAATTTTAATTGAATATATCACTACAAACCTTCAGAATATGTTTAGTTTTGATTACTGGATATTAAAACTTATGCCGATTAAAGAAAATGGGTACCACATAAAACATATTTCCAAGTTGCATTCAGGCAAAAATTCAACCATATCAACATTTTATAAGATATTGTTGGGAAATTTAAATTCATGATTCTTTTGAGATTAAAGAGTCACCATAAATCGTAATAATTCAAGAGATGTAAAGCCAAATTTGACCATTTAAGCAGCTAATTGAAGACATATAACAAAGCATTCAACAGAATTTGCATTAAGACATCTGCTGGTCTTGAAATGTAAACACAGATGCATTAATGGTTCAACAAATAAACTCCAAAAACATCTGTCATTAACTTACAATACTGAAACATTGATTTATGTCTTGCAAAGTTTGTTAGGTAGGCTAATGTGATCTACAAACAGCTGTGTGTTTGAACAGCTGATTGGATACAATTACTTAGAAACACTGGTTAAAAATATACATCACTGAAGTATTAGAACAAATCTCTACTGAATAAAGCTTTTTTTTCTCAATATTCATTGTTGTAAACATATTTGCCACAATTCATAACCTAATTTCATCTATGGGCATAATATTGATGTTGGTGGAATTACGATACGAATCGAATGAAATACATAAATTTTAAATAAAACCCATATTTTATACAACAGTCGTAATTACCTGACTTTTCCTCCACAAAACTGACACGAAGGTCCTTGCCACCCATCAAAACAAACACAGCCTGTCCCATTCACATACTCTCCGTTCACACACTGGGAACCTGTACAGTTTGTACTATAAACTACATTGAACAAATACGAATAAATTACAAATATATACAATAGTTTATGCCTCAGAACACATTTCCGTCGATATTTTGACTTAAATAAGAACAAAAACATCTGCACGTCTGCTGCCATCTTGCTCTCAACATTTCCACAAGTCTTTGACGTTTATGCCCAGAATGCACTGCCGATTCTCAAGCAGTCTTCGATGAAGAATTGTTGTTGTGTTTCTCTAAATTTTCGTATATGTTCACAGTCACACGAAAATGTGAATACATTAAGCCATCGTAAGGAAGTACGGAAGCTCGTCATTTTGGAAGATGGCTATCCGATTAAAGTTCCGTTCACTCACTAGCAACTACATGACAGTATAAAGTATCCTAAATTCAGCTGAGCGGTCATCGACCTCCGGTTTCCGACTGTTATGTTGTATTCGTGTCGTTAAATTAGAGAAACCAGTGTAAATAGTAATTGGTAAACTGAAAGCAAAGTCTTGGGCATTTTATTAGTCCTTTTTACTGGATTGAAAGTTGACAGTACTTTAATCTTCAAACGCTAGAACGAATGATCATCTATAATGTTGATTTTGCAACTGGAAGAAATGTCTAACGTAACATTGTTATTTGTTTTACAAGTTATTTAAATTTTATTCTGTGTGATGTATTCATGCTACAGTCGAAGTATACTGGTTGAAAAGGAATACGGTAGGTGCAAATGATACTCGATTATAATAGCTTAGTTTCTTTCTTTTCAGATTTACTAACACCAACTGTTGGAAAAATCAGAACGATCGTTACGAAAATGTTGGCTTGAATTCAAGTAATAAGCTGAAAGGTATTATGACGTTAACGTTATAAAAGGCACTGAAGTTCGCGCGTATGTGGATCTTAATTTTTTCGTAATATGAATAAGTTAGACCCTTCCAAAACATACATTATATTTTACCCTAGAATAAATAAAAAGACGCCCAAAAAGTCGGCATTAAATATATCACTATTTATTAACAAAAGCGACGTTTCATCTCAAATTTGAGACTTATTCAGGCATACTACAAACATAATATTTCAATAAATTAAATATAAGTTCCATGTTACATTTTTTAATTTATATATAAAAAACATGGTTAAAAACTTACAAATTTAGCAAATTATTCTCTTACTCCTTGACTCCCTCAGTCGAAAAAATTATTGAAAAATTAATTCTTGCTTTTTGGCCGTCTTTTTATTTATTGTAAATTTTAAAGTCAGAAAAGTTTGTTGTACTAATTGAACCCTATTTATTTTTATTTGTGAAAATTTAAGCATTTTAAATCGATTAGGTGCCTAAAAAGGAATGGAAACCAGAATAGCGCACGCTGAGGCCAGTTTCCAGAAAAAGAAAACGATTTAGCCATCGTCATTGAGATTATGCTACGGAAATAGTTTCAAATATTATGTGTAAGGAGTACAGGAATATTAGTAAGCCGGAAAGGACGACTCTACAAAAGAAACGACTGAATATAATTTGGAAAATATCGGCATCGAAATAAGTCATCGGTGAATCAGAAATGGGTCCTTGGACAATTGAAAATTCTGGATTAGTAATAATTGTGATCTGAAGACTCTGACTCAAAACAGAGCAAGATGGAGAATCGTGTGGTTTTTAAAAAATGAGAAACAATACAGACTCTATACTTTCCATAAGGGTGATAAGTATGGTATCATGAATGTAATGCGTGTAACCATTCCATTTCTGAAATGAAGACGTTATATGAATCATAAGAAGACAAATGCAACAAAAATTACATTAATTCCCTAAACGGACTTTCTTCCACCTAGATTATGTGTATTGTGTATGTTTTACATTTGTTTGCAAATAAATAAAAATAAATCAATTTCCTGGAGTCAAAAAACTATTTATTACAAAAAAAATATGAAATTCACCTTGCCGTTCGTTTCGCCCTCTCACGAGACCTTTTCAGGTATACAATCCTTTCTTCCGTTAGTACAATTTGTGTGCTTTTGATTTAAAGGTACAGGACATGAAGAAGAAAGAATTAATTGTGGGAAAAAATGATTCTACCTGAAAAATATTAAAGTTTATCCATAATGAACTTCAGTAAACCGATTAATATAAAATGAGGAACGAAGATGAAATTCAAATTTAGACTCGTACCAAATGCGCAGAACAGACGGTATTTAATAATGAGGTCAAAAATCACATACGCGTGTTTTTTGTTGCAAAACATTTGCTTAAATATACAAAGGTCAAACGTGTCATGTAACACAAAGTCATAATCCGCATCCCTGTTTGTTCCAATTTATGACTAGACCTTTAGACTGGTTATACTAATAGTACATAACTCGAAAAAATAACCAATAGTTTCAAAATTAGATGTGCAGTCGTCCACCGGCTTGGGGTTGCAGCAAGGGTAGGTTACACTCAGTTCACCACGTTCCTTCGTTTCGGCTTGAGTAAAAGCTATTTTGAAAACATTGACACATTGCCCCGGAGATTTAGCTAGTGATGCGTCAACCCGATGCCCAATCGACAACTCCGCCCATATTGTAGTGGGGATAGAGAGGATCTCACTTTTACTGCGGGCTTTGTTAACAAAACTTGGAAGTGTAAAAGCAATTCTGAAAACATAGGCATCCATAAAATGTAATAGATACCGAGTATAGGGTATGTTAAATAGACGTTGTCGTAGTCTGGCAAATCCCGGTCGTAGGAATACAGTTAATGTTTCAATAATGATAGCTTGGAGGGGAAGTTCCTCCTCAAACGATAATACTTCTCTTCTCCTTTCCCTACTGCGCATGTATACATGCCATGTTAAATCTCATGAACAGTACATATAATGTTTATTTCATGATATGTTCCACGTCAAAAAACTAATCCGTAAAAGGTAAAAGATGATACGTATAGGGTGCTGTAAAAGGACATTACCATTATAAATCTAGACATTCATTTTTGCATAAAATTATTTTATAAAAATGTATCGCGAAGCCAAGACAGAGTGTCTTTAGGATGGACGCGAATGGTCCAAGAGTAGCGTACTAGCTGTTAGGAAGAGATGTGGAGGAGGCCAGAGCGGACTTCCAGCCTGGACAGGAACCTAAGGAGCCCTGCAAAAAGGCATGTGAATCCTGAAAGCTTGGGAAAATGGACAAGTCTTGCGGCAGTTACGGCAGATGGTGGACGTCGATAGAGCGTCGGATTTGTACCCCGAGTGAGAAAGCGGAAGCGTATAATACAGTCGCGAATTACCAAGTTTGAGGTTTCCTTAATACAACAAACGGAGAGTAATTTGGTGATGATGCTGATCTGTGGCCTGGAGAGATGGAGCATCGCGCCTTTGACGACATTACCCCCTCCCCCTGCTGCTGGCATGCTGAATTAAAGATCAGTACGACAGCTCCTGAATATTAGACGCTGGTGAGACCCACCAAAAATATTAATTGCATTTTTTTATGCATTCTCGGACTCAGTAAATTTTCTTCTAAAAGTGTCTGTTACTTGGCCCATATCCTCAGGGAGAAAGAGTGTTTTGTAATTAATGATAATAAATTTTAATATTTTGTTTAGTAAACTGAAAATTATTATTAAATTTGACCCTCTATTCCAATTATAAATAAAAATTCAACGAATAATTAATAAGTATTACAGGTAGTTTATATATATATATATATATATATATATATATATATATATAAGCAATACTCCCCTCCATATTTTTCATTCTCAAACTGTGCATCTCATACGACTCATTTCTCACGATGTGTAACAAATCTTGTGCTCTTATCCGATTTAGGAAATTAATCAGATTAACTTTAAGTTACTCCAATAAAATAGTTGATAGTTTTACCTGTACCCATTTAAAATATTTTCTGTCACTCAGCTCATTGGCGTTAAACGCCGTTAAAAGTAACAATTTTTTTCACCAGCTATAAGATATAGAGACTTCAATTAGCATTAATTTAATTCCATAAGTATCCGTACCACCGGCGGCTTCTCCTCACGTGTCATAGGACACGGATTAAATCAGGAAGAATTATTTGTTTCGTAATTTGATGAACTACACAATGATAGTATTTTAAGATTGTGAATTTCCGCTTCGATTCCGAAGTATTCAAACAGCCCGCCTTTCGGTGCTCCCACCCACAATACATGACTTGTGCTATACTCAAACTAGCACACGCTTCTTTTATGGAATGACGAATGCGAAGTATTCTGCACTCCTCGTATCGTAAAGCCCAACAAACTAAATCTTTCTAGTGCTATGCTATCAAGTAGAACGTATGAGCAGCGCCTTGGCGTGTCCGGGCGGCTGCACAAAAGGACCGCAAAAGCAGTGAAATCAAAATATATTCGAACAATTAGAAATTTTATTTTACAGTAGTTCATATTTTCAAAATAAAAACATCATTCCTACATTTTCCTTAGTATTTAAGAGGACTCACAGTTTTAAAGAAAAATAAAACATTTAAGGGACGAAATTTCTAAGACTTTCATCATTCTGAGAAACCGACCGCTGGATCCTGCATCAAATACTGTCACCACGAGAGGCTTATTCCTAAAATTAAATGCATTTGAAATATGTACCGAGAAAAAATACTTTCGTGTTACAAATGTGTCTCATCTTGGTTTAAGTTTTTCTGCTTTAAAAAATTAAACTTTATTACTTGATACGTACAGAATTAAAAACGTAGCATATTACGCTTCGCGTTATTCGTCGCAGAGTATTGGTAACACTATATCTGTTTTAGTATTATTAATATCATACGTAAAGGTGTGATGTAGCACATAATTAAAAAAAACTCACGAGGTGACACCGATCCGTATCCTACTTGTTGAAGCTTTTACTATATATATATATATTCAAAGGCTTATTGAAATGATACTACAGAGTATGAACTGACACTCGCAGGTTTCTCTACGACATGACGTGCTAATAATTAAACTTAAAAATTAAACATGTAGGCTGTTAACCACCCAAAAAAATGAATCTCTCTCTAGACTGACAAGTGCTTGTGGGAACTTTCTCTCGCATGTATTTCTCCCCAGATTGACTGTGGGATTCACCTGACTGAGTTGGGGATGCCTCGTACTCTCTCTAGTTTTTCAAGGTTCTCATATGCCGAGACACCATCTTCTGTTTCAGGAGTTGTATGTACTGGGGACGAAGACCAACTGCCTCATAAAACTGGTGGAGACACGGAGGAGGGAATGCTGCGACCCCACAGCAAACTCGTCTCCCGTCATTCTGAAAGGCGTGAGAATAGAACACAATGGCCTGACCTACCGGATGGAGGTTTTCTAGGGTATTCCCTGCATCACTTTGAGGTGAAGCACCGGGTAGGCTCTTTAAACTATAACCCGGGGGCCCTAGTCAACCCTTGGCTACCTTGCTCTACTATTCACACACCCCTTTTAAATTCTCTTCCTATTAACCTGTTAACCAAAAACCAAATAATTTCCCTCAAACCTTCTTGCGAATGATTTAAGCGATAAATGGATATACCAGAATCAAGATAGAAGTACAAAATTCGGAATAAAATTTTCTGAGAACATCGCAGGCATTTCTCCATAATATCGTAGGAAGGTTTACAAAGGGCAGATGAGGAAGGGAGAAAAGTGTATCCAAGAGCTAACTAGGGTCCTTAGGCTATGGTATTTCAGGATCCATCCCGGTATTCGCCTAAATGTGATACAGGTAAGAGCCTAGAACAAACTTACATCAGATAGGGGGAGTTGTAGGTAAATGTCGCAGGCCTTCCGATGATTGAAAATGAATTTTCTGTTGGACGCAATATTTCCGGCTCCATGCCCCGACCAAGTTTGGAAGCAGCTGGCCGACTGTTTCAATAGGTTTAACCTAGATTTTTTTAGTTTGTGGGGAGCTAAATTTAGAGCCAAAGAGAAGAAAGACACATGTATACCAATTTAGTTGGAATAGAATTACTGTTTAAAAAATATGACATTTTACAATTGTCTGCCAATAATAACAGAGTCATGGAACAATTTTGATTGGCTACACAATAATACCAAAATACGTCCGTCAATATTTAATTCTAACCTTATTTAATTCCAGAAAACGCCCGTAGTAAAATTTTTTATCACAATAAGATAGCTTAGCGTTATTTCTAATTATTATTGAATGTCATCTGAATTGTAATTTTGATTAGATTGGCTATTACACGAACAATCTTTGTTGCAAATTCTTTGACTGTTCGAATTTTATGTTGAATAGATGAGCTGAAGAAAAGTTATGTTTCGGTAACTCATTTTCCACAACAATTAGTTACCTACTATTCTTTCTGTATATTGTTGTTAATCTTTCTATATATTATATAGTTATTATACTGTAAAAATTATTTTGTTTTAATGTTCATATTTCATTATAGATTAATATTTTTCCTCTTTGTAATAACTTGAGAGATTAGTATTTTATTTATAGCATTATTCAGTGGAGGTCATGCATGAATAGAGTAATTTGGGGATTTTTTAAAAAAATTGTTCATTTGTACAGAAATTGAAAACTTCTATAATTCTAATGAAATATTCCAAGTAATAAGCCTCCATATAATTAAAATATCATCGACGCAATGTTTTCAGCAAAATCAAAATATCTCTGTCGTGTTTGTTCGTTAGAGCGTTTCGTTCGTTGCGCCGCCTCTAGAAAGCGCCACCGGCTGACGCGAGAGTGGGGAGGACCCGTTGACAATTCGAATGCGTGAGCAGTCGTCTCACAGAATGTATCCATATAAGTCATGTCGTATTATACTAAATAAAGTGCCAATCTAACGTGTATACTGCTTATTCAATACTACCCGTACTCACCAGGGGATCTGAAAGGACTATATACGCAACAACTGGCGACGAGGATGGGATTCCTGGGTGAGAAGAAACAACTCGGAAACAGCAAGTGAGCAAATTTCAAAAGTGAAACGTAGGCAGCCATTGCTGTGGCAGTTGAACATTCAAAAAGTGAACATTCCGTTCGTCGAAAATACAAGTTCTGAAGTGGAAATTCGTAACTCAAGTCATCGATCACACTACAATTCAGATTAGTGGCATTTTAATTCAAGAAAATGGCTACATTAGGCGTGATAGAAGAATTCGACGTGAGTCAACCGCAGTCGTGGGACGCTTACGCTGAACGACTGGCATTTTACATGCAAGCGAATGGAATCGAGGAAGTCGGTAAGAAGAGAGCCGTATTCTTAACTGTTTGTGGGGCAAAGACGTACGCCGTTGTTCGTTCTCTTGTGTCGCCGGAAGCTCCGTCAACGAAGTCGTATGACGAAATAACCGCTCTTCTTAAAGCACATTTCGCGCCGCAACCATCCGAGATATTTCAACGGTTCCAATTCCACCGTCGAAATCAACTTGCGGACGAAACTGTTAATACGTATATCGCCGAACTTCGTCGTTTAGCTGAACATTGCAATTTTGGCGCTACGCTAGACCTGACGTTGCGAGATAGACTTGTCTGCGGTATCCGAGACGAAGCTCTACAACGCCGGTTGCTCGCCGAATCTGCTTTAACCTTCGCGCAAGCACAGGAAAAAGCTTTAGCAGCCGAAGCTGCTACCCGACATACGAAAGAAATCCGAGGTGCTGGTACTATAAATGCAAATCTAGTCAACACGGATCCTCCGAAATACGACAACCGACGCCAACGGTCGAACAAGGGTTCCGGTAAGCCACAAGGACAGAATTCAATCGGAGCTTGTGCAAGGTGTGGTGGTAGTCATCTTCGTGATAATTGCAAATTTCGAAGTGCTGAGTGTCGCCGTTGCAAGAAAAAGGGACACATCGAGCGTGTTTGTCGTTCGAAGCCTGCGGAGAACTCGCAAGGGGACCGTGGAAGTTTTTCTCGTCGCCCACCGCCGACTCCAAAGGATAAGAAGCCTTCCAAGACGAGTGTATATAAACTCCAGCATATCCAGACGTGCGAAATATCGTCCACTGCGACCGAAATCAAGACCGTCGTGCCAGTAAATGGAACATCAATTGAAATGGACGTGGATTCTGGTGCGAAAGTTTCAATCATAGACCTGGAAACTTGTCGACGGATCTACGGTAACAAATTACCTCATTTTAAGAAGTCGCCGTATATTCTTCGCGACTACAGCCAGCGAACTGTGGAGATTGAAGGCATGTTGCATGCCCCAGTCTGCTACGGAAAATTCAATGGAAAGTTGCCACTACTAATCTCGAAGAAGGAAAGGAGAAGTCTTCTGGGATTGAGTTGGTTTACTGCTCTGGGAATTAAACTCGACGGTATTCTACGCGTGAGTTCGACGTCGCCAGAGGCAGTGTTGGCAGAGTTTCCCGACGTTTTCAGTGAGGAACTGGGGGCATACAAAGGACCGCCGGTAATCCGATGGTTAATCCTATCCGTCTCAAAGCTCGGAAATTGCCCTTCGCGCTGATTCCGAAGGTGGATGTGGCAATCGACCGACTGATAGATCAAGGAGTTCTTGAATCAGTCGCCGACTCCGAATGGGCTACTCCAGTAGTCCCTATTCTGAAACCCGATGGTACTATTCGTCTATGCGGAGATTACAAATGCACGATTAATAAGGCTCTTCGACAAGATCAGTATCCAGTACCTGCCATCAACCGACTCCTCGCCGAACTCACAGGAAGTCGTCACTTCGCAAAGCTGGACTTGTCACAAGCGTATTTGCAACTCGCCGTCGATGATGCATCCGCAATGGCCCAGACCATTGTCACTCACCGAGGCGCATTCAAGTGCAAGAGGTTGCAATTTGGGGTTTCAACTGCACCAGGCATCTTTCAACGATTCATCGAAACGTTGCTGGCTGGGATTCCCGGAGTCATTCCATACTTTGATGACGTGCTAATCAAGGGTGCTACGCCGGAAGAACTCGCAGGAAACTTACGCGAGGTGCTTCTACGATTTTCTGATTCTGGCATTCGAGCGAATCGAGAAAAATGCATCGTCGGGACTACAAGCGTTACATTCCTGGGTTATCTGGTTGATAAGAACGGCGTGAGACCTACTAGAGACAAGATTGACGCTTTCCACAACGCGCCGAGACCTGAATGCAAAGAAGAATTGCAAGCATTCCTGGGGTTGCTGAATTTTTACCACGTCTTCCTTCGTAACAAGGCCGACATCGCGGAGCCACTGCATCGCCTACTGGACAAGGGAGCGCCGTGGAAGTGGACTCAAATTCATGACACCGCATTCACAGGGGTTAAGAAGCTGCTGTCATCAGACACTCTTCTCGTCCACTTTGACCCCAAGAAGCCCATCATATTGACGTGTGATGCTTCACAGTACGGTACCGGAGCTGTGTAGGGACACCAGTTGGCACCGGAAGTGGAGGCACCCGTCGCTTTTCATTCAGCGACAATGAACGATACCGAGCGTCGTTACGCCCAAATCGACAAGGAAGCACTTGCGATTATACGTGGCGTTAAAAAATTCCACGATTACTTATATGGTCAGCCATTCGAGATCCGGACGGACCACAAGCCGCTGCTTGGTTTCTTGGCTAAAGACAAGCCTACTCCGGACATGCTATCGCCACGCATGCAGCGATGGATTCTTTTGCTGGGAGCTTATGACTACAAGCTGGTCTACAAGCCGGGGAAGACCATTGGCCATGTTGACGGATTGAGCCGATTACCTCTACCCACCGACGAACTCGAAGTTCCACCGCCGTGCGAGGTCCTCTTGCTTGAGGCATTGGACAAGCCGCCGCTTACAGCTTCGGAGATTGCGAAAATGACGTCGAAGGACCCGCTCCTGTCGCGTGTCCTCAACTGGGTGTGGAGGGGATGGCCTGCCGGGAAGTTGGGCGACGAATTCACGCCATTCAGCTCATAGAGGATGCCTGCTGTGGGGTTACCGCGTCGTTATTCCGAGCGAAGCAAGGCAGCACATTCTTGAGACGTTGCACGATTCTCATCAAGGCATCGTCAAGACTAAGGCACTAGCCAGGAGCTACGTTTGGTGGCCGAACATCGACGCACAGATCGAGGACGTCGTCAACCGATGTGAGACGTGCCAGTTAACTCATCATGCACCACCGAAAGCACCTGTTTTCCCATGGGAATGTACTAAGAAGCCGTGGTCTCGACTTCACATCGATCACGCTGGCCCATATCAAGGTTGCATATTTCTTCTAGTCGTCGATTCGTATTCCAAATGGTTGGAAGTGATTCGAATAAAATCGACAGACGCTATTTCGACAATTCAAGCACTACGACCATTGTTCGCTACACATGGTATTCCTGACACCATCGTGCCCGACAATGGAACTGGCTTCACCTGCGCCGAGTTCCAGGAGTTCGCCAGTAATAATGGTATTCACCATATCACCGTCGCTCCCAAGCATGCGTCTTCGAACGGACAAGTCGAGCGAATGGTTCAGACTGCGAAGGATGCGCTGAAGCGAATCATTGTTGGAAAGTGGCACCTGAGGCTCGCAAGATTCCTGCTAGCCCAGCATTCTACTCCAAACGCCACTACAGGCACGTGCCCCGCCGAACTTCTAATGGGACGTCGCCTCAAGACCTGCTTAGACCGTCTGCACCCCGACTTCTCAGCGGAAATGTCGTCAAAGCAGGAAAAATTCCAAGCAGATGCCAAGCCAATCCACGACTCCGAGTCTTCGCGCCGTTAGACCAAGTCTACGCGAAGGGCTTTGAAACTATCCGAAGTGGGTTCCGGCAACAGTCATCGAGGTCACCGGTCCAGTATCCTACCGCGTGCAGACCCCTGATGGACAAGTCTGGCGTCGTCACGTCGATCAACTCCGTCGACGTATCAATGGTACAGATCCGACCAACAGTGATGAACCCGAAGAGGACTCCGAGATTCATCCGACTGGGACCATGGCCGCCGCAGCTGATCCAGAGGAACCGCCTGCGGGAAAGCATGAACCACCTTATGCAAATTCAAGCCAGGATTCGTCAGGAACGCCGATCCGCAGTCCGTCGACTCCTGGGACCCAAGCAAGGGCGAGGTCCTTGCCTGCACGGAATCGTCGTCCTCCACCCTACTTATCGGACTACGAAACTTAGGGGGGATGAATGTTGTGTTTGTTCGTTAGAGCGTTTCGTTCGTGGCGCCGCCTCCAGAAAGCGCCACCGGCTGACGCGAGAGTGGGGAGGACCCGTTGACAATTCGAATGCGTGAGCAGTCGTCTCACAGAATGTATCATATAAGTCATGTCGTATTATACTAAATAAAGTCCCAATCTAACGTGTATACTGCTTATTCAATACTACCCGTACTCACCCGGGGATCCAAAAGGACTATATACGCATCATGAAGATCGAAAAGTCGTGATGAATTCCTTTCTATTTCAGTTAGAAAGATATGTTGTGCTAAACTTTTGAGTTTCTTTCCACTTCCAGTACAATTTTCTGTCTAATTGCAACTAAATAATTTTCATGCTTAATTTCTTGCTCCCTATACACCAGATGAGGAACGAAACGGCGTTTATAACAACTGTGAAGAAGTTAATATATTTTTTATATAACCCGGACTGTTTTACTATTTATTATTATACAGAAACCTTGTTACAGAATCATTAACTAAATATCTGTAGACAAATTGTAATAAATTTTATATTTGAAAAATCAAAAATTTAATCAATTATTCTATGTGCATGTCAATATTTAGTGGCAAAAACTGATTATCAGTAATAAATTAGTGGATCTACTAATTTTCGATGTATTGAACTTTTTACATTACATATAATTTAAGCAATATTGTAACTGTATATGATCTAAAGTAAACTACATTATTTTTATAAAAATCACTATACATGTATGTAATTTTCATGCTGATGGAATTATATGAATATGTTAAACCAACATACAGTTGGGAGATATTTTTATTTAGCTAAAAACAGTGCATTGATGATATTTTAATTTAATGGAGGATTATTACTTGCAATATTTCATTAGAATTATAGTAGTGTTCAATTTCTGTGTTCTAAATTTATCGACTAACTAACTAATAATTACGAAAAAAGTGTGCACCCACCTACGGATACAACCGAGTAGGCTAAACAATATTCTTGAATTAAGGAAGTGGTTTTTGCCAGTATCCTGTCAACTGTAACAACTCATGACTTTTTAAAAAATGCTCATCACCATTTACAATAATTTTTATAAAGATAATTATGTAAGATATTAGTAATATTACAACAGTGAAAGTGTTACCAATACTCTGTGGCTTGTAAAATGCTAAATTTCCAATTCCATCTACATGTGATACTAATTCCTTTTTTATTTTATTAGTCACACTAACAGCTAATATCTACAACTTTGGAAACTTATTTCTATGTAGTAGCATCACAGTGGGGAACTTGAAACAACACAATGTCACCTCTAGCTAGGATTTCAACCTGGGACCTCTATAGTGTAAGGCAGCGACAGTGCCAATTATACCACAGGAGGTTGACTCTTTTAAAACCAAATTGACATATTTGTAACATGAAAGCAGATTTCCTCTGTACATACTTTAAATGAATTTAATTTTAGGAATAAGCCACACCTGGCGACGGAATTTTATGCAGGCTCCAGCAGTAGTTTTCAAGGTATGATGAAATTCTTCGAAATGCAGCCCCTTAAATGTTATCTATCTTTACAATATCCTCAGACTGTCATTTCTTTAAAATACTATGCAAAATGTAGGAATACTATTTGTTTCTAAAATAAAATTTCTAATTACTAAATGGTTACAATTTATTTCACTGTGTATGTTGCCCACTTATGGTGCCATCTAATTCAGTATGGCTCAGTCCCTTTGTGCTATGTGGTAATGCAGCTGTCATTCCAGACTGAAATTGTGTGCTTTAATGAGGATGTGTTGCTTCAGCAGGATGAATCATACTGGAAGGTGGGCGATATAAAGTCATAAACATTGAAGAAATTCACACTCTTACGAAACAAATGATTCTTCCTAAATTAATTAATGTGCTGTACCAAAATATGCATCAGCCACCACTGCCTTACAGAAGTACATCTTTAATTTTTTAACTCTGAAATATGCTATACAAAACTTAGATGTGTAGCTGCCCTGTCTCATTTCATTCACAGTTATTGTTACCTCACTCTCCGAGATATATTGTACTGCTGGTGTACCTCTACAGGTTTTCCATTTTTGTTGTGAACATATCTCCACAACAATGATGTAGAACTTGTTTGAATATTTGACACATTCCAAATCTTTGAAGTTTTTGATTGTGCAATTTTAAACTATACTCAAAACCAGTTGTCTTTTTTTATCAAAATTCTGCAAGTATTTTTATTCATCTATTATATATTATCAACTTATTTGAACTCATTACCTAAATTGTTTGAAGTTGACACCTAAATCTTAGGGTATGTGCTCTATTTACACATTGAATACGGATTTCATATTTTTGATCCGACTCAATTTCTTTCCTTCTTTTCACCAACTGCTAGATTTTCTTAAAATGTCTTTTAATTCTTCACACCAATATATTTCTCCCACTAGGAAAATATCTTTAGTGGCGAGGTTTATCATCTCTCTTTCATCCAGCTAAAACTCCTATTACCTGTTCCTATACCATTATCTCAATTAATGTGTTATTACTTTATACACGTAATTTTGGCAGCATGAGAGAGACGGAGGGCGAACAATGCCACTCCATATATTGTTTAAACATGGGAAAGTGGGACCTATTCAAAATCAACTTTGGCTAATAAGGTTTGCCATGAAGCGATCATAAGTTCTCTCTCTCTTTTGTCAACCATTGGACTGGATGGACGTGTTCATACAGTATTGATAGACTGACATTCATACATATTCAATTACCGTTTCTTTTGAAACAGCATAACTTTGTGTTTATCGTTGTGATAAGAAAATGCCACCAGTGAGGTGTCAAAATTTCGGTTGGTGTACATGTAACATAAATCGAGTTCATTATCATCGACATTGAAGAAGAGCATAGGCAGCATTTGGAGGCAAACAGAATGGGAATTTCTCAAATGAGATCTACCATGGCTCTGGAAGAACCCATACCATTGGGTTTAGGTGAGAGGCGACAAAACAATTACCTGGGAACATTTGATGTGCAACTTCCGAATGACTCCCCTAGGGGGAGGGGTGGAATTTTTATTTCAGTAAAAATTCATCCCTTAAGTGGGGAAGAAATTTTATTCTATGAGAGTACTGATTAAGTTTTTTTCCTGTCATTGTACTGGGAGTATTTGTGACTGTTGAGACACTGCAAGTATATTATGACGTTTTCAATGCTAGTTTAGTCATGTGTTGACGAAGAATTAAATAATGTACCGGGATAATATAAATAAATACCCGGGCAATGCTGGGTCTCTAGATAGTCTTTTATAAAATGCAATTATTTTAAAGGGAGTGGCCCTTTGCTCCCACAAAGGATCCTCCAGCCAAGACCACCCCAGGCCTGTGCTCTGAGAACATCAATGTACCAAGGATGAAAAATAAAAAAGGAAATTAAAACAATTATAAACTTATTTAACAGCTTTCTTTTTTAAAAATGGTACTGTTTATGTACATTTATGCACTTTGATTTACAGTCACACATAGGAGTCAGTTTATTGTAATGATATGCACCAAGATTATAAAACTATTTTTTTTACAAAAGACAAAATATATGCAATAATGTATAGAAACAGTGTAATGTCAATCTTACTAAAATATTCACATAAGAAGTAGATAAATGTCAACTAGAAAAGTTCAAGAATAAAATAAACAGAATAGAGCATATTATATTAACACGTGCAGCATAATTAAATTTTTATGATACTTTTACAATAAATCTGTCATATAAAAGATAATCAACTGCTTAATTGTAAAAATTCTCAATATCACATACCTGCAACCAAAAATGAAAAAAGAAATATCAATTAAAACATAAAAATTTGAAGTACACAGTTCTCTTGACTGAAGGGAGTTTCCTCTAGTATACAGAAAACAAAGAGAGAACAGTTTATTCTAACATTTTTTTGGGGATAGTAAAAAATAGATGAAAAATCTAAAAAATAATCTTTCATCAAAATCAAGTTTGCTTATGCAACATGAAATTGTTTTGAAGACAAACAAATAAATATTTATAACAAAAATAATGTTCGTGTTGTCATTACAATTTCTCAATAAACTGTTTTAAATGACCACACAATGTCTGTAGTTGTCCTTTAGTTTCCTGATCTATATCACTTGGAAGATGCGCAGGGTGATGTTCTAGTTCTGGAAGCATTGACATCAACTGCAATATAGAAATAGGTTACATGTATTCTGACTTATTTTTCTTGCTATACAGAAGATTTACATATAGTTTAACTGAAAAAAAAATTATTACTCAGATAACAGTTTTTAAACTCACATTTCCATTATTCATTGGAATATTGATGGTGGTTGTTGCAGAGCTAGCATTATTGACTAACACTGGACTCCCATGCATAGATACAACTACCTCTCCCTTCTTTGGTCGCCTGAATACTATTGAAGGAGCATGTGGCTGAACTTTAGGTGTTATTAAAGGCAATGGAGTATTGGAGACAATAGGCACCTGTAATAAAGAATTTATCATAACAATTATTGAAGGAATGTACTAAATCTAAAGCATCTTTGTCAAATTAAAACATTCTGTTGATTGGTAGTACATAAGATTCACACATGAAGAGAAACATGACTTCAAAATAGTGTCAAATTTATGAGAAAGTTAATAATAATTTCATTTAATTATCAATTTTTCTGCCATTTTTTAACTTGAGCACATCACATAATACAAGCACACTAAGCCTGTCTCTGTTCTGTATATACACACTGTAGCATCTCTAAAGGATGAATCCATATGCAACTGAAAGTCATATTTTATATTATTCCAAACATACTATTTAACATTTCATTTCTATTTTAAATAGTAACTAATGTTTGCAGTTAACTTGATTTTTCCAATGGTTTGCTCAATTCTAGAGGGGAGAACAGTTCCATGGAATCTGTACTTATGATTTATGATGGTAATTTCAAATTATAATATATATGTATATATATATTCTTTTACAGTTTTATGTCCTTATGCTATCCCTACATTCATACTAGCATCACATTATGCACATTCATAATACAATGCTTTATATTGAATATATAAGATGTTATATATAAAATAATTAAAAATATGTTACATGTAATATCTAAAATTCTCCACAAAATTAAAAAAGAAAAAATTTACACTAAATTAGCAATCAAGTAGCAAATATTCATAATACTTTTTCTTACAATTAAACAATTTATGATGAATAAATACATAAAATAATAATGACACGAAATTTTTTAAGTAAAAATACAAGGATTATTTCATTTAGAACTAATTTTAAATGAAAACTGAATGTTTATATATTTATAATTATTTACTTAAATTGCAGATCTCCACATTTCATACTATATACTTTATATCAAATGTAAAAAAGAGTAACACAAATTTGAAAAACATAAATTAATAATAAAAAGCTATTTATTTATATTATATAAAATATACAAATACTAGCAGCAATCTCAAAATCTTGATACTGATTAAAAAATTTTTAATTTACCTTAGGCTTTTTGTTTTGTTGGTCAATCAAGCTATTAGGTGATCTGCTTCTTCTCAAATTTGTTTTGGTACCTAAGAACGAGATTTTTATAATCATTACCCAAATTCGAAATTGTGAGTCACTTAGTAAACTAAGTACATATATTAAAATAATTTAACTATCTTATGCACCAAACTTCATTTATTTGACTCAAGAGACTCAAAGGTTTAATTTTATATGTCATGTAACTAGTATTGAGAAAATTAATATTAAGTAACAATTAGATGTATTAATGAAAATATATTATGAACAAATTATGTTACTGTTAATGTCAAACATTTTTCCTGAAGACTTAAATTAGAATAAAATTTTAAGACTTATTATGAATAAGAGACTTTGAAAACATTCTGATACTCTGACAGCAACCTTTGTATTACATGTTACTCTATTAATTTAAAGACATCCATGAGGCATTACAGTTGCAAAATTGTACACAGAGAGCATTTCTGGAAATGAACTTCTGAATTAAAATTTAAGTGTACTCCAAATTTATTATCTCCCCATAACCTCGATGTTACCTGCCACATTTATTAGGATAAGTGTATACATATAAAGTTGCAGCAAAGTAAGTTATTTCAGTTATGAAGTGTGTCAAGGAAGATTGCATGGTAAAAACTGGCCTATATTTGCTTATATACTTAGCATCATTTAGAGCACAAACTTAATGTAATGTAACAATAAGATTGTGCAATCATTATAATCATCCAACTTACTTGCACTTTGATATTTACCATTAGTCACAGTCCTTGGTAAAGGAGTTGGAGCTACTTTAGGCAATGCAGTTGACTGAAAAGTTATAGTAGTAATAATAATAAGACAACATTTTAAATAGTAAAATATAACAATAACAGAGTCAGTTTAAATGTAGAACTAAAGAATGTAAAACTCAGATTGAATCTAAACAAAGCCAGTAAACATTAAAAATGATAAATAAACATTTATGTTTTGTTGAAGTTGTTTACAATATACATAATATCAATTTATCACATTTAACTAAATATATCAAATGTGTGTGTTGGTATTACCTTCAGGAAGATTAGCATTTCAGACAAATTAAAAGCTTAATTTATGAAATTATAACAAAATGAATATTTATTAATTTATAGACAATTGATTTTTAAGTTATACAGAATATAATTTTATTTTGACAATCAATGACAAAGAAACTAAGGTGATAACAGAAAACTGAATTTTCAGACATTTATTTTACAAAATAATTTCTACAAATATGGTTTTAGTTAACATAATTTTTAAACTCCCATCATATACTGTATCTAGGGCAAAACTACATCTGTACAGTTCACTGTGATTCAGTTTTCATCAACCAAATGTATTTCACAAACATCATAAAGTGTAGGTAGTGAAATAAACACACAATTATTTACCTCAAGTGCAACTTCATTTAGGGAAGCATCTAATTTATTCGTAAGCTTTACTTTCAACTGCTCAAAAAATTTCTTGACATTTTCCTCCTTCAAAAATCGATTCTGTCTTAATGAATTTTTTATTGCATCACCTGGAATATATATAAAATGAAGGAAATTTGAATAATAATGTTTATATTAAGAATCTTTCTTACATTCTTCAGGATTACTATTACAGTGTAACATCCAATAAAAGTATAATGTCCATCATATGATTGCATTGAAAAAATTGTCACGTGTGATGTAAGGCCCAAGCTTTTGACATTTCACAAGGTGATTGTTGTGGAGTGAGCTTTTTTGACATAATACAAGGCAATTGTGGGGGAAGTGAGCTTTTCAACATAATTCACGTGGTGATCGGGACAGAGTAATGACATACTAATTGCAAATTACTTGGCAATTACAAGTAAGCAATTGATAATTATTTATTAGTCTTATTGTAATAATGTTTTTGAGGAAATAAGAACGCGGTCTTCCTTTCCCCAAAGTTAAATCTTTCAAAGACTAGCCTCCCTACAAGCTGTACTTTAATAATTGGCATTGGGATTATTAACACGGCTTAAGACTAGCCCAAACAAAAACGTGTGTAGAGCTCAGTAAAATCTGAATTTTGTAAGTAAATATAACAAGAAATAAAGAAAGTCAGTACAAGTAGTACCTTAATAATAATTGGCATCCGGATTGTCAACACATTTACGAATAATCAAATGTCTTTATAGTAGAATACTTTATGTAGCCAACTAACTTGTTTACACAACATTAACGTTTGTTTTCTTTTTTTCATCACGTAAATACATAATTATATTACAAATATATAATTCCATCACTTACCCTTAGCGATCAAATTTGATAATGATATGTCATTTGAAATATTTTCAATTTTTACAACTATTTCAGGTACTTCAGATGGGTTTATTTTTACAGTTTTCTCTTCCGTTACAGCCATTTAAGAGAAAAAATCTTCAGAGAAGCATATGTTCTGCTAATTATTACGTTAATTAAATTTCTAAATTAATAAAAAGAACAATATAAAATCGAGGAAACACTAAATATAATCCAGACAATTCGAATTACTTTAACCGCCACCGCTACAGCGTTGCAACATGGGCACCATTCCAAAGTCTGTAAACACAATTGCCCTATCCGGAGATAAAATTATTCAGGGGTTCTATTGTTGATTTAAAGAACAAATGTGTTTAATAAGAGTGATAGAAGAAGAAATTAGATGGAGAAAGGGAGTAAAAATAATTAAACATTAGAAAGGAAGGAATAATTGATACACCGGCGTTTATAATAATTAAAAATTCTGTTCGTCTTCAGGTAGTAAGTAGTGACTTCGGTTCAGAATAAATACTATTGGTAGCTTTAGCTCCGATGAAACTGTGTTTTCCTACTACAGTTTGGAGAAGAATTTCAAGGTACTCCAAGTGAGGGAGAAAGGACACCAAATGATATAACTGGGCACAGCCGTACAATCAGAAGAATAACACTTCTAGGCTAAGAAAAGAAGTAAGGGAACACATAAATAAAAAGGGATTCTGTCCAGATAATGTCTATAATGGGCACATTAAGAAGACGTCCCTATTTCTGACTGAGATGTGAGTGAACCTGTTTAAGAAATGTCGGGTCTTATCTCGGAGTTGAAAACAACCACCTGGAGTTACTTTGGGCCGTTCATGAATTTACGAAAGGACGGGAGCTTTCAATATTAATTCATGGGACGTTTGAGCTTTTTCGACATAATTCATGTGCTGATTTGGGCGAAGTGCTAACAAACTTTAATTAATGTCGTGTAAATGTAATTTGGTTTCGTTCGAAATGTCTAATAAAAATTGAATTGTCTCAGTGATGGCGCCAAACAACACTGAAGATTCTTCTACTAGGACAAAAACAAACAAGGAAACAAGAAAATATTGAATGGTTACCAGTCAATGCATCAAATGATCTGGTTAGAACCGACAAGTTTCACAATCGGGTAAACTAATCTCAGTATTAAAGTTTCACAAATTAAAATTAATACTGTATGTGCAAACTTTGTAATAAACATTACCACAGATACTATGCGAAAAAGTCTCTTTCCATGGCAAATTTCTATTTGTAATTATTGGCTATTAAGTTAACAAATGTGATCATCAAATGCAGAAAGCGCTCTCCTTGTATTTTCTTTTTGGTTTATATTTGAGGTCGAATTTATCCAGTTAGTTTTTAGACACTGTGCGTCCAATTTTCTTATTCCAATAATGCAAGTTATCCCTAATTTGGGAATTATTATCGGCGGAAAGTTTCAAGTACTTCACAAAGAGAGCTGAACAAATCCAAACAAGCTAAAGAGGTCAGTTGATATCAAATTTGGGGAACAAACTGTAATCATTGTTAAGCAGGAAGATTTCAATCTAATGAGAAGAATAAATATAGACTGATTTCATTCATTTTATCTGCCCTTCACAACCAGGAGCAGCCTAGTGATGCTGATAAACTGATCGTTCATACAACTATTACTAAATTCTTCACTGGTGACAGAGCACTCCCTCTTCCGTTCTTACCACACATACTTCGCTATACAAGACCTTCATGTCTTAAAACATGTCCCTATTAATCTATCCCTTCTCTTGGCCAACGTCCTCCATATTGTTCACTCTTCCCCTATTCTGCTTAGAATTTACTCGTTAGTGATTATATCTACTCTATAGCACATTTCAAATGCTCCTATTATTTTCCTTTCTGCAACTTCTATCGTCCACGTTTCGCACCCATGTAACGACATACTCCATATCAACATTTTTAGCAACGGTTTCCTAATATTAACACGTATATTACCCGTAAGTAAAATCCCTTTTATTGCGAAAACCTTCCTGTGCTATCCTACTCTTGATGTCTACTATACTTCTACCATCCCTAGGTATAACGCTTCCCAAGTAGCAGAATTCTTTAACTTACTTCAAAAGTTCCCTTCCCAATCTAAAATCCTTTGTTAGTCCACTATTTCCCATACTACACTCCATCTCCCTGTTTTTCCTTCTATTAATTCTCATGTTGTACTCTTCTTCCAGGATCAGGTTCACGCCATTTATTATGGTTTCCAAGTCTACTTCTGACTTCAATATCATAAGCAAGGGGTAGGGTTTTTATATTTTCTTATTGCAGTATGATTCCTTTTCCATATTTCAATTTAACTTTCTTCAACGCCTGTTCTATGTACAAGTTAAACAGCATAGGCGACAAATTGCATCCTTGATTTACTCCTTTCTTTTCTTGATCTTCTATTCTAATTACTGCTGACTGCCTCCTGTAGAGGTTATGTATAAACCTTCTTTCTCTTGAGTTTATTTTTGTGTTCCTCAAAATCCTTAATAGTGTGTTCCAGTTTACATTATCAAAGTTTTTTTTCAAAATCTACTAAACTAATTGTCCAGCGCAGTTCGCATCTATCAAGGCGCAAACTTCTTCGGTATAATTACGTTTTTAATAAAATCTTCTGGTGTTCTTCCTGTTTCGTATATTTCACAAACTATCCTGAACAGTCATGATACTGCTTCTTTGTCCGATGATCTTATCAACTCCACTGGAATGTTATCGATTCCTGGCGCTTTATATTTGTTCAGATCTGTTAGCGCCCTATAAAACTCCGACCTCAAAATTTTGTCTTCCAAATCTTCATCACCGTCCCCTTCTTTTTCTATTACTGACTGATCTAGATTTCCACTGTGATACAGCTTTTCTAGATATTCCATCCATCTTTCTGCCTTTTCTTCTTTATCCAGCATTGGCTTCCCATTCGCCCTCCTGATGTTCTTGCTAATATTTTCCTGTCTCCGAATGTTTATTTGATTTTCCAATAAGCTGCGTTAATTTTTCCCTTTCACCATGAAATATTTAACCGCTTTGCATTTATTTTGGAACTCAACCTCTTTGGCTCCTTGCCCCTCCTATCTCATTCTTCAAGCGTCTGTATTGCTCTTTACCATCTTCATCTCTTGCGCTTTTATATTTACCCCTTTCCTCAATCATGTGTTATCCATGGTTTCCTATTGGTCTGAGCTATTCTGTTGGGGATTCGAAGGTAACTTAATTTTAATAACATGGCTACACACAACCTCACTGTCAAAGTTCACCCGAATGACTGATTAGTTTTATAGATTTCCCACTAGATGGTGCTGTCCACTCTACAATTCCCCCCTCTGGGCAGACCATCCGAGCTTCAACATCTCAATAGCTGCTCGAAGTTTTCTTTCACTGATTGGTTTAGTTAGGAGGTCCGCCTCCAATTCTTCTGACGATATATGCTTTAGTTGTATTTCGCCGTTAGTATACGAGTCTCTGCAAAAATAGTATAAACGGTTAATATGTTTCGTCCGACTCCTCACTCCGCAATTTTGGATCCATTGTATGGCTGCTTGGCTGTCACTCTCGATCGTTGTCGTCTCACTAATGAATTCTTCTTACTCCAGCTCTTCCAATAAATTTCTCGTTCACTTGACTTCCTTTAGGCACTCGTGAATTCCCATGATCTCAGCCTCGCAAGTGGATAACGCTACTAAACTTTGTTTTCTCGCCTTCCATCCTATTGTAGCCGATCCAATCTTGATAACGTAGCCCGAGTACGATTTTGCGTCCCTCGTAGTACACCAACTCGCGTCGCTTATTCCTCGTAATTTTCCTCCGCATCTGTCGTACATCAATTTGTAGCCTTTCGTTCCTTTCAGATATTTGTACACTCTTTTCAATGCAGTTTCATGAATTACTTTTGGTTCCTTTGAATATTGTGCTAAAGAGCTCACGGTTTGTGTTATGTCCGGCCTTGTGCCTGTGGATTAAGCACCCCAGCATCTCTTGATATTTTGTGGCATCTATCCTTGGCGAGTCTTCGTCGTCATCCAACTTCTGTTGCGTTGCGCTCGGTGTTTTCTTTAAATTGCATTTTTCCATCCCAAATCTTTGCAGGATTCTTTCGACAAATCCCTCTTGGCCTAATTGTATGCCGACTTCATTTTCTGTTATGTCGATTCCCAAAAAGTGTATGTTTGTCTCTGTTAACTTGAAATATTTTTGCAACTCCCGATAAGTTTGTTTCATGTCCTTCATTTCTTCTACCAGCATCATTATGTCATCGACGTATACGACGATTATTACAATTCGCTTTTGTATTTTCTTCTTGCAAACACGCGGGTCTGCTTTCATTCTCTGAAATCCCAATCGAATTAATGTCTCGTTCCAACATTTCCCCGACTGCGGCAATCCATAGATGCTCCTTTTCAATCTGCAAACTTTGTTTCCTTTTTCTTCAAATCCCGTCGGTTGTTCCATGTAAATTGTTTCCTGTAAATTGCCATGTAAGTATGCTGTGGATACATCATACATTTTCTTCTTCCAGCCTTTCGTTGATGCAATTGCCAATAATGCTCGTATGCTTTCCATCTTTACTACTGGTGCAAATGTTTCATGATAATCAACACCTGGTCTTGTACTGCACCCGACTGCTACTAATCTTGCCTTTCTTTTCTTGATACTTCCATCTGGATTTTCTTTAATATTGAAGATCCATTTCGATTTAATTACTTTCATATTATCCTTCCTTTCCACTAGTTCCCAGACTTTGTGTTCTTTAAACGATGTTAATTCTGCGCGCATAGCTTCAGTCCATTCCTTTGCTGCTCGATTGTTCATGGCTTCTTCCGCAGTTTTAGGAATTTCAAACGCGATATTTGCAACATGTTTTCCCTCAATTCGTTGTGATCTTCTTACTCCACTTCCTCTTAATAGTTGTTCATTTCTTTCTCGCTCCATACTATGTCTTTCTTGAATCTGTATGTTCGTTTCACCCAGTTTTCTCCCTCTTTTATTCGTTATCATTTCAGCTATCGGGGGCTCGTTCTCCTCTGGTTCCTCCTCTAGTTGCTCATGGTTACTTTCATCTTCTTCATTGTTTACATTTGTTGTGTTTTCCAATATTCGGGTTTCCCCTTCTTTCGCTTGTAATTCTTCTATCATCTCGACCAAATAATCTTCAGTCTCTTTCGCTTGACCTTGTAGTAAGTCTCCTCCCTTCTTGTTTTCTTCAAAAATGACAGATCTCGACTCAAATAACTTTTGCTTCTCTGGATTGTACATTCTGTATGCAAGTCTTGACTTGGAATATCCCACAAAAATTCCTCTCTCCGCTCTTGGGTCGAATTTCCCTCTGCATGTAGTCGTCGTTGTGTAATATCCCACGCAACCAAAAACTCTCAGATGTCCGAGATTTGGTTTTCTTCCAGTCCACTTCTCAATTGGCGTCTGGTCTCCGTTGTGTTTATTTGGCGAACAGTTCAGCAGGTATGCGGCTGTTGATACCGCTTCACCCCAAAACTTGTGTGTTAACTTCGAATCTTGTAATAGTGCTCTTGTCTTCTCTAATATTGTCCGATTCATCCGTTCGGCTATGCCATTACTCGCTGGGTTTCCGGGTACCGTCAATTCGTGTTTTATGCCTTTGTGTCGCATTAGCTCTTTCATCTGTCCATTTGTAAATTCAGTTCCATTGTCGCTGCGTACTCGATTGACTCTGTTCTCTGTTTCATTTTCTTTGCGTTCCACGAAGTCCTTAAAATTGTTGTAAGTTTCATCCTTCGTTTTTAAGAAATATACGAAAACTCTTCGACTGTATCCGTCGACTATTGTGAAAATGTATTTCGCACCTTCCATTGATGCTACCGGCATGGGCCCGCAAAGGTCCATGTGTATCAAGTCTAACACGTACTTTGCACTTTCGTTCGTCACTGTCTTATGTGGCGCTTGTGTTGCCTTGCTGATAATGCAATCCGTGCATTTATCTAATTTTACATCCTTGTACTCGATTTCGTTGACCATTTAGTCTTTCTTCATCTTGTTTAAGTACTTCTCTCCCATGTGACCCATCCGTCTGTGCCACGTCTCTTTCTCTACCGCCGTCATGTTGGAATCATCGTTATGTAAAACATCCCTGTCAATGTATTTGTTCGGCTCAGTTCTAATGACGTACATCTTCTCCACGTCTTCTGATGTCGCTACTACTACGTCTTTTTTGTTCACTATTGATGCACCGTTTTGGTCGAATATGACCGAGTTCCCATTTTTCACTAGGCTTCGCACTGATAACAAGTTCATTCTTAATCTCGGTACGTATAGTACATCTCTAATTGTAATGTTGTACACTTTTTGTTCCACTCGGGTTATGACTTCTACATCACCTATGGCTGTTGCGTCGATTTCTCTCGCTTCTTCTGCCAATACCACTGTTCCATTGTAAGGCCTTGTATTCGTCATATTTTGATAATGCGGTGACATGTTAATACCACATCCGGAATCGATTCCCCAAATGTTTTCGCTATCTGGGTCCTCTGATACTGCATTAGCCACGTCCGTTAATTTAATTGTTACGTGGAAGTTTTGATTGTCACCCCTCTCTGTTACTACGCTCGCTGGGTGTTGATTTCTCTCTCGATTGTTGCTTGCTCCACCTCCATGACCTTGACCTCTCCAAGATTGCCCTCTAGCGGTTGAATTATTTTCACTTTGTCTTGTATTTCCTCCTTTCTTCCTATGCCAGCAATCTTTTCCAAGATGACCGACTTTGTTGCAATTGTAACAAGTTCTAGTTTCTTTTATTGTATGGTTTCTTGCCTGGTAAACCGCATCGCTCTTGTTTTGTTTCCCATTCTTGCCTCCTCTTCTTTCAAGGCTTGTTTGATGTCGTCCATTGTTGCCGACCTCTGTTTTCGGAGCGTCGCAGCTATTGTTTCAAATTTTTCATTTATACCTCGCACTACGTGGAATACCAGTTCTCGTTCGCTAATCGATTGTCCATAAATAGCACATTTCGCTTCCATTGTTCGGGCTCTTGTAATGTAATTTTCAACTGTCTCTTTCTCTCCCATCTTAATTTGTCTCAGTTCCATCATAGCGTCTATTAATTTGTCATGCGCGTTACCTTAGAAATTTTCTTTCAGCTTCATCCATAATTTTCTAGCACTAGACCATCCAATAAACGGTCCAGCTTGTTCGGGCGATAATGTCACAATTTCCAAAAACGCTTCATCATTTTTGTATTCCCATTCTTCTTTTTCTGCTTGGTAGGCCCAGGCCCTCAATGGGCTGTAGAGCCATGGAGAAAGAAAGTTTTTCCGAATGTACCAGTTCATAAAATTGCTGCGTAAAGAGAGAGACATTGTCCCGTGGCCTCCTCAGTCTCACCCCCCTCGATTTCTTCTTGTGGGGAGTCCTGAAAGCCATGCTTTACTAACGGCCAATGCAAACCGTTAGCAAGTTTACTGAAAGAATTATACAAGCGGTTGATGAGATAAGAGCTCCTCCAGATAAGTTGCTTTACAACGTGTTACCGGTTAATAAAACTGTTAATGATCTGTTGTCGTTTCCAACAAAATCCCAACGTTTGGCCGTAAACGTAGTAAAATATGTACCTCCTATGCAGTGTGGCGTCATATACGCGACCAAGCGTCGGTCCCCGTCAACTTCCAAGAGCAGAATGATGAATCCACACAGCTTCACTGCTGTGTGAAGAAGCATCGAAATCGATGTTTGATAACCTATTTTCTTTAGACCACGAAATACCAATAGTTGAGACACCCACGTGGTATTTAAATATTTCGTTGGTCTCGATTCAAACGGGACGAGGTTTATGGAAATTCCCTGGTCACATTCCTACGTGCCCAAAAGTCATCCCAGGGGATTAGAGGCAACACGAGCTCCCGACATGCTGACAACAACTCCAAGTTTCCAATCCTCACTAACTTTATATTAAAAAACAATAAAATATCAACTTTCGCGCAACATGGTATATTCATCATTGGGTGCATTGTTTCAGAACTTTTGGATTTTTTTTGAAGGCGGAATCATTTGCTGACTAAACTAGCATGGCCAGATGAAAACTTGATAGAGCCCTGTCGATTTGTTTTTTGGATACAGTTAAACCGATATACAATTTAGTAGTACATTGATAATGAAATAATAAAACTCAAATATGGAAGGTTTCCCCAGTGTAACTTTAGCAGAAATCTTTCTCAGGATTCCTTTTAACAATTTTTTTTTGAAATAAAAAAACTGATTCAAAATAACTATATTCGTAACACTATGATACAAACTCAGTGGGGGAATTGTTTTTTTAATCAGTAAATAAATATGCTAATTAAGTTTAATTAAATCAGAGATGGCGTCAAATAAATGGATGTATTATTCAAATAAAGCCCCTTTAAGAAAATCAATTTCCAATTTGCAGTAATTGATAAACCTTCTATGGATTGGCTATCCTCAAATTTCTGTTATTGACATACTGATTTGTAATTTATTAAAAGTACGAGAGTTAAGTCTGCGAGGGATGTGAAGTATTTTTTGAAAGACTGTGGGTCAGCGTCAACACCCTATCCCAAAATTCCTTTTTCTGCACAGCTGAATAAAGGACCCTTTCACGAACAAGAGTCATAAGTTCCTAATTTGTGACAATTTGCTTCTGAAGTCAGAACAGGAATTAATTCTGGGTACAAAACTAATAGGAAACATGTATGATGGCACTTGTTTATATCCTGCAACTAAATTTTTTTTCTATTGGCTGCAATTGTTGAAATGCAAGCTAATAAATGCTTTTGGAAATTGCAGCCGATTGCCTGCTGGAATTAAGTTGGAGGACTTTGGATTCCTACCAGGGTTGTGTGTGAGCAAATTTTGAGGATTATAGAGAGAAAATGATGAGCCACCAGCAAGAAGTGATTTGAAAAAGTGTAAGGAAAATAAATAAGATTTGTTAAAAAGGGGTTCTACCAATAGTGGCTCATGATGTAGAGCCATGCTAATAAAAAGCTATTTTTATTAATTTAACATTTACATAATGTCAAATTGTATAATAGGCCAAAATCAAACAAAAAATTAGTCAAACAAACTATAATTTAAAAACAAAAACAAGTTTTGGTCCTGATCTGGCCCTCTTCAGGTTAAACTAAATAATTATTCAGTTCAACTGCAATAGGATACAGATCAGGACCTTAACATGTATTATCAATTTGACTTATTACATTCTGATCAATTTGAAGTAGCATGCAGATTTATTTGATCCATATGAAGAAGTGCGTGAGATGGCATGAACAGTTATCACTTTTGTGTACTACCGAGGAGCTTGAAGATTGGCACTGGGCAAGCCTATGTAGGCAAATTCAGTGAGGTGCAGGTCAAAGTTTATGCTTGTTTGTTATGAGCAGTGGTGGAGCCAAATACACCTTGGTGCAGTAGTTTTTTTCACTAGAATGCAGCAGCACACAAGGAGTTCTGTGTGATAATTGCTCACAACTTGTCTTCATTACAGCATATCCAGAAATGTCTCTACTCTTTGTTGTGACAATAGAAACTAAATCATCACACCTTTGTATCTTAATTGAAAGGCCCTTCAATGGTTAATACCTCTCACTAAGTTTGTTTTATTCCATTTCAACATCGACTCTCCCTTATTGAAAATCCCTATACTTGAAATCACTGATATGGCTTTGGAAAAATAACTGATTTAACTGAGACACAGTATGGAACTTATAACAAGCCTGTATTGCTGTGTGTCCAAAATTTTAATATATTTCCAGTAAAATTTGTATTTTTAGGCACCACTAATACTTTGCTTTACCAGCAGCCACTGGATTCTACTGTAAGTTATGTGAATACCCCTATTTCAGGAACATAATTTCTGGCTTCCAGAGATTAGTTAATAAGATTTTCTACTATAGTTGAAATATAAAGGTATTTTCAATACTATAAAATAACTACATTTTATTAATATTCACATATCATTGACTGACAGAATAATTATGAGAAAAATATTCACTTCTAACACATTTAAAAGTAATATAATGTTTTAAATTTTCATAATTATATTCTTTATATAGAACAAAGTGACACTCACTTCATATAATAATAAATACATCGAATATTAATACATAGGACATCTACAATGTTTTACCCATGTGTACTTCCTCAGTTAACTATACAAAAAATATAAAAACATTGTTGATGCAAAATATATTATTATAATATAAAAAGTATCGCTTTCAATTAATAAAAATAAAAAGATTTACATTTTAGAAAGGAAAAACCCATATACACACACACTAAAAAGTGGGTGGAAAGTCTTGGAAATCCAGCAGTTTGAAAAATAATGCTGTAATACATTTTATTGTAACAACCCATTTTTAGCTCTCAATTGTGGCTCTGAGAACATCCAAAAAGGTCTAAAAATTTATGTTTAATAAAAAAATTGCAGAGGACACAGCAATACCTGACAAAATTTGTTATTCTTGCCTTTGAATTTTTATAAAATTGTTATTATAACAAGAATGTATAAATAAGAAAAATGAATAACCTGGGTTTGAGTTGCAATCTATGAATAAATGCATAATACTTAAATTTATTTGTATAAAATTTCTTGTAATAAATTTCAATGGTGATAAAAATATATTTATTTACATTATGTACAATTTTTCGTATACCATATACCCTATAAATGTACTCATTACTTATAGACGTAGGGAATATGATTGAGAGAAAATTAAAAGTTTTACACTTCATCATCCACTATGCACTTCAAACGATTATACAAAATCTTTAAATGTTCCTTAGCTTGAGGATCCACGTGTAGTGACATATCTTCAATTGGAAGAACTTCCTCTGGGATGATTGTCATAACCTATAAGTGACAAGATTTTAACAACTTTTATTAAAACACGAAACAAACAAAGTTTTCTATTGTATCATTATTCCCTGAGATGTGTTTTTCCCTTGGCATTATAGTATAACGCCCCCTCCCCCTTGGGATCCATACAGGTCACAATGCTGGCCCGGGTGCCACTGCATACGCAGAATTAATGGATATTAATCTATAATAAAAGAAAACGACAATCGCAAACCGCGAGATCCCAAGGGAGATGGCCAGCGTTGAGCCAAACATGAGACTCTCATGGGTCTTTAATTAATTATTTATGGGAGGGATGGTTTTTAAAATAATCAAACAAGGAGTTAAAATTTTAAACAATTTATCAGTTAAATCCTGGCCAAAGCTCTATCCTATGACACAACAATTATTAAACGTTGCTCACATCCATACTCACACTCACATTCATTCTCACAAACTCCAATACCTAACTACAAATAATTACATAGTTTATAAAATTCATTAAATATTAAAATGTTCAATGTAATTACTGGTCATTGCAGCCACATCACACGCAGTAAAAAAGGGAAGGGGAGTTTGAAGTTCTCGGTGCGGAAGCCCAAGATGTACACGTTCGGCCTGGGCCCATTCATTCACAACTCTTTGGATTGGTTTCTCTGCTGTTCCATGTGGACAGGCATAGCACAGCTACACAAATTGGCAGTATCTGTGGCCACAACTAACCTCCTCTAAAACGCCTCTCCTCAGTCTCTCCAAATTGCACCGTTCTCTCTCTCTACACAATTCTTTGCCATCCAATCTATTCTCCTAACTACTACAACATGAGTCTCTCATCACTGTTCACCTCAATCTCATCTCATTTCACCTTTTACATTAATCTGCAAAACCAGCAGTCTTCTCTCTCCAAAAACAGCACACTGCTCTACCTCCTCAAGCCACTGACAACCATCTCCCTTTCTGCCTCAGATTTTACTGTCCTAAAAATATTTGGCGCATTACAAATTCCCCCCACTTCCGGAGGGGTTTCAAATAAAAGTTGTGCAAGCCTTTTTACTGAGCGTGAACTGCTCCCGGGTCAACGATCATCCAGCATAAAAAACATTTGACCTGCCGACACAAAAAAGTCCGTACCCGAGGATTGCTGCAACAACCGACTGCAATCACGAAAATTCACAACACGCCTGAAGGGCGAAATCACTTATTACAATAGTGGCAAAATGTTTAATCATTAATGTCACCTACTAATGCATTGCAGGTTAAGTACAGTTGAGTACATTATCATCTCATTAGACCTTCTTTATATTGCTTTATGACATAATTTGCAGGCAATTATGTTTTACAAAACGTCTAAGACATTTTATGCAGACATTTGTCTCATAGCCAAGGCCAAGTAAATGGAAATGAAAAAGTTGCTATGAAGGAAAATTAATTGCAACATGTTGATACAAATGTGTAGAAACCTCGCATTAACATTGAACATTAATCTTTCCTTTTAAAGGGACAAAAACAGAAAATGGGTTCCATTTAATGTAAAAAATAGTTAACTGAAGCTGAAAAAATCTAACCTGTAAAAAATGAATTTAAAAATTACTTACAGTTCCATCAACCATTGGAATATTTATACTTGCAGCTTCAGAGTCAGACGAGTTAGGCATTATCGGACTACCATTCAATGACATTATCATTTCTCCCATTTTAGGGCGACGTAGCAATGCCAATGGAATATTAGGTTGCACTTTTGGTGTAACTGTATTGAAGCTTGAAACAACCATTGGATTATACGGAGTCTGAAATAAGTTAAAATGCATCTATTAAGTATTCTCATTCAATATATAAGAATATATATGCGTCAGGAAATAACATTGCCATGTTAATTAAAGCAATTAGTAAGGAAAGGAAAGAGAGATAGAAAGTAGGTGACTTACCTGAGGTTCATAGATGGTAGACACCAAGTGAGGTTTGGAGTTCTTTAAATTTTCGGAGGCACCACCCCCTTCATCAGAAAGTTAGGAAGACATCTCCAGCAATCGGCTAGCTGACTACTGAGCAGCCAAAATTTGCTGCGCTGTTAGCTTAGGTCATAAACAATCGACCCCATCAGGTCACCAACTTTCTCTCTTGATGAGGGTCTGGGAAGAGGCAAGGACTTGATGGGGGTTGGGGAGATGCATACTAACACCCCCATATTGACACACACTCATTCAAACACATCCATCGTCAAAGGTGTCAATTTTTAATTAGCACACACACATACATACAACCACCCCTTACTGCATAAACCACATACACACATCAAGGTATACACAACAAACACACCCAGTCTACAAACATGAGGTGCAATTTGGAATTTAATAGTAGTAATATTTTTTTTAATATTTAATTGGCGGAGAAAGAGTGACCAAAGATTAAAAGACAATTTACCTGAAATTTACTATTAATGTGGTTCTCCTTATCCACTGTTGTATTTGCTTTAGTTCGCAATATGTCTGAAACAAGTACATTTAAAATTACTTAGTTTAAAAATTTTTATGTTCGTCAGACACTGTGACAAACTCGAAGTCAAAGGATCACAAAGTACTCAAATCTGGCTAAGGAGTTGTGATATATTTTACCTGCATTATCTTGAACTTTTAATATTTGTTTTTGGGTAGGTGGAGTACTTGCAGCAACATCTGGAATTGTAGACACCTAGCGGGTTAGAAGAAAGATACTTTACTTAAAATATTAATGAATTTGTATTTTATACATTATCTCATAGTTCTGCATCTTAGATATATATTTCCTAACTAAAGTACAAATTGAAAATTAACATATTCTATCATATTACTTTACAACTATGTGCCAGTTCAAGATATTGTAAATAGTGAAATAGGGGAACTGGTGGAGTTATATTACCCACATATAAATGCCAAACTTGTGATAGGTGCACAACTATAGACGTCACAGTCTTAACGTGTATATAATGTAGGGAAAACCTGACATACGTTTGTGGGATCATATTCCCTTTTAGCTGAAATAGTTTATGTCAGTAGCACGCTGATAATTTAAGATATATTTAAATATACTCTAAGGTCAACATTCATTCAATATACAGCACATTAGCATCTTGTTGAACATAGGAAAAGTACGACCAATAAAACAGTTGCTCGAACAATAACATTCAAGTTGATTCTTTTAAACAAAAAATTTGGAAAAGGGGATAAATTGTTTACTTTTTATCATTTTAGGAACAAATACTTTCAGCATAAACAACTATACTGGTTGGCAATTGTCCATACTAGAAACTAAATTTCAACATATAGTAGATTTCTTACATACGAAAATTGGAAAAACATACCTCTAAAGCTTTGACTGGTAAATTGGATGGTTCACTCAACTGCTTCCTATACAAGTCACATAATTTGGTTACTTCTTGTCTTTTTTTATTCACCAATTCTTTAATTGCAGACTTCATCGTATCACCTATAATGTAATGTCATTAAAGTAAAACGATATAAATTATAGATGAATCCGTGATTTGTTACCATATGTCATTTCAACATCCAGTATTGAAATGGAAAGCTAATTTATGATAAATAAAAAATATACAAAATGTATTATGGGGAATAATGCTACACACTTTGATATAGGTTTGAACTAAAGATCGGGAAGGCTGATGACAAAATTATGAAACGAATTATTAAATTAACAAAAGAATTAAAATGTCAATACTAACCTTGTCCAATTATGGTATGAAACGTAAATTCATTAGTAGAGTCTGTTTCCACTGGTTCACTTTTGATTTGTTTAGTTGGAACTCCCTTTTTTACCTTTGTTCGCGGCATTTCACTTAATAAATAAGATTGAGATATTGTACCGTTGAAACTCTCATTTAAATTAAAATGATCGCCAAACCAAAGATAATAAAGTCATAGATTACTCCAAAGATCTAAATATATCTAAATTTCTTTGGATTACTCAGGACACAGATACTATGATTTTCATGTTTGTAGTATCTTAAATAGATGCAAAGCCAGTATAGTCATTCCTACATTGCCACACAAACGTATAATTCATTGATTTATTGACATTTGTACGGTTGACACTTTCCATGTACTGGTAATATATATTTAATTTGTTAATATTATTATCCTGTATATTTAAAGCTAGGTTTGCACAGGCAGTGATGTTCGTCGAAGTTGGGTTGACTGTGCACTGCCTACCGTTTTCATCGTGGGCAGGTAACTGCCCACTTTTTCACTGACAACTCTGTGTAAGTGCTGCCCTCACTACAGAACGTGCAGAGAACTCTGATGCATGTTTATACTTCTCTGCTTTTCTTGGCAACTAAGACCGGCTGGAATGCTGACGTTGCATGGTTTACTTCATGTTGAATATTTTTTCCCTTTGTGTTTTCGCGCACGCACGATATCCGTGTTTCACAACCAGAAACTAATCACTTTTTTCTCACGAAAAAGTCCAATTCAGTATTACGCTGCTCTATAGATACGTAAAAATGAAAACAGTTGTTTCGCAATATTGCATTATATTATTACTACAGAAATTAGGCAATTATAAAAACAGTGCCTGTACTCTGAAGCTGGTTTTCAGTGTTTAATTGGTTCAGTTTTTATTACTTGTTATTTTATTCCCCTTAAAGGTGTCAATTACTGAACAAAACAAAATGAATTATTTTTCATTTCGTGTGATAACAGTACGTTTATCGCTATATATAATTCTTTCGCGTAGTTTTTTTGCCAGTTAAAGCTTGTGCCGTGGGAGGTTGGACAATAATTCTATTTGGAAAGTTAACCTAAACATTTATAGGCGAGTAGGTGCTACATTAGAACTCTATCCAAAATGCTTTCTGAACCAAACGACTCGCCACTATTCAAAACAAAGATTCACTTACTACAATCGCACACTATACCAAACTGCACGCGTATTGAAAATGTAAAATACAAACTGTTTACCATCGCGCAATCGATAGTCAGCCCTTCCACACTATTCACAATCGATACTTGACAATCGTAACTGGCACTGACTGGCCTCCTGTGTGGGCAGCGTCTAAGACGGTGGAGGGGAAACGCCAGTCATGACTGATATACTGTTGACACGCTCCAAGAAAACTGAGGCACTGCTCTTATGTCAGCGATGGATTGTCAATTGTCAGTGCAGCACTGACGTATGTTTATACGCCACTGATATCACTGCCCGTGTAAACCTAGCCTAAGATGTATTACCGACCATTAATGTTGTAGAGTAAATGAGCATTCGGAGGGAGGAAAAATATTGGCAAGAACATCAGGAGTGTAGATGTGAAGCCAATTATAGATACAAAAAGTTGTGTGGAAACGTCGATGCCTAAACGACGAGTAGCTGAAAAATGCATTTGTGCGGCGTTTAAAGACATCACACAATAAACTTTTTTAGATAAAAATTGACCACGGAAAAGCATTAAATTATGATACAAGCATAGAGGAACCAACATAGACGTTTTGAAATCACAGGAGGTACGCTGTACATACCTATATAGTTTCAAATTCAGTATAAAGGGACTTTCCGCCCACCCTGTATGTATGAGTTGGTTCCCACCCAGTGGTGGCTCTTTTTATTGGGTTAACAGTGAGTTTTTAAAGTTATGTGCTATATTACCCTAAACAACAGCAAGAAATTTTACAGGGATAGATATGGAAAATACTAATAATAATACTATTAGCAATAATGACTCACTTTAATGCCTGAAATGAAAGTTCATTCTTCTTTCTTTCCTGCTGGCGAACTTCTCAATTACCTTCATGTTAAATCCTTCCGTTTGTAGAATTAATCTCTTTTCTATTGTCAGACGATCTTGAGTCAGAATTCCTCAAAAAAGTTTTTATTCTTTTCTGGGTTGAGAAGCACCTCTCCGGTTCACTTGCCGTCATAGGTGTCGTTACCAGAATATTCAGAAGTTTCTTAATTTAAAAGAAAAAGCATCTGCAGCTAAATTTTGGCTTGGAAGAAGTGGTAGCAGTGCAACAGCGCCTGCGGTATTTCGGAAGTCAGGCTGAGAATACAAAACACTTAACTCTGTCTTTTTTGATCAAGCAACGGGTATGATTTTACCACTTGGTCCAGATAATTGTCCGGGAAATGTTTTGAGTACTCTACAAAATTTTCACTATTTAGAAGTTTTTCACAACTCAAGTGGTCCAAAGACTGGAAACGGTATCAAACCTTCCTTTGCGTCGTTGGCGATGGACGAATTTCTTCGCCGTTTGGTAGGAGTCTCTCAACTTATGTTGTTGTCACTGCAATCAATAGAGCACCTAATATTGCTGATTGCCTGAACCATTGTTAATACATTTTTTACAGTAATTATATCAGCGTTTCTAGCTTGCGACTGGTTGTGCAAAATGTCAATATGCAGCATAACTTTGTGGAAGAAACAAAGCAAATAGCAAAATTAAGTCGAAGTCCACGAGCTCCTTGAATGGCATTATTTGTTGAAAGACTTTCTTCCAGTTCCAGGAAGCAGTCAATGAGAGCGTCTTTGTTTTCATAAATCACATTAACTATTCTGGATTTGAAATTCCATTTAGTTGATGAACTACTCGGAATCCGTTTGGTAACAATTGCCTCTAGTGCTGCAACTCTTTGTGGATATCGAGAGAAATATGCAGGAAAAGCTGAAGAGTGCTGAAAAATATACGAGCAGCTCGATTCTGAGATGCGGCTTGTTCCATCACAAGATTTAGTTGATGCGCGTAACAATGTACGTAATACGCATTTGGGGTAGAGATGCTTAATTTTAGCCTGAACGCCACCAGACTCGCCACTCATAACAGAGATCAATTTACTCTTATCTTTTAAAATTGTATAGAACTCATTCAATATACATTTTGAAAGGATATCCGCAGTTTGTCCTCCAGGATTAAAAAATCCCCAGAATCCTTCTCGTGGAGTAGCATTTACTGCATATCTGAACGCTAAAACTAACTGAGTGTGTTCCGAAACATCTGTCTGACATAACTGCCACATATTCAGATTTATTTATTTCTGCCACAATTTCTTCACGACAAACCTCGAGCATACAGCCCAACAGTTCGTTCTGAATTGTTTTGGAAGTTCCCTTGAAATTATGATTACTTTTCATATGTTCTTTTACAGCAGTATCAATGCTGCCAACAAAATCTACGAGTCCTAAGAACACGCCAGGCAGGATTAACCGAATCTTCAGATTGTCGATGTAGTCAATTATTCTATTTTTTTCTACTTGTTGATTGTGCTCAATAATATTGTCTTGATAGGCTCTACTTAGTTTTGTTCTAATATTAACGGAGCCAAGCATGGAAAGATCTAAAACATTATTGATGTGTCTCTTATTTGCACTGTGTGCTTAAATTAATGAACTGAGATGGGCAACATCTTTAACACGGGCCTGTCTTACTGAATGCGTCGTTGTTGCCAAAAATAAGACAGGGAAAGCAGAAGAGAGAATTTCTAACGTCACAACCACAAATCCAGTTACAGTCATAAATTTTTCTATGAAAGCGTCTCGTGTATTCTCTATTCCCGCCTCCTTTTGATTTTTATTTTATGTTAATGTCAGGCATAGGCCTGCCCAGTTCCTTAATTTTTAACTTTTTCAATAAACTGTCAACACCACTCACCTCAGATAAATAACACTAATTAAAATGACACGTGATAACGAGAGAAAAAACAAAGCAATGCAACAGGATTTAAACTACAAGAACTACTAACTCCAACAATAGCGAAAGTGTTACCAACACTGCGGCACGTGAATTCACCCGTAATATGTTACATTTCTAATTCTGTCCACTTAGTTTTCAATAGTGTGTAGTTTTAAAAGCGTAATAGTTAAATGCCAAGTTAATACACATTTATAATTCTAAAGTATTTTTCCTTCGTACTTATTGAAATGTAGTTATGTTTAATACCAACTCACACTTGAAAGCGGTATTTATATGCAGAGTCGTGAGGTAGTCCTCGAAAATCCGTCCGTTAAATGATTTTTCCTTAAAATATTATTTGATTATGATTTTTTAATATACACATTACGTTCAACGTACGAATACTATTTTATTTTATAAAATATAAACTGTAATAGGTATTTTAATGCAATAAAATATCGTTACTAAAATATCTGCAGTATATTTCATTTCAGCAAATCATATGATTTAAACTCAGCTTTGAGCTAAAATAGCCCTAGTCATCTGCTGTCAAAAACTTTATTCGACCCGTAACTGGAGTTAACATGTTTATATTTCATTAAAATCTATTAAACTTAAATTCATATGGAATATCTTAAATATAAACTACTTTAAAATAAGACTTTTAATTCCTGAATGGTTTCAATTTATTTTCATTTCGATGTTTATGCAGTCTCCTTAAGGTCATAGCACGGGACTTTAGTGAGCTATTTCAGATACAGCGCAACTGAGCGGGAGTTTGATGGACGGGGGTATGAAACCGAGTGCTGCGCATGCATATTTCTCGTTTCGGACAGATTCTGTGCGCTGCGGGCTCTGTAGCTCTCACCATGGCCATTGCCTGCTTTAGCGGACAATTCGAAGCAGAAATTCTCACTGTTAAAGACTCAATTATTGTAAAGGTTCTTAAAATGAAGAAAATTATAATTCCTCTTAAATTAATTTATGTTCTGTAGCTCATAAGTACATATGCACCAGCCGCCACTGTTCCCACCGGAATGTTTTAGAACCCTCAAAAGAGGAAACTAGTATAACTTGATACTAAATCCCTGCAGAAAGGTTCCCGTTTTCTTGAGGCCACGAGAACCTTGAGTCCAACTTCAAAGTGAGTTGGGTCGGGTACGTGGATGAGCCACCCCCAGTTGGGCTTCAGGATTCGAAGATGATAGACTAGAGTCACCAAGTTCCCCGAAGAACGTGATTGGTAAGCCGCGCTCAGAGCTCCGTTGGCTCTGACGCACTCAGCCTCTCCCTGCAGGGACACTTGGCTAAGGGCCTTTGAAACCTTTCAGCTCATTCCAGAATGAAATCCTAAGCTGGGTCTACCACCTCTTAACAACAATGGGCAATTGCTGTCACCGACTGCTCAATTTCATCTTCCAAATTCCATTTTTTCCAGGGTTTTTAATATCCTGTCCCCACTTCATTATTTAATTCCCGAACCTGTACAATCAAAATTATTTATCTATCGTCTCTGGGAGGAGCCGTTCACCCCTCTCCACCGATGTTTTGGGGAAACTATCATGTCACCTCACAACCCAATGTCACCGAGTCTCAAAGACTTAAGAAAAGCCCAAGCCACGCTGGCTTGATATGGTCCTTTTCTACACATTGGTTCTCTAGGATATAAAAAATTATTATTGAGCTACAATTTGCACCTGATCCATCTACAGATGGTGGTCACAGTTGTCAATTGTCGCCACCCAGAGCGTGGTAACGTCGAGTTAGCCTCTCTATACCCCTTTGCCTAGATCGGTAAATTATCAATAGGTTCTACGAGTTCATGACGACATCAACAAATTCACTTGTTGGTGCGGAGAGCCGAGTCTACGTTATAATACATTTTGAACAATAAGATGTGGAGACAAAAAAAGATATCACAGAAATGATCTTGAATTATTATAGCTTTCAATATAAAATAATTAAGAACACCGTTTATTTTTATTTGAAGACTTCAAGTTGCTGATTTTAACAGCAGGTAATGCGAGTTTCAACACGACAATACAACCACAGGCGTCGGACATAAATAATTCGTGCTGCAGTCTCCTTTAATGTTGCCACGTTTAATGTGAAGAATAGTCGTGTACACAACTTTAATGACTTGCTTTCTGCTCCATTTTTTCCCCACCCTAAAAGTAAATGTTTTAAGCACGGGAAAGGTATTGAAAGCGTTCTCACTTGTCTACGATAATAACGCATCCATCCACACACGCATGCTTCCATAACAGAAACACGTTTGTTTAATTGTATATTTATCTAAACTAATTTTATCCAACGACGTACTGTATAACAGTGCGTATTCGACACATTTCATTATACACAATCACACCATTTGTGATTACAGCAGAAATTGGAAACTAGAATTGCGGGATCAGACCGCATTTTATCGAAAGGATGCATCTTTGTAGAGACGGTAGGGCTTCTTCTGTCTACATAAAGGGATTACAAAACCAATTACGTGTTTTTACTTTGAATCTGCGCTCCTACCTGGGAGATTGGGACTTATCCTACGAAGACTTGAAGTCGTATCCACGTTCAAGCAACGTTGTTTGTTCTTCCAGGATTTGCGCTAAGCACGCACCTTGAGTGGATCTGAAAGTGTCTCGGTTCTGGTACATTTTTGGATGGATTAGTGGGTTGAGTAATGAATTAAAAACCTGTAATGTACGGCCAAAGGTTTTTACATTTTCTTGCGACAGTTTTTAAATTTTCACATTTAAAAAAAGTGTTTTAGACATTCTCCACTGAAACTATAATGAGTTCTATAATTATAAACACATTGACATGGAACTTGTAGTTGTTTTAAGTTGATAATCTAATAAGATTTCATATTTCGATAGCAAGAAAAGTGGTCAGCACAGCTGCGGGAATTTTCTCGCAGGCGCTTCAGCCCAGAGTGACTGCGGGGTTCACCTGATAATGTCGGGAATGCCTCGCATTCTCTCTGGGTATTTTTTTTATCAAAGTTCTCATATGCCGAGACACCTTCACCTATTTTAGGAGGTATATGTACTGGGGTCAAAGACCTTGGGCATATGGCAAGAATTGTCCTCTGATCCCATTGGATCAGTCGGCCATCTGCCTCCTGAAATTGGTGGAGACACGGAGAAGGGAATGCTGCGTCCCCACAGCAAACTCGTCTCCCATCATTCGGAAGGGCGTGAGAATAGTACCCAATGCCCGACCTACCTGATGCAGGTTTTCTAGGGTTTTCCCTGCATCTCTTTAGGTGAAACACCGGGTAGGATCCTTAAACCATAGCCCGGGGGCCCTAGTTAACCCTTGGTTACCGCATCCCCCCTTTTAAATTCCCTTCCTATGCTATTAAAGGGGAGTTGCCTGTTTCAGGATCACCCTCATGTAGCCTGTTAACCAAAAAAAAAATAGCAAGAAAAGTATTACATTATTGGGAGACTAGATTGTCTCGTATTTCCGTTTTTAAAATATTCTGTATTAGTGAAAAACAGTGTAATGAAATTAAGTTCCTTATTTTTCTGTTCTTATATTTTGGTAACATTTATTTGTATTAATTAATCTTGTATATTAAAATGTTATTTTTAATGCATATTTTATAATATATGTCTATTGAAATAAGTATTTGGAATGTGGACCTTTAAGCGCAGACCAGTCGTGGCCAAACAGTGGCGCATGCGTCTAACGTAGCGCTTTTGACGATTAAAAGTGGCGCATTGCATTGTTGAGCCATTATTAGAAAGCATTGCACAGTTAAACATGTATTATAAATAAATAGAATGAATGTCCAATAGTCAAAAAAAGAATAATTTAATAGCAGTTCTTCTGGCAAACAGAGACAACAGACAATTCCAAGTTCTAAGTCTATCTCGCTCTCAGTGCCAACAACTGTAGTCCAGAGTTATCTTCACCAAACGAGAATCATGAAGCTATCGCCCTTTCGTACAGGACCATCATTATTGGCTTATATTAATTAATTTAATTTCGCCAAAATTATTCCTTTTCGTTTCCTAAGCGAAGCAGATTCTATCCTCATATCTATTTACCAACCCATAATCATGAACGTATGACGCTATAAAATGTGCTCGAGTTATATGGCGCATCTGAACTCGGAGCCTTGAGGAATTTCGTTTTCCATTGCCAATTCTAATGACAGACGTCCGCTGACACTATCTATTGGAAATTAGATTTTTATGAAATGGAATATGTTTTATATTTTTCCCAAGTTGTTTAGTTGATTTAAGATGTGCCTCCTCTATATTCTATTGTGCTTGTTATGAGGAAATGTAAAGGCATGCGCAAGATAGGTTAGCATGGAGGGTTGCAGCAGACCAGTCGGTAGGACTGAATACCACAACAACAACAACACACCAAGGGAATGTTTGTATTCGGCGTTCCACTACTGTAGTTTTCCTTTTCTGATAATATTTGTTTTTTTCTTGATAGCTGAGTCTGCTTCTGATACATAATACCTAATTATTTAGATTCCTTAAAATCAGTCCTCTACGCTGACGACACAAATTTGGTAATCACGGACAGCGACTCGCAAACTTTATGCGAGAAAGTTGATACTGCGATGTGCCGTCTCAATCTTTGGTTCACTGCAAACCAATTATCTCTTACCTAGAGGAAATCAAAATCTTTAACTTCACAGCAAACACAAACAGTATGTCTCCTAACTTGGAAAACATTTCACATTTCTTGGTCTGCTGATTGACAATAATTTGAAATGGAATTACCACATTAAAAAATATCGGGAAAACTCAGCAAAATTTGCTTTACATTACGAGTGTTAGCTCGGGAAGCCGACATAGCCACATCAAAAGTGATGTACCATGCGTATTTTCATTCTGCCATGTGTTACGGTATTGCAAACTTGGGTCATTCGCATCACGCGATTCACATCTTTAAACTACAAAAGTGGGCCGTACGAATAGTATCTGGTGCGGGATACCACTTGCAAACCTTTGTTTAGCAAACTTGGAATTTTAACCTTACCTTGCACGTATATTCTAGAAATTTTAAAATTTGTATGGAGCAACATCAATCTAAATGCCAAATGTAGCGGATTCTACACAAGAAATCGCTCTCAGCTCCGTGTTGAAAAACATCGTCTAAGTCTTTTTGAAATAAACATTCACTATTCTGGTATAAATATATACAATAGTCTCCCGGAAGAAATAAAAAGCTTTAAAGGTTCAAAAATCACTTATAAAGAGCTGTAAATCTTTGTTAATGAATGGAGCGTATTATTCACAGAAAGAGTTCGTAGATAGGAAGGACTAAAACAGTTTGCTGGTGTCCTATCAAATTATTCTATTATTTTACAACTATACTCTACTAGAATTTAACTGCTGACTTATTTTCCTTTTCATGTTCGACGGGAACCTACGCACGATCTTCTGCTGCCTTCTCCGTCGACTGAAAATTGAAGATTGAATTTTATCTTTCCTTTCTTGTCATTCAATTCTTAGTTGTAAAAATTTGTATATTTCTTGTAATATTATATTTGACGTATCCTATTTCCTCAACCGAGGACTAATGGATTGAATAATAATAACAGATAACTATCAAATAGTGTTAAGTAAGCGCCGGATTCTTGCCGAATCGATCTTCGTTTGTTGTTAAGACATTTGTAATCATACTCTTGTAAATGGTCCAATCAACTGACTTAAAGTTCCAGTTTGTTGTTGATACAAATGCCGGTGACGGCACTGTTGTACATTCGAAGTCTATGGATGTAGTAAATGGTCGCTATCGTAAGGGGAATTCTCTGCAGGCCAGTCACAGTTGTCTGCAAGAGATATCGATGGCGCTCACTATGTCAGAGGGTACAAAAATGTGCAGAAACGTTATTTTATTTAATAGTAAAACAAAACTGTCAGTCAATGGCAGTTAATTATGTCTATCTAATAACGTGCCTAAAATTCATTTAATATCTTTAATGATACATATAAAAATATTGAATGAATGAATGAAAATAGCCTATGTTTCCCATTCAGGACAAAAGCCTCCATAAGTAGGGGTAGCTTTTAGTAGTCTCACGCGGTGAGCTAATCTGCGTAATTAGTTGTAGTTCTAGTTATTTCCACTTATTTCTGTCTCTGGCTATTCTGATCAATTGTCCTCCTGCTTGTTTTCTGAATAGGTCCGTCCACTTGCGTCTTGGTCTTCCTGGGAGTCTCTTGCCTATGCGGTAGCTTGTAGCCTCACAACGTGTCCTCCCCACTTCCATTTGGTCTTTGTAGCCTGTTGAGCAACGTCTATTGTTGCTGACATCCTATGTATTAAGATGTTTGATACTCTATCTTTCAGAGAAATGCCAAGGATCTTCCTCTGCATTTCCTCTGGCATACTTACTTCTATATAAAATCACCAAATGTTGTGACAACATTTTAATAAAATTGTAACTTAACTACTTGTAGAGATTATTTTGAATGCAATTACTGATCCTTGAAATATTATTTTGCACTCTAATTTTTTAATGAATTATAAATATTTTCCACGTTTAATCATGGTTATTTAAACTGCAAAATGGCGTTCCTTTTGTGCATCATTATTAATTAATTCATACTCGTTATAATATCACCATGGCTCCCAAATTATAGCTACATCACGCCAATACAAAATCTCATCAACATCTTCGGTATTGTTTCTATCTCTTCTCTCCTTGTAATATTAGTTATGACTACAGACGGGGTTCTACAAGTGGGAGGAGACAACGCGAATGTTCCAGGAGCCATACGGCCGAATTCCGAGCATTATTCAACCAATTCCTGTGTCACGCCAACAGGAACGCACGACGTCTGCAAGTGACAGGGGATGTTAATCTCGGCTGTGACTGATCCATTACTACGTCATATTCCCTCCTCTAGTCGGCCCCTCCCCGCCGCAAATTTCCCGTACTACTGATAATTAATTCGATTACTTTTACTTTGGAGACGTAAAGCACGTGAATTTAGTAGTCAAACAAATTGTTTCAGTATGAGAAACTCTAGCAACAACTATCTACCATAATTTCATTGAACGATCCAGACTGTAGTAATTTTATGTAATCGAAATGATAAAACGTTGAACACACGAACTCTCGCCGTGCCGGTATTTCCTGGTTACTTACGTCAGCTTAGATACACTCACGTATTTCGAAATATGTAATCTTACAATCATTTTATAACTATTTATGTTTAGCCCTAGATAGCTATTTTATTTATGTATTTATAATTAATATTTCCTCAGCAAAGGACTAATACATCTAATTTAACTTAATATATAGTAAAGACAGTAGCACGACGTGTCGTTCCTTACATTGAAAAATAATTAAAGATTCTAATTGATGTAGAAAATAAAGAGTTTCCCGAATGATTTTACAGTATGGTGAAGGTTATATGAACCGCGGAAATTTTTATCTGGGTAGAACAGTTCATAAACGGTCGAAGTGTCAACTACTTTTGTAACCCGCTCCGGTAAAGACCGACGTATTATAGTTGAATATGTAAGAAAAAAGCTGTGGTAATTGTTGAAACAGTTCATAATGCTATCAGTAAGAAGCTAAAGTACAGAAAAACAAGTCCATGGTGGGTCCCGAAAGAGTTAGCTCAGCCAACACATGGAAACAAGGCTCAAACTGTCCCAGACTTGAAAGACCGTTATGAAAAGAAAAGGTGACCCACTTCCCTTTTTAAGCCAGAGTTAAAAGAGATAGCATTGGCTCCCTCCGATTTTCATCCGTTTGGTAATACGTGAAAAACAGCTCAGCAACGACGAGGAGGTCATGGAATTTATGGCTCAAACAAAACAAAGACTTATTTGCATCAGGTGTAAAAATACTAGTACATGGTTGGGACAAGCATATTAATATTTGTGGGGATTTTGTTGAGAGGTAATGAAACTTTCATTTTGTAAAAATATTGATATCGGTATGTCAGGTAACAATTATTATGAAGCAGAAACTACTGTCAAATTGTATTATTTTGTTCTGTCAGTTACTCGTGGATTTCACCAGTTTGTGCCTAGATTTCTTGCAGTTTGTCTAGTCATCATTGCATGATACACTATTTCCTCACTGTTGCTTTTCATGTATTCTTTCATCCTGCTCTCTATAATATTTTGTAGTAATTAATTTCGTACAAGCTCTTGTCGTTTGTTAGCCTACGGTAATGATTCACTAGTTTGAGATTTTTCATCAATATATTTAATGGATACCTCTAATACCACAGATATAAGAAACCTTTGACTTTTCATACCATGTGATTTAAGACGAATGATGCAAACGCTGAAAATCGCCATCAGAGTGGCGCATTTCCCTCTAAGGGCTGACAGATTGCTTCGCGCCGGAATGCGAGTATTACAGAGCGAAAATCCACACAGTCAACACATCCGACCTGCGAATACGCGTCCGAGTTTGGTCACTGCGAGGGTAAATATAGGACAACATTTTATATTACTACAGTAATCACGTAATCTCTATGATCATATAATCCTAACACGAATTTAGAGTTGAAAAATACGGAAATGTTGTTTGAACATTTCTGAGATATTCAAGGTTTTAATACGAATTAAATTGCTATTGTTATGTTGTTTCTCCGATACGCCGTTGACTTTAAAAATCTTTCCATACTTTGAAGCGTAAAGATTTTGCATCCGGCTAGACTACGTTTTTTTAAGAAAGCATGTACTATATTTTTCAGCCCTCAAGTGGTGTAATGTGGTAATTGTTCTATTCTTAAAATAATCTCGATTCACATAATTTTTAGGAGCATTGTTAAGGAAAGTTTATTTTTCAATGCTCATAATTATTCCATATGCTAACTTCTTATTTGTTCGTAAGTCACTTTATGTTTACAAAACTTCCTAATTTTAAATGTTTAAAAATGTTAGTATAACGTTTTATTTGAGAAATGGCTAATGACAAATTTTGGATCGAAGGTTATTATCATTGAAGAATAAAGTATATGTTTTATCACTATTGTAAGAATGCTTCATTTGGTCCGCTGTTGGAAGTAGTTGTGGGGCAATACGTGATACAATTTGATGATGACTTCCAGATTGTTACAGACGCAAAAAAAAGCTTATCAAGAAATGATACGACGTAATAGCACTCGAACTGCTAGGGAAGAATAGTCTCAAAATAAGAGAAGAAAATAGGATACACAAATAAAGAAAAACGACCATTTGAAAAGCAACAAATACAGAAAATTAAGTAGCTGCGAAACAAAGATGAAACGAAGAAATTTTATAATAAGTGAACAATACAAGAAAGGAATATAAACCAAGAATAGTCATGTGTAACAGCAAGGAGGGTGAAATTATCAACGAAAAGCAAAAAATATTTGAAAGATGGGTTGAATATTTTAACAAATTATTAAATGGCGAGGAGCATGCAACGGAGACGGGAAGGGAAGAAGATATATATATATATATATATATATATATATATATATATTGAGGACCAAGCTATGGAATACGAGAACAATACTATAAATACCATTGACACCCCCTCCCAATCCCGACAAAGTCTCCCGAGTTATTAAAAATTGAATAAAATAATGAATCCCCTGACTCGGACGAAATACCCGCCGATTAAAAATAGAGGAGGAAGCTTATATAAATTTCTACATGAGCTGATAAGGGATGGCTGGAATAATCAAGAATTACCAAAAGGTTGGTGTATGAACCCCATATGGATTACAACTAGAATGTGCAAATTATAGTAAAATATTCTTTCTTAATGCCACATACAAAATCCTATCCAATATATTATTTGCTAGAGTAGAGAAATATATAAACCTGGAAATTGGATCTTATCAGTGTGACTTTCGAAAAGGAAAGGTAATTATCAACCAAATATTTAGTACAAGACAAGTCCTTGAAAAGTACCAGGAATTCATAGAATATGAGGCTGCCTACGACACAGTAGTGAGGAGCGAATTGTATAAAGGGTTCAGAGAACTTAAGATCCCAATAAAATAATCAACTTATTGAAATTAACCATGTAAAAGACAGAATGTATGGTTAAAATACAAAGGGACCCATCCAGCCCATTTGAAACATTGAAAGGCCTGAGGCAGAGCGACTCGTTGGCCTATTATTTAACGTAGCACTAGAAATGGTTATTAGGAAGAATAAAATTGATGTATCTGACACGATTATGAACAAATCCGTCCAGCTGGTGGCCTATGCTGACGACATAATAATAGTCAGTAGGAACTATGAAAGAATGGAGGAAGCATTCTTGGATCTTGAGAAAACGTCGGCTACATTTGGGTTAAAAATAAACTAAAAGAAGACCATATTAATGATAGTCTCCAACTCAAAAGCCAGAAGAGAAATATTTGGGCGAAATATCCAAATGGAAATATTTAAACTTGAAATTGTCGCGAATTTGTGATTCTTGTATCCAAGATAACGAACAATAAGACATTAAATGAGGAAATTAGTAGGGGACTCGTTTTAGCGAATAAAGAATATTATGGGTTACAAGGAATTTTTAACTGTAGAATGTTAACACGAAAAACTAACATTAAAATTTACAAAACATTAATAATACCAGGTATATTGTATGCATCGGAGACATGATCATTGACAAAACAGAACGAAAATAGATTAAATGCATTTGAGCGGAAAATCTATTAATGATAATGGAGTGCGGAGGGGAAATGATAGATCACGAATCATTTGTAGAAAAATGTGACTGTTATTGCTGTTGTGGTAATCAGTCCTTCGACTGGTCTGATGCAACCCTCCATGCTAACCTATTCTGCGCGTCTTTTCATTTCTACATAACTACCTCTTACCACATTATCCCTAATCTGCTTAGCGTATTCCAACCTTGACCTCCCTCTTCTGTTATTACCCCACACTCTTCCCTCTAATGCTCATGTCTCAAAACTTGACCTACTATTCCTTCTCTTGGTCAAAGTCCTCCATATTTTTCTCTCTTCTCTTATTCTGTTTAGAACTCCCTATCCAACCTTTTGATTTTCAGTGTTCTCCTATCGCACCTCATTTCAAAAGCTTCTATTCTTTTTCCACCTGCAACTCCAATAGTCCACGTTTCACAACAATACAACACCACACTTCATGCTTACATTTTTAGTAATGATTTCCCAATATTCAGAATTATATTTGCCGTAAATATATTCCTAGTTATTATGCTGACCAGTAGCAGAATTCCTTAACTTCCGTCAAAAGATCCCATACATACCAAATACACCCTTTGTTACTCCACTGTTTCCCATACTACACTTCCTCTCCCTGGTTTTCCTTCTATTAATCCTCATGTAGTACTCTTCCTCCAGGATCAGGTTCAATCCATTTATTATGGATTCCAAGTCTTCTTCTGACTTCCCTAACACCAGAATATTATCATTATACCTTAGGGTTTTATTTTTTCTCCTTGCAGTTTGATTCCCTTTCGATATTTATTTTTAACTTTCTTCATCGCCTGATGTATATATAAGTTTAAGAGCACGGGCGACAGACTGCATCCTTGTCTTACTCCTTTCTTGGTTTGTGATTTCTTTTCTTGTCCTTCAATTCTAATTACTGAAGATTGCCATCTGACTACTAATACTATAATAATACCGCTCTACTACCGACAAAACTAGTAATAGGCATGGTTCTGAAGTTGAGTGGAATGCATTATTGCCAAATTACCACTTTCTGCTAATTTTGTTAAAAATCTAGATTTGTTTTGTTTTATGAGGAAATACGTCGAAGCTGCTTTTGGTTTAGTACGGACAGCGATTTTGTTACTATCCTCAGCTTTTATCAATGGGATCTCAACCATCGAGTTCTCGTCAGTTATTGGTGATATTGAAACCTTTTAAATGAAATTATATCGGTAGACTTAACTTTCCGCGGGAGGTAGTATCCCGGAAAAAGAATTGGCTGCTTGTAATTTTTAAGGATTACAGATCAATCTTTGAAATTAATTTTTAGGCAGTAACCACATAATTTTGGAACTGCTGAAGCCAAATTTGAAGTAAACCTACTGTGCATATTGTTTTTTGGTAAATATTGTTGACAAATATGTAGTCAGTGCCGAAAGCGGAAGGAGAAAGTTTCTCGGCACGGATTAGTGAGTGTTGACGGATTAATGGATAGAGGTATGTAGTGTGTAAAGAAGAGTTAGATGATGGTGTGGGGGTCCCTGGGCGATCGATATACCGGGACTTCCCCCTCGGCTGCACGCCTGACCCCCGCGCCGCCCCCGGGACACTCAGCTGCGGGGGCGGAGTGCGTGGAGCGTGTCTCCGTGACGTCACCCATGACGTCGACGGTCTTCCCACGTGCAATAATTTATGCAGTACATTTAGACCGGCGCTATTTACCGTATCAGTTAAATAAATATTAATCTTATTGATCCAAATACCTTTGGTATATATTTGATTATAATAATATATATTTTTCAACGATTTCTATGGTACCTAGATAAACTTCTAGCAGAAACGAAACATTATTATTAAATATTTGTACGTGAATACAAAAGTTGACGAGAAATTTTATAAAATACATGATCTAAATTATCAGTGGAAAAAACTAATCTTCAATACGAAAAAAAATTGAATTTTGACTAAATAAAAAAATTAAGTAGGTTCAAAAAATTAATCACACACATATATGAACAATTAACGTCTGTGAAAAAATAAATATGAATAATTAACAATGCATATAACAAACTTATACAATGAATTTTGAACATAAAGTTAACGTTTGGACCACCGATTGTGGTGGTCCTTGTCAAACTAAATCAACTAAAGATAAAACAAAAACATAGCCGCTTTCGGCACTGACTACATATTTGTCAACAATATTTACCGTCATATAATTTATTAAGTTGTTAAGTGTCATTTGTAGCTTACAATACACATTTCCGAAAATAATATTTTCTTAAAATTCACTTCCTTATCTAAAACCAAATTCATTGTATAAGTCTATTATAGGATCGTAAATTCTTCATATGTATCAATCACATAAAATTTACGTTACGTCTTCTTAAATAGTTATTTCATAGACCGTTAATGAAGATTTTCCTACCTATTTGCAGAACCATGCAATATTAAGTGACGAAATATGTGTAATGACGAAATAATTTTATGTATGAATTAATAATATCGGATTATTGAGAACTTTTAGACGACATGCTCCCTCGTCAAACGTTTAACTGTGAAAGAAAAGTAGTGGATATCAGCTATCTTGACGAGGATCTCCAGTTTTCAAGATTATTTGAGAAAATTAATGAAAATAGTTTCTCGACACTGAACGTGATCTGTTAAGTTTTTAAGTAACTTTCAAAAGCAAATAATATTTATAAACAATCACAAATGTGCAGTTTATCTCTAATTACTTTTTTTTATTTTGTTCTTGTCCCTCCTTTTCAATTAGTAACTTCAAACTAGCTTTATTTAAATAGCAAATATTTATAATTTATGACAAGCGTAGAAAAAACTTGGGAGATCAGAGTTACGTGAATATATTAATGTAAAGTAATTTTTATCCTTCAACTACGTGATCGAATGTGTCTGCTTAAGACAAATTTTAAGTGTAAATATATTAACTTCCAATCAGCGAAAAAAATAAAGTTTTTTAATTAATGTATTTCTCTTGAATCGTTAAATATAATGTTCTTTATTTTATTATAATGATTAAGTGCTATTTAACTAAATGCGTCAATTCATGGAGAGACTAGTTTTACGTATTAAAAGCACTTGTACATTTGGTTGGAAGAGTAAACAGAATACAGGCTGGGGAGGAAACTAATTTGCGTGCATTGAGGAATTCGGAAATTTATTAATTTGTACTTCAACATCAGTTTTTGTTTCAAGAATTGGTTTATTGCATCTTTAATTATAAGTTTTACGAAACACGAGATGTCGTCAAACGCAGTTCTCAGTTATGCGGAAAAAGAAACCTGCCACGCAACTAATTTGTAGCTAGTAATGCACTCTAAGAGACGAGGCCTTGTGGAGCAGATAATGGAACGGAGGTAAGAGGGAAGACCTCGCCTTCTATTTTTTTTATCGAGTTGAGCAGCTAGTAATTTGTCTGCTGGCAGAAAGATTTCGAGGAGTACAGTCATGTGCTGTGAACATCTAATCTTCACAAACACTAATTTTACGTCTGTTGCTAAAATAATAGGTAGATGTTAAAACTAAATTAATCATAAACGACGTTATAGATTAATAACATAGTTATGTTCTGTAAGTACAAAATAATTCAATACATTCCCACTACACTAGATTCTTTTAATCGATTGTATTGTCAATGTTTTATTATTTTGTCTGGCGCCTTTCATAAATTTCAAAAGTTTCCATTTTTGCATACATAAATAAAAAAGTTACTTAGGACTATACATAAAAATAATACAAGAATACGTATTGTGAAATACATACAATAGGAGCAAATGCGTAAGTCTGTGACGTCTGAGAGACAGAATGAAGTGAAATAAGTCATATTTAATTGTGCGCAATTTGGGGTGATTATTATTTTTTAAATTCTACTACTTTCAAATTTGATCAACTAATTCCATCAACGCGATTACCAGGAACACGCGGAAGAATGACAAACTATAGTAATGAATATTTAAATATGTAACTTTGTATATTTCCGTTTTATTATGAACCACATTTTAATATAACATGTAATGTATTAAAAGTACGTGAAGTAAGCGACGCATTTTCTGCTGTGTGTAGCCTCGCTTTCCCTAAATTATTTCAGACAATGCAGGTAACCCTCTTTTTCATCATAATAGAATAAGAGGACCCTTTCACTAACAGAGGGTCATCCGTCCCTAATTCGGAAGGATTTGTCTCCGTCAAGTCGGACGTTGAGTGAATAATTTGGAATTGTTACCGGCAACGGAATAATATGAAAAATCTGCGATGACACTTGTTTACGCCCGGTAACTGAAAATTTTCCTATTGGCTGCAATTTTTGAAATGCAAGCCAATGGGTACTGTTGGAAATTGCAGCTGATTTGCTGCTGGAATTAAGTAGGAGGGCATTAGAGCTCCTAACGAGGTGATGCGTGAGATGATTTTGAGGTGGGAAAATAATAGTGTGAACCGTCGGCAAGAGTTAGTCAAGACAGAAAATTGCTAGTCGCTTGGGGTAATGCGTCCGCGATACGAGATTCACAACGTCTTGGTAGGAGTCTCCGCTAAGGCGTCTACGATACGAGATCAGCCCCATGCAACCAACGATAGTTAAACAGCAGGTGTCTCCAACCATCATTACGAAGCAGACCACAGCCAAAACCCTACAGAAAATGCAGCAGCAGAACTTCGCGGGTATCGTCAACTATGCATATTGCCAGACCATATTCCAATAATTATATTGCCCTTTTCGGTCCACCCCACTGGTGACTCTGATTTTAAAGAGTCTCAGTTTAAAATTTATTAATGCTAACGTTTTTCATTTGTGTATCTTTTAATTAAATTCTCTACTTTTTTATTTTTATTAAATTAAGATTTTAAATCTAATCTTTTATTTTCTATCTATAACCTTTCGTTAGTTGATCTCTTATGTCTAATAAATTAAATCTTTTTAAAAACAAATTATCGCCAAACTAAGGAGCTCAATAATTAATATTAAATATTATATTAATTAATAACTTAAGAAAATCAACCTCCATCCACACATATATTTCACAAATATATTAATACGGTTTTCCCAATTATATCCTGCAATACAAACTTGAAAAATATCACATGGCGATAAAAGACAAAAGATAAGCTTGTTTTAATAATTATATTTTAATAGTTTTGTTGTTAATTGCAAATACTAACAAAATGATTTCAAGCAGAATTCTTGAAAATCTTACGTTTAATAATGGTAAATATTGGTAACAATTCTATCAGTATAATTTAATAGATTTGACGATGCGTAAACAATGGAAAATATTTTCAAGTGAGAATTGCAAAAAGTTATTGACATTACATATAATTAATATTTTTTCAATTCAAGATTTGTAGGACTTCTTTACTTTTACGTTTGGTTTATACATGAAGTTTCACATTTTAGGTGGGTGTAGGTTTTTAAAGTTCGATCAATGCAACGCGTTTTTAATAAACAGAAGCGACGCTAAATTTCGTGCTCATCAGAAAAACCGTTTCAACGGACGATTCGTTGATTAGCGTGGCAAGATAATTGCATATGTACAGGAACTAAAGTGGGTGTCAGTGTTGTGACCATGCTAAGGTTCGACAATTTTTCTTGAAGCCATTTTGGAAAAATAATGAAAACGTCTTTTTGAATATTAATATAAATATATTATATATTAAAAAAAATTAAAGTGTGGTGGGGGATATAACTTTTGGTTGTCAATTAAGCATTAGCGTTTACACCACATTTACGTTTAGGTTTTAGGGTTATTTTTAATGATATTTAAGTGTAGACCATTTTAACATATCTGTATTATTGAAGTATATACAAAAAACTATTTACAACATTAAATTACTTTGTTACCAATTATAATACTATTTCGATCTATTTGAAAATTTCCTATCATTTTACTTACTCCGACCACCCGACTGGCTTACAGGTTGACCGTAGTGGTTAGGAAAATTACACCAATTATGTTTCGAATCTTAAATAGAGAAAGCATACCGCGCCGTTAAAATTAACCCCACTGAAATTATACAAGGAAAATAAATAATTTCCGTACCCAGAATTTAGAAAGTAAAAAAACAAAATTACCGGGTTAACGTCAGAAAATTTGTGATTGGTCTGTTTGGTTCCTTCCTATGGCTGATGGCTGCTGGGTGCTCCGGCTCGGATGTTCGTCTGTGGTGTGGGAAGACGAAACAAGGACCCCTTTGCTGTGTCGTCGCTGAAGGCCTCTGGTCCCTGGACTCGGCATATGGTTGTCTGTTTGTTGACGGCCTCGCCACGTTGACGACTGGCTTTGGACTTACTGCCCAACTTCCCTCTCAGCTCTCACTCGACTTATCCTCTCCGACTGTCCATAACTCCGACCAACTCCTTAGCTCAGAATCGACTCGACCCTCATCCTCTTGATCTTCACACCAACTCCTCAGCTCAGAATCTCCACTGTTCTCCTCTCCGTCTCCACACCAACTGTCCTTTCCCCACCTTTTCCCTCATCACATCATTTTTCTCGTTCCATCTGGACCACCAATCACCACTTATAATTTTGAGCAATTTGGGCAACCCTCGCTGTTTTGACCCTTGTCACGACACTGACAAAATTCTTCAGGTAGAGGTTCCCACGTTATTTTCTAATCCTCCCCGCACATGGAACAAACAATGTGCATTCCATGTGGTCAGCAGGATACTAAAAATCAAGAGTCTTAACAACTACTTAATATCTAATATCCACTACATGTGATTTACTACAAAAGACTGCAAAGTGGCCATATCAGGAACGTATCACGAGTTATGGCCACTTTCGTTTCATGTTATTCATATAGTGACTTTTTTCTCAGTTTTCTACTGCAGTTCCGTTAAAATTAAATAATGTTGGTGTAAACATGACAGCGTACTAAATATTTTTTTTATTCAATAATAGGTCCGGAAATTGCTTATCCATGGCAACTAAAGTTGTTTACAATTTAACATTACAATTTATTTTCAGAAACATAAATAGAAACAAATTCTGGTGAAAAACAAAATTATCTTTGTCAGCAACAGTGAGTTAAAACCCTATTCGTGGAAGAAAGTCCAGCAGGATGGTTATATTAAGAGCAGACAAGTTTTCACGAAAGTCATTCGTTTCTGACGAACTCGAAAACGATAGACTATCAACAACACCACGATAGAGTGTCAAAAACTGAATAGGGTACAATGAACATAAAACTAGTCTTTGAGAGACCTATAAAATAAAGTGACTTACTACTGAATAAGAAGAAGGTACCCCATGAAAAACACAAAACGAGTAACGCCATGTTGTTTAAACTGGTTGCATAAGAAATAATAACAGTTCATATTAGGCAGCCCGTTACTGAATGCAGTTTCTAGCTATGGAATCATTTGGTTAACTCAAAATATTAGGAATGTGGCTATAACATGGACACCCACGTTATTAGTGATACCATTTAAGTACCGGAAGAATTTTTTATTTACTTAAGGTATAGAGCGTATATTTCACCGCGTATGTACTTGAGTCCGTTAGTGAACTTGAGAATTTTTAACTCAATAAAGTACCGGGGGTATTTTCATTAGTTGTCGATGCACCCAGATGTTTTAAGACTCACTTAAGTTGCTGTACTTATTTAAGGTGCCAAGAGATAAGTACTATGAGTCATTATATTGGTTATGATGAAATAAGTCGGGACTGGTAGGCGTTAAAAGGTAAATGTTCAAAATATGACTCGCTCCATGCCGATTAAATCATATGTTGACACAAGAGAATTTTACATTAGATGGAATTGCGAAACTTGGAGCTTTGGAATTTCCACTATATCACTTATATTCACCAATAAAATAAACCAGGCAATGGACATCCTGAAAAACTTTATAAAGAATGTTCCTCATCAATCTACAACAGACTTTAAAGCCAAAATAATGGCTTAACGCAATAATTTTTGTTTTATTTTGTCGTTGTTGTTTGATACTTGAATGTAGGATTAGCTGGAGGAAATGTGTGTTTGCAGAGTTCAGAGTTCTATACATACAGTTGCAGGTATAGAGCCTCAAATATGTTGGTGAAAACAAACAGTAGGCAGTGCGTATCTAGTCTGAGCAGAAGCTTTGACTTGTATTATACCGCTATGGCAGGTACGAGGAAGTGGGAATTATCCTCTAATGGATTGTTCAGGACCGACACTACTACTGTGCTAGGCTGCTCCAAATAATACAACTGGCTTTCACGACACAAATAGTTCTATGTCTGCCTTGTTTGTTTGTTGTACACCATTAAGGAAAAGGAACGTGGGAATTACTTTACAAAGGTGTAATTAGTATTATCATACATTTAATAAATCATTATATAAACGAAATTTTGACAACAGAGAGATATCGTTATAATTTATATAAATGAAAGAAAGCCCATGGTTTTAAATCGTTATTAGTTTTAATAAAAAAGAAAATTATATTTTATTAATTTTGATTACAATTTTTAAATTTATAGAGGAGGAATTTGAATTAATTTCGACATTTCAACCTTTAAAATTTAGTAATAAAAATAGAAAATGCAAATCCAATATAAAATTTGGACGATACGTGGGATGCATGTTGTCGAGTGTGGTCGGTAAGCACAGGGATATTTGGGGTTGTAAACTCTGAAGCTTGACAAGTGCTTTGTAACAGCCGATAAAATCTGTTAATCACATGCTTTCCACGTTTATAAATTTAAAATATATAATAATTTTAGATTTACTATGTATAATAGATTTAGGATTTAAAACAGATTACAATAAAATTGCCTTTTTATATTGTATATTTTAAAAATAATAAGTAATGTTTCAATTAATTTGGACTTTATATTTGTACATGACCATGGCGTGTGCTGCTTTATACAGGGCGCGGCAGCGAAACGGGGGATTTTGAAATAACTTAAAAATCAACGAAGTTGTTTACAAAAAAGTATTCATATCATCATGATCTACATAAAATAGCATTTGTATTTCACTTGTAACATTGTTCAATTCTTAAAAATGACGTCGACTTAGTGACGTCCTTTTCTCACAATGCGCCATTGAAAACAGCCCATGACGTCCCGTAACATTTGTCGCGGTATTCTTCCAATCTCTCAACGAATATTTTCCTTGAGTCCGCAAGGTTACTCTTGACAGAGGTGATAAGAACGGGATTCAATTTGACGGTGGTAATCAATTGAACTTCCTATCGCTGTATTTAAAGAAAATTTGAACTCAATAATTCGCTGGTATATGGCTTTTAAGCCGTCATTCAACTGCCACTCTCAAAAATCTCAAAAAACTGTTCTTAATCCGTCGCATTTCGCGACGTCGGCTAGCTAACATTAATCCCCCAAAACTTCATGTTCTCCCTTATTTATAAAATTGTATATTGTGTTCCAGTAGTCTTCAAAATACTTAATAATGTGTTACAGTTCACATTATCAAACGCTTTTTCTAAATCTACAAATGCCATGAACGTAGGCCGGTATTTTCGTATTATGTCTTCTAAAATTAATCGCAAAGTCAATATTCCTTATCTTGTCCCTACATTCTTCCTAAAACCAGAAATCTTCTCCTAAATCGCATTCTATTTGAAGCGTCCTTTCTCCTATATACTATTTTCGTTAATATTTTACATGCATGGGATACTAAACTAATTGCTCTGCACTGTTCCCATCTATCAGATCGAGCCTTCTTCGGTATGGGTATAATTATGTTTTTACTAAAATCTTCTGGGATTCTTCCTGTTTCGTATATTTCGAAAATTATCTCGAACAGCCAAGATATTGATTCTTCGCCCGATGCTCTTATCAACTCTGCTGGAATGTTATAAATTCCTGCCGCTTTACCCTAAATCAGGTATTTCAGCGTCCTATCAAACTCTGACCTTAAAATTTTATCCTCCATCTCTTCATCATCTACCACTTCTTCTTCTATTACTGATTGATTTCCACCATGATACAGCTCTTCTAGATATGTAAAATTAAAAATATCTTAACAACTTTTGTGTTTTCCTTCTTATATTTATTTTGCGTACGGTTTACTCGCCTGATTATGTCGGGAATGCCTCGCACTCTCTCTGTTTTTTTTATCAAAGTTCTCACATGCCGAGACACCTTGACCTATTTTAGGAGGTATATGTACTGGGGTCGAAGACCCTGGGCATATGGCAAGTGTTGTATGCTGATACTATTGGATCAGTCGGCCAACTGCCTCCTGAAAGTGGTGGAGACATGAGAAGGGAATACTGCGACCCCACAGCAGCAAACTCGTCTCCCGTCATTCGGAAGGGCGTGAGAATAGTACCTAATGCCCGACCTACCTGATGAAGGTTTTCTAGGGTTTTCCCTGCATCTCTTTAGGTGAAACACCGGGTAGGATCCTTAAACCATAGTCCGGGGGTCCTAGTCAACCCTTGGCTACCTTGATCTACCTTCTGCATCTCCCCTTTCAATTCCCTTCCTATGTTATTAAAGGGGAGTTTCCTGTTTCAGGTTCTCCCTCATGTAGCCTGTTTACCAAAAAAAAAATTGATCGCTTTATCCATTTTTTCCTTTTGCAAAGAAATTTTATTACAACTGCGTATACTTTGCCAACATTTTCACCAGACCCTTTTATTTCTTAATACATTCTTTTTGCGCACAGCATCCCATAACTCATTCATATAAGTTTTTTCTTAGGGACTACATTTACCTTTTGCCTTATACAGTAGCATGATGGAAGTCTTCCACCATGTATAGTAGTGTCTTGTTCTAACCCGCACGCAAGCTTTAGTTTAAGGTTTTTCTTCACGCCGTAATAGAGCAAATTTAAACCTAATACGTAACTTATATGCAGTTAAATACATCTACTTTATGAATATATACCATCAACGAATTAAAAACGAGCACTTTTGTAGCTTTCCTTCTGTCGAAAAGTCTAAAAAATTAGAATTTCACAGATGTAAGACGCTAAAAGAAGGGTTCATTCTCAGTGTGCAGTAAGAACTTTGTCAAGACGGCTGTCGTTTCACTCCTATTAATAAAGTGCAGCACTATTCAGTAAAAAATTAGGGTATCCAGTTCTACACCTCTATCCCTTTCCGCCCTCAGTACCCCTATTTACGGTGTGCCAAGAGGCTGCATTATATAGCGATAGGCAGGGGACGTTAATGTTTGTGCGCATCAGTGTAATTAAATTATTTTCAGTCGAGTAGCAAGCTGTTTCATTTCAGCTTGTTTATAGAAAATTATTAGTTGAGAACAAAGTTTTCTATGCAGCTATGTACGCTGCGACCACTTTTGACAAAACAAAGAATTTTTTGGGAAAATAGCTCGTCATTGATAAATTAACCATAGAAATATATTGAGTTTTTTTTATAAAGAAGACATTATTATATTATTTCTTAGTTATTTTTGTCAAAATGTTTGACAACAACCCATTACTTAAGATAATATCTTATTTCTTCGTCGTACTGGAGCCACCTGTTGGATTGTTCTGCGTCCATTCGGTTCCTGTTACTTCAGTTTTTTATGTCCCTGGAGTGATTATGTGAAATGCGGTAAATGTTATATATATATTTCGTTATTTTATGTATATTTTACAGAAATGAAATGGCTTGAGCAGATAGGTTGCATCAGACCAGTCTAAGAACTATTTCCTACTACAACAAGATCTTATTACAGACATCACATCATTGAGTCATTTGCTGAGGATAGACTTAAATTTGCTCCACAATTTTATCTTGATCGTTTTGCGGTCCGCGTAATGCTAATATCTATAGCTTTCTCCAAAGATTTCCTTCTATGAGTGCCAGCACAATGATAAGGATCTGTGTGATTTTTCACAGGTACATATTTCGTTATCAGTGATGTATACAACGACGTTGATTTGTGAGACAAGTTTAATAATAGCTATGTATAAATATATATAAGCATAAATTAACCCGTTAATTATTTGATTTACAATACTAGGATCGAGTGCAGAAATATACAAGTTTTGTATTTCCCCTTAACTTACAACGTTGAACAATTGCTGCTCGTATTTAATTCGAAGCAACATTGAAGAGAACCGCAAGAATTTGATTAAACAGTGAAGGTCTCACGAACGTTCTGTTTGTCTGAAGTGTCAGCAAGGAACGACGTGGAGTCGATTTCAACGGATGAGAGTGTGTAGGCGTGGCGTATGAAAAGTAAAAGGGTTGGGAAATAAAAGCGAGGTACAGGCATGATGGATGCAATCGCTATCTGTAGCTACACGCCGTATAAATTGACCATCCATCTCGCTGTCTCTCCTAGAATCGATAAGACTCGATTGTGCAAGTCGCATCCCCACCGGCCAAACTCAGACCGAGTCCCTGGAGACGAATGTGACTCAATACAGGTTATTGGCCTCCTTATTTGCTGACTGGGGATTGACTTGGAAATATAACTTCAATCCTTCTTGAATGCTTACAAATCTATAATCAAAAGGAGTACGTAAGGGAGTTCCCAGAAAGACTTCCCAGATTCCACAGTCGTTGATAGGTTCAGCGCTTCATTCTGTTAGAAGTGTTTTACACGATACGGTTACATAAACAGAATAATTTTTTTCCACCGTGCTATTGCCGCCGTTCTCGCTAAATGATAATTTTCAATTCTGTATGAGTGCATGATGACAATGAAAACAAGTGTGTACATTGAAAAATATGTCTGAAACAATAGGAGGAAAATATAGTATTTTCTTTTTGCATGACATAGTTAACACAGTGGTGGAATACTAGTCGTTAATAAATAATGAAGAATAAATGTACTCATTAATTTATTGCTTTTTAATAATTTTGTTAAAGTACAACACTATTCTTATTAATATACAGATTTCGTTTTCTTGAGTTACATCTATTAAACTGTGCAACTTGTATGGTAGAAATAATTGTTCTATTACTTACAACTAGTTTTGGCAGAATCTTGTTTCAACTAATTAATAAGGCAGCACCCCGATATAAATTAGGAGACTGATTTGTCAACATTAAACAAATTATGTGAAAATATTATAACCCTGTCAGTTATTGAACATATCAGTAAAGAAATAAATTAAAAATTTGACTACTGACATTAAGAATAAAATTTGTAAATTTAAGAAGAATACACGTTTTTGTGCATTCCGGGACATAACAATTGCACATTATTCATGCAAAAGTTAACACACATTTGGACTCTCGTGATTTGTTATTCAACTATAATTCGCTGCGGTAGAGAATAGTGCTTACAATTACAATGAAGGTGAAAAACTTCGGCCAAAATTAGTCAGAATTAAAATTATTTATTTATTAAATTATGTCACGACGTTTTGTTCCATTGTTTTGTAACCTTCTCGGGTGTGAAATCAATCTACAAAAATAATTATAATATAAGTAAATGAGATGAAAAAATAAATCGATTAAATATACCTATATATATAATACATAAGATGTACTTACAGAAAAAATAATCCAAAAGTTGTATAATATCAGATAGCACAAAGATTTATTTACAAATTTGTACTGAGAAATCAGATCCCATTCTTCCTCCTTAAATTTAAAAAGTGATAATAACAACCTAAATAAAACTTATGATTGTCTCCTTTAATTTTAATTTTAAACTTAATATTTTCATTGTTAAAAAATCGATATTTGTTAAATATTATTGTTAAATAAATTTGTACATGACACACGAACTTCTCCCGAACAGCAAAGTGGGCATAATCCTTTAAAAGGTCCCCCGCCCCATAAAGGAATGCGGAAAGATCATAAATTCTGGTTAGTCGTTCAACAAGAAGCCTCGGAGATAGTTCGTGCTTCAGTACAAATTTGTAAATAAATCTTTGTGCGATCTGATATTATAAAACTTTTGGATTATTTTTTCTGTAAGTACATCTTATGCATTTTATATATAGATATATTTAATCGATTTATTTTTTCATCTCATTTACTTAAATTATAATTATTTTTGTAGATTGTTTTCGCACCTGAGAAGGTTCCAAACAATGGAACGAAACGTCGTGATATAATTCAATAAATAAATAATTTAATTCTGACTAATTTTGGCCGAAGTTTTTCACCTTCATTGTTCGAGGTACAGTCAGAACAATTTTTTTTTGTGTTAACAGGCTACATGAGGGTGATCCTGAAACAGACAACTTCCCTTTAATAGCATAGGAAGGGAATTGGAAAGGGGGAATGCGGAAGGTAGAGCAAGGTACCCAAGGGTTAAATACGGCCCCCGGGCTCTGGTTGAAGGATTCTAGCCGGTGTTTCACCTAAAGAGATGCAGGGAAATTATAAAATTTGTTTTAATCCGACAATTACAAGTTTTTTACTGTGAGCACAGTATCTTATTTCGAATATTCACTGGCGTACAATATAATAATATATAACTTTAAAATAACGTAGCCTATAACACAGTAGCGATTTGGCCGCTGAATTTATGAAGGGCTAATAGTTCCGATAACAACATGCTTTGAGAAAGCACCGAGACGCTTCCGCAGTTTCAAGTTTAATCACGAAATTAATTTTAAAAAGTCTAATACATTTAACTTACAATATTTGGCTGGTGCTATCCAAGTTCGATCCTTGGTCCGGTCGAGATTTTCTGCCTTCATGGCGGACCTTCATAGTAAATTCTTGGGTTTCTTCAATTCTTGATTGTAAAATAGTACTTTTTATGTATTATGGATAATATTAAAGGGACATATTTTTATACAATTTTTTATTTATTTAAAAATACAGTCTATTGTAACGAAAACCGAAACAAGCTGTTTGATTCATCTTTATCAATAATAAAACGATTTATTGAAGTTATTAAGCGAATTATCGTCAAACTCAAGCTTTAAAAGTCAAACGTATATGTCATATGGAAATTGCTATTAATTAAATAAATAAAGGTGTTCCGCTAAGACGCATTTGTTTCCTAAACTGTTAGAAACTCGTCCTACATATCCTTCTTTTTCCCTATTGAGAAGCTATTTGCAATGCTGATATTTGTCTATTTTCCTCATAGTGTTGTGAATGAAGTTAGTTAGGATATGCCATTTAGATAGACTATTTCTATTAGTTACTTAAGATGAACCATCAACTTGCAAATTAATCTGGAAATACACAGAGTATTTCTCCGTTTATTTTTACACTTTTAGTTTATTACCAGTGTGGATACAATAAGAAAAATTAAGTGGTATTGTATGAAATTGTAATTCTGTAAGAAAGTCATTTTACCTACCTTGGAACTTATTTTAAGGTCTCTATTAAAGACAGTCGATAAAAATACCACGATAATATTCACTCGACCATATATTTCTATTAAAAGGAATCAGAATTGTTTGATATTTAAATACTGATGCTGACTTTTGAATTGGAAACACGATATGCTTAAAGGCATTTAATTGCAGCTTTGTGAAAATGAGGAATTCTATTAGAAAACAAAGCTTTCAGATATCGCAATATTTTACTCTCCCATGTAGATTTGCATTAAAATAAAGAATTGTATTGCCAGGAAACCAACAATAAGGATCAATGTACCTTTTCAAAATGTCAAATGTGTGTGCTGTGTGTAGTTTCCCTTCAACATGGAAAGTTTAATCCAACCATATACCGACGCTTTGTTTAGGTTTATTTTCATCTTTGGATGTGTCATTGTTCTTTTAACAAAAAACAAAGTAGTGGAACACAAGAACTTTCCAAACAATTAAATGTAAATATGCTATCCAAAAGCGACTAAAAATAAAGAGCGAAAAGCATTTGCATCGATTAAAAAAGGTAAGGAGAGCATTTACATTCTAGTTAGCCTCGCAATTTCAATTATGTTTACATTCACCCGTCTTTAATACCCTTTTCAATACAATCGGCAGTAGAGAATTAAATGTTGCTCATGGAGACTGTGGAAGCACAGATTGTCCTAACCAGAACTTTGTCAGCTGAGCAATCAGAATTTTATTCCCAGTTTTTTGTGAATGAAAATGAAGTAAAAACATTGTAACTAGACAATACAAGACTAGTTTAAACAGGATTTTGTTGCGTACTATTCTTTAAATTGTTTTATAAAGATTTTATTTAATCTTATTATTCTTAGAAACGAGTTAAGCCACTACCATGTGGTTGCAAAAGGTTCAGATGACGGACTGTAAATAGAAGAAAAGCTATGAGCATCTGAGATGATATACATTTACATTTTATGGGGACGATTTTGTTAAACTTTGGAAACTGGAAATTTGGATGCTGAAATGACCAAAACTCCTTCAACGTAACACTACTGTTGCAAACGAATGTCACTCTCAGCCCCCATCCATTCATCCCTCTCCTTGTTTTCCCTCAACCCGAGATTGGTGTCGAATTCAGAATTTAAGTTTCCGAAGAGACGCATTCGATACCGAGGAAGTCGAAGCTCAGCAACATATTAGATAAAGGTTACAGTGGGGTGAGAAGGGAGCGGAAAATAAATGTAATTAAGGACCAACATTAAAAGTCAAATAAACTGCTTTCGGGTTCGTTCTGATGAATAGTCCCTTTATCGGTATCATTTAAGTCCAAATTAATATTGCATTGTATTGGGGTAAATTTTTATTATGTTTTGATATTTCAAGAAATAAATTATCATCAGATTTTTAAGATCGAAGGCTTTCCCTGTGAATTTTTTTCAAATACAATTCTCGGATTTCAACCCGGTTCAAAGTTTGTTTACACAACACAATCTACCTGACGACGATGGCGGAGCTTGCTGTCGAAACGTAGTGTGAACAACTTTGACCCGGGTTGAAATCCGAGAATTGTATTTGAAATATTCAGATTTGAAATTTTTTTATAGATGCACCTGAAGATGTTAAAAAACGTCGTGTCAATTATTGTTTGATATTTAATTTTAATTTCATAATATTTATTTCACTAAGATAGGTGGTTTTCTCCTTTAGTAATAAAACGCCCCGAATAGTCGGGACTAATTTCGAATTCATAACTTAATTAATGACAATACGAATGATATTTAAGTAGGATTTTAGTATAATATTTATATGCAAAACCTAAAAATTGGCTGATATAAAGAAAAAGCAAAGAATGTAAGAAAACCGATTATATTACCAAAAAAATAGTTTTTTTATCTCTCGGATATCCGTTTTAACGTACAAGTTGCAGTGAGACTTGCATTATCGATCAAAATCAACAAGGAACAGGAACAGTCTTTTAAGTAGGGGAGTGTTTTTGAGATCCTAATGTTTCCCCTCATGGACAACTTTATGGGGTTTGCTCAGTGGTGAATTAGCAATATTATTTAATCTCTCTATTTGGGTTGAAACTAAATATATTGTTTTTTTAAATAAGTTTGGTCGATTTATAGATTGAATCTATTCATTTTACTGAATAATATATATATTGCAATAATTAAGGGACACGGGGACTGAAATTTCGGCCAAAATCTTTAAAAAAACAATTTTCTATTTTTTCTTATTTATACGCCATAATTCAGTAAACTGAAAAAAAGAAGCTGCCATACAAAAAAAGGAATGTGTAACATGCTGCAGGACAATTTTACTTAATATGTTTGGTTCTAATTTAATAAATTATTACTGTTTTTCAGAAAAATGTGTTTTACTCAGCTTCATGATTTCTTGTACCAAAAACCTTCTATGTGTCACAAATATAAAGATATTGCCTTCATTATTTTTGTACCTAATCAACATAGTAATACTTTTAAATAAAAGTATTAGTTTTCTAATTGTTCAAGTAATTTAGATGAAAAAATTTTCAAAGTGCTAATTAAGCAACGTATGAAGCTCTTAGTAAAAAACAATTTCTCCCCATAGTTTAATTCAATTAAAAAATTAATGACAATTGACAATAACGGTCCGTCCTACATATAAATGTAAAAAAGCTAAAACATAATCTAGTACGTAACGCCAAAAACATTTTCAAAACTGAAAAATTTTGAAAATATTTTTCTAAATATCTCAACTAAAAACAAGTTTACAAAAACAAAATTTTGTACATTGCTACACATTTGTGTTGGTAACACACAATTAAAATTTCAACTCAGTAGCAATTCATTTACAAGAATTTCAAATTTCAGTACCTGTGTTCCTTAAATAGTCGCCAACTCCAGGGAAGTTCTAGAAATAGAATTGTAATTCATATTTAATTTTTTTTTACGGAATAAGTGTATCAAGCAAAGTTTAGGAGCGCAATGATGAAACGTTTTTAAAAGTCTGGAAGAGAACACAGGCCAAAAAGAAAAATCGAATACTTGTATCGACCGGCAAACATGGGAGCTACATTCAGCCGCAAGGAGCAGCTATCTTGTACGGAAGTCAGCAATCTGTAGCGTTATTATGCGCAGTGCGCTGACACAAAAGAAGCCGTTGTTTTGTTCAATCCTCCTACAGCTGACAATAATGCAACTCACTGTTTCACCCTATTTCTTTCAAGGTTTTACTGGCCTGGAATCATAGACTGCAGATTTCTTGTCTGCAGTGCACTACAATGTCTATTTCAATAAGTTTTCTGTGATTATCTTTATTCTTTCACTTTCTTCGTAAATCATTTTGGTAAGTTGTATTTACTGTCAAACGCTTGGGGCTAAATGACGGATTCCTCTGCATTAGAGATATTTTTTAAATTCAATCACAATATTACATTTTTATATCAGTTTCTCGAACTTCATTGCCTCCTTTCCTACATTCACGAGGAGCCTTCATCAATGGCAATTACTAGAATTAAATGTTTTTAAAATATGGTTCAATCTACTCTGCCATAATATGAGAAATTACAGTAGATCCAAAATAGTACGAAAATAGAAAATTACGAAAAATGACATTAGATCCAATATAGAAACAAATAAATGCAAATCATTAACACTAAACCTACCGATACTTCATGTATACCTAATCCTAAGTCTTTAAAGTATATTACTATGTACATCCAAAAAAATATCATTTAGCACAATTTGGTACATACATAAAACGTTTTTTGTTTCAAAAAACGATTCAAAATTATTAATTTATTAAATTTAAAAAACAAAAAAATACAAGAAAAAATTAAAAATTCTTCAATTGAATTATAAATTTAGAAAATAAGTAATATGCTAACTTTATTCACCGCATATTTTGCAAATTATTCGGTTCTCGAAGGCACATTTTCCACACACTAATTTGTTGCATTTGAAACAGATTTTTGTAGTTTTGTTTTCTATGCAAAAACCTGTTGACACCTTTTTCGCATTTGTACACGAGAATGAGAACTTGAATTTTCTGACGTTTTCTGTATAGTTTCTTTTTCTTTCTGTTGCTAATATTGAAAATATTCAGAAAGCTAATTGGAATAAAAAATTGTTGTCTAGAAATGTTTTCGCAATATGCAATAGCAAAAATGATTAATGCAATGATTTTCTATCACTAATCTAGCCGAATACAATGTTTTGATATCAAATGAATCTTTGAACGGGTCAAATGACTCGTTGAAGTAGTTAGTGTAGATTACATATATTTCTGGGTAAAAAAAATAGAAAGAGAGGAATAAAAGTAGTAAAGGCAAATGGAGATGTCATAATGTTATTTACAAGAAAATTTGACATTTTTAAAAAAAATTGTGTGTCGAAAGTTATACTTTCTTTAAATTCAGGAATAGAGAAACAGTTTCCACAGCCAATGTTTTGCAGCAAGCAAACGAACACGTAAAATTTGCATTTAATTCATATGGATTGCTGGATTTATTTTGCATTTGTGATGACCTCCCTGTAATTGTTAAGTTTACATATGGATGAAGTTACAAGTTAACACCTCGAAGTAAATAGAATTAATGCTTAAAAGGCCACAAATCTGTTATAAATACTTAAATATACCCGCGGTCAGGAAGTTTATCTTGTGGTTTAAATTAGTAGATTTGTTTGCTATGTTATCATTTATTCACTGGGGAGAATTGCTCTGAATTAACCTCTTTGCACAATTTAACCTCTTGTGGCGTTCACAGCATGGTTATTTAATGAACTAAAAACGCAATCTCAGCTTGTTATAAGTTTCTTTTTACCTTAAACGAAGTAAATTAGCACTTGAACCTTATTATAAAATAACAAACGACCATGAAGAAATATTATGTAGTTCTGTACAGAAGTATTAAAATAATTCACAGCATTCAATTTTTAGAAATGTGTGCATAATGTCGTGGCATTATAAATTATAGTTACAATTAAGAGATAATTTATTTTTTGAATAATAATTCTTGAAATTGAAAAACATAATAATTATTGAAGACTATGACTACGTTGTTAAAGGTACATAAATAATGTTTTATTAAATATAAAAATTACTATAGTTTCAAGAAGTTCAAATATAAATTATAACTAAAAGGTTTTAGGGGCAACAATTATTAATGTTAAATTTACGAAGTGGAAAATGCGTTTGTTTCGCCATAAATACAGACATAATATTTTTACTGACGTTATTGAAAGGTGAGAGTAAATGTTTCATGGAATTTAAAGAAAAAAGTAATTTATTTCCGAAATATGAATAAGATATTAAGTACAAAATGTAATCTCTTATTATCAACCTATATATATATATATTTAATTATTTAAAGCTCAGTTAGAATAATCCACGTTGTGGCATGTACCCTTTAATAGCAAGGGGAAGGGAGTTAAACAGGGTGTGAAGTGGAATGAAGAGAAAGACAGCTGGGAACCCAGGGCAACAGTTTACAGATTCTGTTCGGCTTTGTGCCAAGCCATTTCGACGTCGAGAGTGAGGCTTGCTGTGAGGACTCATTTTAACTTCTCTATATCTTGACCTGTTGAGGTGGTTGCACGCTCCAAAAGGAACAGTGGACAACTCTTACAGTATGCCCAAGGCGTGCGACCGCGGAGCATACACCTCTCAAAATAGTCATGTAAGTCATTCCTCTTTTTCGCGAAAGCCTTCTTTGCCTGTGCTATCCTACTATTTATGTCTGCTATAATTCTACCATCCCTAGTTATTAGGTTTCCCAAGTAGCAGAATTCCTTCACTTTCGTCAAAATATCCCATTCTAACACCCTTAATTATTCCACTGTTTCTTAAACTACATTCCATTACCTTGGTTTTCCTTATATTAATCCACATATTGAACTCTTCCTCCAGGATCCCGTTCATGACATTTATTATGGTTTCCAAGTTTTCTTCTGACTCCCATAATACTAAAATACCATCGTAAAAGCGTAGGGTTTTTATTTCGTCTTTTTGCACTTTTCCATATTCCGATTTAACATTCTTCATCGCCTGTTCTATATATAAGTTAAAAAGCATGGGTGACAGACTGCATCCTTGTCTTACTCCTTTCTTGATTACGGCTTTTTTTCTTCTTGATCTTCTATTCTAATTAATGATGCCTGTCTTCTGTAGAGGTTATGTATTAGCATCCTTTCTCGATATTGTATTCTTATCAATATGTAAGTTTTATCAATCATGGTTAATTTATTAAACCTTCAATAAAGCGTTTTAATCGCAAAATTTAACATCTTATATAAGAAAGTACTTTTAAATGGATGGTTGTTGTTGTGCTATTGTCTTAGACTGGTCTCATGCAACCTTCCTTTGTTACCTGCATTGCGCAAGACTTTTAATTTCCTCATAACTAGCTCATCCCACATCCTCCCTAATCTTCTTTGCGTATTTTATCCTTGGCCTCCGTCTTCTGGTCTTACAGCAAACAATTCCCTCTAATTCTAATTTTACAAGACCCTCATGTATTATAACGTAGCTGTTAGTCTATCCCACTGTTATTCTACTTTTTCCCATACTACACTCCATTACCTTGGTTTTCCCTCTATTAATACTCATATTGAACTCTTTCTCCAGGACTACGTTCATGCCATTTATTATGGTTTCCAAGTCTTCTGGTAATACTACAATATCGTCGGCAAAGTAAGGTTTTTATTTCTTCTCCTTGCAGTATGATTTCTTTTCCATATTCCGTTTTAACTTTCTTCATAGCCTGTTCTATATATAAGTTAAACAGCATGGGCGACTGACTGCATCCTTACTTACTCATTTCTTGACTTCTGCTTTCTTTATCTTCAATTCTAATTACTGCTGACTGCCTTCTGTAGAGAATTTATTCCTGTGCTTTACAAAATCCTTAATTGCGTGTCCCAGTTCACATGATCAAAGGCTTTTTCTAAATCTACAAATGTTATGTACGTAGGTAGATTTTTTCTTATCTTGTCTTCTAAAATTGGACGTAAAGTCAATATCGGTTCTCTTGTCGCTACATTATTCCTAAAATCAAACTGATCTTCTCATAACTGGCATTTTATTTGACGTACCATCCTCCTACATACTGTTTTAGTTAATATTTTGCATGTAGCACACACTTTACAGTTATTTATCAGAAGATACGTTCAGATTATATAATATGGCTCAGCTCAGGTAACCGAAATTTTGAGAAGGGGAGAGAAAAGTGCGAACCCAACTAAATCATATTCGGTGGAGCTATCTCACACTATTAGACCGGCGCTTACATACACAAAAATTGAGAACTAGAATTCGAAACGCGCGCCTCCCGCCTTACCGCTGTAATAACACAAATACAGGAATGGACTTACGAAATTAAAATATTTTTTTTAGGATTAATTAGAGAATTTACTCAAAATAACTTCCATTTACCTCTTCACATGTTTACAGCCATCTTGTTGAAATCATATACGCACCCTTAGTTTCAAGGTGAATTATTATTTCACTCTACTCTTCACTGGCCACGTCTGCTTCAGGGCATACTTCTACAGGTTTGCCATAGAGAATTTATCTGTATGCCCTGAATGTGGACTTAATGGGACGCCATAACACGTGTCTTTCAGTTGCTCGAGCTTTTCATATGAGAGACGAGTATTAGAGAGCGATATTGGAACGCCAGATAATTTGGTTCCCATTATGCTGATTTCACTTTATAACTGGAATAAAGCAAGCATATATGCCTCTACCATAATTCATCGATTATGACAATTCGAGAAAGAGAGGAATGATAACGTTTAACGGAGAAAGAGCTTGACCCTACGACCGCTTCCTGTGGCGTAATGCCTAATGATGAAAGATACACACACTCATTGTTGGAAAGGAAGGTGTTTTTAGTAGGTAGAATCCCACACTACTATCCGGTGCGATTTTCACCTGTCCTGTCTTCGACAAAACTAGTTCGTATTTTAACAGAAAATGGGTAACAGGAGACGAGATTTTCGATTTTTGTTACTCAGATTCTCTTCTCAAATTGCTGAGTATCGAAGCGTCTTGAACAAAAATGACAACAGTAAAAAATGAATGTATTGACCCTCTTTTATTTCAACACTTCTATTACACTCTTTATATTATAATTCGTATTGCTATTGACTAAAACTCTGCTGCACTGTCACATTTTCGCCTTCGAATTATACTGATGATGCCAACTAGTATTGACATGTAACTCTTTAATTGAACTAATTTTTATATTAATTTGGCTTATAATATAACATTGGTACATTACAGCCTACAAGCCTCCGTCTTTCATCAGTTTCTAAAATTCTCGTCCAGCACAGTCTGTATAACAGCTCATATTCCAGGTTATCTTTGTAATCGCTATGATGGAATTTTGTTTCAATAATTGAAAAGTTGTTCAATGTTTACATATACATGTAAAAAGCATATAAGAATAGTAAAATCTCCATCACACCTACCGACACCGACAGTATTATCTAAATTGAAGAACTAATATCCTAAACGAAATTTTTCACAAAGAGAACCGTTATCTGAAAGATACTAAATTAACATTCTTCCGTTCAAGCATCCTTATTTCTTTTATTCATAATAAGAAATGTTATTACAGCAACTGTGACTCGGCTCATTTCACCAGCAACATTTTATTTGCTTCGTATAGTTTCCAGCGGTAAATAGTAATGTCAGTGGTAATGACCTCCTTAGGGAATGAAATTCGCTTGACGCGAGCGGAGATTCCGTGCCGCTATGAAATGGAGGCTCTAATATTGAAGCGAACGAAGTGAATACATTATTAGTATTGTTAAAGTGCTTTTGTATGGAATGGTTTGATTAAATGTTCAATTACTATTTAGAGATTCATATTTGATTCGACAGTTTTGAGAAGTAATCCTACCAAAGAGACAACGGAAGAAGTTTTAGCCCGCCAAAGAGTGAACGCGGATAGTTAAATTGCTGTGTTCTGAGGCCAAAAAAATGGAGTGATATTCTTTATATATATATATATATATATATATTGTATTATTGGAACTGGTCGTGAGAGGAGAGGATATTAAAAAGGGTTTGATACGATGAAGGAAACTGTAATGTACATTTAATTATCTTATCCTACAATAACATAATGCATGTGGAAGAATGGTTTATTCTTGTGATGAGAATAGAAAGTTGACTAGATTTATATAATCTAGATATATTAGATCATTACGCGTCGAGAGCTGATTTTTTTGGGCAAACAGGCTACATGAGGGTTATCCTGAAACAGGCAAATCCGTTGTTGTTTTTTGGGTTATCCTGAACAGGCAACTCCCCTTTAATAGCATAGAATTTGAATTTAGGTAATATTTATTGAAATAATTATTTCACTTTCTACTGTGAGAGCTTTAAGCATTGTTCTGGTTCCTGAATTAATGGATATTTTCTGTTTTCATTTCATTTTAAAGATCAGACTATACGGCCGATAATTCTGATTATTTATAGTGAAGGATTTAAATTCTGTCTACTTGTAATTGTTTGTATAATTATTTATTAATTAGAATTGCATTTTACGCTGGACTAATTTCTCATTGGGCGACGTCGAGACGTTGACTGATGACGTCATCCTTGTGATCCCGAGTCCCGAATCTCACTACTCCAGCTACCAACTGTCATCAGGAATCGAAGCAGCAAGAAAAGTCGGTATTGTAACATACATCAGTGTACTCGAGATCAGAGATCGTTTAAAGGATGTCAGATCCGTTTTATTTGGAACTTAGAACTTCCGGTCTTATTGTCATTATGTATTAGGAAGCAGATGAGGATATTTGGAAATATTGTATTATACTGTGAAAAAAAGCATATTATTTATGTGACAGAGATTTTAATAAGCGATCTTCCTAGCTTATCATTTTCACTGCCGCACAAGCAGTGTTCTCTAAATGTTATATTATTCGAAAATGATGTTGACTACTCATATGCGTTGTCTCATAAACAGTGCAACCATTGGCCGAATTGAGTGGTCTTTGCAACTTCTGGAATTTATACATTATTGTGCGTGGGACAGGCAAGTAATTGAACGTATAGCTTCAGGGAAATTGAATCAACAAGGTAATAATTACTTCCTGTGTTTGAACGACCTGGTATTGCCAAAATTCTGTTTAAACAACATTTGTGGGCGAGTTATATTTCAAGTGCAGACTACGCACCACGAAAATGGTAATCAACCAGTTAGATAGACGTACAGATTATATTCAGTTTATCCTTTTCAATAGTATTACTTGTAAATGGAGCCGACGTGTAAACGGTACGATTATTCCCAAATAATTCGCTAGCTTTAATGAAATATGACGTACGACTCAAAGGAAAATGGAATTAAATTTTCATTATTGACTTTAGTGCTGACATTATTAGCGTCATGCTAACATTCTAATTAATGTATGTGTAAAATTATAATCCAGTTTTATTGATCAACTATACAGACTGGTGTCAATAACACCAGAGAGGCTATTATAATTACTAATATTATGCCAATAATTTAATCGTACATTGTGGAGGCTCTGCCTGTGCAAAAGTGTGTCGCAGTTGATCCAAATATTTTACTCACAAGATATCTGTGGGATCTTATTATGAAACACGATTTCCTTCTGACTTTAATTACAAATAGTGGAATAGGTTTATTTATTAAGTTCCACTTTGACTGATAACTATTGTAAAATATCAAAGGCAGAAATCAATTTAATAATATTAATATTTTATTTATAGGCTGAGAATTAATGTGGAATGACATTTCTGATGATTTAACAAAATGATATTGTTCCTTGGTCAGTCCATTTATGTTCTCTGTGTGGAATTTCCAAATAATGAACAGTGTCCTTCCTCCGCCACTTTTTTAATCATTTACCTTTCATCCCGTGAACGTAATATGGTTTCGAAATAATTGCAAGTATACTACGCATTATGGACCCTAAAATTTTAGTGCTCACCGGTGTGCCAATTTATTGCTCTTCAAATTAATGATGCCGTCCATTGAGGTCCAAGAGAAAGTGATCATCAATGTTCGTTGCATTCAAACCAAGGTACTTTTTCCTATTTGGGAGATAATTGTGGAAGAATATGCAATTCCGTTGCTAAAAACTTTAAGATTGATGGTTAAAATGATTTATGAGCGAAGTAACGAATATTCGCGATTGAGTAAATCTCAGCGGTTGCCAGAGAATATTAATCAGTTAAAACTTCTATTTCGAAAATATCATGTAACGAACAACAAAGGAAAAATAATTGGAAACTGAAAAAAGTAAAGAGAGATTTAATTACCATTAAGTGTTATCAAATATTTAGTCAGCTTCTGAAATTAAATGTCTCTGTATCTATAAAATAATTAACAAGAGCTCTCTGAAATTAAGTTTATGGTGTCAATAATTTATTTAATTTAATTATATAAATCTGATGGGAGTTTTGACTCATGCGTCAGTCCGAGACGAACTGAGTATCTTACGTTTCCAAACATCTCAAAGTTAAAGTTATTGTGAACTGTCCGATACTGTTGAATTAACTTCTGGCATACCCCATGAAATATAGTAGATATATTACCAGTTCAATGATACAACTCTTCGCAGATGTTTTGATGCTCTTCAATCACATTTCATATTTAGAATGGAATGAACTGCATCCAAGAGCAAGACTGTTAGGTACACAAAGCAGAAAAATTAGGCGGGTGAAAATTACAAACAGTAAGACAGATGCAAATATTTGAGAGTAAAGTTTAGTGGAGGAAACGTGCAAATTAAGTGGCCATTAAGAGATGGACTGCTCTAAACTGCGAATGAAACAATTTAAAAGAAGTTAAACGTCTAATGATGAAAATTTATTGTTAAAAATAATTAAATTGTTAATAATAAAATTAATTGAAATGAAGAATAAAATCATACAATAATAAGAGTATGGCTTTTGAATTTAGAATGAAAAATTTCAAAGAAAAGTTAGAAGATTTGACTTTTCCTATATCTATTGTTACAAGAATTGTTAAAGAATGCCATCCTAATGGAATCAACATTTATTTAGAATGCAGAAGTGTTGTAGCTAAAGCTGCCCCGGTGTTTGTTATTACATCGGCACCAATTTTAATTGCTCAGAAAAACGATAAGGAAACTATTAGTGGAAGTGACGTGCTACATGCTGTACGCGAAAGTGAATTCGAAAAGTTCATAGAACCTCTGGAAGATGCATTTGAAAATTTCAAAAGGAAAAAAATGATGCCAAGGCTAGAAGAAAGTTCTGAAGGATGAGAAAAGAGAAACAGAATTCGATACCCCTGAGCAAGAATTAATGGAAATTGAAGAATAATAATTTAGAGACCATTCGTTTATTCACTATTTATATTTTGGTTCAGTTTGATGAACTATATATCAATTCAGTGTATGTCATTTTACAAGAAAGTAGTTTAACGCCTAATGATGGAAATTTATTATAAAAATAATTAAATTTTTAATAATAAAAATGATTTAAATGAAGTGAAGAGTAAAATAATATACTATTACGAGTATGGCTTTTAAATTTAAATTTAATATTGAATGTATTGCAGTGAAGTTAAGTGCACCGAGAAAAAGAGTTGAGAACTGTAGGATTACATTGATAGTTTTAATGTTAATTATTCATTGGAAGTAATATATATGTATCCTTTTATATTGTTTAGTAGAACGCTCTTTCCGGTTATTTATATAGCGGTCTTTTGGTATATATACTTTGTACCTGCCTTGTATGTATAGTAGTGCGTACTTTCCATCTAGAAATATGTTTTTTTAAAACTTGTCGGGAAACTGTGTTCACGGCGAGTCTTAATGTGTCACGAGGAGGAAATTTTCTGGCCATTGGTTAATATAAAAGTGTTTCACTTCGTAATTAGCACTTGATTACAACGGTATAAGAAGAAAACGAAAAATTGTTGGGCCTACAATTATTATCTCAATCGGCCACGATATGGTCAATTTTCTTAATTTCATGCAAAAATTGTTGTCCGGCAGAAAGAAAGCCCCTATTAGCGAGAGGTGCTGAGATGGAAATAAAATAATGCCATTTCAGTGTACACCATGACCTGATCAGGACAGAATCGTGCGCTTGTCGTCAAAAAGTTTTTCGAAACATGGTGGTTCACGGCAAGAAAATAACGCAGCGTGCCTTTCGCGTGCTGTTCTAGCTTGGCCGACAGGGCCCAATTACCGTTGGGTGTCAAACTTCAGATCAACAAGTTATGCAGTAATACGGAAATCTCCTTGTCCACACCACAACCAGAAAATGTTGACAGAACTTCAATTCAACTATCTGAACGACGCGACACTCTACAGTACATACAATGTGGCTAACTGCCCGAAGTCTGAGGATTATTTTTCTTATTAACGCAAAGACGGACAATAGCCAGTGTTGATTCCGTAGCGAGTGTTGTGGGCCAGCTGCATGCAAAATGAAAGAGGTCCGAGTCAAACGGAACTGGACGTTTTCTTGAGAACAGAACAGGAAACTAACACAGTTCCGCGTTCACAGATGTGGACCCCGGGAAGATTGGGGAAAATGTGTTGAAATAATTGAGGATGAAGTGCAGAGAGATCCGAATGTCGGATTAACATCAGAATGTTGGCTAATGATTGGGTTTGAAAAGTGATTTGGCGAAATATGGCCTTGACAGCTGGAATATCACGCTGTTAACGATAATCCTTGTTCCTTCATGATCGTTGAACGAAGCACCGACCTCAACGACGAGACTTCTCCCCATCGCTGGCTCGCGGTATGCGTGAGCAGGTCGGCCAAGCTGAATGTTCTGCCGGTGAGAGCAATTCAAAAGCATTATCGAGTTGTTTTTCTTGCATTGTCGGACCGAGTGGACCTCTTTTCGTGTCTCTGCCACTTGTCCCAAATCTCATTTCTCAGGAGTGACTCATGATAACTTTACAGAAAATTTAAGATCACTGATTGAATTTTAACTTCTATGAATACAATTTTGGTTGTAGGTTATTTAACCTAATTAAATAAATTGTAAATTACTTTCTCTTAAACATTTTATTTAATCAGCAATTAGTGATTTAATTTTCTCGCCCTCTGTAATAACATTTATATCAACCTAAGGAAGTAGAAAAGCTCCTTCTTGAGCTTTGGGTTAAAGCATTTCTACTACCTTAGATTACAATTCAATGCACCTGTGATCAATTAACGCAATGTCCATCTTCACGTATTTCCTAGAATTAGGGAGTGAAGAAAGCCTAGCTTAGGTTTACGGGAATGGAGGGATGTTGGATCGGTCCTTGGACGTCGACTCGGATTAGATCAATGGTTAGAGGATCCGGAAATCGGGAGGTCAGGAGTTCAAGTCCCTGATCCGGTCGACATTTATCCATTCTTGTCTTTCTTCTAAAATATTTATATCAACATTATTTATTAATTTTCAAAAATTGAATCTTAAACCATTTTGAACATTGCCACATTGATTCCACCAATTCAATTAATTAATCTGTCGATATACCTCCAATTATTGGACAATTACGCAATTTATTATTATTATTATTATATTTTGTTAATCTATTTCCCTATTAGTTGAGGTCTGAAAAGAAAACAATTTTTGACATTAATGCTAAGAATAATTTAGGGTTACATATATAGCATAATTTAGAATTTAAAATAATTCATGTGTATAGACCTACACCATATCAGAGTATCCGTCTCGTACAGGTATACTATTAAAACTTCTTTCAGGCTGAACGAGGATAAGGCTAAAATAGCAATTGCTGCATGTTAATGAGTATACTCTTTCATTATGAATTGTTCTATGCTGGACTTTTACATCTTTATGATTCCTTTATAATTTTTTTAAAAATTGTGATTTGATGTCGATTCCTCACATAACAAAACGCATCTTAATTTGCTTTATAAACTGGCATTTTATTTCTGAAGATAACATTTAATTATACTAGGACATCCACATTTTAACTGGAACTAAAAGCACCATATTAAAGTGTTATGTTGGAATTCAGAGTAGAATTATTCTCAGCACTTATTTTAAATTTTTTTGTCATCTAAGCAAAGATCCCGAGGCGCGCGTGTGCTTCATTGCACACACAATAACGTATTGTTCTCTTCCGGAGGAGAAGTCTCTCAATTATTGACGAGCCACTCTCGGGAGTGCCAGTGTAGATGAGCTGCTGCATAATTTACCTAACACAATTAGTGGCCTTTGGCGATATAACACCCAGCCCACAATAATATCATTACACAGAGCACTTTCAACTTGGACTTGCTACTACTCGAAAACTTATTAGTGGCCACGGTACTTAGCGAACTCTGTATCTTCCTGACAACAATTACTTCCTGTAACACGACAGTGGTGAAGCATCCATGTACATACCTATGGTTAAACGGTGGTTGACCTGCCAGAGAAAACGTCTTGGTGTAATTAATTGAGTATTAAACTACGTGTATTAGAAACAATGAGGTCTATAGTAATAAACTGAAATAATATGTAACTTTACGCTATTAACAGACACACACTTCTTCCTTGAAGACGAACATATTTCGAGCTTTTATAAAATAGTTTAATTAAAGCAATTATAACGATACATAATCTATAAAAAACGAACACCCTATATCAAGTAAAGATGCAGCATGTGAATTTAACTAGTTTTTATTAACATTTATCGTGATATGTTAGGAAAAAAAGTATAGAGAAACGAAACACGTCCAAATTTGGTGAAATTCTGCGCAACTCCACAAAACCGATCTTTCTTTCTACTCCTGGCCAATAAAAATGAGATTATTAATATATTAATAAAAGTATATGGAATCAGCAGTAAGATTATTAAACATTGCTGTAATGAAATTGCAATTCTAATGCAGTTCATAATAAACTTTTGCTTTTCCTCTGGTATATTTTGCGACGCTCTAAAAGACGAGAAAGTTATACCGTTACACAAAAAGGGTTCTACAACAAACGTCTCCAAATATTGCCCTATTTTCCTCTTGCCAATATTTTTCAAAATTCTTGATTAAGCAATACATTAGAATTTCAGACTTTCTTACAAAATATATTAAAGTGGCTGGCATTTTTGCTGACCTCTCCAATACATTCGGTTTAGTAAATCATGATATTTTACTAAAAAAATTAGATTTCTATGGAATCAGAGGAGTTCCCTTTCCTTACTGACATAATACTTGCAAAACAGGCGCCAATAGTATGGAAATGAGTATCTGTCGGAATGGAGAACAATTACCTGCGGTGTCCATTAAGATTCAATTTTGGGACCCTTACTTTTCATCATATTCATTAACGTTTTACTTGTAACTATTTAGATCCCTTACACAAAATTAGCTTTAGAGGGAAGCGTGTGATCTAAGGATGGAATCCGCTAAGCAGATTAGTGAGGATGAAGGATGTGGTAGTTCATTTGCGGAAATGAAAAGACTTAGGCAAGATAGATTAGCATGGAAGGTTGCATCAGACCAGTCTTAGGACCGAATACCACAACACAATACTAGTTTAATTTATTTTATTAATAAAAAACAGACATTAATTAAAATACTTAATATTGATTGTTCAGTGGAATCAAGAAGTATGATTAATTTAGTTATAAATCTAACACACAATCGTTTGATTCAAGAAATAAGATAACTGAATCGAATACTTAATAAAAAGATCTCGATTTATCAATCGGGTGAAATCAGCGTTTGAGCACAAATTTATATCTGCCATCATTATGAATTTCGCCGAAACGTTGGGTACGCCTATTTGATAAATGGAGAATATTTTATTAAGTCGTTACACCGAGAAAGTATATGTGTGATCAATCGAGTGAGCAGAAAGTATTTGAAAATACAGAAGCGTCCGACTCCCCTAGCCTGGGAAAGTCGAAAGCTGCATTTTCAAATAATTTGTGATGACTGAATAACGGTTTTAGATTTTCAATTATTGATAAACTATAAACTGAATTAAATTAAAATTAGTGTCTAACAGCAGGTCCATGTGAGGAAATCTCTATGGAGAAGGGAAATTATTGTCAGTGGTGGTTTCCCTTATTGGTACCTACCGGATGTACTCTACGGGATTTAAACACGTGCCACAACTAAGATGGTGAGTCCCGGAGGACGTTGAGGTATGCTACCACCCAGAATATCATTTGCCCTTGCCGGTGATCGAATCCGGAACAAATGTGTTGTGAGGCAGCGTCGCTAGCCACTACACCGCAAGATCTATGGATAATGATAAATCAATTTTACTGTGTTAATCCTTCGTGTCAGGTTCCTCAGAGAATTTCCTTACTGTTCTTCCATGACGAATTATCCATCAATTTATTTAATTAATAAAGCAACTTATTAAGTTTTACAAATATTTATTTATTTGTAGAAAGTGACATCGTTTCTGTACATATTCATACCTTCTTCAAGTTTTCTTCCAATATCTCCACTATTGCTAACGGTCTAAAATGGCTTTATTAATTACATATGGAAAATAAAATATTTTAGGTTTATCATTAAGGTTACTCTAATCATTTCTAAAACGAATCCTCACACTTTATGATTCATTAATCATTATTATAAGTTTATAATGGGAAATTAAATAGAAAACTAATGCCAAGAATTTTCTTGTATTTAAGAACTCATTCAAGGGCTAGATTAATATATAATAAATTCAAACTTATTTTTTATTTTTGCTGTAGCGTGATAAATTTTTAACAGTACTTTTCCTATTGATAAACTGTTCCTTCTAACGTGTTATCTATATATAAACTTAAAACTATTTACATCTAGGGAGCTCCTTGTTACTGCCGGCTTATCCTTGAAGAGGATTTAAATACATAATTTACAGTCAAAATACAAATTTTAGGTAATTATTTTGCCACAGAGTCTGTTTGTTATCCAAGACAGGGAAGGATCCAACTGAAGTGAATTTCACACGTTACCGGGTATCACTCGTTTTGGCTGTTGACTGCCTGAAGATGACGATCTGGAAGCTGGCGGGATAATTCACTTCTTTGCAGCAGCAGCAGCTAGTTCCTTCCTTCTTTCACCTACTCCTCCCAGCCGCAGTGTGTGCAAAACCAACAACTTCAACGATACAACAATAGTCTTCCAAGATACAACAATAGTCAAAATCACACAGATATTCGAACATTACAAATATATTTAACATCACTTATAAACTAAATTGGAAATAAAACTATTTACATGTGTCATCTACCAAATTGAGGTAGGGTTTCACGGTTATAGTATATTTTCACGTAACATTTGTGATGAACTTGCGCATACGGTAAGAGTTTTTTAACTGATCTCTTTGAATAAGTCGGTCAGCTGCTTCCAAAAACTAGTAGACACGCACAGAAAACTCTTCTCTTGTCATTCGGAAAGGCGTGAGAGTAGTACGCTAAAGCTCGATCTAAATGACGCAGGTTTTCTAGGGTTTTCCCTGCATCTCTTTTATGTGAATCACCAGGTAAAATCCTTAAACTATAGCTATTTGCATACGACACAAGAAATTAAGAAAATGTAACTGAAATATATAAATATACGTTGACCCAGGTTGATTGAATTTAGTAGAGGTATTAATATATTAATTTAAATAATAAGGAATATCTAGTTTCTTAAAATAATAATATACTTGTCAAATGATACCTATAGGATTGAATAATTTAGTCGCTAAGGCTCGTAGAACGTAAACTGATATACTGTTTATAGTTATATTTACATATGGGTGGAACGAGAAAGCTTTTGGAGCTACTTCCGGCATTCTGGTAGTTAGGATATTCAAACATGCCAGTCGTCACCCAGTCATTAATAATTGTGTAACAAATGAAGAGTTGTATTGGTCCCATTATAGTTCGTGTTTAGCAGAATCGATATTGCACGTGCACGTGCTCTAATTGTGAATCTGATTCAACGGTAGCGAGGGATGCAGATAATTTGCGCAATTCAAATTACAGCTCTGCACTGTTAATTTCACATATACACACACGAGTGTGTGCTTTGACGAAGGAACTGTTATGATGCTACTGGCTTGCTAGACAAATACAACGCCACGTGGTCGAAATTCAGTTGAATTTCTAGTTACCTGTCTCTTAACTCAATTAAATTAAATAATACTTATTCCTATGTATTGATTGGAATAAAGTGATTCTTCCTATTATGCTTCAGGGGACCTTAAAAACTGTTATCCGAATTCCTGTCCGTCACGCTGAGAGTTTTTCGCTTTGCACACGAAAAATGTATTTTACTAGTTCTATAGAAATATTATGAGACTGTTAGATAAAATCTGCCTCAATCACTCCGAAACAAAATGGCGTACGTTCAACATTATTTATTTTTCTCATTAATACAGTATATGGTACATGAAAAGAAAGATGTCATCTATGGTGACTGAAGTAGCCGTAAAATTCCATACTCCAAATTCAAATAACTGAATTATTATAATCATTTCCATTTTAAGTAAACTAGTAATTCTCTTCATTCAGACAATTAATTTTAATCTGAAAGTAAAAAAAGAAAAACAATTACAGCACTACCTTCGTATCATTTATTTTATATAAAATAATTGTACATTCTCAATAAAGTCATTGTGAATAGAAATGTTAATAATGTAGTGAATTTGTAAATATTGTTTGGATAATAACGGAATTAAACGATCAAAACGGAGCCTGAATTCAGGGTTATACAATGGATGGAAGATTGCTCGTACCTGACGGAAAGTCGACTCGGATAACACAGATCTTTTAATTCAGTAAAATATTATTTGAAATAATTCAACTTAATTATCAGTCATCAGGCTACGTAATAGTTGTGGCAAAAAACTGAATTTACATTTAAAGTTAACATCTGACCTCTTAGAAATTTTACTCTTTTTTATTCTCAGTTCCTGTCACAACTATGATGTTAAGATAGATAGCAAGCGAAGTTCTTTAATCGCACGTGCAGAACCCTGAGCAGAAATCACTCTCCCATCTCTTCAGACTCACTCCCGGCTCCAACTACATATCCAGTTGCTCCTATCTATACTTCAATTCATCAACTAATCCGATTTTGCTCTTTACTCACGCCCTCGAATTGTCCTACTGTTTCACGTTTCAAACTCCCTAAATTCCCACTTCACCGTTCTGCTGTCCCCCCAAATTTCATTCGATTCTATCTCCCCCATGGAGCAACCTTCCAGGACATCATATATTCATGATCGTCAAATCTATTTTCGTTTCATTTCCCTACTAGGTCCAATAAAGCGCATCTAGCAAATTCTGGACGCTACTTCCCTAGTTTTCTATTCCTGAATTTTCCTCATTGTTTTTGTTTAAGGGTATACTAATTTGGTGACAGAAAACTTCGTACTTTGTTTTTTAAGGGACTACGGGAGTGTAATCGAGTCAGTTGACTTGTTTATAAAAACTCGACATTCCCATCCGTTTCCTGTATTTCAGAGCAAACGACTATACACCAAACCAAAGTGAAAGTATAAAACTGCATATAAAAACAAATTAAATAAATATTATAACTGTATATAAAACCGTACATTACACCACAGTAATGTGTATTTCATTTTACCTATAAATACTGATATATTTTAATATATAACAATAACTTTCCTATTTTATATGAAGCATTTAAAAATCGTTGAAATGACCAAGAAAAAAGAAACAAATGACATTATATGTGATAAAGTCTCAAAGATTTTTTACCATGCATATAAACGTTTGCACAAATTTTATTCGGTAGTCCAATTCTTCCTATCCGCGACCCAGCTTACATACCAGGATTCTTAGTGAGAACGTATACTGTTATGCGGTGTCTCAAGGCTTCGAGAGAGATTTCGTGGTAGAGGTGGAAATTAAACGCTATCTTTGATGTAACCCAAAAATATCAGAGGGCGTTATGTCTGGCTTCCGTGGTGGCCACTGGAGTCGTACTTGGTTGATCGGAATATTCAATGACGTGGAACGTCTCTTTCAGCCACTATCGTAAATAATTTAAAAAATGTGGAGGGACGACATCTTGCTGAAAGTCTCCAGTTGATGCGTGAACCGAAATTGTAGTATTGTCAGCAGTTATGGTCAGGGTCACCCCTGTCGGGAGTTTCTCAATGTAAACTGTTAGTATCACGTTCAGAAAATTTGGAAGTTGGTCTTTTACGTAGTGCATCATTTGCTATATTTGTTTAGCCATTTAACTATATCAATTTTTTAAAATATTTAATGCACTTCATAATTACTTTGTGCTATAGTTACGGTTGTATACTACTCAAATTAATCATTTTATATTATATCCCCAATGTTTTGTTAGTCACCATTTGTAACAATGAAAATAATTACCTATTTTATAAAATATTTAATTTTGTAATTATCGTGGAGCTTATTGCTATAATCATCCGTTCAAGATTAAATATTTTATAAATTATTTATTATTTTTCTTTAATAAGTGAAGACGGATAAAAACATTAAGGATATAACACATACATAATATAAATTACTTGATGGAAATACTCATTATTATTTTAGTGCATGCCAAATAAGTTAAATTAAATTTCGTGTATGTTTAGAAAAATATACAATTTACAATGTGAAACAGTTTTAAATCGTTTGTCTCTTCATACGTTTATTAAACACTTCCTTTAGAACACCAATGCCAAGAAATTGTTTACGACACACAAAACTGTTACTTCAAACTCCGAATGATATACAGAATAGTGAGAATCGTTCTAATGAGAACTTGATACATTTATTCATTTAAGATTTAATCATTCATTTTTAGAATACAAATCAACATATTGTTTTATAATTATATTCTGAAGTTAATAAAACATGAAATTTGTTACGATCTCAAGCAACATTACCTTTTCCCCCCATCTTGGGTAGTCGAACGTTAAGATGGGTAAGGCTGTTTTGTACGATTATGGACCTTGCTGTGCACTCATACCTTTTCTTGCCGACAAATAAATGTTACATTCAATCGAAAGGGTGCGTTAAGTTGATTTTGACCTTAAGACAATATTGAAGTTCCTCTCAGAGCTAGCCGGACGTGAAGATGGAGCAAGATGAAATGCTGACTAGGCGTTTCGCAGGCTAAATAGAAGGCCCTGCGATTTCTGAGAGGCTCATTCAAATGCCTTGAATGGATGCGGGAATACTTCCATTCCATTCCTCCCGATATTGGCTGAGGTTTGTGATGTCTGAGAATGGGCCCTGTCTACCACGTGCCATTATGCGTCTCACAATGGATAATTAGAGACCTAGTCATTAAATTGGGAGGCAAACTGTCAAAGGCAGAGGCTCAACATAGAACCAATTCTCATGACGACGGAAATACAGTCCTTAATCAGTTATCCCCAAACATAATTGAAAGCGATATTGACAATAATATAATTTTGATTTGTCTTTGTAATATTTGTAATTATCTAGCAACTCAATTTTTGTATACCCCATTTCGAAGTCCGTTTTGCACAATTATAACGTCAGAACTCATGCGAATAATGAATAAGTTGTAATCAGAAGTGTCATAAAAGTACAGGAATATATAAAAAAGCATTTCAGTGTCACTATAAATTATCTTAAGTTTAGCACGAATTAATATACCAGACTACGCGTTTGAAGCATATTACGAAAGTTGAAAAAATAAAATATATTAATCACAGGATCATCAAGAAGTAGAGCCGAAGTGAATGCACGAAAGGTATCTAGATACCCACACAGAGCGAAGGTCTCTGATCAAGCGAGTGGTGCTTGAGTTTTGGTCGAATCCAGGTCCCAAATCTATAATAATAAGAACCTTTGTAAGTGCGCCCCTCAGTACGTTTTGCACAGCTATAGGCGTCCAAATTTATGCCCCGACTTTGAACAATTTTGGCTCACGTGTTCCTCAGGGCTCGAAGCTGCCACTGAACATTTTTTAAATATACTGAAGTTATATATGCAAAAAAGTGAAAATGCCAACGTGTTTCCATTTTCTCCACTTTTTACGGTGGTTTTCCACCACTAGGAAAGTCCGTACTCAACGTCAAGAAACGAGTAAGGACTTATTCTTTTTCCTTCGCCGTGATCTATCAGTAGATATATTTATTTCCAATGTGGACCAACCCCCAACCCGCCAAGCTACAAAACAATAAAATACTCAATTTTGAAATCCCTCCAACTTTAGGCTCCTATAATTCCAAAACTATGGAATTTTTGAAAAATTCCGAGGACAAATCGTCGATTTGAAATTCCATATTCTGCAAGTTTAGTTGTATTGCCTTTTCGTCTCTGACCACTGGAAATGGGTCAAAGTAACATCTCTCTGTAAGTAACTACCTTTCGGTCATTTTTCTCCATTTACACAATCTAGGATTGTAGAAGGTTGGATTTGAGAACAGAATTAGATTTACACTGTTCTACTGACGACTTTTCCGGGTGGCGCTAATCAGTTTCGGAGTAGGCTAAAGAAATTAAAGTGAGCAGTTATATATATTGTCTCGCGTATATATTTTCGTCGTATATTTTATTTTATATATCTAAATTAATTTAGAATGTTAAGCATTCTGTACGAATTTTTCATAAAGAACAGAGATATTCGCAAGGCACCTCTCTGGGGTAAACCCGGCAAACAAACACAGTCATAAACTTGAAGTCTGGCAGTCGCCTGAGCAGTCTCAGTCCTTTTTCTGGAAACATTTTGCGACTCGGTGAAAAAAAAACAGGTCAGCAAGGTGGTTGATCCAAAAGATGGTTACGATTGGCCCCTCCCAAATTTTGAATTTTTGGAGAGGAAGGGTAGAGACGCAACCCCATTGGAGGACCTGGGGAAGATCGAGAAACCGGGGAGACCAATGAGGTTTTTAGGAGAGGTGAGTTTGAGGTGGAGAGGACCTCGAAAAGATGATTGGAGGTGAGAGGTAAGAGAAGAGCTAGCGAAACGGAAAGTCGTAATGAGGTGTCAGAGAGGAGAGACGAGAAAACAAAACTGGAGACACGTTTCCTGAACCACATCAGAGGCCTGCATGCTTCACGTGTTGATCCAGGAGGGTGCCTATGCTTTGAATCCAGGATTTACGGTCAACCAGGAAACTAGGGAAGGATGAATGTAAAGTAAGAAAGAAAAGGCTCTGCTATGCGTTTAAACGCGTCACACAGCTCTGCGTAAAGTAGATTAAATATGCTTAAGTCTCGTGCTATGCTATTTATTTGGTTAGGAATCAGCTGGTCGAATAAAATTCATTTAAATTAATTCATTTCTAAATATTGTAATTTGTTGAAACCTTAACATTTGTTAACAATAAAACTGTTTTAAATGTCAAAGTTGAGATTTATTGGCGACTACCCATTTAAATATATACTCTAAATTATTTAATATATTTATAAATAAAAATATAAAAACCACGTCACAATATATATATATATATATTTCTTAGAATCAGTAAAGTGTTAAATTATTTCCTAAACAAAGCATTAAAATAGTGAAGTGCAGTCAAGTGAATTCTGTGTGATTCCTGATTTCACTTTTTCTTTCAGGTCAAAATCTCATGAGATTACAAAATTATTCCTGAGTTTAAATTGTATTAGTAATTTATAGTATTGTATTCTATTGTGCTTACTTTGCATATAGCTGCCACCGGGAAAATGTCCCATAGGAGCTAAATAATAATAATGATAAACATATAAAACGAGTGTTTACACGCTCCTCTAGCTAAAAGTAATCCCTCTGGAGTAGAACTATGAATGTAGTGTATCTTCAGAACTATGAATGTAGTGTACTCTCAAATGTAATAAATCTATCTTTAATTACCTTCCTGCTTTATTATTTACGTAAACTCGAGCAACGCAGGGCACTTGGGCTAGTAAAGCCTAAAACAGTTAACAAGTGTAGAGATAACACTTGAACATGCTAATAATTTTAAAATAGCAAGGAAATTAGAACTAGCAATTATTACTTCATATTTGATGCAAGGCAACTATACAGATCAATTCAAAATGTTTTCTTTATTAATAATTTTTCAGATAAAATATTAATTAATAATAATTTGACTCAAGAATCAGAATAGCAGTGAATAAGATTTTAATAGAAAAATATAAATAATGTTTAGGTGTTCCAGAATTGAAATTGAGGTAGTAATAATATTAGGCAGGAGTGACCGTTTACCCAATACCTCAGCTTTAAAATTCACTACCAGTGTTTACAATGCAAACAGATACGTAAGCACTTCATCAGCAATCAGCAACACACATCATTGACCCCCTGACTACAAACCTATTTAACCATGAAATAAAAGTATTACTGCAGAACTTAATTAATTTAGTGCACCGCTGTATTGAAAAGGTCTTTACAGTGAATATAACATATAAAGCAATACATCTTTACAATGAAATATTTTAGAAAGAGCAATATGGTTAAAAGCAGAAATGAAGATTAAATAATGGGAATGTCGCTAAACATGGAAAAAATTGAGCATATTTGGGAACTCTTAAATGAGTAGAAAACGTCGGAAGTTTTAGGTAGTTAACAACTGCCTGTAATCATAGTTTCAGACAGGCAGAAAAATAAGGGAAAGGAAATTTCTGAAATAAATGCACATTTGGAAAGGGTTGGTGCATAACAAAATTGTAAGTTGACTACTGTACAAAGGCAGTTATCAGCAATCAGAAAGAGAGAAACTGAAGCTAGAAACCAACGTTAATAAAATCCTGATTAGGACAATCATCTTAACGTTATCCATTGTTTGATATTAAATTCAGATTCAATGGCAGGGCCACTTGCTTTAAAATTTATCAGAAATCACGAAATGAAATCAAGGAGTAATCTGTACACACCCTTGATGACCTATAAATCAAGACTGTGCCAAGTAAGTTGACAACGAGGCAGTTATCTTGTTCGTTCGTTAATATTACGCAAATGGAGGCCATAATAACGACATGGTTCATATACAAAACCTTGTTTATTATTTTCTATTGGATATATTTCATTGACATTGAAATATTTAATTAGAGCAGCAAACGCATCCTTTTGACCAGGAGAAAGGAACATCATCACGTATAAAATAATTCACTGTATCAACAAAGCTTTCATTGCAAAACGAAGTTGCATATGATATAAATGCCAATTGGAACAATAAAACGTTTGACCCTCAAGCGTTTCTGTATTTATATTGATCATAAAAATGTTTACTACTCACTTCAGTTTTATAGAAGTATCACAGTTTTATGGAAATGTCATATTTTAGAGTCAGATATAACACTGAAAGTTGGAAACTCAAATGTACATCAAGAGTTTAGTGATTTCTTTTACATTCACATATTCGTAATGTATTACTACTGTTTGTTCCTCTTAATGTAATCGTAATGACAACGTCATTAATTAATTTATAATTTATATTATATTACATTTATAATTATAATATCATTAAAATCGGAAGTTCTGAAAATATTTAAATCAGATTGTAAGATAGAGGCACTATTCGTAATTATAAAATTATAGAACAAATATACTCAAAACCTAGTACAACGAAATGTTATAAGGTATAATAAGTAAATATACTGGCACAACAATTACAAAAGATATATCACTGCTTTTCACCCGATATTCAAGACCTCGTCACATGAGCAATAAAAAGAAGACGAAACCTTCAAAGATCTTAAATACTATGATAAATTTGATCACATACACTTCCAATATTTTCAATGATTAGGTACAAAAATTTTAATGTTGAGGAAATTTTAAATTATAATATTTATAAATATTTAAGGCCTCAGGTATTAATTAAATAGAAAATTAAAAAACCCAAATTTACTGATTATTTTCCTTTATATTATACCTATTGTGATGCTATAGCCAAATAAGATAAATATTAATTAATCTGTGCCAATAAATAAAATTGAAGTGTCTATCTGACTGTCCGTATGTTTGTCTCGAATAGGCTCCGTAACGGTTCATTGGATTACAATGAAAATTTGATGGCTTAAAAGCATGAAATTTAATTTAAATATTCGTACACATTTAATTTTGATAATGATATTAATATTATATAATATAAATATTAATTCAACGGGAAGGTTTATTAGCATACGTGCGTTCAAATCTCCAAAAATTGAATGCGGGTTGCCTGTACCCTTGATCTGTTTATGCTCCGAAACGGCTTAACGGATTTAAATGAAAATTTCAGGGATTGTAACAGGAATTTTAACTTAAATTTTCGTGTATATTTCATTTAGATATCTTGTAGAGTTCAGAAGATATTAATGTAAATATTTCTAAACCAATTGAATTGCCGCACGAAAGGTGGGGTGAAATCCAGCTTCGAGTTAAAAGTCCTATTAGGCGTTCCTATACCATTCATCCCACTTACGGTGTTATATAAGCGTAATTTTGCCAGCATGAGAGAGAGGGGGCGAGCATTCTCACTCCATCTATTGTTGTAAACGTGTGAAAGTGGGACGTTTTCAAAAACAACTGCGAGTTATGTTTGCCGTGAAGCGATCATAAATAATTGATACCGTACTTTCGTTTTTAGGGCGAACGAAGTCGAGGGGACAGCCAGTCATAAAACAAAATTTAATTTTGTAAGTACTTGTATCTGAATTTGGTCAAAACGTAATCATTAAAAATGACCGTAAAGACATTATTTAAAGCACTCAAACCTTCATTTTGTACTAAAGCTACGAAAGACAGATTTTATAAAATTATTAAGAAGTATAATTTGAATGTTAGCCAAGAAAACCTGAAATTCCCAACTAATTAAGAACTGATGAATGATACTTTTGATTCATTATATTTGGAGATTAGATCATTTGAATGAAAATATGTAGCATTATTTGAGAATTCAGAAATTTTGTGCATTGCAGTGGCCGTTAGGTCTTAAAAATTGAATTTATATTAGTTTTGTGGCATGAATACATACACTGTTATCGGAAATGGAATATTATACGAACGATAAGGCTATGCATTCAACCCAAAATATTTCAATTTGAAAAGAAATTTTCGTTAAATTAAAAACGTTTGTAATATATACTCATCAATTGCGATATTGGATATTTATAATTAGGAATTTCGGGGAAAGGAAAACTTATTTTTATCCATACATAAGTAGTTGTGGTTACAAGTACAGTACAAGTAATTTATGGATTTTTATAAATTTGTTAGCATAAATTTTGCATACTCTACTATAATACGGAAACCAGTTCCTTGTATTGTGAGAATTTACACATAAGTTAATATTTAAAAATGTAAGCACTGTGGAGAAAGCGAGAAGTGATACTTGGCGGGTTTTGAGATGCAGCGCTGAGGGAGGGTGGAAAAAGTGGAAAAATGTAAGGGGACAGAAATACGGACTAATGAGGAGTTTCTAACAAGGGGGTAAAGGAAAGGGGGCGTGTAAAGGTCAATACAGAAGCCAGTTTTTTGAAATAATGCAAACTAAGGTGGACCAAGGGTCACCGATGATTCTGTAGGGAGTAAAAGACTACAAAGGAATTCATTCAATACTATAAAACTGAAAATATTGTGAAGATAAAATTAAAGAAATATATTTTAATACAAGATTTCTATTCTATTACTAGAAAAAGACATTTAAATATTAAGAAGTATTTTAAAATATAATTGCAGATTATATTTAAAATTCTCAGATGAATTGAAAAATCCCTTTTCGTCATAAACGAATCTCGCAAAATTTCTATAATCTTATATTTTTGCAGATTATATAGTTCAGATGAACATAAATGTTAAGTTTGAGTCCCAGGTTACATTTATTTTTATATATTCCATAATTGATTCTTTAAAAAATTATTTGAAATTATTGAGCTTTATTAAATTTTTATTAGATCTGCCGAAATTAATGCCTGAGAATATTTACCTCTATCACTTTGATGATGTTATCATCTGTCTAAGCCAGTGTTTCCCAAACTTTTTCTGGAATGGAACACTTTTCAAAATCTGACAATTTAACGGAACATTTGGTTTATATTTAAGGTTTGGTAATTCATACTAGTAAAAAATTTAAAAAGTTTTAAATTATATTTAGCAATTTTTAAAAATGTAGAACTGTAATATAAACATAAAAATATGAATAAATGAAGCACTTAATGACTTTGGCGTTTTGGCTCCTGGAATTGCAAATCTTGTTTACTCGTATATTAGGCACAATATTTGTAAGGACGAATTCCAATATCTGGTGTGGCGTCGAGCCCGTTTCTGTACTGTGACGTCATTGCAGCATAAAAAAATCCCCCTTCGCGTAAATGGATTGCAGAAAACTGAAATAAAGCAATAATAGTCACTTGCATTAAAGCTACTGGTTTAGCTGTCACCGAAAATTGATTCTGAACCCACAAATAGTCCCTACTAGTTTCCGAAAATATTGCTAAAGAGCCGATTTAAAGTTATGTAGGCGTTCTAAAACCATTTCTGAAACTATATACTTTAAAATTTAATCAAGTCAAACAATCATGTAAGGCAGGAAGATAATTAAAATCAACTAATGAAACCCAAAATTGAATTTTTTCCTATCAAAAGATGCAATTTTATCTCTTGTATTGAAAATTGTAATATTTTTACTTGTACTTGTAAGTTCATTGTACTTTATAAAAATATCTGCCATATATGTAAGTTTTATCAGCCATGTTTAATTTATTCTTCTTCTTCTTCCAATGGCTCAACAGCCCTCTTGAGGGCCTAGGCCTACCGAGACGGGTGCGGACTGTCATCTGGCGTGACACGTTCAATTTATTAAAACTTCAATAAAACGTCTTTACAATCGTGAAATTTAACATCTTATATAAGAAGACATTTTTTAAATGGATGGTTGTTGTGGTATTTTCCTAAGACTGGTCTGATGCAACCCTCCATTGTAACCTTTATGCGCAAGACTTTTCATGTCCTCATAACTAGCAATCCCACATCCTCCCTAATCTGCTTAGCGTATTCCACCCTCGCCTCCATCTTCTGTTCTTACACCACTTACTTTCCTCTAATGCCAATTTTACAAGACCCTCATGTCTTAAAACGTGACTATCCTTTCTCTTGGTCAACGTTCTCCGTATTGTTCGCTCCTCCCCTATTCTGTTAATGACTTTCTCGTTACTGATTATATCCACCCATCAGATTTTTAGCATTACCACATTTCACAGGCTTCTATTCTTTTCCTTTCCGCAACTCCTATCGTCCACGTTTCGCACCCTTATAACGCCACGCACCATACGGACATTTTTAGCAACATTTCCTAATATTCACACTTATATTACCCGTAAGAAAAATTCCTCGTTTTCGCGAAGCCTTCCTTGCCTATGCTATCCTACTCTTGATGCCTACTATATTTCTACCATCCCTAATTATTACGCTTCCCAAGTAGCAGAATTCCTTAACTTCCGTCAAAATATCCCTTCCCAGTCTAACAGCATTTTTTATTCAACTGTTTCCCATACTACACTCCATTACCTCGGTTCTTCCTCTATTAACCTTTATATTGAACTATTTCTCCAGGAACCCGTTATTGACATTTATTATGGTTTCCAGGTCTTCTTTTAACTCCTCTAAAACTATAATATCAACGGCAAAGCGTGTTTTTTTTATTTCTTCTCGTTGCAGTATGATTCCTTTTCCATATTATATGAATATGGTAAAGGGAAATGGATGATTATTTCTAAAGCTTCCGACATACCTCAAACACAGATTGTTTTGTGAGTATAATTTATTCGTTTGATAGTAAAACTGTAATAATATTAATTACCTTTCGCGGACCACTAAACTTTTCCTCCGCATCTCTGGTTGAGAACCGCTGCACTGAATGGTCCTGACAGACTGCAATAATGTGCTGATGAATTGGATTCCACAAACAAAGATGTATAAGGTTGGTTTACTTGTTTGGTCATAGATTCTCGTTGTCAAGTAAAATAAAATATTATCTGCATAATTCTGTGCTATGTCAATCTCTAACATAACTCGTACAGGATTCTGCTTGACTGAAAACGTCCACTCATGTTTCCTATTGTATCGTCGTTTTACAACGTTGTTGAATTGGTTCCGAAAGAAGCCAGAAACATCGAGAACATTGTTCATAAACACTATTATGAAATTTCTTTTACAGTATGGAGTACACTTTATTATTCCGTTGAGAAAGGTGTGGGACGATATCTGCCCGACAAATCATATTGGTCGGTTAGGTAAAATCAATATACCCCATCTTTTACGGTATGAAAAAAAGTGAAAAATGATTCGAGTTCCTCCCGTTCAATGCAAACTGAGTTTTCTAACTGATTAAGTAGTACTATAACATGATATTATAATTCATAGTATAGTTAGAATCACTGCAAACTTTTGCGGAACACCTATTCAGACCCCGCGGAACACTAGTTTTGGAATCCCGGATCTAAGCAAAGGTAGTACGTTATAATGTACGTTGAATATGAAACAAAAGTAGAAGTGATACCAGTGGAACTCTCTCTATACAAAGATTTAACGTTTATAGGCAATCGGTTTAATAATTTTGCGACTATTTTTTGGAGTACAAGGTAATCAATTGTAATTCTGCCAGTTCTGTTAAAAAAATCTTTAATCACTTGAAACGTATGTATGATAGGAGAGTGAATAGTATTTAAGTATAAGCAAACGTAAATCATGTAAATAAAATTTTAGGTGTTGAAACAAGTGCTAAGAAAATCATATGGAAGATAAGACGAAAGGAATGTAGCAGAAATGAAAGAAATATTAAATAATATCTCTAACGGAAATAAACTTAGTAAACTTTGCACGATATTTAATTTTAATCTAATAAATGAAAACTAATCATGAAATTTGGAACATTAAATTTTCCTTATAAAAGACCCGCTACGTATCGTCATTCGTCTAAAGCTCCTAACTTCTTCAGTTTATCCTTTTGAGTTATTTTCCTTTCGGTCTTACCATATAGCTTCTTTTCATGTTATCCATTTACTTTAATAATTTTATCAATTAAATGCTATTAAATCAATTTTTACCCGATTCTGAGTCTATTTATCACGCTCAATAGACTTTAAAATTGTGTGACAGAAAATACATGTTCCGTACAATATTTGAAATGTGTGACTGATGGATCTGCTTGATTGAATATGACGAGTATGTCGTTCGTGTTTGAGAACGCTTACTTAATGGCATACGAGCTCTTGCTCATTATAGTCACTAATCTGTAGATAAGCGACCGACACGCCATGTTGCCTCAGTAATGGCTGCCCCAACATGGTCGTTTGTTTGAGTTACCTCGGAAAGGTCGCGTTGCAAAATAGGTCACCTATTGCTGTTAATATAGTAGAACGAGCCCGCATCGGATAATGGACACGATCACACGGCTATTATTAACGCCTCATAGAGAAATATCATGAAGTATGCTTCGATAACACAACGAAGAAAAATATGTTTGCTGGACCACGGAGTAAACATTCGTTTTTATCTTGCTATTAGCCCATTTCCCGGAGTACTTATTTATCCCAGTCTTGTATTAGACCGGGAAATGAGTTAATTCAACGCTAATCTCGTGGTTACTTCGAATATTTATAATTAACCCGTCTTACTCCCCGTCCATGATGGCGATCGGTGATGAACTTTAGCTCAACCAGCATGACGAATTACAACACCTACTTAAGTGATACCGAAAACAATTCTAATGAATAAATAGCCTTAACCAAATATTAATTTGGGGAAAATTCATACAATTTCCATGCTGATGCCAGTTGTCAAGAATTAATGGTCTCCGGCGGCCGACTGAGGTACAATTCAATGTTTTCTTACGTGCGTACTAAGCCAAGAAGTGAACATTTTAAGCATCTTAAGTGAAAGAACATTTATTCCTTTTATTGCAATTGTGCATATACTTCAAACTCCAAACAAAGGCTTTTACTGATATGGATATTTTTGGTGTCAATTTGGAGAGACGTTTTAAGCCCCTTAATCATTAGTTTTTGCATTATTTATGTCATAGTTTTCCATAATGCTGAACTTGATGTATAAGATATATTATAACTTCAAACTATTCCACAACTTTGGTTCTATACGATGACCAAATTTTACGAATGGATTCCTCATACTGAGAGGAGGAAAAAGGAGTATATTAGACACGGGTACGGAAATGCATACTTACGGAGTTTTCAGAACTTCCATATCTGATCGGTTTATATGAAGTTGATGTGTCGTTTGTTGTATAGTAGTGATTTGAGGGAGCTTCATTTGTTTCAGAAACGATACCCAACGTCGAGAGTGCCAGATTGAAACATATTTGAAGGAATCCGTCGTCCGTTATGCACACGAGGAGGAGGTGGAAACTGTTCTCAACAGTGTGAAACTAAGTCCCGGAGTTAGTAATGGCGGTTAAGGCTGTTGAGTAATTGCCGCACATGACGGTATGGAGACTACTACAACGGCACAGCGGGTAGCAAATTGCTACACGCAATTCGGCCCGCGTCAGTTTTTTCTATGGCCCGCTAAGTCAGTCCTGATTTCAAAGAAATGGTAGATAAGGGTGGTAGAGTAAGTACATTGATATTGTAATAAATAATGATTTAACTACTTACTATTAATTAATTATTTATAAATATGTCCCACCGTTGGACAACCAAGTAGTAAAAACAGATACTTTATTATTATGACTAATTATTATTTAAGCCCCAAAATTAGGAGCAAATTGTGATAATTATTATTATGTTAATTGGCCATAAGGGATATATTTATGTAGGATTCAAAAAAAGGAAGAAAAGATTTAATTACTAATTTTGAAATTAATAACTAAAGATTAAGATTTGATATTCAAACGACAAAAGAACGAAAAAAAATTAAATTACAGATGATAAACGGTAGAAAATTAAGAATATTACATTGAAACTCTTTAATAACAAGTCACATGTCCGGTGCAAAGTTTTTTTTGGCAATGTGAACTACTTAATTTATATATCAACGATACACTGCAGCTGCTTTCTCTGGTGGGGGTTATGACCGTCTGCTTCAGGTTTTTTCAGTATAGGATTTACGATACCCTATGTGTACCAAACCATGGTTTACCAGTGTGTTTGCCACTCTTATTCTCTTTTTCCCCATTTTTTCATGTGATTCCTATTGTTATATTTTAGTATAGTCACTACCCTATATTTCTCTTTGTTTGTTTCGTTTCTTTCTTCTTCCAAGCTTATGAATAAACATACTATTTGCTCTCTAACGCAAGTTTATACTGCGTACAGCGTAGGTTGCTAGTCAGTAGAGGAGCCAGTCGAGACTATCCTCTCCTCGTTGCGGCGGTATGATTTGACTGCATGGCTCACGTTTTGGGGCGATAATTAATCGAAACTTGAACCAAATTTTATATTTTCTCAGAACTCAAGAGTTTGTATCTGCTCTCACAATTTACTGGATCTCTGCTCCAAAACTACTTTCCATTTCGCCTTGTATGGCTCCGAATTCTCCTCTTCCATTTTATAATAGTCAATCAGCTGCAATTTTAAGTAGAATAGATTATTGAAATTTAAAAAATTGCAGCCAGTAGGAAAATATTTTATTCGTCGGATGTGAATAAGTGCTTTCACAAATGTTTTGCGTTCGTAACTCAATAGCTGTTTCTAAACAGCTACGCGTAGCTTCCAAGTTGACAGGACCTGCCATGGACATAAATGGACTTCTATTGTTCTTTCCAATTGTTTGAAGAAGGGTCTGTTCCATCATACGAAGAAGGACGTACCGCCTACCACTTCAAAGAATACTTCACATACACAAAAAATAATTCGCAGATCTTCAGAGTTTTCTAGCGTAATTTTGATATATTACTGCCTCATTAAACGGATTATTAAATAAAATGTATTTGTAGCTACAGATGATATGAAATAAACACAATAAATGAATGCAACAAACTTAGTATTTTATTTAAATTAGTAAGTTTAGTCAAACAATTAATACAGTTTTTGAAATGCAAAGTTTATTAGTAAATGAAATTATTTTAAAAGTGCAGCCCTCACATAACCTCCATAAAGTGATTTACAAGCAAATGTAACCGTTGTTTCCTGCGGATTATCCTGCAAGGTTAATGCTATTCTAGTGAATGCGGGTGATAAGAAGTATCTAACATCTATTTTATTCGCATTATGTTTCCTACAACAATTGTAACCAGAGTCGCGCATTTTAGTCAGCGTACACAAAGGTGGGCCAAGTCACAAATTGAGGGTACACTAATGACATTTGAGCTGAAAATCCTGAGAAGAATTTATGGCGCAGTAAATGAAAACGGAGACTGGAGAATCAGATACAATTTTGAACTACAACAAAAGTTCAAAGAATCAAATATAGTAAAAGTAATTAAAATCTCGCAACTAAGATGGCTTGGCCATATATATATATATATAGGTTTGAAGATGAAAACCCAGTTAAGAAAATGAACTTTCTAAAGCCAGAGGGAAAAGAATCAGAGGTAGACCATGCGCGAGGTGGCTGGACGATGTATAAAGTGGCTAAAGAACATCGGCGTCAATAGATAGCGGAAAATTTCATTGAATAGGACAGAATGGAGGAAACTGATTGAGACAGTCTTCGCTTGTAACCGGCTGTGGTGCTTAAAAATAAGAACACTGTTACATTTACAACTTGATTGAAAAATATTCATTCCATTACGTTTAGGTATGTTAAAACAACATTGTTTAACAAGACTCAGTGTATGGAAATCTTTCTACAGTATAATATAATAAATTTTTCACAGTACATGGTATTAAAAAAATACTGTTGAATGATAATTTAATATATAAAATATGATCTACAGTCTAATCAATAATTATTATAAACTCTTAATTATTTTAAAAATTCAAGCTGATTGTAAAACGTTTTTCCATTGATTTCTTTTATCAATATCCGAAACAAATATTTTTGTAAAAAAATAATGTGCAAAAAAATTATTTTAGTCGACAAACGCTTTAATCGCAATATAAATCTGCATAAATTATATGCAATATTTCAATACTAATATTGATAAATAATATATTTGATGTTTGTTACATTTATAAATTTTATTCATTGGCATTTTTTTTGTTAACAGGCTACATGAGGGTGATCCTGAAACAAGCAACTCCCCTTTAATAGCATAGGAAGGGAATTGAAAAGGGGGGATGCGGAAGGTAGAGCAAGGTTGCCAAGGGTTAACTAGGGCCCCCGGGCTATGGTTTAAGGATCCTACCCGGTGTTTTTTTTGGGTAACTACAACCCATATAACTTTATAGAGGTATTAATTAGAATCAACTGTGTGTTCAAAATAATATTACATGCAGAGAACAAGATAGTATATTTAAGACAACACGAGAAATGTTATATTTTTATTGACGCTGATTTGAAGAAGATAGTACTATGAAGATAATGGGTCGGCCATTAATACTTCCCCAGTCAAGGCATTGCATTCCCAGGGTTTTCCAGACCGCAGCACGCTTTCTTTGAAGTAAGGGCTTTTTTGTCTAATAAATGTAGCCCCTTTGTGTCGACACCACTCGGCCTTTGTGCGCCCAACACGTTTATTCGTAAATCGCACAAAGAAAGACTAGAGCACGCGGCACAATATCTACCCTTGTAACGTTTAGTTAAATCTCCTAATGTAGGAAATATATCATCCATTGTGTTCAGTGATTATAATATATTTGCATAGGTTTAGAGAATATTGTCAAGTTACTTATCTGACAAATGGTTTATGAAGAAAAATATTCTCTATTGGTTCACATTTCGAGAATGATCATTGACATCGAACCATATTTCTTAAAGCAAAAATTAACCTGATCTCCAATGACATGCCAAATGACCTGATAAGTTTTTGTATATATAAAAGTTTGTTTTATTTATTATAGTGGTTTTAAGAACCAAATAAATATAAAATATAATAGCTTTTAATTTACGAATATAATTGTTAAATTGAAGAACCTTATGTTTAATAGCTTATTAAATCATAAAGGTCTTTATTTATATTATTTAATATTATATACGTATTCTACTTAACAATTTTTATAAATGTCACGTAAATATTTATTTTCATCTGATAAGTCAACCTAGATAGACGAACTATCTTTCGTTTAAATTTTATGCAGTCTACTGTCAATGAAGTTTTAATGTCAGCTGGAAATAAATATTTTTGTGACATTTATAAAAATTGTTAAGTAGAATGCATATGCATGAGCATATTCTATGTTGTAATCAAAGGGTTTGTCGACCGAAGTAAAAAATATATTTTTTGATTTACCCAGAATTTTTTTACAAAAATATCTGCTATGCATTTTGATGAAAGAAATCAATGGAAACATTTAAAAATCAGCTTGAATTTTAAAAATATTTAAGCGTTGGTTAGACTGTATATAATATTTTATATATTAAATTATCATTCTAAAGTCTCTTTTAATACAATTTTCTGTGGAAGATTCATGATATTATACTGTAGTAATATTTCCACACAGCGAGTCTTATTTAATATGCCTAAACATTACGTAAATAATTTTTTCAATTAATTATAATACACAAAGGCTGTTGTAGGGAATTTTAAAATATATATTATCCTTAGGAATTAAAGAAAAATCATTCGTTGGAAAATTTGTTATACATTATGACATTATGGTAATTTTCAGTGAACAATATTAATACGTAAATTGAAATAGAAAATTCTAGCTGTCATTTCTAAGTGACTCACAAATATTTTTCTGCCTGCTCCGTCCCTCCACCGACGTGAAAACTTTACAAAAGCCGAGTGTCGAATTAGTTGAAATAAAATTTACATGTCCCGCGATCAACTTGTTCCTGGCACTATATTTTCCAATTTGATTTTAAATCTTATCTAAAATAAAATTATAAAAGCTCATTGTAAGAAAAGTAAACAGGGAAGTATGGGCTCATTACAGTATGAACAATGACGCGGAAGAAAATTGAGAGTATTAAGCAATATGCGTAGATCTTAATGAGTTATAATCCGTTGCTAAGATTTGGTTTTAGGAAGAATGTAGGGGAAAGAGAAGCAATATTGACTTTGCGGCTAATTTTAGAAGAAAGGAAAAGAAAAAAACGGCCTACGTTCATGGAATTTGTACATTAAGAAACAGCATTTGACAACGTGAACTGGAACATATTATTAAGAAGTTTGAAGAGCACTGGAATAAAATATCCAGAAGGGCGGCTTATACAAAATCTCTGCAGGAGGCAGTCACCTATAATTAGAACAGAAGATCAAGAAAAGAAAGCAGAAAGCAAGAAAAAGTAAGACAAGGACGCAGTATGTCGCCCATGCTGTTTAATTTATATATAGAACAGGAGATGAAGCAATTTAATACTGAATATGGAAAAGGAGTCATACTGCAAGTAGAAGAAATAAAATCCCTGTGCTTTGCCGATGATATTGTATTATTAGGGGAGTCCGAAGACGACTTTGAAACCATAATAAATAGCATGAACGGGGTCCTGGAGAAAAAGTTCAATATGAGGATTAATAGAGGGAAAAAAAATTTCGATATTGAACAAATGAAATGTATTTGAAATATTTTTTTTTGTTCAAATGTGAAAGATGCATTGTACCTCACGTAGCCGGTCAAACGCAATTGTAAATTTCGATTATCGTGAAATAATGCTTAAATTTAATTATTTATTTAAGTTGTAATAATATTTAATTATTTAATAAATTAAGTCACAGTGATTGATGATTGATGCAAGAGTAGGGCAGCTCGCACTCAATTTTATTGTTTGTAGACAAATACATGTATCTATAAACATTATTTCACGGTAATCCGTCCGGAGACATGGTTCAAGTATCTTCTATTTATAATTATAATTGTATGTATGTGCTTATTTAAGGTACCTGTATTAAGTTACGATATTGAGTGATGACTAGTTATGACGCCGTACAGTAGATGTAGGTCGTGAAAAGGGGCTAATATAAATAAATTCCCGTCATCGTCGGGCACGCAGATAGTATAAGGTATAAGATAACTAAAGATTACATCACGATAAAATGAAAATTTTGGAGTATGAAAAGATACGAATAAGTTTACAAGAGGTCCTAGACCGGAATCATGCCATTTCGATAAAAATCAGGGTTGCAAGGTGGCGAATAATTTCAAAACCATATAATGAATTCAATTTCTATCATTCGCTTTTTTACAGAATAATTATTTCTACCATCTTGAATATCTGAAAAGTTAAGACAAGGATAATTAATTCACACGATAAGTTTTAGTTTAAAATGTAAATACTGTGTAAATGAAGTCCATAAAACATGGAAAACGTAGAATTTTTCAGACGGCTCGTTGAGGTATAGAGCCTAAATTGTGTAATGACTTTCACATACAGTTTTATATATGTTGTGGTGTCCAGTACTAAGACTAAGAAAGGATATTTTGAACATTCTTAGCTCCCTCTTAGCAGTCGGCGATCTGGCAACCGGTGTTTTATTTTAGTGGCTAAAGATCTATGAAAATGAAAAACTTTGTATTGATTTTTTAGAACTAAGGGCAACGTAGGACTCAAGTTATTTAGAATTAATAGGCTACAATCACGATGTGTGTCAGTATAATGTCACACTAATTGTGTGTGTTCCTGTCATACGAATTGTGGCCCCCAGCAGTTGTTTACATTGTATAATGTATTTGGAAGACTTTCCATCCGACGGCTGTCCTAAGATTGGCTGCACTTTTTCGAGATGCGGAGATCCCTCGAGAGTCTCCAGGCGTGGCTTATCAGCTTCTCAAATTGCTGACGGCGTCGGCGTCGGCGCCGCATCCACGTACCGCGCCCCTGACTCTATATAATTACTGAACGTAAACCATTTCAGTAATTGAAGTTCAATGTCAAATTTACTTAAACTGGTTTAAAATTTGAATTACCTTTCACATCCCTCCTTTTCAATTACCTTCCTATGCTACTAAAGGGGATTGCTTGTTTCAGGATCACCCTCATGTTCCCTTTATCCTAAAGATATCTCTATTTCATTTAGGAAAACTCCACTTTGTTCTGGTATTCTGTTATTAGTCGCTGTTATATACTCCATTATATGTTCGAATTACTTGTTTAATTCACAATGGAAAGGAAAAATGAGTGGATAACATACTTGAGCTAAAACTACTGATAAATTATTATTTTAACTACAAATTGATTGCGATATATCAACAAATAATCTAATTTTCACTCTCAGTATAATTATAAAAATTGAATATAAATATCCTAAAGAAATACATTGTTCTCATTTGGAGAGTAAATTAGGATAGAGAGCGGCTAATTTAACCTAAAATCGAGAATTGCCGTTAGAGGCTGAGAAGCACGAACGTGTTAAATTTTTCGAGGGCTTTACTCAGAACAGAACAATTGAACGTTGTACTGGTGGTATGATCACACATACATATTTACATACGTATATACATATTTGTGTGTGTGAATGGTTTAAATATGGGAGAAACTACTACTGCAATAGGGGTTTGTATTACAATCGAGTCAAGAGTTTTCTGGATAACAGAGTTAATTGAATTACTTCCGATGTTACAATTACAACCCCTGACGGCATGGGAGGGTTAGAGAGGGGCTTAATAAAAATACAAGTTGGCCGAAGTGCATAGTTAAAAGGAGCACAAATTTATTTGTAGTGGTAAGACTCGTCTGATGCAACCCTCCTAACCTATCTTGTGCAAGCCTCTTTAATTACCTCATAACTACCACATAGCAAATCCTTCCTAATCTGCTTAGCGATTATTTGTAATATTCCTGAAGTTATTGAATCTTAGCGGTGCATGAAACAGTTTTTTACCTTCGGATATAATAATACGTATCTTTATTTTAACTTCAAAACAACAATTCAATGTGTTATGCGTTTAAATTTCAATGATTATATTTAAAATCGCCACATTTAATCGGATGGAATCTTTTTTTATTGTATTTCCTGAAGTTGAAAATCTTACAATCGTTGTCTGATTTCAAAATTTAATTCAGAAAAAATAAATATTTAACAGCCAATATAATAGTATGTATCACTGGACGCATTCCAGGAAGAAAATATTTCTCTTTTAGGTCCTCTAATATTCATTTGTTTATATCTATTTACATCCGTTCAAAATTTAACTTCAGAAGAAATTTTATTGCATATGTATTACCTGAGGAAGTCCAAAAATTTTGGTCGAAGTGCTGTTTACAATGTGTTTAGTTATATAAAAAAATGACGTTATGACTGTTATGGGTTTATTAATTTATTTTACAATTGTCAGATTGTTTTATATATTGGAATTAAATTTTTATTTCAATTTATAAGATATTACTTGAGTATACTCATGCTTATAAAATGGGGCTGTGATTTCATTACTCATCAATCACTAGTATTTTTATAGATGAAACCGGCGTCGATGATCTCCCAAAAATGTTGGAATTATCAATACAAGGCTGCACTGTACAAGCAAGGCATGGTATTACCTTTTGTGATTACGTGTGGGAATAGCATGCTGACTTGTAACATGTAATGTGTTTTTTCTCGTTGGGGTAATCGACGAATCGGGTTTTACCTATTAGTACTGCCAGGCACAATAATGGTCGACCCACAGACAGAATTATATCGAGAATCGTTAAACTATTAGTTTATCTTCAGCTCTAACTATTGCGTGGCTATTAAGAGAAATGGAATCGGCTTCAATGAAAGTTCCACATTCATATGAAAGATCATATTTTGATTGCACGTCATTGTATAATTATCGATTATTTTTCTAATGAAAGGTAACTACAAGATTTTAATTAGACTATTATTAGTAATGAATAAATTTGCGGAGATGAAGCATTAATGAACAATATCTCTCAGATATAATAGTAATAATAAGTGCTTCTATTTGACGATTTTGGATTCAGTAAATCAGTCTCTTGATATCGTAGTCCTCCTTGTCTTCAGCCAGATTGTTATATTAATATTAAATCGTCCAGTATTAGCTCGAAGGTTTTTCTCCCAGAATTTCCTATTATCAAGTGCACCCTTTACGACGTCATATTGCAGGCAATTTCGTCCTTTGTGCCAGTTCTACGCCACTAGACATTACCCAGAAGGCATTTGTTCACGTGTAAGATTTATCGTCATGAAATATTAATTTGTGAGAGATTCAAGTTTTAAACTGTCTACTGAAAATAAACATAATTTTTTATTGTAACCGTATAATTTTTAACGATGTAACTGTAAAAATTTACCTTAATAAATCTTAATGGATTATAAATTCGTGCAATAGAAGAACGAACTACTTTGTAAAGTAATATATTTTACTGATTAATTTTTAAATTGGTTACGCTATCAATTTACTATTATTTTTTAATTCTATTATTGTTTTAAAGTACAAATATTCAAAATTTCAGCGTTGCATTTCATTGAAAGTGTATACATCCTTTTCATAGCTATTTATGATAACCCAATCCTCTCATTACGAATTTGTCATTTCTTGACTATCGTACGCCTTGGTGGTCGTGAAAATTCAACTATAATTCAAAGAAGGTAGCTCTCCTTTAAGACTGGACAATTTCGCCACCTGTGACACTGTATCCCAGCACAAGGATTTGTTGGCCTGCTGGTGGTTGTAGTGCTATTGAGTTTCATGTACGCTGCTGCACTCAGCCACTTGACTCGCTGAATATAACGAGCGACTGCTCTTGCTTACTCCTGCGATGATCATTATTTCTTATGAATGAATGTTCTCAAACAATTTCCTCATACGTCAAAAGTATGCAGCAATTCACATCAAAATTCGTTGTCAACTAAGAAGAAAATTGCATTAGTCTACTTCTACTTCGTCACCCCGTCTGTAGACGTATTGCCAGGGAAATATAAATAAGCCCGGTTTTGAGAGCTAACTCAATTAGTAAATGATAGAGATCTCATGAATGATAAATCACAACATATTTTATGCCAATTAATAAGGTTAATTTTTTATTATTGATTATGAAAATTCAGCGAAAATGGGAATGTTCCAATAATATCTAAACAATTACCTTTGAAAGCAGTGACACACAATTTTGACCTACATTCTTGAATCTCATGGGAACATGAATCACAAAACTGTTACTAGATTTTAGATGTCTACGTGAGTGTCGGTTTAAAGGCGTTGGATGGCGTCACCGAACATCACAGAGTTGCGATTGTAATTCTTCATAACCTGGGCTCCCCTGAATGGTATTATAAAGACGAATTTTATGTTCCCATAAAGTAGTAACATTTTCTTATACATTTAAAAGAGCGTTAATCCAGTCTAAGAACGTGCCAAGTTAACCCTGGGAATTATTACTACAATACCTTTCGCTGTCTTCTATCTCAACCATGTGACTATTAATATATTGTCCGACTTAACAATTCTGTATTTGAGTGCGTGAATGAGTAATTAATTTTAGACAAACATTCAATGCAACAGGCATTTATCCAATCTTACCCGACCGCCAGCCCGAATGCACCATTTCGTAATTATAGATGAATAAATATACAATTGGTTAATCAAATATTATATCCTCCCTAAAACGACTAAAAATTTTTCTAGATTTTTTGTTAATATGAATCACGGAAAGAAATTAAAATAACTACCTGACTTTGATTTCAATTTTTTAAAACTTTCTACTGCGTCGTGAATTTTTAGGTTGTACTGAACAAAGGCAAATAAATTAATAGGGGTTTTTATTTTATTTGTATAAAAATTTATTAAATTAAATTTTCGAGACCAGGAACCTGTGGAGGTCAAAGAACTCCAGTTACGAAGAGTTGAACAAACAACCATTTAAGCGGCCGCCTTTAAAGGGGATTATAAACCGCTGATGGCCAGTTGAAGATTGTAAATTCTTCGGGGGCATAAGATTCCATCTTAACCTTTGACACGTCTGACCTTTCCCACAGAAAAGTGCTTGAGGTTTTAAGACTTTGAAAAGACCTAGGATTTGGAACTTGGGAAATGTAAGATGACTTGTTATTGTGTCGCGGTTAATTCTGATCCAGAGGTTTTGCAAACTTATGCCCCATGAGGCAGTTTTCTAGGCAGCAGCAATGGCGAATACATTTAGATGTCTCATCACGTCACGCAACAGAAAAGAGTATATTAAAATATCTTGAGAAAAATTTACTCAAATGATTACAGACTTATCAAATATAATTTACAAGAAATCAAAATATTACATCAGAAAGACAAAAAAGGAATCTTACCTCACGGTTTCAACGATATTCGTAGAAGTTGGCTATAAATACGTCAACAGCCAATCCGCGATGACACATTACAGACTGAGTCAGTGTTGCCAATCTTACGCCATTGGAAACAACTAAAATCTGTATTGTACACTTTTACTCGACGAGTACTTCTACCCCACTCTACTCTACAAGGTTTCTCGCTGAAAATGGCAGTAACTGAAAGCTACTATTGCAATTATTATAAGATAAATGACTTTTATAATAAAAAATAGGATAAAGTATTTATTTAACAAGTATAGATTAATATAAACTGATGCACGCAATGGCGACGAAAAATGAAAAGGAAAGCTACGAAGCACAATAAATAAACCACTCTCCACAATGTTTATGTCTCGCATAATATTACGTAAAATAGTTCATTCCACAATCTACAATGATTGTATTATAAATTTACTGCTCAATCCATCTAGATTTTCTGTAATTCAAAATATGAAATTATATTAGAGTCACTACTAAAAAAATATAAACTACATTTGTACTTCTTTCAATTTCACACAAATGTATGATTTTTACTGACGGAGAATGTTTTTTTAGGTCTTGATCATTTCTTCAGCATAATTATGACGTTCAGTGCGTCATTATTCGCAAAGTCAACACGGAGCAGCGACTCTGAGTGGAAATGTTTCCTCTGTGGTATCAGTTCTGAATGTGGAATGAACCGACCACTTCGTGAAAGTTGTCCATCTCTTCTGACAGCTGACAACAATAATTATTTAACGCGAAAAGGAATTACTTTATCAGTAAAGTTGGGGTGAATCGTTCTCAAGATAGCAGCTTGAGGGAAAGGAACACGCAAAGCCACTCAGATGGTCGGGGTCGAGCATCCGTCACGAAACACCCAAATCGTGATGCGAATTGCATGATGGACTCGTGTATTGATTTACCGTCATTCTCTAGCTAGTCACTTTTTAACATTTGAATGTAACAAAATTACTGAATTATTACTGGATTATCTATGTAACGAAGATAAACATGCAAACACGAATGGTATGTAATGTCATTAATACATTTTTCGATTTATCGACTCCATTAGACCAGTACTAAGGAAATATTATAGAATATAATGAAATAATGAATTTTATATTACTATGAAAATACATCAATGAGGAAGAAATACAACCATTAACATATACAATGCTCTGAAATATTTCTTCCTGGAGTTCTAAAGTGTTCCTTGCAATTGTTTACTTTCTTAGAATGTTTTAGCCTCCATTTGTTCTCGTGCCTGTTCTTAGCGCCTGATGTGAAAAGCCTCGAATTCTATCCAGACATTTTAATTAAATCAATTCAAGAGACTATTTATCAAGTAGAATGTTTTATTACCCTCCCATGCGGCAAAGTGTTTAAGTACAGTACGTCTGACGCACAAAACCTAACAACAATTGGTTTTTATAGTTACAGCAACCTTAAATACTCAGAATAGTAATTTAATTAAATTTTAATGATATTAATGAATAGTATAAGTCTTGTGTACTGTAAAGTTGTAGCTGTAAATGTAGCGTAAGAAGATAACGTTCAAGTTTTAAAGCCTTTTCTTTCATGAGGTTGTTATATAAGCCTTAATACGAGGAATATTCAATAATAAAAGAGACAGAGTGATGTATGAAAAAATACGTTCTTGACTTTAGATTGGCATCATTTGGATGATCTGAAAACACCGGGAAGATATACATTATTATGTTCATACCATCAAAATTGAGCTTAACGATGGCGTGTCCATATGAAGTTTGCACACTAGTTGAAAAACATTCAGTGATTCGGATTTTGCTTTTATTTTATTTAGGTTTAACGTCGCATCAACCCGAGGGTTACTAGCGACGTTCAATACAGTCTCGTCATAGTAAGCTGAAATAATTTCTTAAATTCAAGATATTTACAAGAATACAATACCTCCTTCCTTATACATTTATACAATTTGAATTACATTCATATAAACAATTTTTATATCCTTCAAATAAACAAAAATAAATACCTAATTAATTATTTTTTAAATTACTCTGTTACCATTTGCTAAAAAACAGAATTATATTCATTCCTTAGACTGGTCAGACAAAACCCTTCATGCTAACCGATTCTGTGCAAGCATTTTCATCTTTACATAACTTAGATATCATTGAACATTCCTATAGATTTTACTTACTGAAGGTGAAAAACCGGCTAAGCAAGTTTATTAACGTATATATGCTGTATGGATTTTTGGTAATGTGTAAGTAGGAAAATGTGCATCCTGTAGTTAAAATGATGAAATATCTGTTGTCGAGCTGTTGCTTGTTCTGATGTAAATATATTACCCAAACGCACTCTCGTTATGTCACTTAAATTTAATTATAAATGATTTATTTACATGGGGCAGCAACAGGATATGGCTTCTAATTAGCAACGAACAATTAGAGACATTAGGAGACATAATTAATTTATTATACAAATTTAATCATGCTCTTACACCTTTTAGACGAGGATGATCCAGAAACTGCCAATTCTCCTTAAATAGCAAAGGAAAGGAAAGATCGTATGGAGAATGTAATAGGGAGAGGGAAGCTGCAGTGAAGCAGAAAACAATTCAGGAAAAATAAATGTATATGTTCCACAAACAGATTTGTGACAATTCTGCTTCGCTCACTACTTAACCACCACGCAACTTAGACTGAACAAAACGGCAGCACTGGTAGCTCGACGTTTGTCACTTGCCCACTTTACTAACTTACAACCAACAATATGAAATTATGTACACTTATACAATTCTACATAATGATTAAAGGCAAATGCAATAATTAAAAATACTCTTGCATTAAAATGTGATCATTATAATATTATAAATTGTTATATCCGCAGTAATTTGAATGATTAATGCACGTAGTATTATTTTACATAAATGAACCAAGATATCTGAAATATTTCTAACTTTTCAACTCTTTACTCTTGTAACTGAAATTTCAGTATTCTTTTTTATTTGAAAGAATACGTTATAACTTATCAGTGAAGTGACGTCTTGAACCAAAGTGTTTGCCATTTTAAATTCGTAATTAGTTCTTAGGTGAATATAATCTCCGTGCGCGAGGAAACAAACCTGTCTGACTGCGACCGTGAAACATTATGTACATTTTATCGGACGAAGAGTTATCTTATATTAATTAAATTATTGCTGTATTTGAAAGGCGTATTGTCATGAAGTTTGTATCTGTTAATAAGATTTTAGTTCATAGAACCTGTTATTCTGATTGCTATTTTAATAAATATATTACAAAAAATATGCTAATCGAATAAGTAAATGAAACAAAATTAATGTGTTTAGTTGCTTCTGCAGAAAATTAATAAATTTGTTCTTCATAATATAATAAAGTAATATCACTGAGGTGTTGATGAGAAAAATAATACAGGAGAATGTCAGCAATTCGTGGATCCAGAGATTAGAGGAAGGTATATTGTCATATATTGATCAATATATTTAATCTTTAGTAGCATTCAATATTCAAAGCTCTGTAATATTCCATTTGAAATTTGTGTCGTTGTTGTGGTAATCAGTCCTAAGACTGGTTTGATGCAACCCTCCATGCTAACCAATATTGCGCAAGCCTTTTCATTTCATTATAACTAGTACACTCAATATCCTCCCTAATCTGTTTAGCGTATTCCATAACAAAATAATAAGCAACAAAGGCGTCAGATTTCGAGATTACGGTAACAGATTTTAAGTCGCTTTATATTTCGAAGTTGAGCTAGCATAAATACGCTTTGAACTAGATTCGGAGTATTCTCGTTGCAACCGACTCTCGGACTGGGGTTAGCTGCAGTCTGTTCGTTTCCGATGTAAAATAATAGTCTGGGGAATGGTAAATCAGTCTACGTTTGAGCTTCCTTCTGGAAACATGAATTGGCTCCTGGGCCTTTACAGTCTTATTTTTTATGTTCAACTTCTTAAAATTATGTAGTGGTTCTTATTATTTTCAGGTCCCTTTTTGGTACCAATATACCAAGGTCTCATGTTACCGAATCATTTCCATTTCATTTGCTAAAATCTATTCCTTTCGATGGCTGAAGAAGACTTATCAAATGATTTTATTTGAACAATTCTGATTCTGTCTAATTATTGCCTTATATTAGTTGAAAATACAAATTATTAACATCTTACTTCATTTTTATTATCTCCGTTTCACCTAAGTACGTCAAAACAATACGAACTTGGATTTTCCGACATGTATTAGTAAAATTGATTATAAAATAAACTGTGTTATAAAAGGCACATCAAATATTGGTAGCATGATAAAAATAATCCATTAGGTTGTTTATAACAAGTCTAAAATGACTTAATTCACATTGTAATTAGGTCAATTATTAATGTTCGTAGTTTTGTGCTTTCTTATCTGCTTAGCGTATTTCATAATCCACCTCCCTCACACACTTCCCTTTAATGATAATTTTACAAGACCCTTATCTCTTAAAACGTGACCTATTAATCTATAGCTTCTCTTGGTAAACGAGTTCGCTCTTCCCCTATTATGTTTACAACTTCCTTGTTAGTGATTCTATCCACCCATCTGATTTTCAGTATTTTCCTATAGCACATTTCAAAAGCGGCTATTGTTTAACTTTGTGCAACTCCTATCACGTTTCGCACCCATATAACGTCACACTCCATACGAACATTTTTAGCAAAGATTTTCTAATATTCACACCATTTTACCCGTACATAAATTCCTTGTTTTTTCGAAAGCTTTCCTTGCCTGTGCTATTCTACCTTTTATGCCTACTATAATTCTATCATCCCTAGTTATTACGCTTCCCAAGTAGCAGAATTACTTAACTTCCGTCAAAATATTCCTTCCCAAACAACACCATTTGTTTTTGTACTTTTTTCCATTACATTGGTTTTCCTTCTATTAATCTTCATATTGAACACTTTCTCCAGGATCACGTTAATGTCATTTATTATAATTTTCGAGCTTTCTTCTGACTCCCCTAATACTACAATATTCTTCTCCTTCCAGTATGGTTTCCTTTCCATATTCCGTTTTCACTTTTTTCATCGCCTGTTCTATATATAAGGTAAAGAGCAACATACTGCATTTTTGTTTTACTAGTTTCTATATTTTTGATTTCTTTTCTTGATCTTCAATTCTTAATACTGCTAACTATCTTCCGTACAGGTTATGTATAAGCCTTCTTTCCTAATATTTTATTACTGTGCTCTTCAAAAACCTTAATAGTTTATTCCAGTTCACTTTATTAAAGGCGTTTTCTAAATCTACAAATGCCATGTCTTCTAAAATTAGATGCAAAGTCAATATTGCTTGTCTTGTCCCTACATTCTTCCTAAAACCAAATTGACCATTTCTAAGACGCATTCTATTTGACGTTCCTTCATTCTATATACTATTTTCATTAATTTTTGCATTAATGAGATACTAAACTAATTGTCCTGTGAGCCCCAGTCGTCTTCGGTATGGGTATAATTATGTTTTTTTACTCAAATCTTCTGGTATTCTTCCTGCTTCGTAGATTTCACAAACTATCCTATACAGACATGATATTGCTTCTTCGCCCGATGATTTTATCAACTCCGGTGGAATGTTATCAATTCCTGGCGCTTTATAATTGTTCAGGTCTGTCAGCAACCTATCAAATTAAAATTTTGTCTTCCAATTTTTCATGATCCACCTCCTGTTCTATTTATTTTACTGACTGATCCATTGTGATGTAGCCTTTCTAGATATTTTTCCCGTCTTTGTGCCTTTTCTTCTTTATCCAGAATTTGCTTCCTATCCGCTCTTCTAATGTTCTTGCTAATATTTTTCCTCTCTCCGAATGTTGCTTTTATTTACGTATACGATGCGTCTATTTTCCCTTTCACCATGAAATCTTTAACCGTTTTGCATTTGTCTTGGAGCCAAACCTCTTTGGCTGTTCTTGCACTTCCTATCTATCTCACTCTTCAAGTGTCTATACTGCTCTTTGCCATTTTAATCTCTCGCGTTTCTATATTTACACCTTTTATCAAATATTTTTATTATTTATTGTGTTTTCCGTGCTTCCCTATTGGTCTGAGCTATTCTTCCTGTTTTTTCATCAGCTGCTCCAGTTATTTAATGTAAGAAAATATAATTTCCATTTTGCATATTGTCTACGATGATTTTCTTGGTTACCTTCACATGATATTTATTCAAATTTGGCATTGTCCCTGATATTTGTTTTCCTAATACGCGAACCGTAACTTATCATTGAATAATGAAGATTCTTCTATACTTATATTTAATATTCCGGCGAAATGAATTTAATTTAGGTATGTAGATATATGTAGGCTCATGTAATTTCAGTAAATGTAATTTTGTAAATAAATTTATATTTTTTATATATGCTTTTAAAAAACTCACCCGTGAATGGAAATTTATACTGATTATTTTGCTGGAGAGCGGTAATGGTGGTTCTGTGTAAGCCACCACCATAATAGAGATCCCCAATAGCTGCAGAGGGTTATAACGGTTCAAATTGCTAGTGGGAGTGAAGAGAAAACTAGTTTCCAAGAAGAGACTTGGAGTATGTGTTAGCTTTTATTTCCTCTCTTTCTCTGTTCATAGTGTACGTGTGTAAATGGTGTTTGTGTGGGGTGTTAAATGAAGGGACCTTATTTGTGGTTGCAGCTTCTACCCTGATTCGATTGAGCATTGCACGGCAGCGCAGTAAAAGCAGCGCTTCATGCCGTAAAACTGGTGGCCGTCTTTATTGCCTCTATTGGCAAGAAATCGGGTCTGAGTGCTATTCACATTCTATGACGAGAAAGAGTTTCGGCGCACTCACGCTGCGGTGGACGGTTCATCAAATATATCCCGTATCATTCTTTTCTGTAGTTAGCAAACAATACCTACAAACTATTAATGGAGAAAAAATTGGAAACTGAACAATTTCTTACTTTAATATATACCCATTAAAGAAGCTCATTAAAAATGTTGAGTATTTTTGAGAAATGATAATATAAAAAACTTATATAATGTTGAATGCACATGATTGTCAATTACAACTGCATACACAGTTATTGACATTCAGCATTGTCTCGTACGTTTGTTATTTCGGAATATTTAATAAAAAAAGGATTTTTTTATCACGAAAATCATCCTCTTTCCCATTGAGGATTACACTTTATCGTTAAAATGACATACAGAAAATATAGGGTGGAAAATATAAAATTCATTAGCTAAATATCACTAAAACAGGGAGAGTGTAAGGTGTTAATTGCGAGTCACATAATTTTTTTTAAAAATTATAAATTAGTTCAGGCCTGAATTAGCACATCTAGGGCAGAAAACAATCTCCCTGAGGAAAAGTAAGCTTTTTTGGACCGCTTGTGTAATTTATACGTTAATTATTTTTATTGTCGCGTCATGTAAAATTAAATATCAAGTATTTGCTGACTTTTAAAGCAAATATCACATTTAGAAGCATTAATTTAAATAAGCTTCAATAATTACAACACTGTATATTCAAGGAAACAAGAGTAGATAGTTTTACGACTTCACTGTATATTCGCATTCAGTACTTATTATTATGTAGGAGACGTGGCCATCATGATCAGGGTACAAGAAGTAATACCTACGGGAAATGAGGACGGACAGCAAATATTGTCTGTATAATTAATATTTTTAATGATAATGGAGTATATCAATCTTAAGTATTGGATGGATAAATTAATTATGTATAATTAGATACAATTATAAGAATTATCAATCTATATGTATAAAAATGAATCGCCGAAATGTGATAACAAAATGCCGCCAGTGAGGCGTCAATATTTTGGGCGGCGTGCGTGTAACGCAAGTCGAGTTCATAATCTTCGAGACAATGAGACTAAAGAAGAGTGTAGACACCGTTAAGAAGCAAACAAAACTCTAATTTCTTAAGCGCGAACTACCACGGCTCGGGTTCTGGCGATAGGTGACAAAACAGACGGTCAAACTTAACAATTGCCTAGGAACGTGTGGCATATAATTTCCGAACGGTTCCTTTAGGGGGAGGTGTGGAATGGGTGGTGTTTTTATATGTAATAAAGGTTCATATTTGTGTCAAAAAGAATTCTTGAGGTCAATTACTTTTATAGTGCAGCATATGTGAAGTGGGAATGGAAATGAGTAATATTATCGACTTTGGTGTCGAAACCGGTGTAAAGGGAGTCGCTGTGTTATGTTATGAGTTTTAATGTGCAATTTAAGCAAGAATTCATACCTTAAGCGGGGAAGAAATTAAATTCTGTTATAATACTGAAAATATTTTTAGTCCTGTTATTGTACCGGAAGTATTTTTGAACTCTGTCTAGTTACTGGGAGTATATTTGAGGTTCATATTGTGACGTTTTCGATGCTGGTTTAGTCATGTGTTCACCGGAAAATTATAATATAAAATGAATATAGAAAGGGAATCGAAATAAAAGGAGAATAAATAAAAACCTTAAGGTTTGCTGATGTTGTTATAGTATAAGGGGAGTCAAAAGAAGACTGAAAAACCATAGGTAATGGCAGAGGGAGAGTACAACATGAAGACTAATACAGGGAAACCAAGATAATGGAGTGTAGTATGGGAAATAGTGGAATTACAAAGGGCGATATATTTGAAAGTGATGTTTTGAAGGAGGTTAAGGAATTTGCTACTTGAGTAGGATAGTAAGTTGGAATGCGAGAAGCATAGTAGTCATAAAGAGTAGGATAGCTCAGGGAAGGAAGACTATCGCAAAAAAGAGGAATTTACTTACGGCTAATACAAGTATGAATATTAGGAAATCATTACTAAAAATATTCGTATGGGGTGTGGTGTTATATGGGTACGAAACGTGGACGGTAGGAGTTGCAGAAAGGAAAACAATAAACTTTTATCAAATGTGGTGGTATAGGAGAATGCTTAAAATTAGATGGGTGGGTAGAATATGTTTGGAATTTTATGATGATCCAAAGACGTAAATACAAGAATAGACAAAAACGTGATGGAATTAAATCGAAGAAGTGTTTGAATAATTTCTGTATTCCAAGATAGTAATTAATAACCAACTTATGGATTGAATCTACTTTTGGATTTAGAGTCATAAGCTATTCTGCTTAGCGTATTCCGTTCTTATTTCCTTCTTATATTATTATCCTATACACTTCCCTCTAATGCTAATTTTATAAGACCCTCATGTCTTAAAACGTGGCTAATTAATCTATCCCTTCTCTTGGTCAACATCCTACATATTGTTCGCTCTTCCCCTATTCTGCTTAGAACTTTCATCTATCTGATTTTCAGCATTTACCTACAGACCTCTATTCTTTTACTTTATGGAACGCCTACCATCCACTTTTCGCACCCATATAACGCCACACTCCATACGAACATTTTAGCAAGAATTTCCTAATATTCACACTTCTATTATCCTTAAGTAAATCCCTCTTCTTCGCGAAAGCCTTCTCTTTATGTCTACTATACTTCTACCGACCCTAGTTACTACGCTCCCCAAGTACCAGAATTCCTTAACTTCCTTCAAAATATCCCTTCCCAATCTGACACCCTTTGTTATTCCACTGTTTCCCACACTACTCTCCATTACCTTGGTTTTCCCTCTATTACTCCTCTTATTAAAGTCTTTCTCCAGGACAACGTTCATGCCATTTATGATGGTTATCAAGTCATCTTGTGACTCCCCTAGTACTACAATATCGTCCGCAAAGCGTAAGGTTTTTATTTATTCTCCTTGCATTATGATTACTTTTCCATATTCCGTTTTAACATTCTTCATCGCTTGTTCTTTATAAAGATTAAACCTCATAGGCGACAGACAACACCCTTCTCTTACTCATTTCTAGATTTCTGTTTCTTTTCTTGCTCTTCAATTGAAATTATATCTGTAGAGGTTACGTATAAGCCTTCTTTATCCATATTTTAACCAGTGCTCTTTAAAATCCTTAATAGTGTGTTCCAGTTTACATTATCAAACTCTTTTTTGCTAAATCTGCAATTGCCATGAGCGTAGGCCTGTTTTATTCTTATCCTGTCTTCTAAAATATTGCTCCTCTTGTCCCTACATTCTTCCTAAACCCCAACTAATCTTCTCCTAACTCGCATTTTATTTGACGTTCCATCCTCCTATATACTATTTTCGTTCATATTTTGCATGCATGAGATACTAAACTAATTGTCCTGTGCTGTTCGCAAAGTCTTCTTTGGCAAAGAAAATTGTAGCGTACTCTATTTAATATTTGTTTACATTTCACGCACTTATTAATATTTTGTGACATCTTACTGTCCTACAGCATTCCGATTTTTAACATCGATCCCTGGCGGAAAACTTACGCATCAATCTGAATGTTCTACTTGTTATTGGAACTGTCGTAGATAATCTCCAGGGCGTCGTTTGTGTAGATTCTGCTGCGTCAGTCCTGTCTTGTGTCCATATTCATAAGTTTGGGCTCAATTCCCTTACTGGTTTCATGCTACATCGCCACTGTGCAACAAAGCCCCTTACATATGTCGTGGTTTATGATGATTTGTTTACAATTCTTATTCCTGCGAGTAAATAAAATAGTTTGTCAAACGCTCTTAAAATTTAACAATAAGGTAAACTTTCCCACGAATTTTTTGATCGCCAACAAACCTTCACATTAATAGACTAAAATACTATAATTACTGCATACAGTTAACGTATGGATCAATTACAACTTGAGCCACAAAAATGGGTTGACTTAATATCTGAAACTTGAGTTAATAATTTTTTGTAGGGTTAAAAATGAAAGTGGTTAAGCATCTTATCTTACCAACGGAATTTATTGCATTATTTAGATAACGCAACATTATTTATTAAATAGCATACACGATCGTTGTGCTGTATTTAAATACCGCCAAATAATAAATTATAATAGTAATTTCAACAATAAAACGAAATACGATATAAGCAGACTACATACTAAAACTTTTCTTATGGCGATGAGGTCCGGACGATTTAGTGTGTCGATTGTGATTCAAACTTAACCCGGTTGTTATGAAAAAATTTCCTTTACCCTGCAGATATTCGATTACAGTGATTCGAGTCAATGGCTGCAGGATGTCATGTAATTAAAACATCTAAAATATTATAATTAGTTTCATAAATGTTGGTTGGTTGTTTTACCACTCTACTGAAATTTTATTTATATTACTGTGTTAATAATTTAATCTAGAATATTAATGGTACGAGGAAGGTTGAAGTTTTAAGCGCTCCTGATATGTAAAAATTGGTCAATAGATAACCAAGTGGGGGACCTGTCATTGTAGAAGACGAATCTAGGATTTATTTACGCTTGAGCATTTAGTAATCATCCGTTTTCTAAACAGTGTATTATTTTTAAAATTAGGAATTATGTCGTCATTTTTCAACTTATTGCAAAATTTACAGTCGCAGAACGTGCTTAATTCATTATTTTCTTAGTTTGTTTAAAATAAAAGCCCATCATTATATTTCATACAATTTATAACGTGTCCGTAGCCGTATATGAATACAGTTGCAGGTTTGTTTTTACAATTTCAGTTCACTTTTTGACATATTAGTTGACACGACGTTAAACTTTAATAATAATAAAATAATTCACTTTTCAGAATATAATATAGAGAACGAATCTATGACTTTTAAGTCTATATTGTAGGTCTTTCAGGATTGTATTGACGGCTTAATTTTGATAGATTTGTTTTTTATTTGAAATTGGATTTTAAAATTCAATAATTGAAAGTATAAAGAATGGAAGTTTAATATTAATCCAAACCATATCACGTTTCTGTAAAAAAAGAATCAAACCAAGTCTGTACGACGGTTTTCTTGTAAACGTATTTTAATTTATAAATGATTTAATAAGTCTCTTTGCCAGTAATTTATAATTTAAACATTAACTGTTAAGACGTTTTATTTTCGGTCGGAGGAATCATGGTTCCATGTACAGCGATATATTTACCTGAAGATGTGTCAAATGAGAGACGAAACGTCGTAACATTTCATATTTAAATAATAAATTACTGACAAGAGGATAATTAAAGGATTTATATATTTAATTGTCACAAAAAATTATTTAATTACACTTTTAATTTATTTTATACTGTTATATATTTTTTGAATTAATATAATGTACCCATATAATTATTTTAAGTGTTATAGAAATTATTATAAGAATATATTTTAATTTATTTAATATTGTAATCATTAAATACTTATTGTACGTAAATAAGTTTTTGTAATAAATAAAAAGTATCCTATTTTTACTCATTATTAACATATCCTTTCTAATTCAAAATTTATTTATGCATAATTTACAGATAAATCTGTTTTGGAATACAAAGTATTCTATTATTTATTATTCTAGTTATATTTGATATGAATTCATTTCTTTTGAAGAGAAATGGCATCATGTTTGAGGAGGATGTAGGGCTTATATAAGAGTATCAAGTAAAAGGCAATTTATAAGCATTTCTTCTAAAATATAAACTCCAGAAACATTTAGAAATACTTAGCAAATATACAAACGCAAATAAAAACCACGGCATACCGTTACGTAACATATTTGAGGAAGATATTTTCGCTTTTCCTATGCTGCACGTTTTCTCGTTATGCAAGCAAGACTGCAATGCTGCATCTGATTACGCGTTTCAGATACGAAGCTTCGTTATATAAGTTCGCAATTCAACTCCCAGTACGTGAGGTGGCGCCAGATTTTTCTCGCCATAAAAAGCGTCGTGGGAAGCGCAAATATATCTGCTATTCTCAACTCACACAGATTTTATGCTCTCTCCGACCCTCTCAGACTCGGCTTTCATTAAAGTTATTTATAATGCTTTCTCGTGCGTCGGTAATGATGGCCAATCAGTTTTCTATTTGTGTTTGCTAGTTATGGACCTTCTTTGAAAGAAAAGGAGGCTGTATAAATAAAATTCCATTCTATTATGTAAGTATTATTTTAAGCACTATAGAATAATGATGATAATTTGTCCCTTGTTTTTATCAGTCGCGTAATAAAATATATCAATTTTGATTTCTAAATTTTATTAGGAGCTTTCGGCAATTGCCATAATCATCTTCCTATAATTTGAAAGCAAAAATTTCTAAATTTCTTCATGAAAAAGTATGTTATTCCAGAGCATTTTTTTTTGAACTTTGGAGTTCCAGAAGTTCATGCTCATGTGCTCACCGAGCACAACCGGCAACATATGTAATCATAAATAAAATGTTCCTTTTAATGTCAAATACCCCTTTTCCTAATAGCCTTTAAAATTTTGACTGTTTATTATTTTACAGTTTCAAATTAATTGATTATGTGGCACGGTATTATGTTTTTAAATGTAGACTGAATAAATGACTCCTAATTCATATTTGATCCTAAACCGCAATAATATTAGCAGAACATTGATCTTTCATGATTCAGAAATATATTTATACTACAAAAATATCATGTCTATTCAGGATTGTCTACAATAAAGGAATAAACCAGAAAACTATTAGTTTAGTACCCCATGCGTACAAAATAATAACGAAAATAGTATACATAAATAATATGAGTTAGGAGAAGATCAGTTAAGTTTTAGCAAGAATGTAGGGACACGAGAAACAATTTTGAATCTGCGTCTAATTTTAGAAGACAGGATCAGAAATAACAGGCCTACTCTCATGGCAATTGCAGAATTGGAAAAAGCCTTTGATAATGTAAAGTTGAACAAACTATTAAGAATTTGTAAGATGATAGGAATAAAATATTGAGAAAGAAGAGTTGCCTATAACCCTTACAGAAGGCAGGCACCAGAAATTAGAAATGAAGGTCAAGAAAATAAAGCAATACTCAAGAAAAGCGTAAGACAAGGATGCAGTCTATCGCCCATGCTCTTTAACATATATACACAACATGCGATAAAGAAAGTTAAAACAGAAACTGAAAAAACGCATACTGAAAGGAGAAGAAATAAAAACTCTATGGTTTTTCGATGGTACTGTAGTATTAGGGGAGTCAGAAGAAGACTTGGAAACATCATAAATGATTGAACGTGATCCTGAAGGAAGAATACAGCATGAGGATTAATAGAGAAAAACCAAGGTGATGGAGTGTCGTATGGGAAACAGTGGAATAGCAAAGTATGTCAGGTTGGGAAGAGATATTTGGAAGATAGTTGAGGAATTCTGCTACTTGGGCAGTATAATAACTGAGAATTGTAGAAGCATAGTAGACATAAAGAGTAGAATTGTTCAGACAAGAAAGGATAGAAGCTTTTAAATGTTGTGGTATAAAAGAATGCCTAAAATCAGATAGCTGGATAGGCTCACTAACCAGGAAGTTCTAACCAAATTAAGAGAAGAGAGAACAACATGGAGGACTTTGACTAAGAGAACGGATAGATTAGTAGGACATGTTTTGAGACATTAGGGTCTTGTAAAATTAGCATTAAAGGTAAGTGTGTGGGGTAAGAACAGAAGAGAGAGACCAAGGATGGGATACGCTAAACAGTTTAGGGAGGATGTGGGATGTGGCTAGTTATATAGAAAAGCAAGGCTTGCTCAGAATAGGTTAGCTAGGAGGGCTGCGTCAGACCAGTCTAAGAACTGAAAATTTCAACAACAAATGATTTATTTAGAACATTTAGTTCAATAAAACATTCAATCACAGATCGTAAGATTACTTAATATGATGGAAGCAGTACTTAAGGAGAAACATAAACCTCAATTTTCACCATACGAAAAACATATTTAATATACATATTCAAATGTCAAGTTATTCTCTGCCTCATGATTCGCTTGATGTAACGTGTAAACGGCTCAAAGCTGCTTGCTGCTATAACAGCTTATCTCGAGCTATGAATAACATTGTGTTGACGGCTATAAACGCAATATATTCTCCCCAGTTCCTGATCCCTATCATTTAATTCCGTTTTACCGTGAGAACACTTTTTATAACCAAAGATAAGCCGGATACTTCCTACCAAAAATATTTAGAACCCAGCTGGTACTGAAAATACTCGAAATTGCAACACAGAAAATAAAACAATTGTGAAACATATGAGAAAAAGTTGAGAACTGGAATTCAGATAGAGGAAAAAATTAAATTGATAATTTATTAAAAAATAAGACAAAAAGTATTCTGAATATTTTTGTCTTTCAGAAAAAATCGGAAGTTAATGCAGCTTCTCCATATACAAACCTTCTTATAAAATTACAAATGTTATGTTTTTTGAAAGACTGCCAAGGTTGTCACCTGAAAAGTATTTATTATTGAATTCAAAGAAATCACTGTTATTCTCTTAAAATAGTATCTACTAAAATGTAAATTATTTATCATGAACTAACCATTTTCAGTTTTCAATATGTAAGTATGTTGTATATTAGTTAATTTATAGGACGCTGCTTCCGAAGTTTGGATTGAAGAATAATGTATTGTTATTAATCCATTGCTCTAAGCACTAAAAATATTTTCCTAAAAACTAGTTGTTGAATTTAGTTAAAAGTGTACAAGTAATTTATCTGTTATGAAGTACTGGAGTCGTGTTCTAAAATTATTATTGAACTTTCTTTCCTTGCCTATAAAAGTAATATTTTAGTTCTAAAATTCTGTTGGAACTGTCTAGTAAAAGCGCTTATCAATCGCCGTAGTCTATGATTGTGTTCATTTCTCGAAAAATGGACAGTAGACTGAATTCTGTAAGCTTGAACTTTAAAATCACGGAATTGAAATGACTAGTTCATCGATGAATGCAAATTTTTCCTGATTTTCATGTCTGTTGAAAATTGGTTTAAATTAATTGATAGTGATTCTATTGCGTAATTTATGGTCTACGAATAAAAAAAGTCTGAAGGAGGAGGAAGAATGAAAGGTAAATTTTTTGAAAAATGTATAAACGAAGCAATCAAAACTACGACACAAGAATCAATATTCATAGAGGCAGAAACATATTCAATTCAACTTAATCAAGAGATATCGGCAATTCAGTTTCTCAGTTTTACAATAAAACCATTTCTTAGCCATCATAAGAAATATTGGAAAATCATGATTAGGGAAAGACGGGGCGGAACGGAATATTTATTGTTTCACAATTTATGAACAATTATGGAAAAAGAAAAATGACTTCATGAAAGTATAAAAAATTAATTTATTCTATTATTTACTAATCTAATATCAATACAACGTAAAACAACGAATTTAGGTTTTTGCTGGATTTTTAAAACGAAACTTACAAATTTTCCGTTCTGCCCCACCCGCCGGGGCAGTGCGGGATAGTATGTTTTGTATATACAATTAGTTAAATATATTAAATTTAATTTAAGAAAATCTTAATATCTTTTGTGCTTATTTATTATATTTATTTAGCGTACGGTTTATAGCTTTATCAGTTTTTCCTTTCGCAAAACGAGTTTTTTGCAACTGCACAGTCTTTTTCCTTTCCATTGTTACTTATTTTCTGAATCTATTCTTTTTTAGTATAGCATCCTATAGCTCACTATTATAAGTGGTGTCTGCCAGTTTTTCCTTCTTTTCTTGAGAACACATTACATTATGCCTTAAACAGTAGCATTCCTTTTCGCCCCGCACGCTAGTTTCAATTTAAGGTTTTTCACCGAGCCTTAATACAAGGAGATTTAAAACTTATACGTAACTTATATACAGCTAAACATTGTTTAGGAATATATACCATTAAAGAGTTAAAAGCTAGGAGTTTTTTTAATTATCTTCTGTCGAAATGCTCCGAAAATTGTAAAGTCACGGATGTAAGATGACAAGACAAGAATTCATTCGCAAGGTGGAGTCAAAACGTGGTCAAGTCGGCTGCCAGAACGTCTTCCTTGACCAGGTACAATGTTCCACCCCTATTTACTAACTTCCAGTACTATCCAGAATAAAAATAGGGCATCCGGTTCAATCCCGCTATCCCGTTTCACCCCCACTTCCCCTACATACATTTTGAAAAACTAATAATTAAACTATGTAGAACTTTAACAATTACTTCAACCAAATTTTATTCTTTTATAGATATATTTAAAAAATTTCAAAGTAATATAATTTATATATTAGTTGTATTAGCTTTAGTAATATTGAAATAAATGATTTTTGCTAGAAGTTGTAATAGTTTCAATCGTACAATTACATGAAAATGATGATATATTTTTAAATAGTTACGAAAGCGCAGTTCACTGCCTCAATAGAAGTTTCATAAGACCTGTCCCAGCAATGCAAATCGCTCATTTATTTGACGCTGTTTGGTTTTGATGCGTTCCATTAGCAAAGCAAATTTAAACGCAAACAATGGTAGGTTACATAAAGACGGCTTGTCTACTGTCATAAATAAAGCCTCACGGGAAATCAGCTTATTAACTGAGAGAAGCAGCACAATAGGTATCTGGATGCTTAAAAATGGTTACGAGATGACAATTCATGACGAGATTCAGATGCCAATGGATTACATTTATTCCGAGCTTCTTTTTCTTTCTGTTTAGATTCTTCCAAGATTTCTTTTCAGACGAAGTTTAAGGGAGCCAAGGAAAGGGCCAACAACGATGAAATTCGAAGAACATCGTAGGAGAGTGAAAGTGAAATTCAACCTCCATTTGCACTCATTGCCATTGGGGACCCTTGCCCATTATTTTCAATGTCACAAATTCATTACTAACACAAAAAATATGGGATTTATGAATTTACAATTACCAACATATTTAATTTTAGCCCACAATTTATAAATAGTATATGTTTTTGTAGTAATCAGTCCTCAGACTGTTCTGAAGAAATTCTCCATGTAAACCTATTCTGAGCAAGCCTTTCCATTTGTACACAACTAGCACGTCCCACATCCTCCCTAACCTGCTTAGCGTATTCTATCCTTGACTTCCCTCTTCGGATCTCATCCGACAGACTTCCCATTCTCTTGGTCAAAGTCCTCCATATTGGTCTCTCTTCTCTTAGTTTGGTTAGAACTTTCTTCCTGATTAGTTACTCTATCCAACTATCTGATTTTCAGCATTATACTACAGCACCTCTTTTTAAAAGTTCGTATTTTTTTCTTTTCTGCAACTCATACCGTCCATATAACGATACTGTCCATACGAACATATTTGGTAATAATTTTCTATTATTCATAATTTTATTAGCCACAAGTAAATTTCTCTGTTTTTGTAAAAGCCTTTCTTGCCTGTGCCATACTACTATGCTTCTATCATCCCTATTTATTATGCTGCCTAATAACCTGGGCTATCCTACTCTTTATGTCCGCTATAATTCTACCATCCCTAATTTTATGCTACCCAAGTAGTAGAATTCATTAACTTCCTTTAAAATATCCCTTCCCTACCTAACAGCCTTTGTAATTCCATTGTTTCCCATACTACACTCCATAACATAGGTTTTCCCTCTATTAATTCTCATGTTGTACTATTTCTCCAGAACTACGTTCATGCTATTTATTATGTTTTGTTAGTCTTCTTCTGACTCCCCTAATGCTACAATATCATCGGTAAACCGTTGGGTTTTTATTTCTTCTCCTTGCAGTATGATTCCTTTTCCATACTTATTTTTAACTTTCTTCATCGCTGATATGAAGAGCATGGTCGACAGACTGCATTCTTGTCTTGATTTTTCTTATTATTTCTTCTAGAATTCGACTCAAAATAAATTTCTTCTCTGGTCTTCCTAAAACCAAACTGGTGTTCTAAATCGAATTAAATTTGACATTCCATACTCCTATATAATATTTTCGATATGTTTTGACCGTGAGGACGTCTATCACAGGTATTTCTTCCCAAGATTGACTGCGGGGCTCATCTGACTCCGTTGGGAATGCCTCGTACTCTCTCTGGTTTCTTAAAAGTTCATACATGCCGAGTCACCTTCACCTTTTTTAGGAGGTGTATGTACTGGGATCGAAAATGGTAAGAGTTGTTCGCTGATCAATCGGCCAACTGCCTCCTAAAACCGGTGAAGACATGGAGAAGGAAATGCTGCGACCGCACAGCAGACTTTTCGCACGTCTTTCGGAAGGCGTGAGAATAGTACCTAATGCACGACCTACCTTATGCAGGTTTTCTAGGGTGAAACAACGAGTAGGATTCTTAAACTACAGCTCGGGAGCTCTAGTCAATCCTTTGCTACATTGCTCTACCTTCCGCATCCCCCCTTTCCAATTCTCTTCCAATGCTATTAAAGGGGAGTTGCCTGTTTAGGATCATCCTCACGTATCCTGTTAAACAAAAAAAAAATAGTTCGCATGCTTGAAATACTTATCGTTCTGATCTGTTCGCATCTATTTGCCCCATCAAATTGAAGGCTTTTTAATACATCTTTTCAATATGCTCACCTTTAATTATATGGGAGACGTTCAACCTGAAAAAAAATTCTTGCAACACTTTGGTTAACAAGTTCGGTGTAATTGAAGTTATAACATCTTTGTGAACGCTGGTAGTCGAGGGACGAAAACTCGATCTTCTATAAACCCACAACAATGAAGTGAGTAATTTTGGGAAACGATCCGAGATATTGTTTGACGCTAAGATACGAGAAATAACAAAAAACATGCTTTTGTTACTCGCGCATGTGCTTATCAAAAGCAGCTTGAGTTACTCTTTAATTCTGATCCTTAAACATTCTAAAACGCTTACTGTTGACCCAGTTCTTATAGCTAGGACAGTCTTTTATAGACAAGGAGAATTATTTAGTAAAGTGGTTAATTATGTCAAATTTTGATTTAAATATATTTTATTATGTAGGGTTATATATCTTAAGTTCATTTCTGAGTAGTGACTTAGATACAAGTTTAATTCGTATATATTATAAACTAGAGTATGTAACCGAATTTACAACATTTTCTTGCAATATATTGCTCAGCTATTTTTGACGTTCTCTGTGAATAATTCTACGTTTGTAGTAGTTGGCACTGAACGGTAAAACTAAACTTTAAAGATTAAGCGAATAAAATACTTACTTGCCGATTTTCGTCTAGCCTATTACTTTTGAAAACGCTATAATTTCCCTTGAGATTCATTAGAGCTGAAAGGCGTCCAAGAAGATACGAACTAGTTTTAAATAAGATTTTATGTTTCTGTTCGCGTTTAAGTACATTATTATTCTCTTGACTAAAAATACATTTTCCACTCACATAAAATACTATACCCGAGGTACGAAGAACGATTTAAGTGAATAGCTATTCCGAGGTCCTAAACTTCTGAGATTATTTTGCTCTCAAGAATAACTACAAATTGCTGTAACAAAAAGAGACGACTGTCAGTATTTTCATACAGACGCTATAACAAAAGCGACGATTATTAAGACAATATGCACAATTTATCAGAGAAAATTTCATAGTAATATTTGGGCTATTATGATATTAGACAATATTAGCAAACAAACAAATAAAAAAAATTAATACACTGCTACTAGACAAAGAACGTCTGAGCTTTCTTTAGACGTTGAGAATAGGTCTTTTTGAATGATTCGTGCCACAACTCAGACCCGGCTATACCAATATCATGTTCCTCGTGGTTGGTTTGATGTATGGTGCTGGGTCCTTTTCGATTAGTAACAGGAGAAGATCATTTTATCGCGTCTACTATTTACAAAAAATTGCGTAGTAATTTCGTCTGCCTTTAGCCTAATTTATTACTTAAGGAAATTTTAAAGTAATAGAGACTTTTTTAAATATTCTTATGAACTTCAGAGTCACAAAAAGGGAATGTTATTTCGACCGAAATCATGAAAGAGTTTAGTGTACATTATATTACTGTATTGGATACACTAGCTTATTGTGTTTCAAAGAACTCAAACTGAAGAAAAAACGTTTTAACCCATATATAAACGTTTTAGTTACACTACATAAAATTCGTTCTCGATGAAGAAATTACGAATTGTCCTTTAACGGACAAAGACTGAAAACTTCAACTCGAAAATTTAAAACTGAAATCATATAGCAATCTCAAATCATACTCGACTCTAAGCAGTCTGTCTTACTCCACAAAATCAAGTTAGTACCATTTTTAGCGCCTTTGAATTGGTCTTTCTCCGAAAAATTTCCGAAAATATGCCCTTTATGGGTTTAGTGATTAATTAGAATATGGGGGCGGTTGATATTACCGTTGATGAAATCTAAGAGTATTTGTGAAGGATAACGTTTAAAATCACTCTTTCTACATCTACAACTAGCCTCGGAGACACTTGGTTTTTCTCTTATAAATTTTATAGAAAACACAGTGCTATTTTTTGATAATAACGTTTTTGGATTTACTAATTTTTCACACCTGAAGTTCCAATGATAGGAACGAAACGTTGTGTTATATATTGTAGTTAATAAATGTTACCTCCTACACTTCTGACGGATTGGCCGTTATTAATCTCATGGAATCTTTCTTTTATTTTATGTACGGAAAAGCTAACCGAAGTTTTCCCTAATACGTCACAATAATTTGAAAACTATATGAACGTTCTGTGAGGATGAAGTTTCTAATTGTTTTTCTAAAACAGTGTCCTTCTTTGATAGCAAATCCAGCAAATCGCGTGATTCATTAAACTGTAACATACTAACAATGATTTTTCAAACGATTTCTCTATGCTAGTTTTTGATGTAATTCCTGACTAATTGTCTTTTAAAGAAACAGCCTAATGGAATTGTAACATTTTTCATGACTCTGGAATGAAATTGTTTAATTTTGGTCCTAATTTTTGAAAATGGTGATGAATCGAAATAATTTATTTTTATACTTATTGTACAACTCGAACATTTTCCAACATGAACCGCAAATACATACGTTTAAAATATGAATCAATGCATACTGCTCAACAATTAGCTATTTATGCAATCTTCTTTGCACTGTTACATTCGCTTTACAATTCTAAAGATTGCAGAGTGTTAGCCTCTTTTCCTGATGGAAGCAATTAAATAGGCTTCCTTTTGAGCCATTTTTAATTAATTTATTATCTTCACGTTACAATTTTTAATTTATTGTACATTAAAATACATTTAACGTTACAACGCGGCAAATTATTAAGCAGATAAATTATTTTTGATAGTAATGCAATTTAGTGTTTAAGTTAACATGGGACGTTAGATGCGCAGTAGAGAAAGAAGAAGGAGAGTATTATCTTTTGAGGTGGAACTTCCCCTTCAAGCGGACTGGCGGAACGCTACTTCATTGTTAAAAACAGAAATTGTATTCTTACGAGTGAGATATGGAGACTGCGACAACGACTAATTAAAACATAATGTACTTATTATCTATTACATTTTACGAATGAGTCTCTTGACATAGAACATATCCTGAAATGACAGCAATATATTTCCTAGCGCCAATTGCTTTTAAACTACCAAATTGCGTTCACAAATAGTGGAGTTAAAGTGAGTCCTGTCTACCCCCACCGCAATACGGAAGGAGTTTTCCACTGCTCATTGTGTTGACACACGACTAGCTAAATCTTCCGAACTGTACACATCGATAAAGTGCATGACTATAATTTACATGCATTCTTCGGTATATAACTGATTTATTTATTAAGGTTTTTCTATTATACAGTTTAGAAGTGTGGGACTGCATTGTTTTGTTAGGATGGATGCATCGGTTATACACTTTGGATTTGATTGTCAGGATGACTTTGTACCCGCCCGTTCCATATTTCGAAAGATTTCCATATTTCTTTACTGATTTCCTTTTGTCATTAATGTATTTCGTAACAATTTATGTATTTGTCATTTAACATATTTTTTCACTTTAATTAAATCATATTGCTAAATAAGTACTTAATACTATACAATAATAATTTAGAAATAAAAATTATTTTAAATTGCTTCAAAGCTAACATCACACTAATATCATCTCTAAATGAACTAAAATAAATCTTTAATATCATTGTAAATAAATGTTTTAACATTTAAAAAATAATTTTTTATTATTTTTTCATTATTAGGTAACTTAAAAATCATATAACTTTCAAATAAAATATAATCTTCAAATTTGGTTTACACCTAAATGTAGCTCAGAATTCAAGTTTTATAAACATCTCTCACAATTTCTAAACCCACCAAATTATTTTGTAGTCAAATTTTTTACCATATCCATTGTTGGAACAATGGGACGAGCAAGTTGCAAACATGCACATCTGACACTATTGATGCATGATATCTAGGCCACACAGATGTTGTCAACAGTGATGCCAGACCATCTAAAAGTACAAAATTTATCGTCTAAATTTTAACATAAACACATAATTTAAAAATGTAGATAATTCCAGACATAACTTTTACAGACGACTGCCATCTACAATTTTCCATACACGTTTTATAATTTTCAAAACATGCATTTTTCCTGACACAAGTACAGATTGCAGCACTATTGTACGTTTGACAACATCACTCCCTCCCATGACACACACTTGGAGAGCTCATTACACAAGTAAAATTAGTGACTTCGGTCCTGCAACTGGCCGTGTTCGAGCGTATTTTTATTGATGCTTCGGTTTAGAATCTTACAACGAGTTGGGACTTAAAAAATATCATGGCAAGCTAAACCTGATACAAGCCACGGTGATATCAGGACTTTGAAATAATATCAGTGATTTTAAACATTCATTGACACAAGGAGTTCAACCCTAATAGTAGTCCGGGAGATTACCTATTAATGTACTGGCTCAGTACTCCGAACAGTTAAACATTACGATGAAACAACCTGTAGCCAATATTGTGGTGTGCCTTAGTTCATATTGTGAAGTGTGGACTGACGACTTGCGACATATACATGCTGCAGCAGCGACTCCTACAGAACCATACCTTGGTTCTGACTTGGCCGGTGAATCTTCTGAGGGAATCGTGTTAGACATCACGGTTGGTTTTCAACACCAAGTCTTCCTTTGCCGCTGAGCATCGTCTTCTGCCACAGCTGACCAACGGGTTTTCGTCGAGATCAACTTTTGGGACGCATGTTTATATACGGCGAAGTCGCACCATTATTATTATTTTATTGTAAAAATACCAAAATACAGTGCAATAAAATTGTGCAAACCGAGATTCTTAACGCGGAAAATTAAGTCTTTTCTCAAATTAAACTAAATTTGACTTTTGTAAATATCTAATTTTAAAGTGTGAATGACGCTATTGATAAATCATTATTTTATTTGTCAGTGTATGTCAATATTTAGAGTGTTTAATCATTAACAAATTAAGTGAGATTTCATGACGGATTATGTAAATATTTTGCTTTTGTACATAGATTTGTTCTAATCAAGTGGTGATAAGAGATTCAGTAATTACGTATTACTTCTGACATTTCTGTGAACCGAACTAAGATTCAGATTTTTCAGATTAAGCAAAATTTATAATCTACGATCGACTTGTTCAAAGGTGGTAAGAGCGTGGGGACCCAATCCTGAATATTTATTTTATACTCGGTTTATTTTTGTAAACTTGTAGAAAATCGCGAACATAAATTCTATTTCTGTAAAAAGTACTTGTTCAAAATTCATTTACCGTTGTCTCTATCGAAAAATTTATGTACTTCAAATTTGTTATATTTGTATTTGTGTGTTAAGCATAGTAAATATTATACAATTGATAACGACTTTACATTTCCTCAAAGTAACGTCTTGTTTACAATATTCACTTGTATGTAGTCCGAAACCGAAAGTGTTCTACCTGAGGTAGCCGATTACAATTTATTATACACAGTATATACGATCTAACAAAACGGGTTATGTTGCGTTTCGTTCCTCAGCATAGCAGGATGTCCAGTAACACAATTCTCAGTACGGCGCCCATCATGTTTACTCGTACAAACAGCTGACCACACACAGATACCAGTTACGGTAAATTATGAACATGAAGAGTTATCATTTATCGTGTAGCAGCTCCACTCACAGAATCAGTCTAGACTACTTGGTTATTTGCTTAATTCTCAGTAATATCGTTGCGCTACTGATTCGTTAACAACCCTTTAATAATATAATAAACGAAATTAAAATAATTTATTGACAGAAGGAAATTAGAATTTTATTTTTAAAAGTTTCAACCAGAAATGTGTTCTTATTAACAACCAAGTCGAGAGAAACTTAAAGTTGATATATCCTTAGACGTGTTTATTGAATGTTGCGGTGTTTGAGATGGGCTAATTAGCCGCTTGACTGCAGTATTTCCTCTTAACCCGAACTCTACCAGTTGCTAAATACTCGTCTATTGTCTGTATTTGATGCGCTAGACAGGCGCTAATATACGTTTATGAGAGTCATGTTCGTGGCAGCGTGGTGTGGAAGATCAGCTCCGGGAGAGGAAGGCCGGCGCTTGAGTGCTTTCCTGTGTCTGCTCTAACGAATGACAATTTGGCAGGTCGCCGTTCGATGAATCCAGTTAGACTTGCTGTAATTGCGTCCACGCATTGACATTCACAGCTCCTCGCCACCAAGCGCGTGTCACCAAATTTTAATTCGCACCGCGTTCTTTGGCTACAAGCTTTGCATATTTTTCTCGTCACTCTCTAAATGTTGGAATAGTTTTCATCAAGTATTTTATGATTTATTACTACCAAACGTAGTGAGAAAGCGTCACTCAAAGAATTAAGTAATAAAATTCACCATATTGGGTATACTGTTAGTTTATTTATATTTATTGGTAGTTCTGTAATTAGATTATTCAATGATCTTGTAATTTAAATCCGGTACAACGTTATTGATTGCAACTGTACACCTTTCAGTGAAAACAGTTCTATCCCCTCTTATGAATTTCAAGTTGTTAATTTAGTCCCACATATTGGTCTGAGTTGAAGCAAAAGTGAAAATAGGAGGAAGGAAGGTAAATAATAGTGAAAATAATGGAGTTTGAAAATCGAAGGAAACGAAACAGCAAGACAGAATGTGTAAAAAATAAGAGTGGCAAACATTTGTTAATATGTTAACAAATATACGTTTGATGAAAATATAAAACGTCTGTGTTAAAAGTATAGTATACTAATGTTGGAAGGATATACCTGTGGGTGCTTTCTCTCTTAGGTATTTTTCCATAAAGGGAGGGTTGGGCTTACCTTTGGTAATTCCTATTTCTCTGTCTGGTTTTAAGGTTCTGACATGCCGAGACACCTTAATCTCTTTTGGGAGGTGTATGTACTGGCGTCGCAGACTTCGGTCATACAGTAAGAGTTTCCATTGCTCCCATTGGATCAATTGGCCAGCTGCATCCTAAAAATTGCAGAGGCGCGGAGAAGGGAATGATGCGAACCCACAGAAAATTCCTGTCCCGTCAATCGGAAAGGCGTGTGAATAGTACTGACCTACCTGATGCTTGTTTTCAAAGGTTTTACCTACATTTATTTTCGGTGAATCACTGTGTAGGATCCATAAACTATACCTTGCTCTACTTCCCTATTCAATTCCTTCCTACGCTATTAAATGGTAGTTGTCTGCTTCAGGATCACCCTCGTGTAGTCTCTTATCCTAAGATTAGTACAGTAAACTAATTAAAGAAATTAATTAGCCAAGTTTCAGCCACAAAATATGTGATAAAGTATAATCCACAGAATATCTCTGCAACGTTTGCTGCTTTCATCAGATTGTTGACAAACGAAAGAGCCGCAAGAACGACACATCCGCCAAAAACGTTTCAGTTGTTTACATGGTTTGTATTTTTCAACTACCGTACGAAAGCGAAAACAATTGAAGAAATGTTGTTTATTATTTACTTAATCACTTAGTTTTGTCGTTGTGTAATTGCAATAAAACTGGAATATTAACCATCAAACAATAACCTAAAAAAATTTGACCAGTCAAATTAGGGAATTAGTTTTTTCTCACTAATAAGTTTACAAAGCAGAGCCCATTTGATTATGAATCATTCAATATGTTTGTCGTACAATGGCCCTGACTTTTTCACCTTTTTTAATACTTTTTCATATTTTTTATCTATATTTCGCGGTGTTACTTCCTATCATTTATAATGATAACACATATTGGTGTTCATATGGTCTGCAGTGAGTATTTACGCAAGCTTATTATGGCTTTTATGGAGTGTGATGAAATCCCATTCGCACTTGAATGCTCCTGGAGGAGGGTCGCCTCACAAAGAGCTGTCCAAACACGGCCCGTACGAGATTGCATGCTCCGGGAACGAGCCAACTGCTAAGACAAGTAATCAACTACCAAAACAAAAGTTTCGGTGACCATTTAAGGGGAGTGTGAAGGCTGCTTCTTTCTAATGTTAAAAGTTATTTACTATAATTAGAATTTTAATTTTCAATTTGTTTATCAAGATCTATTTTTAAAGAAAAATTTAGAAGATACATGCATTTTGGAGCTAATTACAATCCATAGTTTTTGTCCTGTATAAGCTTTGAATAAAAAATGCAGCCTTCTTGTCTCCCTCCTTTTTGAAAAGAACTCCTTACTTAGTTGTTCTAAATATGGGTATTATACCAATAAAAACAACCCAAATGTTATGGTATTATTCAGTTCATTTGTAATCAGTTAGTGTGTATCATACAATAATTCACCAAGAAAGTCCCTTAAATAGGATTAATTTTGGAAAAAATACACCTTTATGAGGGATATAAACTGATAAAATGGCCAGAGGACCTGATAAATTTGAATTACACGTGTGCTGTTCCAAAGTTATTACCTATAGTTATTTAAATAAATATAGAACATTAGTTTCCAGATATTTTATTAACAATCATAACCTTACATCACACGCTTCTCCTTCACTGAGTCAAAGTATCGCTGTTTTGTGTTATCCCTTTGTTACAGAGTTAAAAAATCTTAAAAACAACAACAATTTAATGACCCGGCGACTGTGAAGTCAGATCAGTGATTAGTTTCTGCAATGAAAGGAACGTTACGCCAGCCAAAATTGATCGGAAATTTGTGAGGTGTATGGGAAAGCAATAATAAGTGATGGAACGGTGTGGAAGTTGATTAGACAGTCTGAAGAAGGTCGCGAAAACGTGCACGATGAGCCGTAGGGTAGCCGACCGTCTGTGATCACAGATAGAATCTTTCTTTGACGAAGTCCTAGAAGAACTGGCTTCCCCTTGGCATCAAGTGGCTGAATGCCGGCGGTGACTATGTGGAAAAGTAATATGAGATGTAATATAATGGTTAGTATTGTCTGGAAAATAATTTTACGCTATTTTTTAAATAAATATAGGTACTTTCATTAAAGCAGCATTTGTACAAATATATTTATTAGGAATATGAGGGCACAGAGGAGTTAAGCAAATTAACAATAGAAGGGGATTGACAAACTTTTCTTTTCAGTTTTGCACATTATTGGATTCGTAATTATGTAAATTTTAATTTCGTTGTGGTGTTGTAGCAATAGTATTTATGAAGCTCATGCTATTTTCGCTAAAGGCTCCAAAGTGCACGTATATGTTTGCTTTGTCGGGCAATAGCGGGAGAAGGAGGCGGTCGTAGGTTCAAGTAATGGCTCTTTAGGTGACAAATAGCCATAGTGTGGGCAATCACAGACCGTTGTTAGGGCGCATGTAAGTGAACTTTGGACGCTTCGTGCGTATAAATCCATCGGAGGCGTGGTGATCTTCATAATGGCGAGAGTTGTCCGCAGGGGTTAATGGCTGTCATGAATATTCAGAGCGATGGTGTCTCCGTCTTCAGGGACCACGAAAATAATTGTCTTAACGGCCGTATCGTAACAAAATTCACCTCAAACGATACTCTTTTGGCAGCGGAACAAACATAACGCACGAGTAAAAAGTAGCGAAATTTATTTTTTAGGAAAAATAAAATTGAAGAAGTATTTATAAAATTGTACTCTTACGCAACACAAGTGGAAACGTGCCACGTCTTAACAACATTGACGATCAATTTAACTGATACTTGTTTAATACACTGATTTACAAAAAAAGGAAGAAACTTCTGCTAGGGAAGAGTAGCTCTTCCCCGTACGTTTTCACACCTAAATCAATCTATAAAACCACTCATAATCAACATCAACGATTTGCGTTAGTTGTAGAATTACGATAATAGTTTATTTTGATGTAAGGTATCAAATATTGATTGTCACTAAAGATGAACAAATACAAATATGAAACAAAAAATGTGTAGAACGTCAATATAAGTGATATTAAGTAAACACAATTTGTAGAATAAGTCGTTGTCCCTTCAAACTATTTCTCCGGTCTCATTATCGATAGCAGATTTTCTGGTTGTCATGACGGATTTTTCCTCCAAGTTTAAGAAACAGATTAACAATAACAGATGAGGATAATAATATCTCGAGAGGACCGAGAACCTAACACCACTTAGTATGCAGTTGTCCTAACTACTGAGCTATCCTCTTCGCTTCCTTACCTGTTAACTCGACTTCATCGTCTGTGGCTTTGAATGAAAGCGTTTATTATTTTACTTAAATTACATTTTGTACACTCACATAAACTGCTTTAAAGTTGATTTACATTAGAATCCGTCATAAAAAATACAGGAGCTATATTCATCTGAAACTTAATACATCAATTACTAATTTTAAGTTATATGCTTATTTTATAAGTCATTAAGACTCGATATTTTGCACATAATTTTGGCTTATTTTTAAAATTTTCTCTTAGGCCATTCCACTTGTATTTTCTCTCTTAATGGAATTTTTTATATTTACAGAGTACCATTCATGTTTCGTCAAGTTGTTTACTGTACTCCCCTTTCTAGAGGATACTAAATTACCGTTTGAAGACTCTGTCATCTCATATTCAAATTATACTTAAAGTAAAGTTTTAGCGAATACGTTATTATACTTCCAGTTTTATTTATAGTGTTTTCTTTGAGTTTGTTAATATATATTGCTTCTAGTACACTTGTTTTATGTAATTTGTTGAATCTATATAAAATTTTTATGCTGTTTAGTTTCTTTATGGTACTTTGATAGGGCTGTGTTTGTTTTCGTGTTTGCCTTAGTTACTTTTATGGTTATATTTGATGATTTTATTTTGGTTTATGTGTGCCCTACATAAATTGCCTACAGATTTCTCAGTCAATCTAATAAACAACAATTTTTTCGCCAACCTCCTGTGGTCTAGTGCCTCACCCCACCGAGGTCCCGGCTTCGAAACCTAACACGGACCTGTATGTTTGTGTTGTTTGAGAAACCGTACTATGATACCCCTACGTGGATATAAGTTTCCCCGAATCGTGCACAGTCGCTAATGATCTTTCAAATGATGCAACTATAAATAAAAACTTAAAAAAATTATGGTCAGTTGTAAATATTTTATCTTATGTTTTTTTGATAGCGATGCTATTTTAAGGACAGGTTTGTATTACATATTTTAATTAATTAATGGCATTATTACTCAACGATTTTGTTAATTTTGCTGTTAATTTGTCAACATGATTGGTGATTAGATAATTCGTTTTTATTTTTGATAAATTATTCATTCTAATAGCACCATTATCATTCTGTCATCTTACAGGCCTAGAAGTTGGCGACAGAGCTGATGTCGTTAAAAGTCGCGTTTTAATCATTGTTATACCAGAGAACTTTATATATAAGGAGTTTTGATGCTTGTTCATTTTTTTACAAAAAATATTGTTTGTATTTAGAACATTTTTTAGGAATCACTTGTGTAATTTAAATAGGTTCCTTAGTTACACTATTGCAGATGAATATGGTAAAAACTATTGAAAGCTCCTGTACGGTACTTATAACGGATTTTAATGTAAATTAACATTAAAATAGTTCATGTGATAGTAACTTTTTTATTATAAATCTTTATATATATATTTACAGTTATCTATCGGGGAATTTGTTGTATTTGTATGTTCTTCAAATTAAAATTTACGTTTAGATAATATTTTATTCAATTTCACGTTCCAAACAATAAATTATTTCTCCTTAAAATTTCATTTTATAATTTTTAAAACATTTTCACATTTGTTTGTTTACTTCTTACCGTCTTTACATTGTATGGTTTTTATTTAATTTCTAAGGATTGTACGAGTTTTAAAATTATAGATTTATGATTATTACCATGTCGTTCTGTGAGGAAGAAAGGGAGAATCAGAAACAGCTATGTTGTATAACGTACTGTTTTTAATTTTAGAAGGGATAGATTAATTGGTCACGTTTTGAGACATGACGGTGTCGTAAAATAAGCATTAGAGGGAAGTGTGTGGGGTTAGAACAGGAGAGGAAGGCCAAGTATGGAATGCGCAAAGCAGATTAGAGAGGATGTGGTACTTTATGTGCAAAAAAAAGGCTTGCGCAAAATAGGTTAGCATGATGAATTGCATCAGACCAGTCTGAGGACTGAATACAACACCAACAACACCAGTTTTTAAGAAGTTTAATCCTGTTAAAGATACATGTTTAATATGCTATTCCAACATTATTAACTTTCGTAATATATTTCGAGACAGAGTTAGTGTACATGTATTGTATCTCAACTTTATAGCCTAAAGATAAATTTAATTAATTTGTGTTATGTGAAATTAATTATCTGAGTTGAAGTATAGTTTCTAATATTTATCTGTATGATGTTATGTTTAATTTATGTTATTCTTTATTTAAATTACGGAAACGTCGCCAGTATCAGTTGTATGACACTGGTGCATAAATTTCTTTGTATATCAATCTTATTGATTATTATAAATAAGATAGCAAGGTTAATCTGACAAATAATAAATAAATTACAGTGCTCCTTAATGCTGTGTAAACAGTCAAAAATTTTAATTATTTAAAACTGAAGTCGGCCCTAAAATTAGTGGTAAAACGTTTTGTTTAGTGATATTTAAAATTGTAAGTAATTTATGACTTTAGGCAAGTATAGTGTAATTTACTTATTCATTTCTAGTATCAGAGATTATGAAAAATTTTGACAACATTACGAATTGTAGGTCTTAGTGATACTGGGCAACCATAGTATGAGACGCTGATGAGTCATAGCCCATGAAATACCTGAAAGTGAGACGTTCCATAAGTGATTAACAAATTAATCAAATACCACGATTGCTCTCAGAAATGATGTTTTAAATTTGAAGAATATCGGAGTGCTAGCTACAATCAATGACAGTTATTTTGCAGTGAGGAGGAAAAGGAATGCAAAGTTTTGTCGGGTCGGAGGACGTGTTGCGCCTTTAATCCATCAAGGGTCTCAGCGACTCGCTGTTTGTTTGTCTGATTACCAAGGCGCCCGTTAGACTCCGAAACACAAAAGAAGGGGTTTAATACACTCCAGATATAAGACTAGAATAGGATCTCCCCTCTAAAAACAAGTTACTTCAGCAGAGCATCGTATATCTTCTCACTGTAATTATTTGAACGGAGAACTAACTTGGCGCTAAAATTAAACATTAACTTGAAGAAGTAAAATTTTGACGAAATGTTAAAATAAAACATATATCATACTGCTAGCTTCAATAACTGGGAAACCGTATTCACATGGCAGGTGAAATTATACAAATATTATTTTGCAGAATGTTGGACGAAATATTGAATTTCCAGCTCACACATACACATGGACGAGTATATGCACAGAAATGTAAATAAATAAAATAATATACTTCAGATATTTGAAAATTATATATCGAACTGATTTTTATTAATTTATTAAAATTATAAATTAACTTCAATTTAAATCATAAAAATGTAAAAAAATTAACATAAAATGTCCTAAAGGGGAATAATATGGAAACTGCATATAATTGTTAAGGTATGGGTATGAGTATGATGCTCTTTTGTTACTGTATTGCACTTAGTAAATATACAAGTAAATCGTAAAGACGTATAAAATTAAAGTATAAATAAATAAAAAGAATGTTACTGAGTTTACCGATAAAATTTTTATAGTCCTCACCTTAACCTCTACTTTATAATTCAAGCATATTTCACCGATAAGTTTGAAATGAATATGTGGGATTTATTGATCTCAATAAAGAATGTTATATATAGATTGAAGTGAATTAACTTAACAGTTAATAATTGATATTGTCACTTTTCCGAGGGACCATTAGATACAGTAGCATACACTGCTAGAGGTTATAGACGGTTAATTAACACGAAGTGCTGAACAAAGGCTCGTACTGAGTAAGACTGCCTTCGCTTCGAGGTCCTGTACAATTTATACATTTGTAGAATACTACATAAACAAGATTCTTGAAACAGAAAATCATAGGAACATAAGTCTGTAGGCTCTCAAATGAGACAATATGATACAATAATTAATTGGCCAAATTATTTTTATGAAGCCGACTTATTTTTAGGATGAACAATATACCCTTTATTCAACAATTACAAAAAATGAATTAGCTACAAATTAACATATATAAATATGAGAAGAGGTTTGCTTTTTTTAAAAAAACAAAATCCCTTCTCGGAGTTGGCAGTACAAGAATATTTGAAGAAAGGTTACCGAGTAATAACCGCCCTCACCTTTGGAACTCGTTGCTGGTTCTCAGATCTCGTGCCGGTTCGAAGAGATTCCTTTCAATTTACGTGTTGGAAATTATTGTTTTTCATTTGATCTTCTTATCCGCTGTCATGATGAAGAACATTCAGTCCTGGATCATCCAATTCACGACCACTCATGAGACTGAAATAGTCTCAATCCTGTTATTATTTACCACATACACTATCGTCATAATCATCAATCCAATAACCAACTTTTGCGTCCGTTAATACTTTTTTCACAACAATATTCATTTTCCTCGATGGCGGTGACAGCATCATTTCCAATCAAAAGTATTTATCTTTAGAATTTGGGAGGAACCTTTCACCCTTCTTACGACCCGTGTTTGAAGAAAATACCAGGCTTCCTCTCAGCCATATGTCACGGAATCTCAACATTTTTACCAATACCAGAGCGGCGCCAAACTGTCTAGGTTTTATTATCCTATTTGTAACCTACTTCTCTCAAGCCCACTGACATTGATTTTATACAACCATTAATCTTCTTATCCGCTTCCACGAATAAGAAAGTGTTTAGTTGTATAAATGATAATGAAAATTTTTTCATGTGATGAGAATTACATACAAGATTTTGGCAACGAAGAATATCAGTCTTAAAATACATGTCCATAAACTAATATATAATTTCACTCCATATTTATATACATTAATAATGAATTTAGAAGCATTTGTGGTAACTGATTGTAGTGAAGGATTCCCTCCAAAAGCGTAATATGACCTTGACATTTCGCGGGTTTTAAAACGCGACTTCTACAATAAATCTTATTTTTGTGCTGTTATATATGACGAATATATTGCGACTACGTAAAAATCATATTTTATTCCTTTTAAGTGCAACGACAGGATTATCTGTTCCTGTGTTAAGCGAATGAGTTGCTGATAAATTCACTTAGCATTAATAGATCGCTGTTGAGTTATAGACGTATGTGTGACAGGTATAAACACAGTAATTTGGCTGCAAGTATGCTAATGTGTGTGCGTATCTCGAGAGCAGGAGCAATTGCAGCTGCGGTCCGTAGTTTTGAAGCTTGCCCCCAGCGGCGTCATTGCCACAAGACCAACAATTTCCATATGAAACGACAGATACAAACAAACCACAGAAAACCACTCGCACGGAAGAACTACCCCAATATGAGAATTTTTGACTACAATAAAGGTGAAATTTTTTAAAAGCCACACTCAGCTTTAATATTTACCCCTGCAATGCCATGGAAATGAATGAGACAAGTGCTTTCTGAGAAAATTTCGCGTTTATGTTAGTTAACCAACTTATCTGTGTAATTTAAATCGAAAAATCTAGTCTAAGAAAGTGGAAGGTCCTGGTTTCGAGTCCCTGGTCCGGTCGACATTTTGCCCTTCTTGTCTTTATTCGAAAATCGAAATATTTTTTAAATTTGTATTTATTGTCTGAATTATTACAAGTGCAGTTCTTCGTTTCGTACAAAATTCGTTATCAGGCAACACTTTCATTTTTAAATAATATTCACAAGTTTTTATCGTTACGCTGAACGTAGTTATTGAAATTATTTGTATTACATCTGACACAATCCTAATACAAACTTAACAACTCCAAAATCCGTTTCGATGATTATATTTCCAGTTTTTTTCGTTGAATTAAATAATTATTATAATCTACATTTATGCCGTTAGTTGTCTAGAAAGAGGAATATGGCGACTCTACTCATAACTTTTGTTAGAATTTTGGTTTAATATAATGCTCTCACTTTTTAATGTCATTTTGGAATTTATTCAGCATTTCTTTGCGTAACAGTCAATTCGAAGAAAGTACCTCTATTTTACATCGTGCAGTATCGGAATCATCCGGGGAAAACCACTTCTGATAATTGTAAAGTTTCGCATTAATAATAAACAATTTTTTTAGTTTTAGTTTCGTGTAAGTTTTGAATCACTTATTGATTTTTACTTATTTATTTATTAGTTATAATTTAATAAACTAGCCAATATGAGGTTTTTGTTTATGTTTAGCTTCTAGTTGTGCAGTGTATGAAGTTCGACGCTGTTTTATATTTGTTTTACTCGCTTTAACTGGCAGAATTTTTATTTAATTGAAATTCGAATTTAAATCTTTTGGCATCTGTTTAAACGAGCCATATGCAATTTGTCTGTATAAAAAATAAGACTGTGTAACTGTTACCACCATCAGTAATTGTGATCAATGTCTTGAGATGTCGAAAATGCTTTGCATATCTAATCAGTAGTTGAGATGAAAGAAAATTTGAATTTAATAGACGTATTGAATGTTTTTGAAATAAATTTAATAAATGAAAATTGTTTCTTCACCACCTTAAAATTAAAAAATCCATCTACTTGTCAATAAACAATAAATATTCTGAACCTCTATAAAGATGTAATATGAAAATTGTTACCTTAATGGTACGACATATATAAAAATATTTTTTAATAGTTTTTGCTGACCTAAATAAATAAGAGGACTGGAATTATACATGACAATGGAAAGTAGAGAAAATAACTGTGATTATATGGTAAAGTTGTAACCGAGTAATCACTTCTATATATTATAAGAAATATGGTAGAAAGGAGAAACAATTTATAGATTATGTACGTTATTTCAATCCAATTAGTGGTATCTTCCTTAAAGTATATTTATGAGAAACTTAGGATGTAGTATATAGTACCCTATTAAAAAAACAAGAATGGTATTCTTTTTGTTTGTCTTTTGAGAATGTTGGTAGATTGCGATTTAGTTGCGTCTTTGGCCACCATTTTACCGAATCCCTCTTCGTGAAGATGAGGGCAATGTGGCGGAGCGTGCACCAGGGCTCGTAGCAATGCAATTACTTAACCGTGGAATATGATGGAACCCGCGAACAAAACGGATCGCTTAATCTAAACAGCCTTAACATCTGAAACACGATTACTGAATGGCGCAGATAACGAAGTATCTATCGTTTTGTCGTAACGAAATTCTCACTCAAGTCCCTGACATTACCACGGGACTTGTAAAACGTGTTCTAGGTTATAAATGCACATCCAGTCATAATTTAGGACTGAACCGGGATTCATACCGTACAATGTGATACTGTTCCAATGCTTAATTACGAGCAAAATTTTCTCGTAGCTCCATTTAGTTACAATTTTTCTTAATGACCTGTTAGATGGACAACGCAGTATCAACTTCCGTAATGTGAGGAGAATATTAATTTAAATTAAATTTACTGAATTTAAGGTTCAGTATTGAAAATAAGGAACCCAGGTCCACCACTAAATATCCAAATCTGAGGATTCCGTGTCGACTCCTTACCAGGTACGACCGTTCTATATCTTTTGTATCTGAAATGTTGTTCCTGGCTAAAACTAGAGAAAGATTGATTTTGAAATTTAAGTTATCTAAGAAGTGGGTCGATCAGACTGAAAGGGATATTTCCATCGTCATATCTTTAGCAGCGATCGAAGTAAGGGGAACTGACGATAGATAATAGGAAAGATTCGGTACACGAGGTTATTTTACTAAACCGTCCAAACCTGAACGGAATGAAGGACGAATTCGAAGATTGAGTTTAATATATAAGAAACGGATTACTAAGCTGAAGAGAACCCAGGAGGCTAACAATGTTTGCAGAAGGAAGTCTGAACAAGGACAGACTTTTTGGAGCTTTGAAAAGCTTCGGTGCTACCTCCCCCTCCTTCTGTAGAAGAATATCTAATCACAATCTAGAATTTAATCGCGTGTGGACCTGGAGAGCTCCTAATTTACTAATACGATTTTATGCAACTACATCTTTGTAACTGAAAGGGACCTTAATTATGCAAATGCCATCATCAACAAAGGCGCGGTTTTTGTTTATTATGATGTTATTTCCAGACAGCAACATCTTGCTATCTGTATAATGTAATTTTAAATAAGTATGAATACGTTAAGTTAAAAAAATATGATCACAATATGACATATACATTCAGTTTTAACGCATACATGGCTGATCTTCGTTTGAATCATGTTCTATGTTACATAATTTATCTATAGTATTTAAACAACGTTGGGTGTAGATATGTAACTTCTTCTGTCTCAAACGTCCACTTAGTTCGGCAACATACATCCCTAAATTTAGACTGGACTAATAATTATTCATCGCATGAGTCTCGGGCTCGAATCCCAACAATGACATGGAATTTGTGTTTATTATAGCCACGAAAATTTAGGTTAAGTCTGAAAGGAAATAGGTACACTGACAATTTACCACTCAAAATTTTGAATGTATAATGGAAAATGACAGTCAGAAGTCGTCCCGGTAGGCCAATGCTCTCAATGGGCTGCAGAACTAAAGATAAAAGAAAAAAATAATTGCTCATTTACGGCCAAAGATTAACACCGGTAATAAATTTTTTAACCGTTGAATTCTATTTATTGTGGAAGAACAAACTGAATATATAGGAAAACTTGTAATCGATGTAAGTAACAGTAGTTATTGTTTCTCCTATGGGAGAATAACATATTAACAGCAGGTCCGAGTATAGAGTCACGGTCCGGTTGAGTATTTTCCATTCTGATCACCTCTAATGTTCTTTGATTACTCTCATATAAATAAAATAGAAGCTCTGTGAAACTATATATAACAATTTGACCAAGGTTTGGGCTAGAATTACTGATAATATTTGCAAACTTAAAATTATTACGTTTCGACCAGTATTTAAATCTTTATTCTAACACAATATATCGATTAACTGCGCTTGGGAAGAAAATATGATAACCAAACGTGACACACTACAAAGATTAAATAGTACAATTTTGTAGGTATTGTTTCACTTCAAACAACACACGGTTTGCCTAACACCGAAACAATTTTAAGCTTCAAGAAATAGTAACAGTAATTATAAGCTTTAATCTAGTTCCTTTTTATGTATAATACCACCAGACGTTAAATATATATTTATATGTCAGAATTCTTAGTATCTAGAGACAATTTATAAATTGGCCACTTTTCTGCTTATAAGAATAATTTACTCTCATATTTTAGTTTTGCGTTAATATTATAGGTTTTTCATATCAAGAAAGATATCGTCAACACAAACTTGATGTTCAAGTAATTTTTTAAATTAAAAGTGTATTATTATTCTTAAATCAAATCCCCCATGAAAAAAAACAAATACAGCTTTATTTTAATATTAAGTCTGTAAATATCTAATTTTCTTTGCTAAGTGACCAGAAATCCACGCAAAAGAGCAAGTATTCGCTCTAATAATATTCAGTAATATCTGTTTTGTAGTTTTTTTTACTTTAATTAGACTTAATAGAAGTTGAGGAAGCAGAACTGACAAATGTCATTTTGTTTTTAAGAAATGCTAACGATAATGGTCCAAACACTTATAATAACTGTAAATTATCGTTCCGTATCGTGAAGTGATACACATGTATTCCGTAATGTCGCCTGACTGAATTAACCTCTAACTGTATAGCTGCGACAGTGCAGTTCGGAATTCGCACTACTTCGGTGCAACTTTTTATTCTAGTTTCAGATTTTAATGTAGTCAAAGTTTATATTTTGAATAAGACAGCTTAAAAAATATTTCGTTTCTGTCCAATTTCTATTTGTTATTTTTAAGAAATATAATTTCACGTGTTTTTGATTTGTCTAACAATATATATTATCCAAGCCCTTGGGATTGCGTATTTTTGTTGCATCATTGAAAACATTCACGACTACCTGTTTGACTGCATTTATTTTACCAACTTCATTGAATTATAATACTAATAAAAATAACAATTGAATTAATTCTTAGAACAACTATTTATTTGTTTAATTAAATTAAATTCTACACACGAGGTTTCATGCTGTCTTCAGGAAGGAACTATAAGGTCGATCTACAACCACTGACGCTCATTAAATTTGAACCTGCACTAATGGATCCTCCAAAATAAGATAGAAATTTAATTAGAGTGGTTGAATTTACTACTAGATGAACCACTGTGATTTATGTAACATACCCGACAGAATGGTAATAATTTTGCCACTTCAGGATTAAAAATATAATTTAGTTTCTATGAGTCGCTAGTGTGAAATTTGATGTGATAAAAGTTCCATTTTAACTTTTTTTATGCAATTTTAACGGTATTTCCCCTGGAGTCTTCACTTATGCGTCGTCTTCTCATTGTATTTATTTCTGACTAGGCTCCCGGTGATACTTGGAATTCATTTGCCAACACGCGATTAAACCATCATAAAGAGCATCACAATTTTTAAAATTTACCTTTCCACGCCCCCTACGTTTTGAGAGCCGAATTTCATCATACCCATCGCGATTAATCAGTATTTTAATCGAGTCAAGAAATATTCTGGTATAAGTACAGTAATTTAAAAATAGTTTCAAAAAATTTACAACACCGAGATAGACCCTATCAACCTCATTAATAGTGAAAAATGTATATTCTAATTAAACATCTGTTGTTTTTATACATTTTAAATTTTTCGTTCTTTCCACCCCCATCCCCTGGTGTGGTAGTAATGTAATACGCCTACATTCTTTGCTTGCTTGCATTAAAGTCGTAAGGAATATGTGTACAAAACTCCACTTGTATAGATTTCTATGCAACATATAAATACACACACAAATACACTGAAACAGGCAACTATATATATATATTTATATATATATAATAAAATTGAATGTTGGAGGCCCTGGTATTTACCTAATCAATCTACACTGCGACTTATAAAATATTTTTCATATTTAAAAACTAATAAATAAAGTTACTTATGATTATATAGCGTAAAATACCATTTTATTTAAGTAATGATACCTTTTGTTTTTCGGGAATGTCACATCGGATAAGAAAAATCTGTTTCGGACGCCAGAGTCGTATTTTTAACTAATTTTCATTGCGATTCATAAAAGAATAGCAGTATTATTAAATAATTAAAAGTATCATTTCTTAAATAAAATGATAGAAAAACTAGAGCATTATTTCAGGCTAAACAACAATTTAATAATCTCGTTTGACGGGCATAATCAATCCATTTTGAAGTTACAAATGTCTTTAGACTATGACTTTTCTGGCCTATAAGGGAGGAATGAAGGAACCTAAATCTTCAAAGGATTGACAGAAATCTTCTTTGAGGCGATCAGCGCTAAATACAAAAAAAAAATACACGGCAATCGAACGAATAGTATTGGAACACATTCTGTTTGGATGACTGAAGCCCTGCGAATTATTTATATTTATTTATATAGATTATGTGCCATTTAACGATGCACACAGTTCATGATGACCAAACAATATTATTGAGTCTACAATTTTTTACTACTGTTCAAGGCACAGCGACGTTTTTCTCTTTAACGAATTTTTCGTAAAGCAGCCGTGGATCCATTTAATATTCAACGTAAATTATGTGTTTAGAGTGGCTGAACATATGAGAAGCGTATACGTATAGCAAAGTTAAATTAAGAGAAATATTGGAATGATATATCCTGGTAAAACTCTGTGCACAGAGAAATTAAAGCCAATCCAGTCTTCTGATTTGAAAATTTTTAAGTAAATCAAATATTCATTGTGACGAAAACGTATACAAATGGAATATGAGAAATTGGTTAAAAGCTGTGATTTTTTTAAAATTTATTCCAGATGGAAATTGTTTAAACAAATAATGATCTGTTCTAGAATCCACTTAATTGTAAGATAATTAGGTGATCATAATTGTTTATTAATGTATCCAAAAAAATTTCACCAAGCATGAATGTTGTAGTACAGCGAACTATTTATTTACTGGAAATCCATTACTTTATTTAACTTCTAAATTTACATACTATAATAAAACTATAAATCATCAACCTATTTACATATCTGAGGTTAAGTAGAAATGATTCGTTAGTATGATACACATGATTTTATATTATTTGCATTTTGTTGAACGGAATTTCTCTGCAATTTCTGTAATGACCATCGGTGATATCCCTTTCTGTTTTACGGTAAACTTTTATCTCTCATAATGGAAACGCCGATAAAAACACGCATGTGAGTCAGAGCGGCGATCAATGATTTTAATCAAAGACAACGACGACAGTTATCAAACACGATTATAACTATATAAAGATTTTTGGATACCTCAATCAAAAACAAACTTCGACTTATAATTATTTGTAGCTTATAGTAATGATGGCATTTAATTTAATGAATTTGTTGCTAGTGTGATAATTTTAATTTTACTTGTCTGCCTCTGTCTCACATCTTTTACTTAAAATGTCACTTAATTCTCATACCTGTTCAATGATTTCTTTAATGAATATAAATAAACATATATGGATAAGAACTAGTATTATATTAGTTTCCCATTTTTAAACTTATTTACGTAAACAAAACGAGAATATATTTCAAAGAAATTATGTATGGCATGAGAATCTCTCCATATTAATTCTCAGTCTCCAATTTTCAATTTAAAATTTACATTAAAACCAATATTTCAGAAAAGTAACTTAATATTATGTTATAAATAAATAATTCGTAGTCTATTTATACCTGTTAATTAGTAGAAAGTAATATATAGGTGGAAGGAACGTCAATTATAATGCGAGTTTCATGAATATCTGTTTGGTTTTGGGAAGAATATGGGGAAAAAGCAGAAATATTGATATAATAAGATAAAACAAGACTACCTTCATGTTATTTGTAGATTTAGAAAAAAGTATTTGACAATTGCTAACAGCAAAATACTACTAAGGAATTTGGAGAGGAGAGGAATAAAACATCGAGTTATCCATAATATCTACAGATAGTCAGCAGTAATTAGAATTGAAGGCAAGAAATGAAAACCGAAATAAAGAAGGAAGTAAGACAATGATCCAGTCTGTTGCCCATGCTCTTTAACAGGCATTGAAGAAAGTTAAAAAAAATGGAAAAGGAATTATACTGCAAAGGGGGAGAACTAAAAACTCTACGTTTTGCTGATGATTTTGTAGTATTAGGGAATTCATAAGAAGACTTGGAAACCATAATAAATGGCATCAAAGTAGCCCTGCAGAAAGAGTTGAATATAAGAATTAATAGAGAAGAAACCAAGGCAATGGAGTGTAATTTGAGAAATAGTGGAATATTAAAGAGTGTTAGGTTGGGAAGGGATATTTTGAAGGAAGTTAAGGAATTCTGCTACTCGGGAAGCACAATGATGAAAAGGCAAAGCAGGCGGACTTGGACCTTCAACGACAAAGACGGTGCCAACTGCAGGCTCTTCTTATTGCTATCGGAGAACTGCTGCAAATGAGGTTCGAGGCCTGCTGCCGAGGAACACCCATTCTTTGTAATCACTTTTTACATGCAGTTGGCGTAAGGGAGGCTGCCTGAGGAAATTGCGTAAAATTACCTATATTATGTGGCGTTTTTCACGAATAAATTGTGAAATACCAGTGTGAATAGTTAGTTGAATTATAAATATTGTTAGCAGAATAATTTCGATCACAAAATCACCCAAGAATTTTTAACTACTGTTGGAACAAGTAGGTTTTTGTCTAACAGAAAACCATTAATTTGTGAAATTAAAGAGAAATAATTTTGCCGTTTGATTTAATAAAAAACTAACTTGGTTTCTTGCACATTTCATTACCTTCTAAATGTAAATAATTTGTGTACGTTGTGTATTTAATTAATTAAGTTAAGATTTTGTTTAGGAAAATATTTTCATAGTGTTGATTAAAATCTTGCATTAACTATAAGGTTAAATTGTTATTATAATTTTTTTTAAGAAATAATTTTCAGTGTCTGAAGTAAATTCAACAGACGTTTCTGTGGAGAAAATAAGCGTAATTTTTTAATTTGTAGAATGGTTACGACACCTGTTTAAATTTAATTTAAACTTTTGAATCTTTAAAATAATTTGGTTCCATTGTAATCTGAATTGTGAATATTTATGTGTTTGTTTTGTGTCGATATCATTTCCTTTGTAATTTTAAGTGTAAAGTATCAAAATCCCTATATATAATAGCCCTGAGTAACGTTCTTCGTGAAACGCTCGGCACACATCGGGTACGCTCGGCTATAGCTTCGTCAAAGAAACCACAGTACAGAAGGTAAACTTGAGTTCAATGAGTTAGTTAGTGTAACTTCTACTTTTATATATTAATCTTCCATAAATTAACCTATTTTATGAACTGAAACTTGATATAATCATCGAAATACATATAGAGTATTAGCGTTTGCTCCCATTAAACCCAGAAATGTTAATTCAATAGATTCTTAGCCTACTTTATGAACTGAAAATTAATATTTCAAACCAAAATACGAACTCATGGAATGATGCTGATAATAAATACGCACGATTTTCTTAAATCCTTATATTTTTCTTACATTTCAAATAACCACGGCTAAAGGAAACTTATAAAAATAAAGCTAAGATTATTTAATTATTATAATTTAATAGAATTTTTATTAATCGCATGAGTGAGAATTTTCGAGGAACTTGGATATGAGTGTATTTAAAATTTTATGTTTTATTTTATTTTTTTACTTTTGACAGCAAAAAAATTGCAAAATTGTTTAAACTTTTATTTTAGATGTTACCTTTTGGGTTGAGTACGTATCTTGTAGACGGCTACTAGCGGAGTGAGTGGAGACGTCTGCGTAATTACGAGTAGGAAATAAAAAAAGTAAGGGGAATTGGAATCATGAGTATTTATAAATAAAGAATACGAATAAATTAATATATTAATATATTTGTTAATAAGACTTTATAATAACGTTCTTAGAACTAGGGTATAGCGAGGCCTGACAATGCGCTCTATACCGCTTAAATTACATTAATGTCGAATTAAATACTGTATTAGGTTAATAGAAGTAAATATCCAGGCAGCCAGCTGTTAGCTAATATTTTTAATTTTTTCCTCTCGATAGCGGTGGTGTCCAGAGAATTTTATAGTCGAAATTCTACAAAAAAAATAAATTCTGTTTCAAAATTAGACAGAGGCAAGTTAGTCCATCCGATCTGTGGAACCCAAAAATATTTTACGATTTTCCTGGCTCAAGTTAGTTTAAAGCGACGAGTGGAAAATAAATTGCATAAGAGCCAGAAACTCGTATATTTGTGTGGCTCCATTGCTAAGACAATGGAATCTGATTGGCATAGTAGCTTACATATGGTCGTGGAGGAGAGAGAAATTACAGCAACAAGTTAAGTTTTTGTTTCATCCATATTGAGTATCTTAATCAATAAACATAATTTAGTGTAATACAGTGAAACTAAAATATTCAGTTTTCTTGATAAGGAAAATAATACGTCGGAGTATATGGTGTTAACAGATTTCAACATTTTTGCTGATATCTGGGTTTGAATTACGGACTCATTTAAGTGATATGTTTCAATACTTTGTGATCCATTTTCCAATCAGAACTGTAAGTCCCAATACGCAGGACGGACTTTGCTCTCCTCGTATGCTTTGATGAATAATTTTTCTCGAAATTTTATTTATGAATTTTCGCAGAGCTTTGCGAACATTAACCAGTCGGCAGTCAAACATGCGGCACTGTTGACACGCCATCCATGATGCATAGGGCGTTAATCTGTTAAATTGGTTCGATCGTTCATGATCATTCTGTACGCGCGAAATTCTCCGATAATTACGACAAAGCAATAACTGGATTGAAGAACCAAGATACGTGCCCAATTTACTGAATGCGTTTTTAAAAACATAAAATAAAATGTCTGTTTCAGGATTTAGCTTACCGGGAACAACGTAAAAATTCATAAATAGATTCTACAAATCAATTGAAAGAACAATTTTACAAATTAACTGCCCATGTATTGTATGAGGTATTTAATTATACTTGTATTTGAAAACTGCGCATCAGTGCATCAGATTTGATAAGAAGCTATAATTATTTAGCCTATGAACAACGGATAGACTCAATTTACATCTTTCCATTTTTAAATTTAATTTTAATAAAAAAATTTCTTTAATTATATAGGGCGAAAGAATCTTGAATGAGATTTTATTTACTTTTTTTAGGGTTAACAGGCTTCATGAGGGTGATCCTGAAACAGGCAACTCCCCTTTAATAGCATAGGAAGGGAATTGAACTCCTGGTTTGCCATAAAATGAGCTCTAATAACAGATTAACTACTAGAAAGTTTTGGAAGGTGAGTTTTTAATGTTTCCGTAAGTTCTAATACGAGAGCGAAAAGTGCCATTGATTGAATGGTTGCTGGAAAATGAAGAAATTTTCTTGACTTCCGCACTATAATCGTAATGGAAGGGTCCACCTCAACGTAACTTTCCCGTAGAAATAGATTGAGCGAAAAGGTTGATAATTCTGTCTTCTCCTGATCCAACTTAAATGAATTTCTTGTCATGCAGGATACTTGAAAGAGGAAGCTGCAGTTCATTAGCCTGAAGGACGTAACTGAAATATCATTTCTTGTAATTTTAAAAGAAAATTCCGTAATGCTTTAGAATCCTTCACTTATCGAAATGAGATATTTGAAAAACGTATGTCATTATTTACATAAATTTTATTGATTATTTCATAATTAAAATAATTATCAAAATGAATGTAATAAATATTTATTTAATTACGTATTTATTTTTTCCATAGTGAAAAGTGAACCAATAAATTCTGAAGTGCTATTTCTGGCTAAAACTTAAGAAATTCAAAATAAGAAGGATGTTGAAATTTAAGTTAGAAGCCATGGACAGGAAATGATAAGACTGAAAGGAAGTTGGACTTTCGAATATATTCGTTGTCTTCTCTTCTTCACCGACCGAAGAAAGGAGAATTCAGGATAGATAATATAAAAGATTCGGCACTTGAGGTTCTTTTACTAAGCAGTCCAAGCCTGAACGGAATCAAAGACGCTAGAATTGACGCTGAACAGAATTCAGGAACCTAGCCTTGTTTCCAGAAGGACGTCCGAACATAGGCTGACATCTTTAAAGTTTTTAAGTGTTTCGGTTGCTACCCACCCTCCATTCTGCAAGTGCAACAAAGTGGGAGAATAACTAATTATGGTATAAAATTAAGTATCGTGTGGAAGTGATGGGCCAATACTTTACTGGTGAATCCATTTTTATGCAAGTGTATATATGTAATTGAACGTGACCTTAATTCTGCAAATGCCATTTTGAAAGAAGACGCCTTTGTTGTTTATTAAGGCGTTACTTCCAGACATCCACATCCCGCTATCTGTCTAGTGGAAATTTACAGAAGTTTGATTACGTTAAGTTAAGAAAACGGAAAATATTGGTCACAATATGACAGATTTTTCTCTTGTTTTGAGACGTTCTCAAGTGATAAACATATTAAATTGTTAATTTTATGACTAAATTTTTTTGAATATGAAACAATATTGTATAATTTTGATTCAGAAAAATCTTATAATTGTAAAATTAACATCAAATCAGAAACTGTTACTTAAAAGTAACAATTTAAGATAGTTTCTAATTCTCAATCTGTATCTCTTGACTAAATTCAAAAAAAGAAACGAAACTTTATGATTTGTTTTCAGATATGAATAAATAATTAATTTAAATAAATATTTTGTAACTATTTGATCATTGTAGTTATTTTGTAATCATGAAAAGTTATTTGTCTATATATATAGTAATAAATTAATGGAAAACTCGGGGATTCATCTGAATTTACAGGAATCTAAGAAAATTATCAGAAAATATCAAACGCCACTCTTTTAAATAATTGAAGGATTTTAAAATAAAAATATGTACTAATACTTTTGAACCTATTAAATTTTTACATAAACTAGATTTCAGTATACTTTAAAGTGATAATATTTTATAGTTTATTTACAGATGCCCCTTGAATGTGAACTCTACTAAAGAGGAACAATTTAAGTTCGTTTGCCAGGACACAGGCAGTACGGAGAATAATTTACGGCGCACGCATTATATAGCCCAGCGTCAAATATATGAACGTAGTTTTCACTTTCACTGGTGTGGACCGTGCATGTGTGTAGGCACAGACTAGCTGCTAGAACCAGATCATCGGTAAACAGACAGTCTATTTTTGATGGCGGTTGCACCCATGAACGCTGAACGCCAGCGGAAGATTTGGCGCTCCTTGGTGGCGGGAATCGATACGCTTTACGGCGGCAGGTGTTGTTCTAGCTTTGGACTTCGACTCTTCGTCTTTAACTACCGACTCTAAACCCTCCACTACAACGGCTGTCTCTAACCCTTTCCAAAATCCGTCTCTCTACTGTTCTCTCCAACGACTGTCCAAGAACTCACTCTTTTTCTCACTTTCGGACCGTCACTTTTTGAGGGTCTGAGACAGTTCCTTTTCCATGCACCAATCTCTCCCGCGGATCACCACCCTGTGCTAAAATTACGCAAGGGGAAAGCCCTATTATTCGTTATCTTGCAACCCAACCTTCTTGGTCCTACTGTTTGTATGCTGCTCTCCAAATTTATAAAATTGTATGGGTTTCCTCTGGGCGTTTTCTGGTTCAACAATATTCCATACAATTTTCAAGCCACCCCATGGTTAAACGATTTACATCATACGCTACAAAAAACTAATTTACTTTACTGGACAATTTAAATCTGTTGAAGATAGCGTTCTCAGGTTTCAACTCGGGTCAGTTCGTATGAATAGTAGAACGTTTCGATGACTGGCTCCGTCATCGTCCTCAGGTAACTGATGCCAAGGCCAGGTTTTCATCATTTATATCCGGCCGTCCCCTCCCTACCACTAGGTCTTTGGGGCGGCTCTTCCATGTTCCTAATGGTCGGTCTATTTTCCCCTTGTTCTGTTTTCATTTTTGTGATGATCGGGTCTCAAGTCTTCCTAAGCTGGAACCCGGTATCCTTATTCGTAAGGTTGAGAGATCGTAATCCTGACTATTATAAGCAGTTTTTTTTAGAAGGCACTGAGAACAGCCAAACTAAAACCCAAGTGCTTCTACCGCTACGTTAATGATACCTTTGTAATCTGGCCACACGGATAGGATTCAATACAGGAATTCTTCGATGACATAAATTCAATCAATGCCAGTATCAGATTCACGATGGAGGTATTTTTCACCATCCGACACAGAAAAAAGCCATACTCTCGACACTGGTTCGCAAGGCTCGAGATATATCGAATCGGGATAGTCTTTAATCTGAACTGAACTGAACTACTTGAAACAGACATTCAAACGGAACGGCTACACGACAAAACACATCAGGTCAGCAATAGATCGTGGCCTAAAAAAACACACAGTTATATAGCTTTTTTACCACACGCGGGAAGTACGACGCCGAGGATTAGCAGAATATTGAAAAAAACACAAGATTAAAACTATTTTCAAACCGCAAACAAAAATGTGTGAAAAGGTTGAGTCCATAAAAGACAAGCTGGGTCTTAAAACTAGTGGATCACCTGCAGCTGTGGGCTGAAATAAATCGGAGAGACAATCCGCACGGTAGAAACTAGACTTTCGGAACATGAGAGGTGTATTCGCTTAAAACAACTAACTAATCAGCCGTGGCGAAACTCATGATCGGACACAGGATAGAGTTTGCTAAGACCAGAATCATGGATCACACTAGGAACTGGTGGAACAGTGTGATTACTGAGGTGGTCAGGATTAGGACATCGGACAACTTTTTGAATGATACGGGGTTCCAGCTTAGCAAGGTATGGGACAGGATCTTTGCAAAAATGAAAACAGAACGAGGGGCTAATAGGGAAACGGAAGGTAGGGAGGAGACGGCCGGATATAACTGAGAAAAACCCGGCCTTGGCATCACTTACCTGAGGAAGCTGACGGAGCCAATCATTGAAACGTTGTACTATTCATACGAACTGACCCGGGTTGAAACCCGAGGACGCTATCTTCTTTACTTTGAATCTGCATTAAAAATCTGCAGGTCTAATTTTAAATTCAATAGTCACCCTATCAGTCTTGAGGGTCTCATTTTAACAAGCGGATTTCTCCTTTGACAATATTAACTTTACAGCCGCATCGATGTTTTCACACAATGAGTATTTTTCGAGATTTTTTGTTATGTTAACTTTAAATAGCCACCTTCATCTTTATATATAAAATTACAGTGTGCGTGCGTTCAAAATTTTTCTCGTTCTAAACGGCACGACCAATTTTGATGAATTTGTTTGGTATTTATAGAGTCTACTGGATGGTTTTTATATAAAGTAGGACGCGTTAAGTAGCACTGTTGTCAAGATTCAGATTTTTTTCCTACCAAATAATTTTTTCCCATGTATTTACTTTGGATTTCTCTCACGAAAAACATTTAATCCCAAATTTTCAGCCTGACAGTTTGTATAATCTCTGGAATTTGACTTTTGCATCAATACATGAGAGAGTTCATTGCGTCGATTGTTTTGACATTTCGATATCGTATTGCAGAGTTCTGATATGTATTGCAATTGTGTGTATACAAAGTATATTATTTATTGATTAATTTGACAATGAACAAATGAAATGTATTTGAAATAGTATTTGTGCAAATATGAATGGTGCATTGTTTGAACTACGATTTATACACACGTTCATTCAGCGGAATTCCATACAACGTTATATATATGTAAAAAAATTTTCAGCGTTGATTTATGTGATTTCGATGATAGCGGACGTGGAAAAGTAAATTTAAAAAATGTGACTATCTATCTGACGGTTTAATCACGGATTGACAAAAACGTTATTGTAGAATTAAGTACTGTAGAGGGGTAATATAAATGAATTATTCGGCAATGCCGGGCACCCAACTAGTTAAAATATTTCTATAAACGTCAAAAGCAGAAAATAATATGTGATAAATAAAATTTAGAAATAATTTTGATTTGTAAAGACGACTTAATAAATATTTTACTAATTAAAATAACATTTTAGGTTTAAACTAACTTTGAGGAGGCTTTTAGACGGAAATTCATATTACATCGTAATAATAGATCTCGACGGCGTCTGTGTGAAGATACAAATGTTTCGGCATCTTCGTGTTGATTGGATTATTCATTGCTCGTTAGGTGCGCTACGAACAAAGAAGAGCAGGAACACGATGCCTGTAGGTAACAATATAATTTGCTTAAACTTGCTGTGTAATATATTCGACTTGCGTCCCCGCGGAACCTCAGCTCCACTTTGAAACGTGCAGAGCGAATTTAATCGTCGCGTTGCTTACCTTTGAAGTGCTCATGGGCTGCCAACGCTGGGTTGATTCTAATCGTATGACGCGGTTCCAACACATTTTATTCAATTTATTTTATCTTTTCATACAATCAACGTTATGGAATTCATATCTGCAGAGACACGAGCAACCAGTGTTGGGAATATGGAAACTTCTGATAGACATTTAATCAACTTATATTAAATAAAGAAATAAGAACCTAGATGAAGTTTGTTGACTATTGTGCTGAGGCATTAAGTAATTACTGGGTATTTCATAATTTTTCCACTATATCCCATTTTCTATTATAACGAATGAAATACACAAAACTTATTTTATATGGAACATCGTCGAAATATTTATAAAGACTGACAATTAATTTTAGGCATTAATATTTGATATGTGATGCAAAACCGTTAGTAACTAAACACTAAGAATCACGTGTTTAACTTTCGACTTAAATAATGTAAATATGTTAAACAATTCCGTTTGCAGATAGTTGGCTCTATTTTGGAGTGCTTCCTTGTCTCCTCTTTTCTTATTATGAAATATTATTATTAAATACGAAATTTTTCTTCAAAACGCATAAAAATAGTTTTAAAATCTGCAAAACTAGTTTTATGAACATATAAAATAAGTCGTCGGATTTGAAAATGATCTTTACTCGAAATCGTTTGTTCATGTTATAAGTGGATCTGAATGAAATTATGTAGAAATCTTAGGTTTTATACAGTAAGTAGTAACGCTAATTTTAAAACCACAACGGCATTCTAGCAAATTAAGGAGGTTTACACAACGTCTTTCAGATTACATCGTACAATATGTCTGTGGATTAAAATCGCCTGAGTCCAAGTATTGCGCTTAAGGTCCCGTAGTTTCGAAAGAGGGACCCTTATGAGGTTCAGAATTATGGTTCTTTCATTCACAAACAGTAATTGTACGGTATAGATTTTATCGTTTCTTTTTGGAGCACCTGCCAGTTAATAAGAATTATTTTTCTGGCAGCGGTGCAGATTTGGAGAACAATTTTGTCTGGCAAGATTTTTTAGTGGTTCGACCGTTACTTATTTGTCATTGGTCTGCCTTTCAAAAGGGTCAAGTTGGCTTGTTTCTGAACACGTGCAGAGCGTCCCGTGAACGTTTAAGCTTCGAGAAATTCCAAATGTTTGAGACAGATAAATTCCCTGGCGATAAATTCTCACCATGAAGGATCAGAAACTAGTTTCTCCTGCGTCCTCAAAACGTCACCAACTTTGTGCATGGTATGTGATGACAGTTGGTTAACTCATTTGAAGCATAGAAAGATTTGAGTGATCGAAAATTTGTGATTTTTGCAGATATTGTTGCATTCTAACAAAAAAACGTTTGTGAGGGAGTGAGGCGATGTGACATGCGTTCTGCAATTGGAGCATTACATCCAGCTTCGCCATAAATTATCAACCGTCAGGGGGGAGATTTGAAATCTTCTCGATCTTCAAACATATTTTGCATACAAATAGTATATTTCTAGTCACTAGTTCCTCATAAAAAATTATCTCATAAGTCCCCTCTACAAGCAGTATAAGCGTGTAATAGGAATTCTGGAACACATTGTTTAAAAATAAAGCATATTAAAATTTTATCACAAAATTTTCAAAACTAAATAAATTTTAAATATTCAATTTAGAAGCTGTTTTTATAAATCAGGGTGGATGGGTCCAGGCTGTTGTTCCGAATCCTCTACCAGAAAACGAAAATTATTTTGTTATACTGTTCGCACGGATTCTTTTTCTTTCATTCTTACTGCTTTCCGAAATCTTTTGGCTATTCACATTTTGATGTACCTTCTTCCATCTGTTATTACAATCCTGTATCACTTCAACCAACAAAAAAACAACGTAAAACCAAAATGTTAATGCCCTTTGTAAACTAACACAATATCGTTCACGATGTAACTGTGTAGAGAACAGTAAACTAAAATTTTCATAACAAATAATTTATTGGGTATATAATTTTGTTTACTCAATGAAAAATGAATAAATTTGCGGTTTGCGTGATAAGAAGGTTCGAATGATGAAGTTATTGATCTGTTGTTGATTAGGAAATAAGGGAGTGTGGAATTAATGTTTGCTTTGTGCTCAGGCGTAGTCTCTTATTACCGTCAAGCACTATCTCATGTACGTAACCTGATTTCATATATCTTACATAAATCAAAAACACTCATATGTGAAGTACGTGACATTGAAAAATTAAACTAATAAGGTTTAATTAATTCAATGCAACGTAAGGGAAGACTCCGTGTAATTAAAACAAATGCTCCACTGACGACAAAAGAAGTATAGAATTCAAGTGAAGTGCTATCCCAAGTGTAAACGGAGTGCGGTTAGCTCACGCGTAGAGATGAAGAATTCTGAGAGAAATTTTATGCCCCATCACTTTTGAATCAGCCAGCTGACACGTTTCCTCTTATCACATAAGCTTCAATTTCCGTGAGATCCTGTGGATGAGTTTTCAAAGACGACCTCGCTGCTTTTAATTTTACACGATACAAGGCCATGTTTACCAATTCAACAATTACAGTGATGAATCAATCTTCAAAACTTTTTCTTGGTAAGCTTTGCAAAATAATATTAATGAAAAATAAATATCATTTGGGAATAATTGTGGTTATTTTAGCTCCAAATTGCAAAAATTAGTAATGCTTTTTTGATACTTCCTCACGAGGAATACTTTTTTTAATGTTTATTGCTCTGCTCTTATATAATTTTAACTAATATTTGTATCTATACATTTCACAGTATCTGCAAAAATTATATGAAAAAATACACCATATAATACGGGATAGTAAAGACTAGTTTTTTATTTTACAGGAGACAAATAGACATTTATTAACTTTTGTGTAATCAAATAGCTGTCATAAAATTTCACCTTTTTGATTTATAACTAACGAAAATGAGTATCCTTTCAAAAAACATTTAAGGAGACTACAACCTAAATATTTAATATCAATGAAAATATATTTTTAAGTATTCTTGATTTTATACAGTTATATGCTGCGTCAAAGCCAAATATCATTATTTTGTTAATAATTTTTGAAAATTCAATACCATAGCTGCAGAAAAAATATATTAATTTATTATTTAACGTTAATGTAAATAGAATTCCTCCTGAAAATAATTTAAACCTATGTAATTAAGGTCCGTCCTACACATATAAAAGTATTTCCAATTAACCTTTTAAGCAACATTAATATTTAAAAACAAGTGGGCGACACGGTTTTGTACGTAATTAGAAAGTGAAAGCTTTTACGTGTACTCAGCTTGTTTATAGTCACAGAAACAGAATTTCTAGCACTTAAATACAAATTCACTTTATGGTATATCGTATATATATATATTTGACGCTGTCTGCTGGGACGTAAAGAAAACACTATTTGAAGAAATGAACGACTTCCACGTTTGACAACAAATTGTTTGCTTTTATTAGAATAAATTAGATTTGAGCAATTTCCTAATGAAACAGTGCTTTGTTCATTTTCTATATTTAGCTATGTAATTTATAATTTGTTCTTATCATTCAAAACTTAAAACAAATGACTGTACCTCGAATTATGCAGGCGAAAAATTACGGAAAAAATTGGTCAGAATTAAACATGATTTATTAATTAAATTACAAAACGTCGTTTCGTTCCTTTGTTTGGAACATCCTCAGGTGTGAAGACAATCTAAAAAATAAGTACAATTGAAGTAAATGAAATAAAGTATGCCTGTATATAAAAATAAATACGATGCGTTGGGTTTATGCACTCACACCAATCAAGTAAGTTGTAATCACAAACAGCACAACGGGTTTTTTAACAAATTTGTCGTGTTATAATTTAATTAATAAATTAATAATTAATAAATAATGTTTAATCCTGACCAGTATTGCCTACATTCACAACTTAATCTGAGATATATAGTCATAAGTCATGCCTTTTTCAAATTACTCTTATAAATTAGTGAAACAGATACCTTTCAGTACAAAAAAAAGAATAGACTACTTGAAGCATGAAATTGAGAAGTTTTAAAGAGAAATGTAAAGACTAAGGTTCTGTAGCAACAAACCGAAAGATTATCGAGAACACGATTACGAGAATAGTACTTTTTACCATAAAAAAGTATCTATCCGTTACCTCTTCAATTTGAATTGGTATGGAACCAGTGCAAATACATTCTTTTCTTAAAGTTAAAAGATTCTGTAAGTTCATTCAAGGTGGATTCACTGGATACTTGATGATGAATGCGTGGGAAGTAACTTTTAGTCTGTGAAGCACCATGAATGATGAATTCTCTTGATCATTTTATATAATCATAAATAAAATGTCAGCAGTAATTTCAATACGAGAGATTTAGATTTCTTACTTCTGTCACAATTCAAGCCATCGCCATGGTTTCTTCGGTCCAATGCGCTTCACCACTTGCTGATGCGGGCTCAAGCACAGGCGAGAAGCCTAATAAACACTCTGCAGTCTGACGTGTCAGGGGCTCGCAACTTTTATTTTAAAAGTGCTATTTCTCAGCACTGTTTCCCACTCCAGACGCTCCGCAAGACAAATAGCGCAAACTTCTCGCGTTCGGCAGCGCCACTCGTGGGTCGACTGTGGTTTTTATTGACCTACGAATAATGTACGAGTTTTATTTCCAGAACAAGTGCAATGCCCGCGGTGAACAGATGTGCCTACACCATCATAATTTTAGGCGACTCGCTATTTACGCCCCAAAACGTTCCAAACGTTCAGAAATTTGCGACGAATGACGGTTTTCATAATTTCGTAATGATGAAATACAAAGTTTCACACAGTGCGGTTGTTTAAACGTAGGTTTAGAGAGTATTCTTAAATTATGGTTAAGAAAATGTAAAAGTGATGAAAGAGTGATAATCATTAGAAACGAACTGATATTATTAAAAACTTTGTAGGGTATAGAAACATTCACTATTTTAATTTTTCTTTTTTTCAATATTTAGTAAATTAGACAAAACTATTCATATAAATGTAGCGTAGTTTCCAAGATTAGTGAGGCTCCTTTAAGTCACATTGGTTCGTTCCTATAACCAAAGTTTGAGGTTTAAGGCCACCAATGGACGATGGCCTGTGTAAATTTCCCCAGGTTCAGTCCCTTTCTTCGAAACTGAGGTTCCCGCAATCATGGAAAATTAAATATAATTGGCCTAGGCCGCCAAGTTGGGCGGTGTTTTACCATGTAGACGGGTGACAGAGAGATTGGCTGGGATGTGGCAAGGAGACGAAAAAGACAGTTGACGACTTGAATCGGAAGGCGTAGAGGAGAGAAAGAAAAGTTACATATAGAAGTTCACACTAGAAAAGTAAGAAAAGAAAGGAGGTATGAGAAAGGAGAAGAGAGAAGGACTTAAGACAGTTCTATTCGTTGTCCAAAAGAAGATGGTTAAGATACTATTGTCTTCGTAGAGAAGAAAATTTTTTTTCTGACGAGGACAGCGCAAAATTCACTGTTTTCTACCTGGTTAAAATACACAATTTCCCATGAAAGAAGAAGGAGATATCAACGCGGACCATCTCTTGTTTACGGACCCACAGCGAGTTCACAGAAGTTGACTGGTACATGCTCAAGACTCCGAATCGCAGAGCTCAGAACAAAACTGGTTCGTTTTCCGGCTCAAAGTAATTTGCCGAAATCTGTGCTACCTGTTTGTGGTTTTTCCCCACAATTGTGACGCTGATAAATATTGAGTCACATGTAAATAAATAAGTTTACATTTAAAATGTTTATAGTACAGAACCCAAGAGGAAAAGTTTAATCGACAAATAAGTGAAATTGTAATTATCAACTAAGATATTTGCAGCTTAGATTATTGAAATTGATTTAAATTACTATTCGGGCATTCATAAGTGAAAGAATTTATATAAGCATTAGGGGCAATTGGTCAATGAAATTAAGATATCAAACTGCACAGCTGGAAAATATTATAGCAAAACGAGCATCATAGGCGAACGTGACGGAGGGGCGAGGTTGTGTACCATTTTTAAGGTTGTATGCAATCAACTACTTAACAGTTCCTTATCTTCAGCCGTATTTACGAAATACAATCATTAGCGGAGGAGTTTTGAGATTAAATTATATGAATGAATTTCATGAAACAGTCCAACGTATTTAAATATTTGACTTCGTGTCACGTATTATTACGTGTATTGTATTAGGGACAGTAAACTAATGTAATTATTGCCGACTACAGGGACCTCCTGCCTACCTCAGAGATCGAATTACATCTCAAGTTTACCATGTCCTTTGTAACTCCTCTCTTGGTACGTCAAAGTTTAAGTAGCCTGGCTGTTGCCGAAAAAACTAGCCGGTTTCATATATATGGATTGATTGACACTGTTATCGTGAAGATGATTATTGTCGTTAATGATTTGTCAGTATATATAATCTTGAATTTGGAGTTTTTCTAACTGGGCTCCAAGTTAGAAGTTAGAAAAAAGTTCCATTTTTGCTTTTTCTCCTTGTGGGCCATTTGACCATTATTTGAAACTAGCTATCCCGCGCGACTTCGTTCGCGCCGAAATAGTTCTTTTTATTCCGCCCTAAAAACGATACGAGTACAGAATTTTGATAAAAATGAATTAATTGAATATATAAAAAGTACGTCGGTAAGGGCAAACCTTATATGTCGCAGTTGGTTTTGAAACGGAGTCAAGAAAAAAATGAGCAATTATTTCCTATGCTATTAATAATCAAAAAGGTACCTGTGGGAGCTTTCTCTCGCAGGCATCCCCCCCCCCCAGAGTGACTGCAGTGCTCACCTGACTCCGTCGGGAATGCCTAGTACTATCTGTTTTTCGTTTCAAAGTTCTCACGTGCTGAGACACCTTTACCTTTTTTGGGAGGTTTATGTACTGGGGTCGAAGACCTTGGGCATAAGGCAAAAGTTGTCCGCTGATCCCATTGGGTAGGATCCTTAAAATATAGCCCGGGAACCCTTGCCAGCCCTTGGATACTTGCTCTACCATTCGTATCCTCCCTTTTCAATTCCTTTCCTATGCTGTTTCAGGATCATCCTCATGTAGCCTGTTAACCCCCCAAAAATATTAAAATTTATCTGACACGCCAAACAAACCCAGTCTACGTTTTATCGTTGAGTGAATCGTGGTTATAACTATTTAAATTTTCAAGAAACTATTTCGTGTCTTTTTGATATTACAGGGGAGTTGCCTGTTTCAGGATCATCCTCATGTAGCCAAAAAATATTAAAATAGATCTGACGTGACAAATAAAACCAATTTACGTGTACATCGTATTGACGATCCAAAGAACTTTATTATTTCTCAGGGAGTTAGCTCTCTTCCAACAATACGTTAATAACGGCGCGAATCCTACTTCAACGCTAGATGGAGTGCTTTGGAGCATTAGCAGATCAAGAGTATAGGCAACCCACATTTACTTAGGAGAAATATATATAATATTATTATTTCCTAAAATATATTGAAATTAAATATGCATGAATGTTTAAGTTAAATCTGTTTTTAAACCCTCAAATTTTCATTGAAGTCCGTTGAGCCGTTTCGGAGCCTATTCGAGATAAACATACGGACAGTCAGAGAGACAGAGAGGTAGACAGACAGGCCAATTTTATTTATTGGTATAGATAAAGTAAAATTAGTCAGAAAAACGTTTCATTACTATTTAATTAATATAATTACAATTACGACGCTTCTTCTATCTTTATGGAATTTGTATGGTAAGTAGATAAACAAATGTTTAAATCGATTTTAACGTTAGACACATTATATTAGTTAAATATAATTTTAAATTAAACAAGCTAAATATATAACAGCCTTATATTAAATAAAAAATAATTTTGTTGCCTACGTACTTCCGTTTTCGTGTTTGACCATTAACCTGGTTTTATGACTATTGTGCTTCAAAACCTCGTTCGTCACTGGCAACACTTTTACACTCTGCGCCACGGAAACCACACCTAAATATGTCACAGTCACAAAATTTTCAGATAGCCAATAATCTACGCAAATTCTCTACCGTACTACAGACCAAAGAGAAGCGTGTTGACTATTTCTGCTTTTGAGTCTATTGTGCAGGAGCGTTCTCCAAAAGAAATTTACGGGAAGGTTAGACGGGAACTTGTGTAATTTCAGCTGCAACGTAATGCAATATTTCCTTTGTGACAACTGTTTCGAGAACTAAGTGATTGGCCCACGATATTCCCATCTGCAGGCAATGTTTGCAGATACGGAAACCACGGCGGAGACATGCGTGTCGCCAATTTCGGGTGATAATCAATCTACACTCGAACGTGATTGGCTTTCGACCTGGCGCCGCGTGACGTTTCCAATTTGCCGCCGTTCATGTCTCTTGGGTTAATTTTTAGATTAGCTTCCTCCACGCAATTCTAAGAGGGCTGTGATTGCTTCACGCCCCGTTAATGAGCTACCCAAAGAGCGCAGCCACATCTCACACCGTCGTAATTCATCTTCCTACATGAAGACACTTTTATAACTCCTTAGCTTTTAACGGCTCGAAGTTAAACCAGTCTTCGAAGACTATTAGAGTAAAAACATATTCGTTTCCTGCTCGTATTCAACTACATTGACCTTTCTATTTATTGTAGAGTATGTTTCAAATTTCCCTAAAAATATCAAAGATCAACATATTGCCAGGTAAAACAAATGCGGAAATTAATAGAAATACAACTTCATACAATTTGTTTTACACTGTTGAATAATTAAAGTCCACAAGGGCAAATATTTTCGTTAAACCTTGACGTTTCTTAAGATCCGTCGTAAATATAGAACTTCACCAGTTTGACTGACTTTTCTGGCTGAAGTGGTATCGTTACAAAACGTCTCTCAGTTTTTCCAGAATACAACTTTCACCATTTGATTAAATTGCAAATTAGTAACATGAGGCAAACGTTCCCAATTCGTAAAGGTGGCGCTGACTGACGTAATCGCTGTGTAAGTCATCCTGGTCACTTGTGTCAACAATGCTCAGCTATTTTTCAGGGGAATCGTCTAGAAGTAGATCTATGTGCTACGCTAATTATTCGTTACTCATTAATACCATTAAATTTTGTGCCTGGACAGGCAAAACATGTTCTGACGCATCCGACTTTATTGCGTATCTCTCCCCAAGTATTGAAAAAACCCTTTCACCACTGTACCTTTAGATGCTTTACATTTGAAATTAATTAAAATTTTTATTATTAGAATTTTCCTATTTCTGAAGATATCTCCAATGGAAGCTTTGTCAAATTATTTATCTCAATTGTGTACTTGCTTTCATTTGCTAACATATTGCACTTCTCTTTGATGACAGTTTCATTTCTTTACGGATCATAAAGTCTACTGAGTTTTTCTTCTGCCTTTATACGTTTGTAGTTCGTAATGTATTTTAATTTCTTGTAATCATAGTTTTCATAGTCTGTACTTCCACCGTTTCCATTTAAGAGCAACATTGTCTAATTCCACATTTTATAGTATACTTACATCTCTGTGTTTTCCTTTGACCTATAATTAGAAATTTACAATGAGACTTGCATTCCTACTATTCTACTGTCTTTGTTATACCACATTTTCTGTAACTGTTGTAGCACCTATGCCAAAAAATATGTTCAAGTGCTCACAATGTTAGATTGTAATGATAGTTAAACATAAATACCATCGAGGAAATAGTAATAGTAATAGTAGTAGAAAACCCATAGTTTCAAGAGGAATATGCGGCCTCCATGAGTTTCTTGAGCGGTCTTCATTAATACGGTGAAACCTCAGTTTTCGTCGATAATACGTCGGAACGCGTTCGTCGAAATTCCAAACCCAGGCAATTATTATCATATAAAATAAGGTATATCCAATTAACTCGTTCGCGGCACTCGATAATAACAATAAATTTGATAGAGAATATCCAGAACAGTTAAAATAAAAGTTTTTAACTTTTATCAAGAACATGGAAGACTATTGATCTGTCAGATAAATAAAATGGCAGTTTTTTTTGGGTTAACAGGCTACATGAGGGTGATCCTGAAACTGGAAACTTCCCTTTAATAGCATAGGAAGGGAATTGAAAAGGGGGGATGTGGAAGGTAGAGCAGTACGATATCAATACAAAATAAATCAATTTTAAATATTTGCCTTGCAAGATAACATGGAGTAATTTGTAGAGCTTGAAGAAATGCTAAAAGTGCAGAAATGTGAAAGTAAAATATTCGATGACTATGTAGGTATCTTGGATTATTTACTATAAGAATGTATTGTAAGGTTTTCAGATTTTGACGACCAATCTACCGATAATAAGCTTTAATTTGAACCCAACTCGTAGTTATGTATCCAAGGCTCTTATATAACTATAAATAGAATTATTTCCGTTGCAGATTACAGCATTGTCAAATAATTTTTTGATGTTGAAATGTATCCTATAGAAATCAGAAAAACCCAGTTGATTTACGAAAACATGCACGCCATTTAAATTCCTACTTTTTAAGTAATTTCTGCTGCGGGCAACATTTCGTAATGAGACAACTATTTTATATACGAAAATTGCAGATGTTACTTTAACGTATGAGATAAGGCTTCCATCACGAAACTTGATCCAAATATTCAATTACTTTCAAACAAGACAGAAAATGAAAAATATCCTACTAATCTAAAACGGATTGAAAATAATTTTACGTATTGTAATTTATTTAAAAATACTTTTACTATAATTACTACTTCTCTATTATTTCTCTATTATCTTTATTTGTATTGTATTTTATTTAAACTGCTTTATTGTTTTTATTTGAAGTTTTTTTAAATACTTTGTTGTTCACAAAGCAAATAATTAATTCATGTGAATATAAAAAATATTCTATATTGAAACTATTCATTTAAATAATTAGTAAATCATTTGATGTTCTTTGGTATTGCTTCTATAGAATGAGAAAACTATAATAATTGCATTAAAAGTAGCGTTTATATGTGGCCTCCTTTATTACTGCCTAATTGAAATGTGGCCTCTAATGGTAAAAAGGTTTCCACTTCTATTCTATACTAATGGAACATCAAATTAAAAAGCTGTGTGATAAGTGCTTCGATCAATTTTACATATAATATGTATAATATGTTTTTCCTTCCTATGATGGAGTTTTACATCACTTTACAGTATTACGTAATTTATATAATGCTATACTTTTATTTGCACATTACTTAGAGCAATGAGAATTTAGTATATCCTTTAAGTTTCATTAATTTGGGGATCCGAGTCACAAGAATGCGGTCGGGAAAAGTATTTTTGTTGTTATAAAGATTCATGAGAAGATTCTTAGGGATATCAAACTGCTATTCACAATACAGGGATAAAACAATAAGCGCATTTCACAAAACATTGAAACTTTTCATACATGCTGTATCGATCCACTAAAAGGATTTTAATCATATGAATATAAACAAAATTGCGAAACACCAAAACCTGATATCAAATTATTGTACAAGTATTTTGTTCGCTTTGCATAAATATATAAATAAAATAATGCATATGATTTCAAATAATTACGTTTATTTTCTATATAATGTTACTTGCTTATTCTTTCTGCCCGTTTTTCAACAGTTTTAATTTGCATTTGAGAATAAGAATATTTGTACCTGTGTATATACAGTCTCACTAATGCTACCAGTATTGGCAACGAAAATTGTATTATGCGGAAAACACAAAAGTAATCATGCCCTGGTCTAAAATTAAACACCATGAGTGTGTAATAATGGTGCTGGACCGGGTTGGTTTCGTTCCGTCATAAACCAAATCAAATCGACGTCCTGTATATGGAGCATTTTACCGGGTTATTGAGTATCTGAGTATTAATTAAGTTGTCTAAAAATAACGAATTACAACACAAATTTCAGATGCAATATTTCACAATTGTCTTGTAATTTTATTACAGTTTAATGTTTCGGTTTCAGTTTTAAAATAGACTCCAAGGACGCATTTGAAACAAAACAGTTTCTAGCGTTTTATTTTTATTTGTCAAAATACGTTGTGAACTGTCTGTAAAATGTAATTGAAACTGAAAACTGTTTACTAATTACAAAAAAGAAATACCTGATTTACAAACAGATACAAATTATAAAATGAATCGCACACAACGCTTCTGAAATATTTGTTGCTGACTGCAAAATTGACACATCGAAGACCCAGGTGACGAACGCAAAGGCCTTGTGTATCGAAATTTCACATGGAAAAAATTATCCAAAATGTGAGTGAAAAGGGTGCGGAACGGGATAGCGGGTTAGAACGGGATACTATATTATTTGACAGGATAGTGCCTGAGTTTAGTAAATAGGAGTGGTACATGGTCACTGATACAGGAAGAAATCCCGGCAAGCTCCGACTTCACCTTGTGGACGAATAATTTTTTGGAGCATTTAGTTAGAAGGTAAGCTACAGAACTGCTTGCTTTTAACCCATTAACCCATTAATAGTATATATTCGTAAACTAGGTGTCTTTAGCTACACATAAGTTACGTATTAGGTTTAAATCTGCTTCTATTGAGGCTCGGTAAAAAATCTTAAACTGGAACTTGCATACGGGGCAGAACGGGGTACTACTGTATAAGGCAAAATGTAACGTGTTCTTCAAGGAAGAAAGGAAAAACTGGCAGACTCAACTCATAAGAGCCAGTAACAGGATGCTGCACCTAAACAGAACAGAAATAAAAAGAACGGAAAGAAAGGGAAAAATGTTAGTAAAGACTGCGCAGTTACATAAATTTCTCTTCGCGAAAGGAAAAATTCATAAAGCGATTCCGTACGCAAAATAATTATAGAAAGAAAAGACAAATGGTTTTAATACTTTTCTGAATTTAAATTTGATTTTATTGTATAAATGGTAATTACAAAACATCATATCCCATTATGGCCCGGGGGAGGGGCAGAAATGGAAATTTGTAAGTTTCTTTTAAAAAAATCACAATAGATCTAAATTCTTTGTTTAATTTATAGTGATACTAGATTAAATAAATAATTGACTAAACTTATGTTTTATACCTTTATGAAATGATTTTTCTTTTTTCCCTTAATTTTACAAAAAACTGTTAAACAGTAAGTGTCTTGTTCCACCTTGACTTACCCTATACAATATTTTTTTGGAATGGGTTGGAAATATAGGAATTTCTATGAGAGTTGCTAAATGTATTTCCACTATAACAGCAATTTGAGTCAGAGAGACTTTCTTTAGTTGTTACTAAATATAAGTGTTAAGAATTTGATACCCTGTAATTAGAATATACAGACAAATTTTGTGGATTACAAACCATACAAAGAATTAAACTGCTACAAGAATGTATTATTCGTAATTAAAAATAAATTTAGATAAAGGGATAAATAGATTACTATTTTAGCGATCCTTCCGCTTATAACAACCTTCATTGAGTTTTAGGAAGATTTAGATCCTTGAGAATAAAGTTTTATTATTCCCATAAAATTAATCTTCATCAGGAACAAATTTCCTTTCCTCTGAGATACGAAATAGTTACTTGTAATATTTTATTGTATCACAATACATAAATTTGAACGGTATCTTCTAGGAGCGCGCATAAAGTAACGGTGAACTCGGTCCCTGGAAGTCTCTGCTCGATTAAGAAAAGTTTACGCATTTAGGGTTAGGTACATTACAGAAACGAGGGCAGAAGGCTTCGCGTATTATTACGACATTCAACAAAGAAAAGCTTTCACGAGGACATTGGCGAATATTTCAGATAAATAAGAAAAACTAGCTGGGTGCTCGTCTTCAATTCCGAAATGAAAACACGGTGCACGGCTCTTAGTGTTCAAAAGGTTGTCTACTATATACGGCATAGATAAAATAAGAATTGTTTCTATTTTGTTTGTCTTTTACGTCTATTTCGTCTTTATAATTTAACCGTTCTATTACTTCTTGGCTCTCTCTGTAAGATTTTTGTACGGGGTTTGGCACACAAGATTATTTTTACATGGCAGTGCATGCAATTTTAAGGAATAAACTGGGAAGATATTTAGTTTTACGGTATTTCAAAAGTTTGACGACAATTCAATATAACCTCGAAAACTTATTTCTTAAAAAGAATTCGCCGGGTTTCTGACATCAAACAAAATCCTTCTCGGAACAGTATCAGTCACATCTTTGAACGTTCGCTTTTAGTCATAATCAGTAGATACTACTAAAAACGTTATTACCTCTCTACACAACATAATTATGAGGTTTAAACCAATTAAGGTTTTACATAAACAATAGCTTGTGAACGTTTTCCATTTTTTTAAAAATTACAAGGAAACCAAAGAACAGTAAATTAAACGATTTTTTTTACCCACGGTCATGGAAATTTAGTATAATAGTAACAATGTCAGTGTGGCATATTTTTCTGTCGAGAAACAGTCAAAATATCTGATTTACATTAGCGCTATTTTGATTTTATATATTTTCTCAAAATGACCACCTTTAAATTTGATATGTAACCTGCGATTACTCCACACAGACCCCCGTTGTGTTTGCAAACTGTTTCACATGTTTATATCTTTTTACGTATTTTAAATTATGTAATAGCAAATTTTAATTTAATTAGTTCATTGAAGGATGCCAGACACGATTAAATATTATATTAGGTATCAAAAATTCTATTCCTGTGGTGCACATTGAACTTGATCGCATATCATTTAAATAAAAATATAATTTAATCAATTCTGCGAAAATTCGCTGACAACTGTCCCCCCAATCCCCATAGATAATTATTTACTAAAAGCGATGTCAGCAACACTTCATTATGTAAATCCTACGGGAGAAAAGGCATGTGTGCGACGTTCCTCTGAGCTTACGAGATTTTAATAATTAATACTCGCAAATCGGATTTTTATTTGGTTATTTGGTATTGTTTCGCCACGAACCAAAGTTTGCGAATTGGATATAAACCATTTCATAATCCGAATGAACGGATCAAAGAAAAACATATTTATTATTTAACAACACGGCCTAAGCTATGCTTAAACGCCATTCAAACATCTGCTGAAGCAAAATATCTCATAGTAACAGAACCCAGTGTTTTAATTCTCTTCCAATATTCCATCCGCAATGCGTTAATGAAATTACTTAGCTCAATTTAAATAGTATGCACGAGTTTACGTCCTGTAATTTCATGGCTTCTATCTCTTATGAACCGTTAAAATGTGTATTCTGCTTTTCTATATTATTTATATTGACTTATAATTGTTTAAAATTCAGTAGCTGTATTGTTAATAGTCCCAAAAAGCTCGAATATGTAAGATGTAATTTGAAATAGTTTAATGATTAAAGATGTACACGTTTTGGCGATGTTATATAGCAAATTTATTATAATTTCATCATATGATGACTGATAATTTTCAGATACGATCTCTTATTTTACCTTGTATGTACAAAAGTATTAACTATATGTGTAATCAGCTCTTTTATCAATGAGACTGACAGATTCCTATAATACAAGAAAACATTCTTAAACTCTAATTGCTTTCGCTGGAGGTTAAGCAATTTTCATTGCTGATGTCGCGGTTCTGGGATTGGTAAGCGGCTATCCTGATAATTTACTAGAATCTCAATACATATACAGGGATTGATTCGCTATATTATCATAATATCATGTACAGAGATTTATTCATTTGAAGTGCTCTGTATTATATTGCATATCATCATACACGTGAAAAATAAAACATGAGTATAGCATATATTCTGACCGGAAGTAAAATATAGTAGTAGTAATAGTAATCAGTCCTTAGACTGGTCTGATACAAATCTCCAAGCTAACCTATTCTGTAGAAGCCTTTTCAATTGTATGTAAGTGCCACAACCCTAATCTGCATGGCGTATTTCATCATTTGCCTCCTTCTTCTGTCATTAACCCACACTCTTCTCTCTAATGTTAATTTTACAAGACCCTCACGTCTCAAAAGGTCTCCTATTAATCTATTCCTTTTCTTGGTCAAAGTCCCCTATTCTGCATAGAACTTTCTGATTAGTTACTCTACTCGCCCATCTGATTTTCAGAATTATAAATTTCACCACATTTCAAAAGCTTCCATTCTTTTCCTTTCTTCAACTTCTACCACCACGTTTCGCACCCATATAATGCCACACCCCATACTAATATTTTTAGTAACGAATTCCGAATATTCACACTTATATTATACATAAGTAAATTCCTCTTTTTCGCGAAAGCCAGCCTTTGCCTGTGCTATCCATCTCTTTATGTCTACTATACTTCCATCATCCCTAATTATTATGCTACCCAAGAAGCAGTATTCATTAACTTCCCGCAAAATATCCCTTCCAAATCTAACACCCTTTGTAATTCCACGATTCTCCTTACTAGATAAGTCAGTTATATATATATATATATATATATATATATATATATATATATATATAAAAGTTAAAGAGCATGGCTTCATTGTCTTACTCCTTTCTTGATTTCTGCTTTATTTTCTTTCCCTTCAATTATAAAAATTGCTGACTGAGATCATGGATAACTCTTGTTTCTCGATATTTTATTCTTTTAAAAATTCTTAGTAGTGTTATTCAGTTAACATTATCAAAGGCTTTTTCTATTTCTACAAATTCCATGAACGGAGGCCGGTTTGTAATTATTCTGTCTTCTAAAATGATACCCAGAGTCAATATTGATTCTCTTGTCCCTACATTTTTTCTATAGAAAACTGATCTTCTCCGAACTCGCATTCTATTTGACGTTATATTCACTTATATACTACTTTCGTTAACATTTTGTACGCGGCCAGAGGAAGAGGGCGCTGCGGGAGATTTCTCGCAGGCGCTTCAACCCAGAGTGACTGCGGGGCTCACCTGATCATGTCGGGAATGCCTCGCACTCTCTCTGGGTATTTTTTATCAAAGTTCTCATATGCCGAGACACCTTCACCTATTTTAGGAGGTATATGTACTGGGGTCAAAGACCTTGGGCATATGGCAAGAGTTGTCCGCTGATCCCATTGGATCAGTCGGCCAATTGCCTCCTGAAATTGGTGGAGACACGGAGAAGGGAATGCTGCGTCCCCACAGTAAACTCGTCTCCCGTCATTCGGAAGGGCGTGAGAATAGTACCCAATGCCCGACCTACCTGATGCAGGTTTTCTAGGGTTTTCCCTGCATCTCTTTAGGTGAAACACCAGGTAGGATCCTTAATCCTTAAACCATAGCCCGGGGGCCCTAGTTAACCCTGGGCTACCTTGCTCTACCTTCCGCATCCCCCCTTTTTCAATTCCTTTCCTATGCTATTAAAGGGGAGTTGCCTGTTTCAGGATCACCCTCATGTAGCCTGTTACCCCCCAAAAAAAACATTTTGTACGCATGAGATAACTAATTGTCCTATGCTGTTCGCATTTATCAGCTGTCTTCTTCATTATGTGTATAATTAGGTTGGTACTAAAACATTCTGGTATTGTTCCTGTTTCGCAAACTATCTTGAACGGCTATGATATTGCTTCTTTGCTCGATGATCTTATCAACTCTGCCTGAATGTTATCAATTCCTGGAGCTTTACAATTGCTCAGATCTGTCAGCGCCTTGTCAAATTGTGATCTTAATTTTTTTCCCCGACTCTTCATCACCGATCTCTTCTTATATTACTGACTGATATAGATTTCCACCGTGATACACCTCTTGTAGATATTCCTTCCATCGTTCCGCCATTTCATCTTTATCTATGATTTGCTTCCCATCCGCTTTCCTGATGTTTTTGCTTTTATTTTTCATCTCTTCGAATGTTTATTTGATTTTCCTTTAGCCGCACCCATTTTCCTTTTCCCCGTGAAATCTTCAACCGCCTATTTGGCTGCTTTGCACTTCATATGTATCTTCAGACGTCTGAACTGCTCTTACCATCTCTTGCGTTTTTATATTTACGCCTTCCATCAATCATTTTTATTATTTCTTGTGTTATCCATGCTTACCTATTGGTCTGAACTATTCGTGACATTTTTTCCATATGCCGCTCAAAATTGTAATTTTATACAGCAACACATAAGGCATATTTTAATGGTATCGGCGGAAAATCTGTGTATAATAAATGTTTGAATATTTTTTTTTTCGCAGAGCACGCCACAGGAGACGTTGGTAGTAAATCACCAAGTGTGTATAACTTCGATTAAAAATTTCCTGACATTAAGGCCCCCGGGTGCGTGTTGATAATCAATTCTGTGCGGGTTTGCAAACAGTTTATTATGAAGGAGGAGCAATAAATTGTTATGGCTCTGCCTGGCGCAGCAAGCGATACACTTCTGGCTGACGAACGAGCTTTTAAATCATTGAGCAGCCAGTCTCGTATTTGCTGCCTCGTTTATAAAATCACTGTTTTCGTTGTCCAGGGAAATTAATTGTCACCAATAAAGGATCCATCAGTAGTGCAAGTACGATTCGGTATTCTGAAAGCAGTAATCCGTTGACGTTTTCAACCTACAAGTTGTTTTTAGAATTACGTTACACGTATTTCCTACGTTTATTACGACGCATTGTTGGTATTTAATCCCAACTGTATTGAATGCTCGATCCTGTAACTTTATAAATCTCCATTTCCGCTATTTTACTTTTATTTTCCTTTTATAAAGAAATACCCGAATATTTCTCTACTTATTACAGTTTATTGCTTGACCTCATTCCGTTTATGCCTTGTTTTATTTATTGATTTCATAAATTGTCGTTCCCAATTTCATGTCAGTAGACGGATGAACTTAATCAATATTCGTTATATTCCATTATTGTTATTCTTTATAGATCATTCTGGAAGCTTTTCTACACAGTAAAAACACCCTGGCGTCACATCCTGTTCATAGATTTTTGTACAAAAGTCTGTGGCACTTCTTCGACAGTCGATGCATAAACTTTTATGCTGTTTTTATGGAATCCCCTAATCTCTTTTTTGTGGTACTATATTAATTTTTGACTACGCCAGTGACCGCTGTTTCGCATCTTTACAGGGACTTTTTAATTTTTTTTTGTTTGTAGTCGCATCAACTGTAAGGTCTTTAGCGACTGCAATATCTAGGGGAACTCATATCCATTTAGGCGTACCTTAGTAAGATTTCACAAACATCCGAACCCATATCAGGATTCGAACCCGGGGCCTCTGTGGTGCGAGGCAAGCACGCTGACCACTACACCTCAGGAGGGATTTTCTCATATGTGTAACACAGGTGTGTTTATGCCGTGTCGTTCCCGTGCTGTGTGTTGGTCTAAACACATACCTTAAGTTCAGTATTTATTTGTATTAATTCAAAGATGTTTGGCGAAAATTTAATTGAGTATGTTAGGGCAGAACCTACACAGTGTATATGACTGATCCTATATATGTTGATTCATCTTTTACTGTATTTTTTGACGGCCTTCATTGTACCAGATGGGATGGAGAGGGAATATAGCGTCAGAATTTGCGTATAATCTTTGGAAGTAATAGTATCGATATAGTATATATCTAGTTTTTGCTTAAATCTGTTAGATTTCAATTAATTTTAGGAATTCGACGGGACTTTTAAAGCAGAAAGTACTAGTACAGTGTTAAATCCAGAAATAATAATATAACTGACGTCAATTAATACTCTGTACTTGGAAGTAAACTCATATTAAATTACGGCTAATTTTAGGTCCTAATAATAAGGGAATAAAACTCAATTGCCAGTGAAAGTCATTTATTAAAATCTTTCAGGAACTTTCGGCCTCCAGAGAAATATTAATCTGTAAATTGTAAAACAACGTACATGGTATGTAAACAAAGAATTCTAAGACCCTTAGGTACATTTAATTAAATTAGCTAGACATAGTATTTACCTGGTTGCAACATCAGTCCTGTGTATAATTAATTAAGTGTACGACAGCTTTTATAATTTAATATGAATATGGCTCTTGAGGCCGAAAGGACCTGAATGACTGTCAGGTGAGTTCTTATTACCTTATTATTGCGGACCTAAATTTAAAGCATATTTGATTATTAGTATTGATTGTAATGTGCATATAAAAATCGATTTCTTGTTGTTAGGATAGTCATTTATTTTAGAATTATCACATATAAATTAATGTTTGATTAGAAGATTTCTTTTTTGCAATTAGTTTTCCACAGAGATTCACTGCAGCGAAACAATGAGAATAATAATTATTATCTATGTAATATTTTAATCGTATTTATAATTAAATAATTTATTCCGTGTACGCAATTTGAGTTCCGTTGATGTGATTGTTTCAGTGTGGAAGCCCTCGTGCGCAGAGAGGTCTACTAAAGTGAGATAATTTGCTGCAGTCTGAGGTCTGCGCCGTCGCGGTTTCTGTGCTTTGTGACAGGCAATTGGCCAGTTTCGCGAATCCTGGGTCACGAGCGTCAATGGGAATACGCTGACGACGACAAACTGCGCCAGTGTTTGCGAAACCGGGTGTTAGCAGGCCAGCGCTGCGGGAAACGAAAGCGTTCAGGCCGTGTTAATTAATCGCAAAGCGTCAAATAAAGGACAGACATTTGCGTGCTATTAGAGCCAATACTGCCGACAGCCAGTTACGTTAAAATTGGGCAATATCGAGACAGCCGCAGGACTGCGTCTTTTGTTTCACTGTCCATAGCCACAAATATTTGCAACAACGCAGTACCCAGTATTACCAACGAAATAACTATACTTTGCTATGAAATATACATCAAACGGGCATCTGTCATTTACTTTAAAGGTGACTTTTCAATTATATTCCAATTAATTTTAGGAATGCGACCTACATTAACCAAAACCCAAATCACGTTTCACTTAAATATATACCAATTACCACCATTTTACCTACATTTTTCTCGACCTCACTCTAACAATAGGGTCATTCCATGTGAAGTGTCCTGATTTGAGGAACGATTCCCGCGCGACCATTTCCGATTTTGATAAAATTTAGAAAATTTGTACTCTGAAGCCTTAGATGATCATATGCAAAATTTCAGTTCGAAATACGCATTTATGACTGAGATACGGGCTTTTCCGTCGAAGCCTGCGGTTCGTCGGAGGCGACGTCGTTTCAAAAGTGCCACTTTTGAGCTTCTATATTGTGGCAGTTATTAGACAATAGACCATGAAAATTCGTTTCCAAAATAAATTGAATGCGAAAATTACGAAAATAATAACAAATCTTTAAATAAATTTCATTCCTCAAAGCTATGAACCCAAAAAGTTGGCGAAAAAAATAGTAACAATTTTTTTTCGTATTTTGAAATGATCCTGCAGAGATAAATAAAATACGTACGGTATTCATATTTTGTACTTTGTATGTCTACATAAGTGTCTACCAGTCAGACGATTTACAGCTTTATTGACAATATACTTTGGTAAATTTGGAGCAGCAAACCTGGCGCCAAAGTGAAAAATGACCTTTTTCAGAGGTATAAATCGTTTAGGACACCAGATATCGTTTTTTGGTTGACACCAGTATAAATATGAGAATTTTATCTAATAGAAAACATATACTTTATTTTGATGTCTCAATGGATAAGGTGTAAAATTTTGGGTCATATTCCACTGTAGTGCCCTCTCCACAAATATCGTCCCATCGTGTTTTATTGTGTAATAATCGCTCGAATAACGCGCTCTTAAGTGCTATAACTCCTTCTTAGGTGTATGACTTACATATAAAGTAAAAGTAAACTTGTTTTGTTCAATCACCTATTTATTATTAACTACATGAAGTCTCCAAAAGCCAAAATATAACTTTCTAGAGGCGCGAGTTTCTTTTTCATTAATTTATCTATGAATTTCGTAACACGACGAGTAAGAATCAATACACATTCAAAACTCCATGGTAGCTTTCCGCTACCAATCAAAGATTCTATAACTGCAGATTCTCAAGCCTGATACGTTTACATAAATGTATATTTTATATAATTTTTTTTTAAATTCAGTTTTTTGACGAAGGAATTCAACTTTCGTTTCACTCTTCTGTTCGTACCCCTGACAGTTCCCTCTAATGCTAATTTTACAAGACCCCCATATCTTAAAACGTGGCCTATTAATTTATCCCATCTTTTGGTCAATATTGTTCGTTCTTCCCATATTCATTTTCAATATTCCTCGTTAGTGATTTTATCTCCCTTGGTCACTTTACATGGAATGATTTTGCCGTAATGCAATATATATCAAAGTAATTGGTGGCTCCTTAATATATATATATATATATGTATATATATATATATATACATTAACACCCAAAATAATAATGAACGTAGACTTTCCCAGTGAATAATTCTTCAGGCTGAAGACGGTGGCATAAAATGGCCGCAGAAACGTTGTGTGTTTTGGTTGGTTAACCGTGAAGAGTTCATCCGACCTAAAATAATAATTTAAAAAAATGGTATTAATGAAATAAAATTTGGAATAAAGACTGAAAACAAGATAAAAATTATTTAACTTAACTTAAACATACAGTTCCGATAAAAATTAATGTAATAAATAAAATTAATTGTAATGATTGTAACAAAAATTATATTGGACATACAGGGTCGAAACTAAATACTAGAATATATAACCATAAAAATAATGCTAAGAGCAATTCCAAAACAAATACAGCCTTGTCACTACACCATTTAAACCTAAAACATAAAATAGATTATGCAAAAATTATACATAAAGAAAAGACTATAATTAAAAGGAACATTTTATATTCCATTTACATTTTCAAAAACAAGAATGGTAAGAATTCCAGAGAGGAAAGTGAAGAAATATCCAAACACTACGCCAAAGTTTTAGAGTAAAACAGAATATTTGTTAAATTAAAATTTTTTAGATGAATTGGGCTTAGACTTTTCGAATCTAGTTCTACAAGATTCGATAAACCGATTTGAATATTACGATTACTATCGACACTTTGACATTTAAATTTTAGGACTCATTAAAAAAAATTTCAATGTAAATTTTTCAACGATTCATGGATGTATGTTGCCTTTTGTGCTTGGTGGGCAGATGAGCATGAACTTCTGGAACTCCGAAATTCGAAAAACGCTCTGTGTAAGCCAGAACAGTCTGGAATCGCATTGAAGAAAATTAGAATTTTTTTTTGCTTACTAAATAAATGAAGGTATGCATAATATTTTTAAATATTATATCATTGAAAAAACCAAATGTTTTATATTATAGTTTTAAACAAATTTCCATATTCATATTTTAAATAATTTTTTATGTTTCAAATAATTGTAATTTATTTTGTAGATGAATATGGCGATTGCGAAAGCTTCTCCCGAATAAAGTTTGGAAAATTGAAATATAATTTTGGTTGATTGAAGTGACTGATAAAAAGAAGGGAAAAATTAATATCATAATAAATTAATTATCAGTCTTTTAACAAAAATTTTAATAAATTACTTGAAAAAATGTTAGTAATTGAATCAGACATATGGTCTGTCGAGATGTAAATTTGGACTTCTAAAAAAGCATATCAAACAGCAATTTCATATGAGGGAATAGTTAACATTAACATTTTGTATATGCCAATAAAATCGTAAAAAATGAAACTTTCGTGAAAACTGCAGTTTTTAAGAGTTCTCTTCGATTTACTTTTTTCTAACTATATTATAATTGCGTTCCTAATATTCTTAACTACTACACCATTTTAACATTATTTATTGTACTTTACCAGGATATTAGTGTTTTGACAAAAAAGAATGAATAAGATTTCTTATCTTTGACAGAGGAGCAGTAAAGTCAGAGTCGTCAGAGTTTATTTTGTCTGTGAAATTTTACAATTATTTTTGGTGAATTTTGAGAATTACGGAAATACAGTGCTGAACACTTTTTCCAGAGAGGATGTAGTTTTTTTTGTGCATGAGCGGGGTATTGCGCCAAGTAATGGTATTTCGAACTGTTTTGGCAATTGTGTATGATATTCGGGAAGTACGGTTTTGAGAAGAGATGTGCACGAAGCGTCAGCAAAACTGGAGAAGCCAAGTGATTGAAGCAACGAGATATTTTTCGTACGGTATAATAGTTATTATCGTCTGTAACTTTAAATTAACGTATAATTGAGGCCAAAAAGGACCCAAAAATTTTAGACGAGTTATTAAAGGTCGAAACATTGTGAATATTTGGGAGTTTTGTGAACAAATTAAGACTCTAGTTTCATTCAATACAAATTTATAAATAACGAAATGCTTCCATCATATTTTAGGAAACATGTTTAAGAGAGCAGAAATTCTTTGGAAAAGTTTTATATTTTTTATATACAGAATTAATATTAATTATTTGGGACTACTTGCCGAGGAGAAGTAAACTTGTGAAACACTTGGTTTTCATGAAAATTTATGTGGTTGAATTTTAGAAAAGTTGCCTCGTACATTTTTTCTCCTCTTTACCACGTGACCACGACACAAGGCTGTACCACGTGACTGTACCACACTGGGGCTGTGTAGTTGAGGGGACTCATGTCTGACTGCCATTAATGTGTTTCTAAATATATGTCCAATTGCTTTTATGTGTATGGTCCATAATTGCCTCCTAGTCTATTAGATTGCTCGTTCGATCCTTTTATTTATTTTATTAACCCACATGAAACGCTGCAGCGTAAAAAAGACTCAGTTCAACTGTGCAAAGTTGGAAGTGAATATGTTACAGGTCTGAACATGTTTCAGTCAATTAAAATAGGAAATCTCGTAATTCCTAAAAAAAACATAAAAATTATAAATATCATGAAAGAGGACGCTGATAGTCGTTTGTAAACTTTAAACTATTTATAGATGAGGTATTTTATATGTTTCAATATTAATATAAAATAAATCTATATAATTAATATCTAGATTTGTGAATAACGTAATTATTTTATCTGACTTATATTTTAAATAAAATACAAAGAATGGTCAAAAGCCAGAAGTAAAATAATTTAATTTAAAAAAGATTAATCCCACAACTTTTGGGACCTCATCAGTTCATTCTAGAAAAAATTATGTAATTTAAAAATAAATAGTTGAATATAAATAAATAATGGAAAGATTGTTATATTGGTCAGACTAAGTGTAAGCTTCAAACATGGTGGAAAAGTTATAGGGTTCCTGCAAAAATAAAAGAAGATTTTGCAAACATAAAACAACCGTTAGACAAAAACTCTGTGTTAAATAAACATGCATTTTTAAAATACACAGGGATGATTGCAATAATATTGAAACTTAACATGCTGAAAGTAATAATTTTTCTAGAGACATGACCGAAATGCATTCGTAGGATCAAATGTTAATTCTTAAAATATAAAAATATACGCAAAATTTAAGTTCAATATATGACGCATTATTATTGTGATTCACTTGTGCATTCCGGAATCTTCTCTGTTAAAAGGCAAGCCGCTTTCAGCAATGTGAGCTTTGCGATCTGTTTCCTTGCCATTGTTTTCACTCATTTCGACCCTGGACGTTGCAGTATTGCAGTAGCAACTTGAAATTTTGTAATATTTTAATTGTAAGTACCCACAACATACCAAGTTGATTTATATTCAACTTTGTATATTTAATTATATAATTCTTTTTTGTAGATGGACTTACGTCACTAAAGTTGGGTGGAGAAAACTTTTTCAAATTAAATTATTCTGTTTATGAATTATGGCTATTCTTTTTAATTCATTTATAATATCTAAATTATAAAAACCAAAATTTAATATGAATTTGAAAGTTAAACAATTAATTTATAAGTTAATCATAGAGCATCCACAGATAAAAATATTAGGCAAAACATTTGACTCTTAAGTTCGTTGTCATTGGTGGGGTGAAAACGGACAATTACATTTCAATTTAGGTCCCTGGTATAATTTGATATAGAAAATTGTTTAACGATACCAAGAAGGGAGATGTCACTTTGATGTTTGGTCGGTATGATATAGAATCTACACAAGTTTCTGGTGGCGTCGATCAAAAGACAGTTGTTGCGTGGCATCTCGGGAAGACATCAGGAGCAGACGTCGCTGTGTCCAAGGATGGACTGCATTTGTAGTCTTAATAAAAGTCTTCCGTCAAGACTTTCTCTACGGCCATGCCTTAAACCAGAATGCCATAATTTCATACGATTTTGACTCCCTGGTAAAACTTAACTCTGCCTCTATTTTAAAACTGACAATCGGCGTCTTTCACTAAAATTTCATTACATCACCCACGCCAAAAATGGGAACTAATTATTAAACTCCGCTGAGTAAAATTAATCTTTTGCCAGATGGTTTAAATTGATCATGTTAGTCTTCGCAAGCTGCACGGCTACGGCACACTTATTTTGTTCTGCTAAATATTCGGGACACCACTGATTAACAGAAATGAGTGATTTATTTATCTTCCGACGTGCACCCATTTAATGCTATTTGTATAGGCTCCTTTGTAACCAAAGGGACGAGGAACCTCAAGTCGCGGCCATTCTGCCTTCAAAATCAAATCTGCGTAAATACCGTTCACCACAATCTATTTGAAAATAAATTGGAGGTAATTAGTGACAATGAAAAATTTAATACCCACTAAGCTTGAGCAGCGCTCGTTGATCAAATGCAGCTATTTGGAAATAGGCATTGGAAAATTTGAGTATTAGGAGGAGTGTTATAACAGGGTCCACAGACTAAAATCAGTGGTGACTAAGGATGAAGTTTTAGTAGGGTAAATTCCTGTCTGTAAATCCTTCCAGTTAGGGTGGCCACAAGACCCGATTCTTGAGAATAGGTTGTGGAAGACAGTGGCCCAAAACGACAATGGTTAACTGTCGAATTGACATGATTCTGTCCAATTTAAATGCCTTGAGTAAAAGTTCTTTGGTAAATCATGAGAAAATGTTGAGTTCTATTTTTAGTTGTATAGTTGTTGTATTTGTGCTGTGTATGTAATGATGTTGGAATAGAGAATTTAAATTTACTTTAAATTTATTTGAAACGGAAGTTGATTTCGAACGCTGACCGTCGCTGGAAAAATAATATCAGGTTATTAGGACTGCCCAATTAAATGCCTGAGCAATAGTCCGCAACTAGAAAAAGGATATTATTATAGTAGTCCCGGGAAATCAGAAAGCGTTAGGCTGTACGCCGGGGTTGCAGCTTCAAGGAACTTTGCTACAACAGCAACATGGTTACTTTTAAGAAAGCTCTCGGCTTGCTGAAACCAGGAGAAGAATGAGAATTTTGAATCTGTGGGGAGACGATAGACGTTTTGAAGCTGACGATTTAGAGTTCAGTTGGAATTGGGACTCGAAAGAAGACTCATGTTGAGGAGCTCTGGAGGCGTAATGATTTGATTAATGAGTGTTACTGAAAGTCATTGAGAGAGCTATTACATTTTGCGACACGTAAACTTTCACGATCCAAGTATCAAGAGTACCAATGAGTAATAGTATCAAGATTATCAAGATTACCAATGAGGACATCTCCTTTCCAATATCCCAATTATTCGTGCTGCCGTCAACTCAGATTGAAGAGAAGTACTTCCATAATCTGCTTAACGTATTCTATCCTTTCCGCCCTCTTCTGTTCTTACAGCACACACTTTACTCTAATGCTAATTTTACAAGACCCTAGTGTCTTAAAACGTGGCCTATTAATCTATCCCTTCTCTTAGTCAAAGTCCTCCATATTATTCGCTTTTTCCTTTTTCTGTTTAGAACTTCCTCGTTTGTGATTCTATCCACCCATCTGATTTACAGCATTAGCCTATAGCACCACATTTCTTTTCCCCAACGCCTATCGTCCACGTTTCGCACCCATATAACGCCACGCTCCATACAAACATTTTTAGCAACGATTTCCTAATATTCACACTTATATAACCCTTAAGTAAATCCCTCTTTTTCGCGAAAGTCTTCCTTGCCTGTGCTATCCTATTCTTAATGTCTACTATTCTTCTACCATCCCTAGTTATTACGCTCCCCAAGTAGCAGAATTCCTTAACTTCAGTCAAAATATTCCTTCCTAATCGAACAGCCTTTGTTATTCCTCTGTTTCCCATACTTAAGTAATTAAACTACAGTTGGCGGTACAGTAATTCTGATCGAATAAAATCCATTGCTTTATTTTTATTAATTTGGCAGATAATTAGTATACTACAAATAATTGCATATTGCATTATATTATCAAATCAGTAAACGATTTCTTTCTGTTTATTTTACTTGAAACATTAATTAGCTGCTTGCTATTGTGCATACAACTCATCTGTTCAATTGATGTAAGAAGAACAATACAGTTGTGCGTGAGTTGCGCTTACAGAACGGTAGAGCGTTAAATACAGACCTTCAGCTGATGCGCATAATCGTTTTATTCCGCAACCACATCTGTACAAGTGAGCACCGCACAAGAGGGCTGTATTCCGATGTATACCAACGTTATGCGGTGTAAAGCACAGCTTGATCACGTTATTGGCTTGAAATCCTTCACTGTGCCAACTAATTAATGCACTGGCGGTAATAGCTTCTGATAGCACACACTGCATACCTTCTATTAGAGCATCCCGTAACATGAACGGGGAGGCGCACCTGCTGCCGAAAACCCGACCGACAAGCACGACGTGAATCATGCTTTGTAGTAGAATTGAAAGCAACAAGCTACAGCTGGAGGGGAAAGTAGAGTAGACTCAATACGCTGCGTTTAAATAGTAAACGTAAGGACAAAAAAATGAGAAGGAAAATTATTATTCTGAAACGTTTTATAGCGACAATCATATTGGTGACTTTTAAAGTTTTCTTTTAATTTAGGCTTCAATAGATTATCTGTTGAGTTATACGTATATCAATACCTTAAAGGCCGCCTCTGTGGTCTAGTGGCTAGCATCACAGCCTCGTACCGCAGAAGTCCCAGGTTCGATTCCTTGCAAGGGTCTGGGCGTTTGCGTGTGTATTCAAGTAACTTTACTGAGCAACCTGACTGAAGTAAATAAGTTACCTAATTAGAATATAAACAGAAATTTAAAAGAACAGTAAGTTTAACTGTGATAAAATTTACTATTATGAATCACAGTAACGACATTATAACTTTATTATATTAAGTTTGTACGACTTAAACAGAACGGTAAGGATTGATGTAATGAGTTGATACTGGAATAAAGTCCGGATTCCTCCTACGTGCAGAAGATAAACAATAATACTATTTCCGAATGGTTTCCTGTCCAATGTTATTGTTTAGATTGTAATGCAATATATATCGTTAAAAACTAAAAGAGCTCTAAAACCTAGCTTTTAAGAACATAAAAAACCATAAAATTAGACATTCAAAAGAACACAGTTGTGTCCAAACTCATACATCTTAATAATCATAGTTTTGATTGGCAAAATGTGGAAATTTTAGGTGAAGAAAATAATTACTTCTCGCGAATGATGAGTGAAATGTTATATGTCAGGTGCAATACTCATGCACTCAATAAAAATGTATACGAATAATTTTAACAAGATTTACGATCCTCTTTCGTTGTAATAGTTGAACTTTTTAATATTCTTTTGCATTGTTAAAATTTAATTGCCGTAAGCACTCGTCATTACCACATCATTATAATCGTCGCAGGAGATGGTCGGCGACACCATTTTTTTTGTTGGGTTAACAGGTTACGTGAGGGTGATCCTGAAACAGGCAACTCCTATTTAATAGCATTAGCATAGGAAGGGAATTGAAAAGGGGGCATGTGTAAGGTGGAGCAAGGTAGCCAAGGGTTTACTAAAGAATTGCAGGGAAAACCCTACAAAATTTGAATCAGGTAGGTCGGGCATTGGGTACTCACGCCCTTCCGAATTACGGGAGACGATTTGCTATGGGGTCGCAGCATTCTATTCTCCGTGGCTCCACTAGTTTTAGGAGGCATTTGGCCGACATGAATTGCTAAATTTGTAAGTTCTGAACCATGTTTATATATATATATATATAATTATAAGATACAACCCATATTTAAATTATTGCAATATTATGTTTGTAGTATGCCTGAGGAAGTTACAAAAGGGAGACGAAACCTCGCATTTATGTTAATTAAAGAGTAATAAATTTATATTCTGACATATTGGTAGCCTTTTTAATGATTTATAGGTATGTATTGTCGTGACTAAAACAGTTAAGTTTAACAGACTGTTTTGAACTTAAGAAAAATATTTTCCTATTGTTTCAGACGGCCACCTATCTCTTAAACTATTGCAGCATGTTGAAATGAATTCTGCGTTTCGTCAGAAAACCTCACACCAATCGTCGGAAAGGCGTGGGACAAGTACCAAGACCCCGAACTACCTGATGCAGGTCCTCTAAGGTTTCCTCAGGATCTCTTTTAGATGAATCTCTGGCTGCGCCTTTAAACTTTATCCTGGAAAGCATAGTTAACCATTGGGTATCCTTCTCTCCCTTCCTCAGCTGCTGTTACGAAGATCACCATCATGTAGCCCGTAACTCGAAGGAAACTGATTATTTGAACTAAAAAATAAGATAATCGCTTTCAGGTTTACATGTATAATCTATATATACAATTCATAGGCTTCCGATATTTATTTGTTTACATTAATTCTGTAGTGGATTCGTTGCTTGCAGTTCAGAGATGAATATATTCTTATACAAAATATTAAAATCTTTTATGAATTTCCATTAATGAAAGTTGAAGCGGTAATTGCGTGTACTTTAATGAAGTTTTTTATTTAATAGGTCATCTAATTAATTAACACCTGATGATGTCCTAATCTAACAACGAATTTTTAAGCATTTGTTAATATTGTTATTATGACGTTTTGGCCATCAACTTTTATATTATATCTTTAAAGAATGTGATATTATTTTCAATTTAGGAGTACAAATGTATAAATGAAATATAACATGAAAGGCAAATTTATTATCTTAGTGCAAAGAGATACTGGTCCATACAAGATTAAAACCAAAAATAACTTGAAAAGCAAGTGACCCATCATATGATACAACGATTATGCTCATGCTAATATTAATATTTATTTTTAAAATACACTGAAATAATTCGTAGCATAGTATCATCAGTAATTGGACAGGACTGTCTTTTAATTATTGCTTAGCGTGTATTTATAATAGTTTACTAAGACAGTTACATCATTTTATAATAAAAATGTAATTCTACAGAATCCGGCCATTTATTTTTTTGTTTTCCAGTGTACATGATTTTACAAATAATAATTGTATTTAGACCTATGTTGTTAGAGAATTTAATTATAATTGTTTAGAAATAGTATTAAAGATATCACATTATAAATATTGAGAAATGGAGGATAATATTTTTGTTCTCAAATCAATTGAATATGACGGAATTCTGGCAACCAGAAGTATAAACAGATTGCCGCAGAATTTCCGTTTATCTTTCCTCTACAAAAAGCTAACGCGAACAACGAAACGTAAAATATTTCTCCAGAAAGCTTTCAAGCCTACAAAAAGAGATTTGTCACCAAGAAGGATTCGTTATTCGGGTTGGATGCTCGCTGTCAATATGGTAATGCGTTCCCTGTCAAAATGAGGAACGAAATTGAGATAATGTATGTTGCCACTAAAGGTGGCGAGGCGTAGTATTGATGGCGCTGGAAGAGAAATTCTTTGTGAAAGGGTCACAATTGAATTTACCTAACCCTTTTCCTACACGAAATTAAGACAATAATTTAATATTTAAACTTGTGTTTAATATTGGTCTGAATACAAAAATAATTAATGGTACTGATAATTAAAACCTAGCATTCACAATGATCACAAAATAAGTTTTTTTTATTCCTTTAGGCAAAGTCGAACCACGTATAAACAATTCCTTTAATTTCAAATGCTGCCTTAAATAAACAAATAAGACATAACATATTGTAGATTACGTATTTTCTTTCTTTCCGACTATGTTGCAGTCATGCTGCTACAATAAACTGCTATCAATATGTATGATTGAATAAATGGTCTTGTGCTTAATTAGTTAATACAACAGGCTCTGTTTATTGACACAAAAAAAGGCTATACCAAGACCATCGTAAAACTTATAAATAACCTATGAATTCTAAAAATGTATTAAATTTAGATTTCATGCAACTAGTTCTACTGATTTTGGGATAAATACCGGTCGTAATACGAATGTGCTGCAATTCCGAAAAACGACTGAATTAATTGTAGCCGATCGGTCGTTTCCTCGTTCAGCTCAGCTCTGCGTTGATATATAATTTTAGAAATTTTATAGGGCTCCAGGTATTTTTTATTCAGAAAAACACCAAAAGATTAATTCCAGATGTTAATTCAGATTCAGAGCACGAAGTTGGTAATCTAAAACAGGGCGTGGTCTCTCATTTATTCTCCGCTAACAACTCTCAAAATTTGTCGACGTAAATTAATTAAACACTTCACGAAAATTTTAATACTTCCCGGCGCATCACCACCTAAATCTCGGGTTGATTCGGTAGCCATTGATCCACGTGTGGCCACGTCTAAGAGATTCTGGCATCGACTGTCTCAACCTGCCCGCTCCTGGCGTGTGCCAAACTGCAGAAGCAGGGTCACATGATCTCATCCGCCAATCATAGGTCTTTTAAAAACCCGCGACATCAACCAGACAACAATACCTGTATGTGTCGTGGCGTGAAACTTGCCCAACAAGTCACAACTTGCACGCTACATTCACGGCTTGCATTGATTTCGGCTGGAGCTGTAACTTTACATGTTACATAATATATCATTTCAAAGAGTAAGACATTCAATTGTCAACGGATCAATAATTTACTTCAGAAAGTTCAATTATATTTATGAATCAATCCTACTTCACTCCCAAAACAAGAAATAACACATTTTATAATATATCCTAATAACTTCATTATTGGATGCTTTTTAAGACAACGGAAAAACTTAGTCGCGGTGAGTCTATTTTTAACTTCCAATTGAAGTGTATTATATAGGCAGACGATAATTTTGCAGAACAAAAATTGATCCAAAGATGTTTAGAGGAGAGGAATGTAAAAATAGGGACGGACACATTACCAACATTTGTTTCAGCCACACACTTCAGAATACGAAGATTAGACAAAAGGGCCCACTCACATGCAAGAGGCAACAGTTATTCCCAATTTTTTCGAATTATAAGTCAACATCATCAGAACTCCTAGAACAACAATTGACTTCGGAATCTCTGAGCTTGAGCTAAATAAATTTTGAAATTATTATTAGACTTGAGATTGGAGAGATTTTTGGCTGATTAATGGGTAAAGATATATATATATATATATATATATACATGTATAACGTTATATATGAGCAAACAGCACAAGATAGATATTATGCGTGTCTAATTAACGAAAAGACTTGACGAGAATACGAAGAACTGTCAAAGACCATACAATAATCTCTCAAAAAGGGGACACACCTTCAATCCCCACTAGTAGCATGCATTGATTTAATTTATTTTAAAAATTGTATATTTAATTTAATATTATTTATCATTAAGTAATTATTTTAGTGGCATAAAAACTCTAGAAAATACGATAAAACTTTATTTCCTAAATAAAGAAGATAATAATACTTTCCGAATGTTTTCCTGTGAATCGTTACTATGACACGTTTGAACAGTTTTTGAGATTACTGTGACTTTGCTGAGTTAAATAAATTTAGAAATTATTATTAGACTTTAGATTGGAGAGATTTTTGGCTGATTATTGCGTAATGATTCGAAGGATTCTTTTCAAAGGTTTTGGCCAAACAATGAGATTTTTTACATATTAAAGAAGTAAACTATTAAGGAGGCCAAAGGGCAAAATCCAAAGAACGGATTTAATTATATTTTCAATTCTACTTTCGATAACACTCGTAATAAGCAAATGTAACCTCACAGTAGAATACTTTGAGAGCCTTGGTGAATGATGTAATTAAATTTTAATGGAAATTGAATCACAAACTATACATCTCACATAGACAATGTAGGAGTAAATACGACACTTTGCTTACATTGAAAAAGTAATTCAATTTGACCTATAAACATGAAATCGACCAAGAGGCTTCACTCCTATACTGGCATTTAAGTCACCAATTAGACGCCGCACGTGGTAATTATTATTTCTTAAAGACCTATGGAAATTTTATTATGTGAGACAATTACTACATATAGTGGGTGGTATACAATCATTTGATATTTCACAGTGAGTATGTCTGGATATTCATATAATTTTGATCGGTACGCTGATACTTTTAACAAGTAGAGAGCTAACTTAAGTGGTAATAAATCTTTGCAATTTATTCATGTTGTATTTATTACTATTATACCTCAAGTAATAGCGTATATATGTTATAGATTTAAATTGATCATTGAATAGATTTATTGTACATTATATTGTCTGTAGTAAATTTCATAGTTCAATGATTATAATATGGATATACTATAATTGTTCAAAAGAACGGTCTGATAAACAGACATATTTCTATATAAAATCTTTAAGAGTATAAGATGTAAGTCGTGTAGAAGAGGAATCAGGATAATACAAAACAAAGAATTAATTTAGTCTTATTTTCCTCATAAATTCATAATATTATAAATTGTTTTCGATTATAAGTAAAATAGTTTTATGAACTATGGTTGATGAGAATAACCCTTTGTCTTTTATTCAATACCAGAAATAGAATATTTGAAATGTAATTATGAAATTGCGGGGAAATAAATATGAAGGTAAAATTTCGTTACTGAATTGGAATAAACTGAGCGATTTCGTAGATATGAGTATGGTACTTGTGACATGTTTCCAAAAAACTCCCGAGTTAAAATAGCTCAGTGAAAAGGAACGCTGTTCAAAGAAAAACTCGAGTCTGAGAATTTTGGGTCATTTTTTTGCAAGACTGGAATGGGTTTTCTGCACAAAGTCCTTGCGATTCAGCCGTCAAATGAAGCACCCTGTTGGTCAAAATGAGTGACGATTTCTTCTCCGCCATCCCAACACTGTTGGCCTTGTTATAAGCAAGGCTCATTGTGCTCGCTGCCAAACAAAATTCGGTCTTCATTCAACTGTTACGCTCTTCCGAAATTATTTTCACTTCCTTAACAACGCGCTTCTCTGAACGCAAAGATGACACAAATGATTTAGTGCAAGCAATTATTGTGAACGACACCATTTTAAAAATAATGTTTCTCACTCCAGTGCCAACTATATGATTCTCGACGGGTACTTTCATAGAAAAATTACCTAATCAAATCCACAAGTAGGATAACTAACAGGAATTCAATTTGTATTGTGGTGCTCCACCCGAAAATCATAGCAATCCCAAAAATTCCTTTTGTAGAAGATAAAAATATCTTATCTTCATTTGTGATCTTAGCGGCTGTTATTGGAACGAAAAATTGATAAATGAAAACTTTCTGTTTGTCGACACATTAGTTGCGGCCAAAGACCTTATCGAAAGATTAAATCATATTTTTTTTTACATTTGTGTAATTTCTTTTATTTATATTCCTTCCTGTACATTTTTTATTATTTCATTTTTATTTGTGTGAATTTAATTCCACTCAACGAAGTGGTGGCGCCTTATCGGTGACGTCAATTATCATCAATATTAGAAATTGCCAGAGCAAATATATTTAATTTTTTTGTTGTTGATTTTTTCATCACTTTAAAATTTACCGTCAATCTACACGCTCGAACCGGCGATTTAGCTTGGGAAATATCCCTATTTATTTTGAAACACCAATCCAAGCTGCTAACGGAACATAAGGATAGTCATTTCCGCAGTTTCACATGTGGTGAAATATGCGAGTGTAAGAAGAGGAGGTGACATATATATATATATATATATATATATATATATATATATATATATATATTGTAGCGCAGTAGAACCCGCGTCCAAATTTTATTATGATTTACGGGAACTTAAATACCAAATATTCCGGAATGACACAGTTGCTTGTCAGGATGAAGGGGTTTTTCCGCGCGTCGTCTCGGCGGCTCGGAAAAACAACAAAGGGGCTGCGACTGATACCTGGACCATAAAGCTCGGACATCCCGTCGCCGTTTCGGAATGTCTTAATCTGCCTGGGAATTTGGTGACCGGGTGGCGTGTGTTCCCCAAATTAAACAAGGGATATGATTGGAGGATATCCATCCCTGCCACCTTAGTGATAGGTGTCGGATAAGTGGGGACAAGGCTTTAAAGAGGCTGGCGGAGACAATTTTAGGGAGATTGGAGAGATTTTTGCAGTGGATGGAGAGAGGAGATTGAAGGAGAGTGGAGAAACAGATTTGACAGATTTGGGAGAAAGAGATTGCTGGTGATACAAGGTGGTGGTGAAAGGAGATGGCAGCAGAGTGGTGGAGAGAGGAGATTGGTGAGGTAGCAGAGGCTACCATGCTTTGATCAGTCCAGGAAGCAGGGAAGAAAGGAAGAAAGGTCTTAGCAACAAGGGAAGGAAGACTTCGTGTTATTTTCGACCGGCCGCCTCAAGTTCCACAACTCGGAAATTACAGCGAGACGCCTATGAAGACAACTCAGGTTCGTCAACGAACTGATCTGCTACACGTGATCACCCAAACCATTAATACCCTGAGATTATAATTAATAAATATATATATTTAAACTCATTTAAATTCATTAAATAATACCCCTCATCGTTTACAATATATATATATATATATATATTTGTGTATTTAATAGGAACGGAAGCAGACGGGACGGATCCATGTTAGGCGAAGCAGGGAATGATAACGCCTGTGACTTGTTATTCATGATGAATAATTCGTCCAATATAATACGTTTCCTTCCACGGGACTTCACAATTTCAACATTATATTTCTCATTTTTTGTCAGAAGCATTGAAATTATATTGAGCGTGGGGCACAGCTGTTGTTTTCACGTCACACTGATGCGGACTTGTCATTTACTAATCTAGGGTTAGAACGATTTTGCACTCGAAGAAAATAGAATTTCGCATGAGGCAAGATATTAGTGATTTCAATATAAAAAAAGCATTTTTGGTCCGAACTATTTAGTTGGAAGATAGTTCACATAAAAATATAACAAATGGCATCAATATCTGAAAATCACTTTCGGGAGGGTTAGACCACTGTTACACTGAGACCCTCAATTACAAGACATCTACTTGAACAGAAGACAAACTTGAAAGTTTGTTCGTAGCTGATTGAATAATATAACAATATATAGACTTGGCTGAAATTACTGAATTTTCAGCGGGGAACCAGAGCAGATAATAATTACGAAAAATCAATCCTATCAGATCTGTCGTGAAAGCAGGCCTGACAACCTTGGTCAAGTATGTCCCGAGCTCTAAGTCAAGTGCAAGAAGCGGACTTTCTTGACTCCTGTTGTGCGGAAGAAAAGCATGGGCGACTTCATTGGTTTAGAACCTTCTTCGCAATCACTTTTCTGAAGAAAATGCGCGGAATACATTATCTACGGAGACATTATATAATGCCTCTATGAAAGGTCAAGCGCATCGAAGAGTTTCTCAGATATCAGCAAGACAGACAAAAGACTTAGTACCATCTCTCTCGCTTTTTCACCAGAAAGACGGAAAAAACACGCCCACTTCTTGTACGGGGTAAAATTTTCAAGTAATGAGCCGGATCTTGGAGATCAAAACCGAAGGTATTCAATAAACATCATATGATTCAGGTCAATGAGTTCAGATCATCTATCAGCTCAGATTGAGAAGTCACAAAGTTAAGTGAGTCAAGTTGTAATACTGAACCCATCCTCCTAGAGAGTCAACGAACCAGCAATGAGACGCACACTATGAACTTAATGGAAGACCAACTTCACCATTGCTGACAAACAAATATTCCTATTTTTGTAAATAAAATATTTACGCTGCCTGCATATGTTTTCGAAATTTGTCCCATATGATTCCCTGATTTGATGTGTTCATTGTCCAGTCAGAAGCAACCATAGATCAAGACATAAATTTGTACTAATTTAATTTTTGTGGTTAATAAAACTTGAATTTAATAGTTATTTTAAATTTACCGACACATTTATGTTAAAGTTATATATTTTATCATTCTTTCACAGTATATCATAACTATGCTCCAACAAACATTTAATATTTAAATAAGTAATTCAATTTAATTAGGTTATATCTTTAAATCCACAACTCACCACACTATTTAAAGTACGACTGTCAATAACTGTTAAATTCAGCCTATATTTCTGTTACAGATTAAATGCACTTCAGTTCCCAGAAGTAGATAGGGAGGATTTTGTTTCGAAAAGCGTTATTCAAGTAGTGCGTCGAATAAAAGCCGAAAAAATAATTTTATCTATACAACTTTTGATATTTTCAAGTCAATCCAGTGATATATTCGTGACTTGAAAAAAATCAGTCAATAGGCAAGAAGCATATTAACGAAAATTTGGACTTGCTACATTAATTCGTAACATAGTTTGCTTTACAGAGCTTCGTTATAAAAAAATCGGGTTCATTTACGAGTATGATGACCACTCTTCTTCACTTAAATAATTTCCTGAGCTGCAATAAATGCAAGTTAATGGTAACAATGCTAGGACGAAATTTGTGTAGAGGTGATACAGACTTCATGCTAGGCGAAGAACACCAAGAGACAAGATTATTGCTCGACCGTCCAAAGGCTAACGCAAACGTAAGAAAAGGTTGACAGCTAAACGTTATAACAGTTTTACAGAACTTGGTTAGGTACTTGTTTCTGTATTATGTTAAGTAAAGACATTGTTGCTTCAGAAGTTGGGCGTCCATGTTTCTTTCAGATTGTGGACCATGAAAAGCGTCTGAAGAAAATATATGTGTATAGGAGAAGGTTTTTGGTCCTTTTTTTAAAAGGTGTGTTTGTGTGTGTTAGAGAAACTACTACTACTAGTAGTAATAGCAGTAGACAACATATCCACGCAAGTATGAGTGGCTGACAGTTAAGGAGCAACGAGAGACTTAATTCGGATTAAACAGTGGCTTGCAATAGGTTTAGTGAACGAACATGTTAGCCGGGTGACGTTGTGGAGAACTTGAGAGTGATCTGGGTGAAATTGAATCTATCTCACCTTGTGGGAAGACACCTACCGCAAACGTGATAAGTCACTTAAACCTGTACGTGGCCAAGGCTAATTCGCCATTCTATTTAAATAGTATTACACAAGGGTTCTGTCAAACAGAATGCGAGTTAGGAGACCGTCGGTTTGGTTTTAGAAAGAATGTAGGGACAAGAGAAGCAAAATTGACTTTGCGTCTAATTTTGGAATACAGGATAAGAAACAACCGGCATGGCATTTGTAGTTTTAAAATAAGTGTTTGATTAGGTAACCTGGAACACAGTATTAATGACTTTGAAGAGCACAGAAATAAAATATCGAGAAAGAAGGCTCAAATGTAACATCTACAGAAGGCAGAATTCAAGATCAGAAATCAAGAAATGAGCAAGACATGGATGAAGTCTGTCGCCCATGCTGTTTAACTTATATACAGAACAGGCGATAAAGAAAGTTAAAACGGAATATGGAAAATGAATTATACTGAAAGGAGGAGAAATAAACACCCTACGCTTTGCCGATGATATTGTAGTATTAGGGGAGTCAGAAGAAGACTTGGAAAATAAATAATAATAATAATTGGCATGAACGTGATCCTGGAGAAAGAGTTCAATATAAGGATTAATAAAGGGAAACAGTGCAATAACAAAGGGTTTTAGATTGGGAAGGGATATTTTGAAGGAAATTAAAGGAATTCTGCTACTTGGGGAGCATAATAACTAGGGTCGGTAGAAGTATAGTAGACATAAAGAGAAGGATAGCACAGGCAAGGAAGGCTTTCGCGAAAAAGAGGAATTTACTTATGGGAATATAAGTGTGAATATTAGGAAATCATTACTAAAAATGTTCGTATGGAGTGTGGCATTATATGGGTGCGAAACGTGGACGGAAGGAGCTGCAGAAAGAAAAAGAATAGAAGCCTTTGAAATCAGGAGTATACTGAAAATCATATGGGTGGATAGAATCACTAACGAGGAAGTTCAGAACAGAATTTGGGAAGAGGGAACAATATGGAGGAGGTTGACCTAGATAAGGGCTAGATTAGTAGGCCTAGTTTTCAGATATGTGGACCTTGTAATATAATCATTAGGGTGAAGTGTGTGGGGGAAGAACAGAAGAGAGCCAAGGAGGTAATACGCTTACTAGATTAAGGAGGATGTGGGTTGTACTAGTTATGCAGTAAAGTAAAGGCTTGCGCAGATAGGTTAGTATGGAGGGTTACATCAGACCTGTCTTACGACTGAAATACCACAACAACAACCCAAGGGTTTATATTGTTATGAATTCAAATATAGTAATTAATGAACATTTGTTGCAGTATCAATGTACAAATTTTTTACCCACAAAATTATCATTTAGAAACTTCTCAATTTTTTCTTAACTATGAACCTGATAAGTCTAAGCACTTACTTAAATTTTTATGTTTTACAACTATTTGATTTCACATTTAATTTTAATATCTACGAATACAATACTATTAATGATCCTTTGAGAATTATATGAACGTTGTATATATCACCATGTCTGTTTCAATATTGCTTGAAAATATGAAATGTCGTAGGTACTTTTAATTATAGTTAGTCTTAACAGTCATTAAGTGTAATGTTTCTATTTTGTTTTTCTATAGAATTAACAAAATATTGTACCTACGGTATTACATTAAATTTCGTTTCATCAGTCGTTAATTGGCCATTTACCTTTGTTACGATTGACTCATATCAATTTAGACTATTAATGTCAACACTTAACGATATTATTTTTTTCCTTTTCATGTAATGACATGCGAATTGGCTTTGTCACTGGATCAATTAACAACTTGTAAAGCGTTTCGATTTAACGTGTGTCGCCGCAAAATTTTAATGGCCCCAGCAGATTTATCAAACTTGTCGATAGGCTTACGGTTTATGTATTTTACAATTCGATGCCCACCAATTACAGTAAGCCGTGACACTAAAACCGGGGCAATAAACAATTTGTGATGTGTTAAATAATGGAAGCAACACCTGAATGATTTAGCTGTAGTTAACTTTTCTCGTAACAAAAAAAGTAATTTGATATCGTGATCCTACCTTTATCAGAGAAATAGTAATATTATAATTATTATTTGTGTTGATTCAATATGAATAAACTTTGGAGCGATTCTTTAACAAAACCTTTTAAATAACCAAAACTCATTGAAACGTTTCATGAGTAGATACTAATGACTATGTACTTATTTAAACGTATTTAAAAGCAGTAATTAGTATTAATTTGTTTAAGTAGCATAATTTTACAAATGTATATTTGTACTTAGCATGGATATAATTTTTGGTTCGTATGAAAAATCATCTTTTAATAATAACATATTAATATGTTTAAAAAATTACGTAGAACGGCTTTATTTAATATTCGTTGAATGTTAAATTCAGTCAAATTTTATATATATATATATATATATATTTATATTACAATAACTGAGGAGTGTAATGCAGGTTGGAATATAATTTAATTGGCATCCAAGTTCTCAAATTGCTGTTAAACCAATTTATGTAACTATTTTTGATTTACAATAAAAATTCTTACGCTCCTAAATTAATTAGGTTTTAACAAAGAAAATTATAGGCTTTTAGTATTAAAATATCTTTTACTGAACTAATAAATGAAATTATAAAATTTATTCCACAAATCCTGTTTCTAATTAACTTCCGCTCAAATTACATTAGACTGAGCATAAAGGCATCAGATTTGTAGCTTATTTGAAGCTATTTCGTTTAACACAGTACTGAAACGTTTAATTAAGGAAAAACCATTTGACAGAAACAATATTTCAATTGCTTTATCTGACCCTTTGTGATGCAAATGAAAGTAAATGACATGCTTTCGTGTAAATTTCAGGGCCAAAGGGTCCTTTATCGGAAAACAATATTGTCAATATAACCACACAAAGTGATGATAAATAATTAGGAGTAAACGCATTTAACTACGATAAATTATAACGTAAACAATGTTCTGTATGAGTCGTGGTTGATTGAAGGTGTCCCTTATTAATGTACGCACGTGATATGTCTGTTGCGTAATTACGTGGAGTAAATTAATCTATTTGCAATCTGAGTTTCTATTTTCACGTATTCAATATTCTTCCAACTAAAATAGGAAATAGGAAATTACTGCTGTTCACAATTTCCGTAAACAAATATTGTATTTGACTGATATATTTCCCATTATACGTCATGATGTAGTAGCTTTATGGTAGATTACAAATATAATTTACTCTCAATTAAAATTTTACGGAATAAAAGAAATTATATATGTATACTAAAATCTAAAATATTCTAATAAATAAAATTGACTAAAGCAGGTTTTTTAGGTTAATGATTCGATATGTGAGAACTCCTCTTTAATAACATGGGAAAGGTATTTGAAAGAGGGGATGCGGAAAAGAGAGGAAGGTAGGTAAGCCTTCTGAACGATTTCTTTATATAGGTGAAACATGTATATTTATTAACTACTTAGAGTGTAATTAATTAACATGAAATAAAGGTAAATTATTGCGTCGAATAAATAATTTTTGGTATCTGAGTATAATTTTTACCACTTTTGGTATTCGGGGGGAGGGGTGAAGGTATGGGGGGGGGGGTTACATTAAAAAATGGAGAATTGTGTTTATTCCGTTGTTATGGAAGATACTTAAATGAATCCTGACATTCACCAAGTCATAATGGAGTAAATTTACTCCAGGAGTGGGGATAAATATTCTGGTTTTTACTTTTCTAAACTTACTGTGCTTATTTAAGGTACGTGTAGATTTTCACTCGATTAAAGCGGTGTAACTCATCTGGCCGTTTATGATGAAATTAATATTCCGGTGGTAAAATGAAAAGGTTGGAATCCTGACTAAGTAAAAATTAAAAAATGCGACGTTCTCTATGGTGGTTTAATCACATGTTAACCAAGATTTAAATATCGTACCGGGCACCCAGATTGTATTTGAATCATATGATTATTTTTACTGTAAAATACCTGATCTTTCTTTACGTTATTATTTTACAGCTTCTGTAAATGTAATATATTAATTTCATAGATGAGTATACGTGAAGATTCAGTGACAGCTTTCCTTATAAGTGCTATTATTAAAACCTCTAGTAGAAAAGATAATAGTCACTAACAGATTTTTAAATCATTATCAGGACGTCACTTTCCTTACTAACACTTTTACAACTTATTTCTTTCCATTTTCGGCTACAATATACTGCTTTCAAAGAAGTACTGTCTGCTATCTTCTTAATGCCTCCGACGCATTTATGAAACGACCGTCATTAGTCGATAATGTTTTTGAGAGTTTGAGGTCCATCTTCATTTCTCACAGTTTGTAACTGTCCAAGCGAAGTTACGATTTGTTACATGAGTATAATACATTTTTCCTTAAAATCTCTACTTTTTCCCATCGTGGCATACTAATTTTATGCCGCTTGTGTCTTTGCTCAAAAATTTCATTTCACTTCATCAATTTTTATGCCATATCTTGTTTATATTACATATTTTACTTTGATGTTGAATTTTTAAAAATATTTTTGAATGTCTTTATATTAATAGCATATTTTCATTTATCGCCCATCAAGAACTATGGGCTATATACACATTAACTTTCTCCGATATCTACACATAAAATTTTTCTCTGTTCCTATGAAGACATTTTCTTTCTCACGCTACGCCTCAAATTTAATTTTTTTTCCACCCTCCTTCAATCATAAATTTCATTCACGCTCAAAAGTATCTTCCTCCTTCTTACAATATGTATGGCTAATTATTCTCACCAAATTTTCCAGCTAGGTGATCTTTGTTCGGGCTCAATACCTGGTCAATTTACATACGACGACGAGATGTGGGGTACATAAACACACTTTATATACCCCACATCTGGTCTTAGGAACACGCTCCAAACCTTCTGTTCCGATGGGCGGACACCTGAGGTATATATATATATATATTATATATATATGTGACAACTCTCCTTTAATAAGATGGAAAAATATTTGAAAGGGAGGATGCGGAAAAGAGAGTAACAAGCTGAACTTAGTTTCCCAGCAAGCAGATCTATATGGTCATTCCACTTTAAGAGAGTAACAAGCTGAACTTAGTTTCCCAGCAAGCAGATCTATATAGTTATTCCACTTTAATTTAACATCAATACGAAGGCCGAGGAAAGGCGCATTGGCTGAGAATTTGCGTTAAACCAAACATTTAGACCACCCAGAGCGTTGTCTACATTATTAATCAGATTATCGAAGTTTTTAACTGCAATAACTATATTTGTGTCATCCGAGTAGAGAATCGATTTTAGAGGATTTACGTATCCTGGAAGATCATTTATGTAAAGAATAAAAAGTAAAGGCCCAAGAATTTATCCTTGAGGAACACCACATGTTATAAATTCCCAATCGGATAAGTGAATTTGGCCGTCTTTAGTTTCATCTACTACATGTTTGCGGTTTTTAAGATACAATCTTAGTAGAAGTGACATATTTCCCCGAATTCCATAATATTCCATCTTTTTTATTAATATTTGGTGATCTAATCCCTTAGAGAGATCATCAAAACTGTCAGCTACCTTTAGTCCTTGATCCAATGAATTCTGGATATTTTGAATGAAGTCGTACATCGCGCTGTCTGTGGACTTTCTTTTAAGGAAGCCAGCTGTACTGTTGATAAAATCTTATATTTATTCAAGAAATGAAGTAATCTAATTTATATAATTTTTCAAATACTTTAGAAATAATAGGAAGGAGAAAAATGGGCCTGTAATTAGATATTTCGTATGGCGATCCTTTCTTAAACAGGGAAACTACTTTGACGATTTTCAAAGCATCGGGAAAATTCCAGTGGAAAGACATTTATTAAATATTACTTCAAGTGGTAAAGCGATAGAAGCAGCACATTCTTTAACAATTTTACTAGTTATACCATGTATAACTGCTGCTGATGAACACTTCAAATTTCTTATTTCTGTAATTATTTCAGCTTTATTTATTGGTTGCATAAATATAGTATTCGTAATTTTCGGAGTGGAATTTTGTAATAGATTAAAGAAATCCTCATCATGACACACAGAATTATCTTTAGTCAGAAAGTTTGCAACATTAACGAAATACGAGTTGAATTTGCATGCCGTGTTTCTACCACAAAAAGTTTCACTTTGTTCTACAAGCGCAATTTCTTTATAGTTACAGGTACCTTTGCCAATCACAATTTTAATTACATTCCAGGTGGCTTTGATTTTATTATCTGCATTCGCTATATGCATTCGCTGGAAGTATTGAGTTTTTTCGCGCCAGGAGCACTCTCTTGTAGATACGTCTGTAAGTTTGAATGTAGTTTATTAATCTAGGAGATACAGAAGACTGTTTAAGTTTGTTCAAGTAACAGAGTTTATCCCGTGATATTCGAATACCGTTCGTAATCCAATTTACTGACTTAACGTGATTAGATCGATTTAATTTAATGTTGGGCTACTTAATCAATAATCTATACAAAAACATTTAGAAAGTTTTCAAGAATCGAATTAAGTTATCAGTTCTGCTATTTTTTAGAAGAGGTTGCCAATCAATTGCGTTCAATTTCTCCCAAATTAATCGATATTTTTCCGGGCAGTGTTTTCTTGTTCATAACCATCGGTTCGGATTTATAATTTTAATTAAATCTTCATTAATGTCCATAAATTGTGCTGTATGGTCTGAAATTCCAGTTTCAATTACGTTCACCCCGTAAGAATCCTTGTCTAAGTTGCACACAAGGTAATCAATGATAGTTTGATTACCGGCCTATAGGGACATTTTGGGTTACGACAGAGCGGATCACCTGGCTAAGGAAGAGATATAATGGCACATAAATGTCTCGAACAACTCCACTTGCACCAGTTGGGACTGCAAGAGGGATATACAGGAAAGGTGGACTAGAGTAAGACATCCGGAGAAATGCGCCTAAATCCCCAAAACTGTCATCAATAGCAAGGATATCTAAAGGGATTTCCAGAAAACAACAGGTGTCTGTTGCCTTAATTAGTGCTTTGCATACCAGTTTAACACACTCTCATGTCTATTACAGAACTCAGCGACAAGAATGTAGCATGTGGTAGGTGGCGCTAACTATTCTACACATTGTTTGATTGCATGAAGTCCTGCGCTGTCAAAAGAGCCACAATAGTCGACTTCACCAATGAAGAGCTTTTTACTTGCCCTGCAGCTATGAAGTTGGTGGAATTCATGGCGCTGGCTGATTTAGTTAAAGGCATTTAGCCTCACTTAGATACCAGCCTTTGTAATTGTTAGAATGTAGTTGTTTAGCTGCAGTCGCTCATGGTTCATACGACTTTAAAATTTAATAATAAAAAAATAGTGGTTGTGGTAACAAGCCGAGGAAGTCATAATACATTATTATTCCGTAACGAGCCGCTGGAGGCTGTGGGTACCTTATAGCAAAATACTCAGAATGTATCCATGAGCAACTATTGGAAATTGCAGATAAAATTCTTGAGTCCTTTTTTACGCGTATGTTTTGACTATTAATATATTTTCTCATTTAAACTGCAAGTTATGCAGCATAAGTAAAATACTCTTTGTGACAAAGTACAAAGTGAAGGAAATTTCTTCAAAAGTTTTCAAATATTTATTTTAACAAACGTATATATTTATGAAATATTAAAGTTTGTAAAGCGGAACATTGATTTGTTTCAAACGAATGGCGAATTTCATGAATACGCGACCATAAACCGTTCATCTCTAAGGTTGGACAAGCATCGCCTTGCTCTACACCACAAAAGTATTCACAATACCGGGAAAATTTTATACAACAGCCTTCCTCCAGAGGTTAAAAATAAGTTTCGTGAAGCAGTGTAAAACTATTCTATTAAATGGCGCGTTTTACTTGGTACAGGATTTTCTTAATCGTCTCTCTAGTATTTAAAATCAAGGTTCCTGCAAACTTGTTGAACAAACTGCCTTGTAAAATAACACACCACGTATCTTTAAACTTTCTGTACAGTTTTTCTGCTCTTTTGTTTCATGTATTGTCTGGAGCTTCTACGGAAGGACAGTTTCCTGGTCGCGCAGCTCCAAGTAGTCATAACTCCATTCCGTGTTTTTGTATTTGTCAGTGTGTGCTTGTGATCTCTTGTGTACGTGTAGTGTTTATACTGACTTTTGACTATATACATTTTCTTTTATTAATTTATTTTTAAGATTATTGGTAATTAATTATGTACCGCATTTTGCTCGTTATTTGTAATGTATGACGTATCCTATCCTCGATAGAGGACTAATTGAAACAACAATAAATCTAAATCTATACTGATTAAGTTTCCCGAGGATTTTATTTTCCTTATGTAAGCTCTGACCCTGTTTATGTCACTGTTTCTTCACTTCGGATTAATTAGTCTGTTGATGACGCCCATGGAGTCCGTCAATATAAGGTTATTGGTGTTTGGTGATTAATGCACAATTGTGTGGCAATATAATTCGCATACATTTCCGTCATTGTGATTGATCCTGCGGGATTTAGCGATAGTGATTTTTCTATGTCCGATACGACTATTCTGCATCTAACTTCTTGGGCAACCACTTTTTTTTCTGTGAAGATACCTCGACAACAGTGCAATAAACACAACGTAATCATAACACAAAGTAATGCACGAACCCTCAGACGGTACGAGAGAGTGTGTTGTGGATGGAGATGATTTGTGTAATGAAGAAGAGGGAGAAGGAAACAAATCCGCGAGAAAGATATAAAGCAAATTATAATAGAGCCAGATTTCGAATCAATCTGCACAGATGCGTGGGTTTTCGTTAATGAGTGAGCAGCTTTGGTTAGGTATAGTTAAAGGCAATTTGCCTGTGTGCGGCTTGATGTTTAAAAGTGATTTGGGTAACAGGAAGGAACGATGTAATAAAGAGGTAATGTTAGAAATTTCTTCGATCTTGAATAAAGTGATAATAAGCTGTAATGTAGTGAAAAACGTAAATATCGCGAGACTGTCCTCACAAAAATGAATATATAATTTGGAAAGGGAGAAGTATAAAGGGAAGAATAAATATCAGTGGCCAGATTAAGACGGTATGGTGAGATTTACTAACGAGAATTAAGAAAAAGTAAGGTTAGAGTTGTTGGAGTAGAGAATAAAAGTGTATCACGCGTTCGACATTAACAAATGGTATGATTAAAATGATTGATAGTAAGTATTGGCGAGGGTCGGCTTGTAAGAATAATCAACCTGATCACTGTAATAAAAATTTGGTTTATATTTTTACTTTAAATTTTATTAGTAATTAGAATTTATACTACATTCTTTAAGTCTATTTGTTGGCAAACACTGGATATACCAGCAATGGCAGTTCATTAATCATGCTCGGGGATTTGCAATCTTTTTCTTCTACTGTTATTCTTCTAGAATGAAAGTGATTCGGTTGTAGGTTTGCAGTTAGTGAATAATAAGAAGATAAGTTCTATTTTAGGGAAAAACAGAGAAAAGTAAAGAGGAAGAGAGAGGGGGAGAGAGGCAGGAAGGGAAAGTGAGGGAGGGAGAGAGGGAGAACGGAAAAACGATGGAGGGAGGGGGTTAGAGAGAGATTGAGAGAGAGAGGGAAGTATGTGAAGTATGAAGGTTGAAATTTTATTTGAAGGGTATGGATAATTTAAACTGAATATTCGTATAAATTGGCAAGCAAGTCAAGGAAATGAATATTTATTATTAACAGTTCTACTTTAATGTTCACATGATATGTAATCGAAATTGTATTACGATGGATGTTTAATGAGTAATTAATGAAATGAACAAAGAGATTATTCCCAAATAATGAAATATCATATATAAATTCAAGTCGGTCATTTGGATTCGATTGGAAATTATAATCACGAATTAATATAATTCCTTGAGTAACAATAAGAGATTATTGTACTACCGACTGAGTTTAAACCATGATCAGATCTTTCATAAAATTTATAGTCTGCAGTTCGTTGACATGATATATTTAGATTAAACAATTATGTTTATATTTAAAACCTATTTAATAATTTAAAGAATTACTACTGGATTCTTTTATTAAGGATGGTTAAGATTGGGAAGTTGCGAATGTTGGGTTATGAAGCGCTTGATGACGCAAACGGTACACGACGTACGTAGTGGTACCAAACACGTCTCATAAGACAATGTAGTTTCATATATCCAAAGTAAACTACGCATACAACAAAATCGTATCAGAGTTGATCACGAGTGTATATTCACCCGGAATATCTACGAACGATTAGTGCGATAGAGTGTTGGGGAAGTTATAACCTGACATTGAAGCTCGGCGTCGCATTGAGGGAAAGACAAAATTCTCATCAAATTTTTGGTGGCTTCAGATTTCTTCAGCAGGAGAAAAGGAGACACTGTGGACTTACTGTGATTGGAATTTTAAAAGAATTTTCTGAATGGCGATACCCAGCTTCAAATTGTGGTAAACCATCACCATTATCACTTTCCTTTGAATATCAATTAAAATGATTATGTCAATCCTTATTTGATTACCTATAATATTTGTATCAATAAAACTATTGGAAAAGTATTTTAAGGGGTAATATTAATTAAGAAAACTTATCTGACGTTGTACATAAATTTAAACTATTAATTATGAGTAGTGAAAATTGTAACGTCTGGATCTGATTCTATGCTACTATAAGATGATACAGTTACATATTTATCAGCTTGCTACATTTTTAATCGAAATGATACGTGCGCTTTATCTTACGAATATGTGCCCCCGGGGAAGGGCGCGGGTCGCAGAGAATTATTGCACTTGGCTCCAGATAATTAGTGGGCCACAACGCTGCATTCACGATCCCAGCCACAATCAATCTTCGCTCTGTGAACCGTAAGACAGGTGTGCAGCTTGTTTATGAACCACAACGTTACATATCATGCGTCCAGGTAAAACACATTAAACTTGGCACACCTGTAACGCTGAAACAGTATTTCAAATACATTTTACATGTTCCCGGACAAGATTTCAGGAATGATTTTAAAATATCACCAAAACATTTGTACTCATGTGTAAAATACATTTTTGAATTTATACTATTTCAGTATATAACTACAATAGGTAGTATATAATTTATCTGTTTTCCTCAATTAACATAATTGAATTTCAGTTAGAGTTATTCAAGTTCCGACCACCCAACATACCGCCATGGAGTACACCAACCTTATTAACAAAGCCATACTCTTATCAATTTACTAACTCCACAATAAAACATTAGGTTAGTTAGAGATGTTTTAATCAGTGAATCGTTTCCTTTGGACTTCATTAATAAACATATTTCTAACTGAATTCAAAACACACAGACACACTAATTCACTCACAATAGATAAATTAAGGAATACAAAAAAGGGAGTAGCTATGTGTGGTGCTACTTTATATGGAAGTCTTAGCAAAAAAAATATATCAACTAGTTTTGGTTTCTCGATTAATTTCAAAATCGACAATAAACTGAATATATTTATCACAAAGGGCAGAGAAAATTTGGAGAATTATTCGCAACATCTATCAAATTAATTGCAGTGTGCCCAACTGCCAAAAATGTTACATTGGACAAACAATACGTACGTTCCGAAGAAGACTGAACGAACACAAGAATAACTACGTAACGACTATCTGTAATGTAGTCACCACAAAGGCTAGAGAAGAAACATAATTTGATTGGGAAAGGTTGAAATCCTCGATTTCAAACAAAATATATACCAAACAAATCTATCAGAAATGATACACATTAAAACCACTAAGAATACGCTCAACTCTCATAATGACACGAGTGATTTAAGTAATACATATAATATGCTATTTTACTAAATTTATATTTTAGTTTAACTATGTTCATTTGCTAACTTTTGTAAACGTATACTTTCTGGTAATACGTAAATATATTTTGAGGTAAGACGTTTCCCGTTACACATTGATACTCCAATATCACTAGGATTGAGGTTTGGTAATCCAAGATGACAGGTGAAATATTCTCTAGCCTGCGTAAATTTTGAAATGAATAAGAATTATTTATTTTATTATGTAATATTATATATTAAGACTGAACTTTCAATATAATAACAAAAAAATTACTTTGTACTGAACAATTTTATAATTTTCAAACTTTAAGCCGGCAAATTTTTCTTTCTTAAACACTATATATATATTTACAAAAGTGAATACAATTTGCCTCTAATCTCTTATGATCAATCGCTCTCGTCTCCTCAATCTTCCTTGCTAATTTCCAATCATTTGTCCCGAAAATCTCTTTGTAAATTTTTCTTTATACCTCTTCCCACTTCTTTAATTCATATCTCGCGGGTGGCAGGGATGGATATTATCCAATCAGATTGATCGTTACTCTTCTCTCCCCCACGGGTTTAGGGGAAAATCGATGCTTTTCTCTCCAAATTCCAGCGGTCGCGGGACAATCCCTGCTGGCATCCGACTGTCTGGGTTTTATTATCCCTGACTCAAACACTGTCTCATTTCTTTGACTCAGAAATCAGAGCAGAGGTGTTTGACCGATATAATTTCTTCGTTTATTTTGGCTATAACGACTTATGAGAGGAGTTTAAGTGTTACGTGTTGCTTCGGATCTTGCTTACTATTGATTCATATGCGATTCTAATGTTTTATTTTGACACTGTTTTGGTAAGTTAATAGTAAGTAGTTTCCATATAAATGTTTGTTTTGTTTTACTTTAGGTTTCTTGGTTCTTAATTAGGTGTAAATATGTCCTCTATAGTAAGAAAACCTGAAGAAGGCATGGAAATATGCCGAAATTAGTTATTGGTTTATTTTAAAAAAGTAAAGCTTGTAAAAGGTCATAAATTGTTTTATTATTCTAAAAAAGTATTTGTTATTGCTATGATTTCATGTAAATTTAGCAAGGATCATTTCATGATGGTAACAATGCCATATATACTCCATTTCTGTCCTTTATTTTCTTTCATTGCAGCCCTATAGCGGGACAGTCAATCACTTTGACTCCCAACTTGCTGGTAGCGTAAAAGTAGAAAGCACTGCGTGAGTGAACTGGGTTGGAAGGGTCATGTGTGCTCAACCGACGAGGGTAATTAATAACGACTCCCACTCCGCGAAAGAACCGATGACAGGCCAGTCACTATTGGGCCAATCATGACTAGAAGAAGACCGACACTTGCAGAAGAAAAAAATCGTGGACTGCACATACTAATTCAAGTTCATTCAGAGAAAAATTTCGTCTTTATGTATTTTATTGTAATTGCTTGAGTGGTTTAAATAACTTTAAGGTTAGTTTTAAAAACAGCTCGGCACATATTGTGCTTTTTTTTAAAGGTCATTAGAGGACGTAAGTTAAGAAAGTTAATCAGGAAGTGCATGGTAAATCGTGAAACAAGAAGAGGAATTTCTCATTCGTGGGCTTATCGTGTGGGTTTGAAGCTTTAGTGATGTATCCATGGTAACAACACTGACGTAAACCGAGATAATAACACCTACACAGTATAACCAAAGTAGATTTTCTCTTTCTACATTTTCTGAAATTTAATATAATTGGAATTTCGTGACAAATTTCTATCCACATGCTACAAAGGAGATTATTATATATTAATCCTGTTGTAATTGTTTAATTGAATAAAACACCTCAGAATACTTTAAATAAATTTTACTCTATCCGCTGATACACAATGTATCGACGTTGCTATAATAACCAGAAGAAGATAGCATGCAAGCTTTGATGTTAGATTGCAAGCAGTGATATCTTGTAAAAAACTAAGATGAAATACACCAACATATGCCGACCACCTTGAAGGCAAAATAAACAAAGTGTTGCTGAAAATTATAAAATATATACATATGAAACTAAAAAATGATCATATGCATATGAAGCATGATTAACAATGTAAATCTCAGTCTTCCTTTTGGCAAAGGACACAGTTTTCATACTGACCGCTGAGTGAACCCTGTAGCTGTCCTTACAGACATCACTCTTACTAGTTCGTCTTTTCCGGGATGAACCTACTCGATGCAACCCATAAGCCGCACAAAGGAGGACCAGAAGAACCAAGTCCCCAGCTCAACGTACCCAAAGAGCCTGTGTAAGGTGCTGTACATATTGCCAACGTGACAATCGATTTAGTTGGATATCTGATAAGTCTAAATCTACAGAACATGTAAGCACGTCCCGAATTAAAAAATGCCCTGGTGTTCATACTGAGAAGTCGTTTCGATCAGAAGACAACTGTATGAGTGGTCGGTTAAAACAGTATAGAGAGGCACTACCTAAAACCACTTCAAATGAACCTTCACAGATTTCACAGCAGCTAACCAAAATTGGGAGACCTTGAAGGAATGAAATTCCACTTAATTTTGTCATCAGACAAAGCAGTTTCCACTTTGTCTCTGTGCTTTTGACTGGAAAGCAGCGTATACAGTTCTTGGAGTTCTTAATTGTTCCTACACAGTTAGTTGCATTGTCTGAATACAGCTGGTGACATTTTCATTGTTGAGCAAATAACCTTAGAATGATATCTGCAGGATTACAGTTGGCTGTAACAAGTCTCCATGTGTAATTGGTGATAATATTAGCAAAAAATGTCTGCCACTTTGATAATGGAGATTTGATCCATTCCAAAACAACCGTAGAGTCTGTTCATAAGTGTAAAGCTTTACTTGTCATCCTCAATGAGGAATAAGTCTGGCTAACATAACTGCTGCACAAAGCTCCAATATAAGTAATGACTGTTTCTTTAGAGGTGCTACTCTTGATTTGGAACAAATTTAGCTTGATGTAACCCGACCATAGTCATTAATTGAACAAACGTAGCTACACGAACCGTATGCAGTTTTAGATGGATTACAAAATCCTTGTGATTCTGAACTGTCGTTGATGAGCAGATTTCTTTTGATGTTTAACCTACTTATGACTGGAAGACCTTCAGTAAAATTGCTCCACATAGCCTGCATGTACAGTGGCTTACATCAATCTTCCTCAATTGGTCGAGAAAGAACTTTGATGCTACGATAACAGGACCTAGCAGTCTTAATGGATCAAATACCTAGGCAAGGTCCTTTTAGTGAATATTCGATGTAAGTTCAATGGTTGAACAATGAAATGAAAGGTGTCTTGTAAATGACTCCACAATACTCCAATACTTCTTATAACGTAATGTGATTGTCTGAGAGATCATCTTCGTATAAATCACTCCTGACTATGTCTGATGCAATAGGTGAATCTTTCCTTCCTTCTATAGCCGACTGCTGAAGGCAGCGAGTAGAAGACTCATACGTCACAGTTTTTACTCTGAATATGAACAATGGCAAAGTGGGATTCCATACACTTTCTTAATTTATATTTTCTCAATATCAGCTGTAAAAACAAATTTGTGACTTATAAATATCAAAATAATGAAAAAATCTTGTTTTCCTGTTGATACCATCAAAATATCGTTCAATGATTTACCAGATGATGACTTACAGGACCCATGAAATACGACAGACAACTTAGTCGTCAAACTTGATTCCTATATCACATAATGGTTAGACAAATAATATGATGATGAAACTGAGTCCAATTCTGAATCAGAAACACGCTCCATGCGATCAAGTTCTTCATACTGGTGTAAAATGTCTGAGTATTCTTTGAGTCTGAACTTATCTTTCTGCAAGCGTTTCTCTAAATAAGAAATATACGAACTTCTGTCTCATATGAGCTGCTAACATGTTGGGATTGCACTTAAATGGAAATGATACACTTAACCTTCCATCCTTGCTACGTAAAATACTTTGTGTAAAATTTTCCTCACATTCCTTGTCTTCCTTGGAAAAAATTCTATAAACTTCTCTAGCTGCCTGTTTAATTTATCATGAACGGTGAAGTAACATTGTGAATTAATTTATGTTGAATCTGCGTTAACTCTTCCAGCTAAAATACAACCCAAAAAAGTTTCTTGAAGATGCAATGGAGATGGTGATAATATCAATTGACCGACACACCACAAATCACAGAATACAATACAAATGATGGTGTTGTATGGTAGGATAAATGAGTAACCTCTGTTGATCTTGCCTCTGATAGTGCCTTCGCCATCCGTTTATGTTAAAAAGAAAACATCTCAGCTCCATAAACGCAAATAGTTCAGCAGAACTTGCGTGCTCGGTGCCTTTTAATGACTTCTCCCATTCTATGAGAATAACGGGGTCCATCTTACTTGTGGTCAAATAAATTAAGATTTGATTCCAAGATTCTGTATTTTGGCCTAAATAATTCCATGATCTAATGTGTTTTTTGTTTCATCTAATAAAGTTGTTAATCCACGCGCAGATTCCCGAACCAATTTATGTATTTCATACAATGCCCAATTTTATTTAGTTATAATATATTTTGTTTTAGAATCTGTTTTTAATTAATTGGCAAGTCGTAATGTACTTTTCATCAGAAATATCCATAATATACATATAATGCTTTCCCTGAAAGTATCGAAAGCAAATAATGAAAAATTTGTATATTGCTTAATGAGTCATTCTCGAGGATGAGAGATGAAAATGTGTCACGAAATATGAACCAGTCGTAGTAATTTCCTTGGCATAGGATTGGGCGCTGCGGGAGTTTTCTCGCAGGCGCTTCAGCCCAGAGTGACTGCGGGGCTCACCTGATCATGTCGGGAATGCCTCGCACTCTCTCGGGGTACTTTTTATCAAAGTTCTCACATGCCGAGACACCTTCACCTATTTTAGGAGGTATATGTACTGAGGTCTAAGACGTTGGACATATGGCAAGAGTTGTCCCTAATCCCATTGGATCAGTCGGCCAACTGCCTCCTGAAACTGGTGGAGACACGGAGAAGGGAATGCTGCGACCCCACAGCAGACTCGTCTCCTGTCATTCGGAAGGGCGTGAGAATAGTACCCAATGCCCGACCTACCTGATGCAGGTTTTCTAGGGTTTTCCCTGCATCTCTTTAGGTGAAACACCGGGTAGGATCCTTAAACCAAAGCCCGGGGGCCCTAGTTAACTCTTGGCTACCTTGCTCTACCTTCCGCATCCCCCCTTTTCAATTCCCTTCCTATGCTATTAAAGGGGAGTTGCCTGTTTCAGGATCACCCTCATGTAGCCTGTTAACCAAAAAAAAAGTAATTTCCTTTGAAAACTGGTAACTCTTTAACAGGAAACCTAATTCCGGTTCTTGTAATTATATCAGTATTGCTGTTGTATGGTGTTTGTGGAGCTCTTGATGATTCAGAAAGCTCCTTATTTGATAGAAATAAAAGCTACAATCTGGACACGATTAAAAAATATTTAATTTGAAATATCTCTCGAAAAAGAAACATCTTCATTTGCTAGAATTTTTTATATTTCTAATTGAAAGACATCTAATTATTCAAATATAGTTTTGAACTTTTAGAACCTTGTCTTTAGTTGAATATAACCTAGAGTAGTTGAAATTAATCTAAGTAATTTGGCATACGAGTCAATATCGATTTAATATGTGCCAGCTTACTAGTACGGACCATCATGTTTGCCGTCATGCCGCTCGCACAAGAAAACCACTACAGCAAGAAATAATTTGGAATGTGCCTGCGTACCTGCTTGACTGACTCATGCTGAATGTTTCTTGCCAACGACGATATCAACAGTAGTTTGCTTCACAATTCTCACTAGATGATTGCACAGGCTGCTGGAGCTCACGTCCGGTTTTGGAGGACCAAAATGTTTAATGTAATAAAACACATCTCAATTCAGGATATAATTATTATAATTATTCCATCCACTGATACATAATGTTTATTTTTGTCGTTGCTATAATAACAGCCCTCTAGGCAAGAAGATAGCATACAAGCAGCGATATTATAGTGCAACCAGTGATATCTTACAAACGTCTAAGATGAAATACACAAACAAAGACTTTTGTTTATAAGATTTATGTGAGGGCAGAAATATAGGGTTTATTAAAAATCTGTGCCTAAGCTAACGGTATAATTTGAATAACAATAAGTAGGATATGTTGTTGTTGAGGCATTCATTCCTAAGACTGGTCTGATGCAACCTTCTATTCTAAACAATATTGCGCAAGCATTTTCATTTCGCATAACTACTACATTCCACATCCGTCCTAAGTTGCTTAGCGTATACCATCCCTTGAAATGGGAAAATGCTAATTTTACGAGAACCTCATGTCTCAAAACGTGGCCTATTAATCTATCCTTTCTCTTGGTCAGCGTCCTGCATATTGTTCGCTCTTCCCCTATTCTGCTTAGAACTTCCTCGTTAGTGATTCTATCCACTAATTTCAGCATTCTTCTATAGCACCACATTCCAAACGCCTCTATTATTATTTTTTTCTGAAATTCCTACCGTCCACGTTTTACACCCATATAACGCTACACACTCCATACTAACATTTAAAAAATAATAATTTCCTAAGATGTATATTCAAAATATGCTATTTACAAGTACTGGTCATTGACTTACGTATTGACCATCTTTTATTGTGTACCTTTATTAAGAAAATGGTACAGCATAGCAATAAGTAAAAGATCTATGCCTGAAATACCTTATGCACGAATAATGACGAATACGGAATTGTTATAAATTTGGGATGAATGTTATAAATTAAACAACCTCTTCCTCTAAATTTCTGTTATCTGGTACCCCTACTACCCTAAATTCTGATAATATTCACCGCCAATAATAAGCTAAACAAATATTAATAACCGCCATTTCAAAATTATATTCACAGCTCAGTCATGCCTGTCGCTATAAAATTGTTTGTCACTGGACATTCAATTACGTCATGTAGTCATGTTAATTATTTATTCGCCGAATAAATATTATATACAATGTATAAACAACTGTAATATCCTCGGATATAAGTTACGTAATAAAAAGAAAAAATGTAATACATTAGTTTAGTGATGATTAATTATTTGTCTGAGATTCACACATTTGTTATCAATTTTAATAATGAGACGTTTGTTTCGTGTTGAATGAGGAACTTTGTGTTCTATGAAAATGAAAATCTGCTTTAATGCGACATACGGAGACAGTATAATTGTTTGGTGTGAAGAATCACAAATAATTTATACTAACTATCATGGAACAAACGCTGGATCCGAGGAACACAGCCAGGACAATTAATGGGGGCCCAAATTTTTCAGTCTCTTAAGATATCGGGAGTATTTTTGTCTCTATTAGATAATCCTAAAGAATTGATTATAGTTTCAAGGTCATTATAATTTCACAGTGTTACCTTATTTTAATAAATAATTGGTGTTATGGTGTGATGATATTTTCTCTACTGAATTCTCAACTTAATATGCATTCTTAGTAAGCATTTTGCATATGGAATTGCATTAGAGTAAAAATAATAGTATTGTTGTACATGACACGACAATGTTGTTGTTGTTGTGGTATTCAGTCCTAAGGCCGGTATAATGCAAACTTCCATGTTAACTTATTTTGCGCAAGCCTTTTAATTTCCTCATAAATAGTACACCCCATATCCTCCCTAATCTGCTTAGCGTATTCCATCTTTGGCGTTCCTTTTATGTTAGTACCTCACACACTTCCCTCATGTTTTAAAACGTGGCCTATTAATGTATCCCTTCTCTTCGTCAACGTCCTCCATATTTTTCGGTCTTCCCCTATTCTGTTTAGAACATCCTCGTTAGTGACTCTGAAATGTTGGAAATAATTACGCAAATTCCCTTGTTATATTTGTTATGTTAATTAGAATAATTGAATTGACTTTATAGTGGCTGTTTACCTGATTTTATTGAAAAAACAATTGTATTGGGCCAAGTAGAAATTTAAAGTTATTTGGCGTAATAAAAAATAATTAGAAACTTGCAGATGCACCATCCATTTTGTAAATCTATTTCAAGTTGTAATACATAAAACTTTACTTTTCTGGCGTTCATAAATATATAAATATAATCCGATGAGCAGTGACTGTGCATTGAGGGTAGATGGTTTATATAAAATAATTGTAAACACTTGTAATTATAACAATTAATTTATTTTTTATCGTTGGCAATATTCACAATTAATATGGATACCCGTTTGGAGCAGTTATATACACGATACTGACATTTCAATTGATGCACCTCAGATGTGGATAATGAACATTAACAACAACACATTAATGTACAATAATTTACACAGTGTATACATCTTTATATTACAGATTACGAATATTACTGTAATAAAAACCACCCGTACGAGATCACGCTGAGAAACACTCGAGTTTCAAAAGGTAAGGAACTTAAATGATCAGATAAAGAATAATACTACGAAACTTATTTCAGGAGCCGTACTTGTTGACTGAACTAAATAATGAAACTTTTGAAGAATCGAGGCTTCCAAGCGTGGCTTTATTAATGAAAATATATTTTCGCCACTTAAATTACGAACGTGGTTATACAATAGCCAGGAAAATGACTTAGTAAATAGTTTGCTAACTCTGTACAGCTGCATGAACCACAGACAGGATGTTACACTTCATAAACGTCAAAGTCAAAGAAAAGAGATGTATCTGACAAGCACAGTTGACGAAACAATTTTTAAGATTAAATTTTTTTATATATATAAATGTAAATTGAAAGATTACATGTGCTTTTAAGATACATACGTTTTAATCGTGAGTTTATGAAACGCACTTGTAAATGGAAATAAAAGACATGTAGGGCATTTTGAAACACATGGAGATTAGATTAGGAGGAAGTATAGTGTCCAGAGATATTTTAAATAATCTGGTGACATACTTTAAGCAGATACTCTACTACGAATAAAGTTGGAAATTCACAGTATGGCTAATGAGAATTGAATAATTTTGAACAAAATTTTAAAATGTTAATCAACATGTGATGAACATTTTATGTAAGATAAAATTGGTCGTTATTTTAAGAAATAATTTAAGGCGAGAAAGTAGAATTATTTAATTCTTACATAAAAGTGTTGTAATATTCGCAGGATGAGCTCGGTGACCCATCTGAGCAGGCAATCAGTCTGGGAAACCGTTGTCAAACTGGGAATAAACGACATTTTTTTAAATCAAACGTTTAACGAGTAGGACTCACAAAAGCGACCTCTGTTTGTTATGCGGAAATGAAAATTCGGAATATAGATTTAATAATTTTGAATTAAAATAATAAGAGAGAGAGAGAGAAACAGTAAATTTGAAGTACATAATGGCGTAAAGTTTTTTTCTTTCCTCTTGAAGCATTGACGTTAAACTCTGATTTTTTTACTATCACAGATTCAATGAATCGCAACTTCATTTACAAGTCTTGATACGCTCCTTGATGCAACAGAGGTGGGAATTCGGATAAGTATGACGGAGACAGTAAGACACATCATCAGTTTGACACTGACACAGTTATTAGACACAACACATTACATAAATATTCTCTACACATTCCCACAAAAATATTTATATGTGTTGCATATACATATTGAGAGGTTAGCAACTACACAATCACAATAGGTGGTGTGGATGGCAGCCAACGAGGGGAAATAGCTGCGACGAGAAGTCGTGTGGAGGACGCCGCCTGAAACAGCAATTACAGGGTTAGCAAGTTCTAGACGGAGAAACAACTATGATCGTTAAGGGGTCAACTTGCATGCATGAGGACAGCGAGAACTTCCACGCCAACTGCGCCACACATTATATTTCGCTGCTCAAATTTACATTTTGAAATGGAAACTGTACATTTTTAAAATGAATATTTTTCATCTTTAAACCAAGAATTTATTAGGACATAATGTATAGAACCACTATTCTATTAAAAAGAAACATGGAAAAGTGAAGGCATTGTTCTTATAAAATATAACCAAATATTGCATTTCTTACTTCACGGTCAATTGATCAATCCACTGATAAAAAATGGTTTTACTTCACATTCTTGCATCATGGACACAGATATTTCAATTCAGCAATAACGAGTTGCGTGACTTTCTTTCTAAAAGTAAGTGATTCATATTTTTTATAGTATCTAATTTAACTTTTTACATTAGAATGAAACTTACGTTATTTCAGGAAACTTCAAATAAAAACCAGTTGTGTCACGACAATTGTTTACGAACTTTCGTTACGGATGTATAATATTACATCAATTTTAGTTTTATACCATTATTTAAGATAAAGTATGTCATATTACTACTTTAAGTATAGTTCCATAACTATGTTAGAAAATTGAAAACAAAATATTTTTATCTTACTTTTATCATTATCATAATAATTTTCTCTTCACCAGTTTTATTACTGACTCACAATTCAAAGGACAGATTTTCTTAATTTTTGCAATACAACGTTCAATCAATACATATTGTTATATGTTCATAGCAGTGAGCACGTAAACTCACCTCGCCTACGACAATAAAGCCTCCCGCCAAGCGTGAATTTCGAGTTGTAAATCGATTTCTTCACGGTAAGGGTGCAATAGTATTGAAACTACAACTCCAATAAAGACGTTCCTGCATCGTTTATCGATCAGTGAATCATACAGCCCGAACTATAGTCTGCCTGATTCTCAGTGGCTAGGGGGACAGCATTTTGGGACGGAGAACAAGCTCCATACCAAATTGGTTGATAACACATGTGGCTGCGATGGTATTTAGAGTACCAGGAGTCGAAAAATGTCAAAGTCCTAGAGGAGGCTATTTAGAGAAAAACGTGGAAGGTGTATATATACAATTTCAGTGTAGTTAAAATTTTGTGACCGATTGGACCTTGGAAAAAAGCTAACTCTCGTCGTTTAAATAGAAACGGTACTTGGCCACGATGACAATAGCACACGGTAAGAGTTGTTCGCTGATCCTATTAGATAAGTCGGCCAACTGCCTCCTAAAACTGGTGGAGATAAGGAGAAGGGAATGCTGCAACCCCACAGTAGACTCGTCTCCCGTCAGTCGGAAGGGCATGAGAATAGTACCCAATAGTCCGACCTACCTGATGTACGTACACCTTTAGCCCGGTCTACCTGATGCAGGTTTTCTAGGGTTTTCCCTGCGTCTCATAAGGTGAAACATCGGTAGGATCCTTAGCTTATAGCCCGGGGGCCCTTGTCAACCCTTGGCTATCTTTCTCTACCTTCCATATCCCCCTCTTCTATCCCTTTTTATGCTATTAAAGTAGAGTTGCCTATTTCATGATCTTGTTTATACGAATAGAAAGTAACAGAAAAACATGAAAAACATTTTAGAGAAAGAGCTCGAAATGACGATCACCTTGTTCGACGCAACGGCAAGTCATGTTTTCTTTTATACTTCGGGAATCTCGTATCTCAACAAACGCTTGGATAATTCTTTTGATGAGCTCTTCAACGGTTTTCACTGGTCGTTCTTAAACAACGCATTTAGGAGTCCCTACAAGAAGAAATCAAGGGGGGTGTGAGATCTGGAGACTGCGAAGGCCATGGGACAAATCCCCGCTGTCCGTTCCAGCGGTTTCCGTAAGTCCTGACGAAATGCTATGTGGAGGAGCTCCGTCATGTTGAAAAAACATTATATGGTAAATCGTCAGTGGAATCTTTTCAAGCAGTACAGGCAACTCATTTTGATACGTTGACAGGAAACTACTCTTGCCCTGCTCTGACAAAAGATGCGTGCATATTTTCATCAGATATTTGCTATTGGAAATTACGTCTTGTGTAAATTTTGTCTCCTCATAGAAAAACGCGGATAATTCCGGGTTTTGGTTGTTATTCCGTAGCATTTGTTCGTTAAGGGTAGTCGGTAGGTCCCATGGCTTGCACCTATTGAAGATGGTACGGATTTTACAACTGCTCATGTTACTAAACCGTAACATGATCAAAGTCTACGACTGCAGCTTAGTTCTTCAATTTCTCAAAAGTAGGAGTACGAACTCGCGTGGGAGAGCCGCCGTCTTCTCTGTTTACCGTGAACGTACCTTTCTCTTTCGTACCGTTGAAAAAACATGAAGTGGGCAGAAAATTGTCGAACGACGGGCAGCTCTCCCATTCTGTTCCGTTTTGTCGTAATATCTGCATGCCTGTGTGGTCTAGTGGCTAGCGTCACTGCTTCGTACCACAGAGGTCCCTGGTTCGATTCCTGGCTAGGGATTGGGTGTTTGTGTGCGTCTTTGTTCCCAAATCAAGAAACCCTTGCAAGGTAGATAAGATCTCCTAAATGGTAAAAGTAGTCGCTAATGACCTTAGCTGATGGCGTGATTTAAGGAGAATGATATCCAGTAAACGAATAATGCATTGATCTTTGGTTCAATTCCACAAAACAGCAACAAATGCTTCTTCAATCTGCTAGACTTGGGTACCGTAAAGCAAAAGAAACCGGCACTGTTGAACTGCAGTCACCGACTGTCAGTGCGAATGTGGTTCTCTCACGGCCCCTTTCCACCGCTCCTACATTTCGCAGCCGCACCGCTCACTGATACAAAGCGCTTTGGCTCTAAAAGCGTGTTTAACCATAGCGAGTTGCAGCGGGTTAGGGGTTCGTTTCCACCACTATGTGAATTGGTGGTAAAAAAAGCTTTTCTACTTTCATCCCGAAACCGTTAAACATGAATTTATTAACACCCTGTATGTATTTTATGGTATCTTGTAACTAATCACAATAAGTAGAATACAGTTCTAATATTACTAGTTATCACATTTGATTGATGCGACGGAAACAACCAAGTATGACTATTGCCGAAAATTATAACCAATCTAGTTGCCATGGATACGCTCAGCTGTAGTTTGATAGCCAAGGCAAGCAAATAAATTTAAGGGAGCTTGCCAATATATCAAACCGGTAAGATTTCCACTATCGAGAAGCTTTCCGGAAAAGAATACAATCTACAACGCATCCGCTGCATTAACGAGTTCTCTGTAAAATTTATCAGTCTACGTGTCAAGGGACTTTAATGTTAAAAAATATATATAAAAGAATTTTTATATTTTACTTATTGGCAATTTAGGCAGGCCGTTAAATTTCTCAAAGTAAGAGCGTATTTAGTTTCCACTTACTGCTCTTATTTAAAGGGAATTGTATTAGACATCGCTAGTAATTCACGGAATGCCAATATATAGTAATCTAAATCATGTTTGAGGCATGTATATAAAAAGAATCTAGTGAAGAAGATAATTAGTAAATGCACCAGTAAAACAATTATTTACAATCACTTTTTTGAAAAAAAGGAAATCGCGATTAATTATTTCTTCATAAAAAGTGAAAGTAATAATATTAAATGTGGAGTCCTATTTGGTTCCCAATGTGTGGGTATAACTTAAAGTACCTTAAAGCGGGAGTTCTACAATGAAATTCGAGTCACTACTTTGATTCTTAAAATATTTTTCCGCACAGTGGAAGTATCCGTCTCTATTCGCAAAACATTTTCATTTGAGTACTTGTAGGTAGTTGTTAATAAAATCCACATTCAATAGAAATATTTTGAAAATTAATATTTTAAGAGAACCTCGCCAATAAGCTATACTGTAATATAATTTATGAAACTAGTTAACATTTCTCAATGAAGTTTGTAATAATCCTAACCCAAATTCAAAATTACTTTAACTTTAAATATATCCGCCTCCTTGTTAGGTGAAACAAAACGATGATGTCATAATACGTCACGTAACGAAAATAAAATTACTATTTTTCTAGGTGCTCAAAATCGTAACTTACAATCAAATAATTTAGTAAATATACAAGTGAATTAAATTAACATACCTTGAATCAATATATTATAGAAAATGCAGTTTTACACGCCACAATACTCAAGTTTACGAATCAACAGATTTTGCTAATTTAAGAAACAATAATAATACAACCTTACTACTCAATCATCTCCAATCAAAATAATTCTCTCTGCACATCTCTCCTTAACCAATAGTTTCCTTTATAATATTTTCCATTCAGCGTGAAAAAAAATTCTCATCTCCAGTTAACAGAGCATTTACAGGGATGATTAAGGTTCTTCTCGCTGCTGCCAAAGATGGTAATCCTTCTTCCTCATACTAGGCAAAGGTAAGTTTATTTTATTTTTCTTTGAAGTCGTACTACAAATTGTTAGTCAATTGTCTTGAGGATCGTTGAACAAGGCTTTTCACTGTGACGTTACCTCTTCTGGCGCTTCTAAACGATAACCATATTTATATCTTTCTTCTAAGCGGTCGGGTTACTTCACGGACAAACTGCCCACTGAAAATTCTTTTTATATCATACTATTACATCGTGGTCAGAAAAACTTCAATGTAATCCAATATTTCACTCTGATACTTCGTGATTTGCATTTTAAAATTATCTAAGTTCACTATTGACTTGGTAAGAAAACTGTTAGTATTGGTTCGACCATTAGTATCAAGATGATTATTCAAAAAAAATTTGTTGGCAGTGAGTTGCGAAATTTACTTTCTTAAACTGAATTTATTACGGCTTTCTTGCGTACGCCCCCCCCCCTTTCCGGCTGTAGGTAAATCCTGGGAAGGTCCTGATTGAAGAACGTAAGAACCACTGCATCTTCTCATCCTATTCCTTTTGCTTTTCTTCTTTTCTCCTTCCCTGCGTAATGAGTTCTACAGCACAATCCCCTGGCATGGAGCATCCCCTAGACATTCAATTAAGAAAGTACTATCCCTTCTTCAGTGACATGCCATGTCGAGATAAACAAGTACGTGCTAAATAAAAAGAATACAGAAAAATCGGAAACAGTTTTTTTGAAATATTCAAGTTGTAAAATCGGTGTACACCGAATTAAACCGCGTTTACCTAATACGAAAATAGTCTGGATGTACTGTTTAACTTACTATAAAGACTGCGTACTGTTATCGTTACATGGAACAAAGTTTGGGAAAGTATTAACAGAATTTTTATATACGTCTATTAAAATAAATTGTGTGTTTTCTGAACTTCACATTTGAATATATATATATATATATATATATATATATATATATATATATATATATATATATAACTTAACGAGCCAAAAATACGTCATTTGGTTTTACTGCATTACAAGCTCATTATTATTAAAGTAAATAGAGCCGATAGAGGCGTAGACATCAGATAATTTTTGCTTAAGCATAAGGCTTTTAATTTTGTTTCCCTATCTAGCTTAAGTTGACTTGAAATTTTTTAATAGGGTTATTAAACTGTTTCAAAGTGTAATGAGAGAAACGGAAGTTTTAAAACACTTTGAATCTAGAAAAATAAATAAGTTACCATTGGGAAATTAGAGTGAATAAAGACGAGTAAGTTACATGATGAGACGGAGCAGGTGGTGTAAAATGAAAGAAGCAGGTAATAGGTAAACGCAATTGTGAAAATAGAAAGGCTTTTAGAGGTACTAGTTTGAGAAAAGATGGGTAGTCAGTTAAAGGAGGAAGTTTTAAAAGTATGATTAGTAGAGATTAAGTCGGAAGGACAGTTTTTATACTAAGTATAGGAAGTATAGAGAAGAATAAGAGAGAAATTTGATTGAAAACCCATGTTGCTGCAATTTCCATCCGGCAAGAGTATCTTCTAACATTCGCTCAGAGTTCAAGGAAACTTCTCTTACAAAATTTACTCTTGCTCAGTTACCTTAAAGCTAATGAAAATATGATATTTTAAGTAAAGACTTCAGAAGTTACTATACATAGTGACAACGAGAAACTTAATTATTAATATCGAACAATAAAATTATAATTTGAATTGTAATACAATTTTATAAAAGATGCATTATCATTACTTTGTTTAAGAAATTATTAAAATCGTAATCGATGATAAATTTAAATCAACTATTTATAATTTAAATATTTGAAACATTGTATTGCAAGGAAAAAGTTAGTAATTGAAATTTGTGATAATATGCCCTAATAAATAAAAATGTCTGCTGATTTATTTCGTAAGGCTTTAATTTTGCTGTTCACTATGAAACTATGAGATATCTACTTGTTTAATGAGACAATGGATTCAACAGTTTCGTGAGTTAAAGTCGGTGAAGTGCCTTACCAAGATATGATCGTATTGACTAATTCAATATAAATTCTACTGTGTCATAAATTGATATTAAATGTTTGTTTTTCTGGAACGTTTTATAGCGACCTCAATCGAATTCAGATTATATTTAAAAATTAATAAATTTTATTTTGCCCCAGGAATCAATCAGTTATTTCCAGAGCACTTTATCGTTCTGTCTATAATTTGAGCGGAGAACATTCCGGATTACTCCGTCCTTTGCTCCGTTAATATACAACAATTTACACGAGCTTTAGTCATCGATCAGAATGGCGATTTTATCTGTGTAACAACGGTTTCCAATCTGCATAATGAAGTCTAAACCATGAAATACGGCCGCAGACTAACTCGACAATTTTACACTCTGCTATTAGGCAGGCATCACGCAAAGCCCAATTTGCTGGAAGTAGGTCAGTCCCGGACAAACTGTCTGCACCGAAAAACACAAACCTTTATATCAGTCACCTCAAATCTGGCACGGAACGCGACATTTTTTTCATATCTTTAAGCAGCAATGAGTTACAGCAGCTAGGTTCATATCGTAATAACACTGAAAATAAAACACTATAAATAGAACGTATTAGAAGGAATTGTATTCACGTAGTATCTGTGGGATTAACACACCAGCTCAATGTTCTGCATAAATTAAAAGTAAGCAGCGTTTTACAGTTGCGAAAAAAATATGTAATCTACAAATTTTAATTATTTAAATTGTTTACTATTGTTTTGGAAATTAACAGTAACAGTGCTATCAGGCACTTTATATCGTTGTTTCGCGCTCTTGCATATGTACTTACAAGACTCTAGTGGCATTGGATTTCTGAAGCCCAGTTTGTGTTATCTTGTTTGCTCGCAGCTTTGTGCGTCGGCGGTTGAAAGGAACTCACACGCTAACTGTTGAACCCAAGCCATTATGTCCAACTGTAGATAATACATTACAGGCAGAGCACAACTGTCCGTCGATGCACGATTGCTGTAGTCTACAATCCCTCACATTGATCACTAATGGACAAAACCTACAACTCAACAGTCTTTCAATCAGTCTAATGTATTTAGGACTGTCTTTGTTGTTGTTAGAGTGCTTCTTGAATATTTCAATTGATAATAAAGTTCTCATAGGCGCTCTATCGTTACAAATGCAGAGACGCCGAGACGGCCACATCAATAATGGAAAATCGGGAAGTTACGATACGTGCGCTGTGACCGTAACCTCTTCGAAAAGGATTTGTTTAAATAGGGAGACTATGTTAGAGGATAGGCCAGTTTAACGTAAGCAGAGTGGGGGATCTAAGCGTACATAAACACTAGAGAAGTTTTTGTAAATAGTGTAAATAAGAAAGACAAGGAAGGTTTTCGCAAAGAACATGAACATATTTACAGGTAATACAAGTGTGAATATTAGGAAATCATTTCTAAAAATGTTCTTATGGAGTAAGACTTTATATATATGATTGCGAGACGTGGACGGTACGAGTTGCAGATAAGAAAAGAATAGAAACCTTTGAAATGTGGTGCTATAGGACAAAGCTGAAAATCAGATGGGTGGATAGATTCACTAATGAGGAAGTTATGAACAGAATAGGGGAAGGGCGAACAATATGGAGGACGTTCCCAAAAAGCGATTGATTAATAGGTCACGTTTTAAGACAGGAGGGTCTTTAAAATTAGCATTTGAGGGAAGTGTGTGGGATAAGAAAGGAATAGCGAGGCAAAGGATGGAATATGCTAAGAAATTGGAAGTGGTAGTTAGTTATGCGGAAATGAAAGGCTTGCGTTAGATAGGTTAGCATGGAGAGTTGCATCAGATACTTTTAGGACTGAATATCACAACAGCAATAAATGTTGTTAGCATGAAGTCAAACAATAACGATGTATGTATGTTTGTATATTCATATCACTTAGATAAATTTAAACGCGTGAACAAATGGCAATAAAACTTGGCACACGAATTCTTGAAAGCAGTCAGTAAAACATTGGCGTTCTTGGGAAGAAGAGGGGGGGGGGATCAAGACACTTCTAAGCATTCACTTGAAAGGAATTATTGTAAGTCTGTAACACCAGAGAAAGCATACAGGATGATTCACAATATGGAATTACGTCGTGCAATAGTTTGGCTATTTGTTTACATTATTTCATTGATCATTTTATTACTACATTCTGCACCAGAAAAGATGTTAAAATTAAATACGAAATAATTTTCAAAAACGTCTTCGTTTCATTTCCGACCCCATTATACCATGATATATTTCTCGGAACCACGATCCATCTTCTTCTTTTGAGGCACTACAACGTTCCTTCGAACATTTTCGCCTTATCCACAACGGTCTTCCAGCTTTTCAGATGTTGCACTTGGACTACCCAATTCTTTATTCCTAGCACTTTTAGATCTTTCAGCACATCATCTAGCGATATGACCTTTGGTCTTCCTTTCCTTCCGCGCTGACAAAAGACAACAATTGCAGGTTGTCTTTACTGCTCTGTCGTCATTCATTCGATAAAGATGACGAAACCAACTTAACCTTAGGGCTTTGATATGTTTTACGATTGTTTTGGACTTGATAAGTTTGTTAATTTCGTGGTTATACCTGCTTCTCCAGGAACCAACCATGTTCCTTATTGGTCCATAAATCGTTTTCATAATTCTCCTTTCGGAAATCAACAGTCATTCTCCATCAGAACCCAGGTTTCAGATGTATACGTTACTTTTGGTCTGATGATTGCTTCATATACCCTCAACTTGGAATGTTTTATAAGAGCCTACTTCTAAATAAATCTATGTTGCCCTATTTCCAGCTGAAATACGTTCTCTTATTTCATCTTCAATTTATTTTAGAGTCAAGAGACGTAAAACTTCTGACTTCCTGATATGGAATAAGATCGATTATGACATCTTCTGTTTCATGGTTGCCTACTTTGCATTTCATATATTTTGTTTTCTGATAGCTGATTTTGAGGCAAAATTGCACTGCCACCTCTTTAAGATGTATAAATATTTATTGTAGAACTCTTTTAGTTCGCGCCATTAGTAATATACCGTCTGCATAAGCCAGACATTGTTTCAGCCGGGTGGTTGTGTTGCCCTCGACATCAATCTGGGACAAAATTACGTCCATTGTGATGCAGAACAGAGTTGCTGACATTGGATCACCTTGCCTTACCCCACGTTTCACCTCAAATTCTTCACTCAGCATGTTACCTGCTCGCAATCTGGCCTTAGTATTTGTGAGGGTTAAACTGATCAATTTTATTAAGTTGCAGGGTACTGTATTTACTCAGATTTTCAGTTATTTTATGTCTCAGCACTGAGTCGAAGGCTTTCTCTAAATCAATAAATATATTATGCAGATCCATGATTATGATTCAAAATTCTACATTTGCCCAATTATATCCTGTAAAACGAACTTGAGAAAATGTAAAAGGATGATAAAAATATATGAAGTACGGTTTTAATAATAATAATTTTATAGATTTGCCGTGAAATTACATAGACTAACGAAATAATTTTAATTGAGAATTCTTGAGGATCATTATAATTTGTATTTTGTGGATTAATAATTGCAAAGACTGAAAATTTAATTTAGAATAAAAGTTACTTTGAAAAGTTTAAATGTAACATTATGAAATGCGTTTTAAATAAATTGACTCGTGTTCGTCAGAAAAGCCTTCCAGTTAGGTGGCATCCGAAATTTTACAGAAGAAAAGAGACATGCTTGGTCGATTTGTGTTGTCATAGTAAGATTGAGGTAAATAAATAAGTAACGGCTTAGATACCGGAAGAATTTGTACACCATTAATGATATTGGTGAAATTTTGTACTTTCTAAAGGTACAGGATATACATTTCTTCACCACATGAATCCTTAACGGGATTAAATTTTGAACCTCTAAAAACTTCGGGAAGTGTATTAGACTAAGGGAACGTGTATATTTAATGTCCAGGAGATTTCTTGACTCGATTAAAGTACTGAAAGTCATCATGTCCGTCCGGACAGGTAATTGTGAAATTTAAATGTTTAAAAAGTGACTTATGATTCCGTTCAATCACATATTGATTAAGAGGTAATTTTCAAATGACTGGAGTAATACGAATAAGTATTTGGGCACGCGCGGTACCCAGGAAGTTTGAGTTGCTCTCATCATCTTTGTAATAGACTAATCAGTAACGAAAACAAATTTAGCTTTAAGTCGGTTTCTGTCACAAATTCCTAAGACTTAAAAAATAGAATTACTTGCTAAAGTACAGTGTTTGAATCGCGCAACATAAATAAATATAGGCTATAAAAGAAACAAGAACCGTATATATCAGCGGAAAATGGTTGCACTGGTGTCAATGAAATACCTACGTTTTTTAAAATTTGCCGTATGGCTTTTTCCTTTACAACAAGGATATGAAACGTTTCAGTTGTAGTGTAGACCACAGGAAACAATAAAACATGTTTAGAAAGTATAATCAATAAATGGCTTCTTTTCATATAAGAGTAACTGAAGTTGCAATTCTTTTAATATTTAGTTATATGTCTTAACTTCTTAAAATAGCAGTTCAGAATTGTACACATGTGCATAATAATAATGCATTACTGTGAAGAGAGAATGCATGTCTCTAACTTTCTATTGTTATACCAACGTGATAATATTTCTCCTTAAAATTCGATGCACCATCATGCATTACTTTTTTAAATTTTTGACCAACATTATATTCACTGTAAATACGTTTAAAAAATACAAATGTTAATATTATTATTATACCGAAAGTCGTTTTTCTTCCTCTTTGAAAATTGTTAAAAATAAAGTCTGAAATTGGTCGACAATTTGACTTATTATTCTTATTATATATTTTAATTTATTGTCATGAAATTTAGGAGTATCGTTTGACAACGCCTTGAATTGCAAAAGAAATATTTTGTTTTGCCGTTATTTCCATTACATTTGAAACAGGTTTATTGCTTGAAGCATTGAACTAATAAAAATAGTATTTTAAACTCAATATGTATCGTAGATATGTGGCTCTTATGATAGTAAACAAATCACAACGATAAAATAAATCACAAAGGTTAGTAATTGAATTTTCAGGCTGTGATAGATTCAGGAGTTGATTTGATACTTGCTCTGTATTGCGGGCTTTGTAATAAACTTTCACGGAAAACTCAAATATTGGTAATAATAACTGTAATATACATTACCGTAACTGAAATGAGAATTGAAATATATAATGGCCAAGGAGTAAATTAAGGGACACGTGGACAGAAATTTCAGTCAAAATCTTAAAAAATCTATTTCTAATATTTCATATTAAGATGCTTATAAATTCAGTAAACTGGAAAAAGAAACTGCCAAACCAAAGAAGGAAGTTGTAATATATGCTGAAGGACAATTTTTATTAATATGTTTAATTTTAAGTTAGTAAATTATTACTTTTTTCAGAAAAATGTCTTTTTTCATCCTTACGATTTCTGGTACCAAAAACCTTCTATGCGTCACAAATATTAAGATATTGTCTACATTACTTTTCTGCATAATCTACATGCTAATAATATCAAATACAAGTATTATATTTCTAATTGTTCAAGTAGTTTATGGGAAAAAAGTTTTCAAAGTGCAGAAAAGTGCCAATTCTTAAGTAACCGTATGAAGATCTTGGTGAAAAATTATTTTTTCCCCTTTAATTTTAATCAATTTCAAAAATAATATGACAATAATTAACAATGGTCAGACCCACATATTTTTGCAAAAAAGGCAAAATATTTTCAAGTACGTAAACGCAAAGAACATTTTAAAAACTGACAATTTTTTAGAATAGTTTTGAAAATATCTCAACAAAAAACGAGTTTACTAAAACAAAATTTTGTACATTGCTGAAATTGTGGGCTTTTAACAAACAGTTAAATTTTTTAGCTCGGTAGTCATTCATTTACAGGAATTTCAAAAGTCAGTCCCCGTCTCCCTTATGTAATAATTACAAACAAATTTACTCACATTATTATACTAACAAAAGATTCTAAATCACCACGTTTCTATTAAGCCTAGTCTACGCCAAGCGTACAAAGCATTCCTAAACCTTTAAAACAGTTGTTTAAGTGAATGTTTGGGCGGCGTGGAAGGGTTTGTCAAGTGCTCACAAACACAGTGACACCGCTCAAACATTTGATTCTCGAACAAACGTTTGGGAATGCTATTTTCGCTTGGTGTGACCGAAGTTTAAGGGGGAGTCTGAGTTAAGATAATAATGTAATCTTCCTATAAATCAGCTAGAGAGGGAACACTGAAAATTTCTCAACTTCTTTAAGCTCATGAAATGTGATAAGGAGCACATTGTTTTAAATTATTAGTTATAAATAAAATCCTTCTAAAATTTATATAAGATTCACATAAATAAATAAATTAACAAATAAAATTTTTTTCTTTCACACACATATTTTAAGGATAAAAATAAGGTGTGAAAGTTTTAGAGCTGTAACTATAATGGTTTCCGAGAATAGGGTACCTAAGCATCGTTACTTCAAATTGGCAAGATAAGGCTTTCTGACTCCTCTTAGGAAAGTCAGTGGATCTGATCAGGTGGCCACCATAAATTAACTTCATTAAATAAATAATTTTATTTGTATACACACTAGATGATGACCACCAATTTTATAATAGAAACAGCGATTTAGAAATTATTATTAACATAAAAATTTGAAAGTAATTTTTGTTCATAATTCAATCTTAACTAACCTCTTGGTCTTATATATTGATTAAAAATTACTATATTTCATTTATGTACTTCATATTTCAGTATTTAGTTATTAGTGAAGTGATTCGAGGCACAGGCCTTATGCATCATCTTTTCTCAGTTTTCCGTCTTGTGTTTTTGTAGGATGTCTTTGAGAGGAATCAGTCTCTGGTGCTTTGACGATAAGATCTGTTACTTATGTATGATGATTATGTTTGCATGTACAATCTGTTTATCCGCATGATATTGTATTTATTGTGTGTGGTAACGTATAGATCTCTATGAGAAGCTAACTTCTTTACTTACATCACAAGCGTAGCTCACCTTGGGCGGCAAGTGTGTGGAGGAGAAGCCGACGTCACCTCGAGTCGGAGCCGTCGTTGTTGGCGTCGCTCTCGTCGCCGGCGCCAGAGCCGGGGGCGCCATTGCCGCCCCCGCTGGACGCTGCCTCGAGGCGTCGGCCGCTGCTGGAGCGACGCCTTCGCTCCATGCGGGCTCCAGCGCGTCTCAGACCGATTGTGGAGCCGTCGGAGCCACGACGCTGGTTTCGGTTCGCCGAAGAAAGGCGCCCAGGACGGACGCCCTTGGTGCAGCGACACAGGATTCGCGTGAAGGCGAAGCGGAAGTCTCTACTGAAGAGCGCGTAGATGCACGGGTTGATGGCGGAGTTGCAGTAGCCCAGCCAGAATAAAACGGAGAAGACCGGCGCCGGAATGCAGTCGGCGCAGAAGGCTCGCAGCACGTAAATCGTGAAGAACGGCAGCCAACAAACTATGAAGCCTCCTACAATTATGCCTAGAGTCTTCGCAGCTTTCGTCTCCATCCGGAAGCGCTTCACCTAGCATACAGTTGCACATAAACAATCTGTACCAAAAGAACTCCACAACGAAAACAGTCAAAACATTCATTAATAGACATATATGCTTTATTTTTCGCCTGAATTTTGTTACATTAATTAAAATTTAGTTTACGATCAATAAAAGACAGTTAATTAAAAATCTTTTTAAATTACTCAACGTTTTGGTTTGTATTTTTACTTTCTTCAAGTAGTCAACATAACAGAAAAGTTATATACTACTTAAAATTATAAATGTTCACTCAGTCCTTTAAATTTTATGTTTAAAAAAATATTATTATTTAACACTGGAGTGCTTATCTGATATAGGTTCAAACTTTCATATATCATCAGACAATACCTGTGAAAATCGTCATCCCAGGAATGAGTTGAATCAAACGTGTTCATCCACGATCATATTAATGCACGTTCTGTGTAGTCCTGAGAACAATCGTTTTCTATTTCCGATGTTTTCCTACCTTTTCATGTATTTGCTAACCCTATTCGTTTATTCTCTAAAAATATTTATTTAATGAGTACACTTATTTGCTGCTCAATAAAGTAGTAGATTACGTTCGAATAATTTTGGAATTTGAATAAAACAAATTATAAAATTAGTATCGTGTGTGAGAATGAAAACGTTGTGCCTTTTTATTAACCTCAGAGTTCGTTTCGCACAAAAATTGGTGTACAGCGTATGCTACTTATAGAATATAGTTTGGGTCTCTTTATTATCTCTTTTATCCGTCATTTATACATCAGTATTGTAATAATTTTTATTAAATATAGTTGCGTCCCCGCCGTTCCCGGGTATTTATTTATATTGTTCTGGTTCAGTGTTCGTTTGGTTAGCACGTGATTAAACTCGAGGGAAACTAATATTTTAACCTTTAACTATTCTCGCCTCCCACTCTATGAAATGTGAATATCATCCAAACATACAACGAATCTTATTCAAGTTCATAAATGTTCTAGTTCCTCAATTGAGAGCAAAATAAGTTTGAAAAAAATGTCCATTTAGTTCTCCGGTACTCTAGGAAAGCCGAAAAAAATCCAAACGATAGTACCCGAATTCGAAAACAATCTCGGTTGTTTCCGTATTATAATTGTTTATCAGGTATTCATCCCTTCTCCCCTAACACAGGGCCTGAGCAACAAATTAACCAGAATATATCGGCGCCTTCATATAAAAGTATAGACAACTATATCGGTCCACTTTGCATTATTTTTAAGGGTATTCTCTTTCACTTATATTAGGCGTTAAAATTATCTATTGGTGGCTTCGGCACAATCAAAGGCTGTGGTTCAGAAAACTTTTTATTCGACGATAATTGCCGTTTTGGAATGTCTGTTTTTTGGAATGCCACACCTTCTATGCCAAACTCTGTTTCTTTATGGGTCTTGTGCAAAGTTTGATCCACGCGTTTACGATTACACGGGTAAGTTTCTGTCACCCCCTTTCACTTCAACTTAATCTGCATATTTAATGTCAGAATTATATTCATACACTAAGGTCGGTTGTTTTTCTGTCATCTTTTTGTTGAATTACCCTCCATATCTACCCCTACTCCCCTACCATGTTGAATTGGGTTGATGTAATACACAAATACCGTCGGGAGGAACATTACATTAGCATTTGATAACGAAAAATATTTTTTAGACTCAAATGTCAGCCGTTTATGCATGGTTCAAATGTTCCACACCTGTCCACCACCGACCCTAGGAACCCTCATAGACCAACAGAGACAAGCAAGCAGAAACATTAATTTCTATTTATCTAGACCATTTTGAATCTATTACAAAATTGTACGAGTACTTCTAATCTTCACAGAGAATATTTTTCTTATCTACGCGTACGTGTAACTGGATTTACTTTTATTCTCTTACTGTTTCAGTTGTGGATAACAATTGAAGATAGTCTCAAAGACACATCGGACACAGACCGCTTAAAGTTAACGAAACCCTTACCAAGGATTTTAAAATTTTGTTTTAGAATATTCGTCTTTAGATTATATATGACGTATTGCAGTTTATGTAACTAAAATTCTTATGAACGCCAATATTTAAATCAATTAAAATTTTTATTGAAAACGGTCCAACTGATTTTATCTTTTGTGAAAATCGAATTGAAGCAAGGTGATATAATGTCTGGTATTATTTCTCTAGGTGGCGGGTGGAAGATTTAGGCCGCTTCAAATCTTATTACGTCTCCATATAACGGCAGTATAAAGTTTCATCAAAATGGAGCCCTCCATCTTATTTTTTAAAATGTATTGAGGCAGGTAGGTGGAAAGGAATAAATATCATCCGGTAACTATAAATATAATTAGTCGATTAAAATCAGCGTAAAATAAAAATTATGTCTTAGTTATAATTTATGGTTATTTTGATGTAAATCATTTCTTATAGCAACTAATATTTCTAATTTTACCATAAATGAATATTACTTCACATGCACTGTGTCTATAAGGGAGTTAAAAAATGCATGCCACTATGAATTAAAGAAAAGTTTATTCTATATAGAAAACAGCGAAAAAGTTCCAAATGATTTTTCAGTAAAGGTAGATTGTTGGGCTAACGACTCATACGTATATTTTCGTAGGCGAAGTTTTAAGGAGACGAATATACGACCCACGAGTTGCGTATTTCTTTACTTCGACATTTCCCAATTTCTACCTCCGGAGACACTTTTCTTTGAAACGTCTCGAGTTCCAGATATATGTTGCTCACTCTGAGTTACTCCAAGTTTTACAGCTAAGGTAGAGGGAAGCGTGGGCGGCAGAACTAAAAGTTTGTGAATGTAAAACTGGAATATAGGACAAACAGAAGCAGTTTTCTATTCCATGTCTTTAAAATAATTTCTAGGGAATACCAACCCCTTTAACTTTATTTGATTTAAAAGTTATAATGTTAATATAGTTTACTCGTTCTAGTATATCGAGTAAAGCTTTAAATTTTCTTCACACGCAAAGTTTGAATTTATGCAAATTCCTCCCCTTACACATGAAACGTAGTTTACAAACAAAAAGTCCTGAAACATTCACGCACTTGACAATTGTAATATATTGTTAATGTTAAACAGGTTGATGCTGACATTTATGGTACATAATCGGAACTGTTTTATAATGACCATAATTAGTACCTCTTCCTTATATCATTTTAAGTCAACTTCTGTAACTAAACATATTAGTTGTGTGTAGGGTTCAGTTTTTAAATACTCTAGTATTTATGATTTATGAATTAAATATATGTGCGTCAAAGGGTAATTATTAAACTGGAGAAATTAATGACTGTGAAAATTGGACCATGAAGTTACGTATTCTTCAACAGTTATATGGTAATAAAAGATAATACAATTAATGAATTCTAAATTATTTTACCTTCTGATAAGTGTGGCTAATTTGTGAAGCATACAGCATTTAAAATCGTTGAAAAACGTTGTAGCTACTATAAATTATTTCCAATGTAACTATAATATTTAATTTTGTTTTATTATTAAATTATTACTTGGGGGTATTCATTGTGGAGCCGAATAATTTCAGACATCAGGAAAGCAACACGGAGCCAATCGACGGAGTCGGTGGCTTCAGGACGTAACGGCCAAGATAGATTAAGGGATAAAAACTTGATAAGTGTGAGGGGCGCCAAATTTCTCCGAACTTAGGTAGGACGTTCTATAATATCGTATAGAACTCCACCTACAAGCCGATTTTACCTTCAATGAAGAGGTAGATGCTCTAAAAAGGCGGGTAAAAGCTGGATTTAGGGCAAGGATGGAGGAGAAAGTTTCAGTTTGAACTTTAATTTGTGGAGAATGAATAATTAAAATTGAGAAAAATTAAAGCAGATATTGAGGAGTGTGTTGGGAAATTTTGAGTTTGAGGCCGAGAAGAAACTACGAGGAGAGGTTACATGGAGTAATAGATCCAAATATACGTGGTACTGTCCTAACTATCTACCCAAATGAGAATGCTCTCCAGGTTCCCAAACTAATTTTTGGGTTGTTTCTTTTGCTCTTCAATTTTCTGCCCTTGAAACAGAAGATGAAGATTCGTTTAATTTTTGTAGCTGCTAAGAGGTGTTTTAAACTTGCTCAAATATTAATTTGATCCATATGTGCGCAATCCTTACATTTTTCTGGATGAAATCTTCATTCTTCTCATTAAAAACAGAAGAAACAGGCTTGAAACTTTATAGGATGCCTTAAAGAAGCTAATAAATATACTTCAATTGGCAATTTGAGGAGTAGCTGGAACGAGAAATATCTTCACATCGTTTCAGTTAAGTGTTACGTTTCCCAAGTACCATATTTCATAAGAAGAAGAATGAGATATCTGCTGCTACTACTATAACCGCTAGTTTAACATCAGTGCTGCTACAAAGGGGAGGGAAATGAGGTACTCTTAACTAGAACACGCCGATTCAATATTTACGCTAAAAATACCACTGACAGTGCACACACAAACGGTTTGATAATTATTCTGGTTTTTAATGTTTTGTTTTATAGTTTTTACTGTAAAGTATTGTATCAACCTTCACGGAGTGTAAGTATCGGTACGTTTGCCATTGAATTCTGACACAAATTACTACAGTCTACACCCCATGGTAATTCAGTTTTGTTAGACACGTTGCAAATTGACGATCTATTGGAGTTTAATGAGTAAAAATAAGATTGTTTTAGCTCTTAAACTTCAATTAAATACTTTTTTCAGTGTTGGAGTTAAGCCACTACAACTTTGTGTCTGCTAGTGTGAATTTTCAAACGTATACTATTAAGTTAACTGGGTCTTACCTGCGCCTTGATGTTACGTTTGCCCATTCTGGAAATGAGCCTTGGCTTTCCGGTGCCGCCATTGTCGTCGTACGTGGGTGACGGCGACTTATCCCCTGCGGTACCGCCCCCGCCGTTCCCCGTGGACGTCGTGGTGCCACCTCCCCCCGGACCGCTTCCACCGCCGCCCCCGCCGCCACCGCCGCCCCCGCTGTCGCTGCTGCTGCGGCGCCGCACACTACTGTGGCGTCGAAAGCTGGCCAGACGTGCCCCCGTGACCCGCAGGTGCTGGCTAGAGCTGCTGGAGTAGAACTTGACGGAGCCTGGAGGCGACGTGGAGAACGACGACGACTTGATGCTACTGTTATTGGGTGACGTCGGCGGCGGCGACTGTACGGGGGATGCGGGTGGCGTCGGGGGTCGGTGGTGGCTGCTGATGGCGTCGCTGCTCGGGTAGCTGTGGGGAAAGTGGTAATGAGGAAAGACTGGAGGCTGTTGAGAGAAACACCCCAACACAGACATGCGGCAACACTCACACTCGCCCAGGGAGCTACGGGGAACCATGCCACATAAAACACTACATGCGGCTATGGTAGGGCACCAACGTTGAGGACAGCAGAAAATTTATTAGAAAAAATTTATTTTATGGAATGCTATTTGAACTCATAAGACGAAAATCACCAAATAATGAACATATAATTATATTTTGTCTTTTGAGACGTGCTATGAAGAGGATATGGGCTTCATTCCTCATACGGGATGTTAGAAATATGATTAACATAGGATAAGAAATTATGTTTCAGAAAATTGTTAACTCATACTTTGTTAACTCCTCAGAATATCTTTGCATGAGCTCGTTCCAACCGCCTCGCTACCTTTATAGTCTCCAGAGCTATCGCATTAATTATTGACAGGTTTATGAAACGTCTTTATTATAGTTGTTAATTGCACAACCTATGTTAATAATAATTATTATCTATTCTGAGAAATTCCATTGCATTTTTTTCGGGACGATCTAGAACACACAAAATCTTTAGTTTCCATTGATTACGTAGCTCTCAGGAATGGGAATTAAGTTTTCCGATATTTAACTTTTTTTGACAGAAATCAAATGTTCTGTTTTGTCATGCATTGAGTTAAATGGCCGTGTATTTCCGTGAGGCAGAAAGAACAAAATTCGTTACGTGCAGACCAATATTGAAGAATTAAATACAAATACTGATTATCTGCTGCGGAACACTGACTCGGTGAATCTAGCTATAAAAATACTCGGCGATTATAAGAACCCCTTCAGGTTTGAAAATGTATTACGTGGACATGATAACTGACACTAAGTTTACACGTGTGAACAAAATGAGTGTATTAGTCACACGATATTTCAGCAGACGATGGTCATTAGAGTGACGGAACTGCGATCTCGGAACTGATCCATGATTCCTGGTTAGGTTCGTAAACAATATCTTGGTGAAGGATGAAGTCATCTCACATTCAGATCTCCTGACCAGCGCGTGTCGTACCAAAGATTTTTGAGTCACCTCCATCGCATGTCACTCGGTCGTCCAGAGCGTTGAAGTTAACATAAACATCCTGTCCGCTTAAATTATCCATACCACCGCAGAAAGCTCAGATTAGCATTTTAATCCCGCTGTAATGCACTCAAAACGCTTTGTCTTGCATGCTCGCTATTTTGAGATATGATGTCGCACGGTCACGTGGTGAGTCACAAACAAGACCGCATGCATAAATTACGACCTTATGAAACGTTATTACTTTTCCAGTTAATTTAACTCGGGGAATATGTATATTATTATCACCTTGTGGATTTAGCATTTTCAAGCTATTTGAATCGAGCAAAAGATGCTTGCATCGAGTTCCATTAAAGACAAATTATATTCGAGCTGAATAAAAGGTTTATTTAACATCTTCCTTTATCATTCTTTAAAGGATTCTATTAACGCGTGTTGACAACATTACAATTGGAAGGGTCGTACATCTCTCAATCTATATATATGGATGCCAATTTATACCTTCCAATGAAAGTAAATATGTGATATTGTGCAGTGGAAGTAATACGAGTCATAATGGAGATTTTTGAGAGACCGAGGACTAGTTAAGTTAGTATTATGGAAAGTTTGTGGGGTAGGAACAGAACAGGAAAACCAAGGCTAGAATTCCTTTTTGTTGTTGCTGTGGTATTCACTTCTAATACTGGTCTAATCCAACCCTCCATGCTAACCTATCTTGCGCAAAACCTTTTCTTACCTTATAACTAGCACAACCCTCATCATCCCTAATCTCCTTAGCATATTCTATCCTTGACCTCACACACTTCCCTCTAATGCTAATTTTACCATAACGTGGTCTATTAATCTATCCCTTCTCTTAGTCAACGTCCTCCATATTGTTCGCTTTTCTCCTATTCTGTTTAGAACTTCCTCGTTAGTGATTCTATCCACCCATCTGATTTTCAGCATTCGCCTATAGCACCACAATTCAAAGACTTATATTATTTTCCTTTCCGCAACTCCTATCGTCCACTTTTCACACCCATATAACGCCACAATTCATATGAAAATTTTTAGCAACGATTTCCTAATATTCACACTTATATTACCCGTAATTAAATTCCTCCTTTTCGCGAAAGGCTTCCTTGCCTGTGCTATCCTGCTCTTTATGTCTACTATACTTTAACCATCCTACTTATTTCGCTTCCCAAGTAGCAGAATTTCTTAACTTCCGTCAAAATATCCCTTCCCATTCTAACACCCTTTGTTATTCCACTGTTTCCCAAACTACATTCCATTACCTTGGTTTTCCCTCTATCAATTCTGATATAGTACTCCTTCTCCAGGACTCTGTTCATGCCATTTATTGTGGTTTCCAAGTCTTCTTCTGATTACCCTAATACTACAATATCGTCGTCCTTAAGCAATCAAATTGGATGTGGGCTGCAATTGTTATGTGTACATGAAAACCAGACTATCGATTGACCTGTAGACAGCAATGTTCAAATGGAAATAGAAGGGCAGAAAACGTGATAAAATATTAACCAAACAAAATGTATTATTTATTTAACAGGGCACATCTAGCACAATTAAATTAAAATTTTGTTTCGGTTGAGCTAAGTGAGTGCAAGCGATTTCAGAAATGGAGAATTTATGAATTCACATTACAAAATCCCCGAATAAGTACGAATTGAGCCTATGACGGGAATGAAATTGCTTTATCAACGACTCTGTTATCACTCGTGATTTCTGGACGGATGAGGAACGTGTCCTTAAAATTAAAAAGACATTCGTGAGTTTAAGAAAGAAATTTTTTTCTGACCGATTAGGAAGTCTTGTAAAAAGACTTTTCTTTATACAACTTTTAAGAATTCGAAATTTGAAGTACATCTTCAGAAGTAAACTTGAGTAGATATTCTTGTACTCCAGCGATCTCGGGAAAGTAATACCAATAGTTGAAACTATAGTTTTATTCTCTTGTTATGATCAACGAATTCTTCAAAGTCTTCTATGGAGTACAGCTGCTTATAACGGGGAACAACACTCATTACTGATGTATTACTAATCTGTGAAAGAGAAGCACGGCTATTCCCGGCAAGTTGAAATATTCATATCACCGAAGCAAAACACTGTCGCTGTTCATTGAGAACATTTACCGGTTGAAATGTAATAAGCTCAGCACGACTTATTTTCAATGTTAATGCACCGACTGGCCACACAGCGCATTTGCCGCACAAGCTTATTATAAATATTCAGAATAATTAAATTGAACTAATGGAATGTTAAAAAATGCTAATTAACAATTCAACTCTGTGATCGAGGGAGAACGGTGGTGTTAAAAATGTGTGATGAAACTCTGAATCTAATTAAAGCACACGCACGAAATGTGCTCATCTTTGTTTCATTTTGGCTCGATTTTTTATTTCGGTTGTTAGTAGTCTGAAAAACTGTTTAATTATTTAATGAATTAGGCGCAGGCATGTAAATAAGTATTTTACCCGCGAGTTTACTTCAGTCACAAATGGGACCATACGCTATTTGAGTTCTAAATCCAGGGAAATGTTTGTAACTCTCACGCAAAAGATAAGAATCTCTCCCTTGGTAGAAACAGACGCGAACTCTCCGCTCCGGAAAACGTTTGCTAATTTCAGTCCCACGAGGTTTTGAAATCTTACCTTGCTTTCTTTTCGTACAAGTTAGAAAAAGGGAAAAGTAAACTAAAGCCAAAACGTTATTTGGAACGTAAATTTTTATATATAAAATCCTGTGTGTGCTTTTCCACAGATGTCTCGAATTGTAACATATAATTTGTCTGTTCATTTACGAAAACACCTTCGTCATTAGTAATATTGTATTGTAATAAGCAGTGTACATAGCCAAAATTAAATAACTCGAGTTTATTTTATTTACTTTTATTGTAATAATTTTTTGAAAGTAGCAACTGGCCTGGTCATTGTACGCGGAAACGAGGCACGTTAGGAAAGCAATCATTCACCAGCCCGTGAGTGGATAAACGCTGGTCAAGCAGAGCTCATGTCTGCAAAAACGTATCTCAGCTCGCAGGATTTTGGTACGGTAATTTCTCCTACGAAATCAGACTTCATGAGAAACGTGCGTTTCTACGGTCCTCGAGCTCCCGTAGGGGGAGATGCTAACGAAAATATTGAGTTTTGTTTGGGATCATCATTTACCAGAATCATTTGGAGTTTAAAATATGGTGGGCGGAACATTGGCTCATAGTGACGTCAAAGTTGATCTACATAAAGGAGAGAAGTCCAGACGTTTGTTAATTATGCAGTAATGTGGTACTCGGGAAGAAAGAGAATTGGACAAATTTGATGTTGATTCGGAGTAAGATAAGTGGCGATTAACATAGAAGGAAATATGTTCACTGGTGGGGAAACGTTCCGTGATTGATAGTTGCTCAGTGGTAGGGTGATGGGAGTTGAGTGTTAGCAGATGAAATGTTGGTTTAACTAAACCCGTGATTCCGGATTCGGGAACAGTATGAAAGAAACCGACGAGCAGTGCGATCCTTTTTTCTGGGACGTGGTAGGTGTCGAGCAATCACGACTGCGAATAAACCTCAGCTACCTGAACAACAAAATTACTTAAAATATTGAATCAGTATGCTCGTGAAAGTGTAATAGTGCTACAATAGCCATTATTTACAAATATTTGTGTCCATTTACTAGGAAAATATGTAAAATATTTTGTTTATAAAATTGGTAATCTAATTAATTTTTTAAAACAGGAAAGTAATATTTTTGTTGTTCTTAATAAATTATAAAATTTAACTTCAGAATCATTTAATTTTACCCTGACCTATATTTAATTAATTACTGAATTTAAATAAGTAATAATCATCTTATTAAGACTGTAACTGCCCGTTTAACAATAAAGTAAAAAATCCCCACAACCGCTAAACCATTACAATATATTATATAATAATAATGATAAGTCACAGTTGTTTAGCGAGTAACGAATATCTCGGGGTGGATTCTCGTGTGCTTTACTGACAGTGCAGGCGTTTGACGAGCATGTTGGATGTGTGTCAGACATACTGCGTCAGTCAGACAGGTGAAAATGACGAGCAGTATGCATTACTTCTTCATACAAATGCTCGTGATCACTTAATTCAATTTCAGCTTTTATGTAATTCGTGGTAGTTACACCTGACTCACGCTCTAATTTTGGCTTCATTGTGATTTCCCGGAGTGGCTTAATTAGCGGGACGTTGATTCATCTTTACTAATTACAGTACCGCTGTAACCTTTCACTGGAAATTTTATGCAATGGCGCTGATGAATCGCCTGGTGAATCCAAAATTTCACATAATTCCATAATACATTCCTGACGAATTATAAGGAAAAATGTAATGTTATAACGTGCTCCTGAAAGCTTCTGATAGACGTGTAAAGCTAGGATCAATTTAGATATAAACTTGAAACATTTCTTAGGGTGAAACTAATTCAACGTATAATTATCTATTTTACCTCTGTTTATAGTGTTAAGAACTGAGAAAAGAATCAATGCTAATGAAGAAACAAAATTCATTAGTTTTACGTTAAGAACCATTGCAGATAAGGGTGGTTGATTTGATATATCTATGGAGATGATAAAGATATCAACACCATAATTGATCACAATTTTATTTAATATTTAGTAATTAATAAAAAAAGTTTGATAAGAATAGAACAAACAAGCATTCCATTAAAAATATTTTAAGAAAAAATGTCATTTGCGTACTCTTGGCCGCACAGCGGCGTTAAGAGTACGTACTAACAAATGGCCCACTGCCCTCGTAAGCGTATTATGACAGTCCTAGCAAATACCTCACTGGATGCAGCTATCGGAAAACTATTGTCCTCATCCTGGACAATCATAATCATCAGTAGATATTTCATAGGTACTTGTGCTGGGTTGAGGGTAAAATTTTAAACCCTTCCTGTCCTTCAGATTATCCTTTTATTGATGATTTCTATTGTCACCTTCTTTTGTTAATCGCTTTATTTACTATCCTTTCAGCCTTTGCTTCGCTTTTCTATTTTCCATTTGTTCTTTTCCTTCTAATACATTCTCAAATGCTAAAGAGATTATATCCAACTTCTTTGAAAGTCTTTTCCTTTTATCTCCCCTTTTCTTGAGTTTAGGAAGCGGTCCGACAACAGGTTTCGTGGAATTTATACTTTCCACTTTTAACAGGAACCTTAATTTATGTTTTTAAAACTACAAGAGGTAAAATTGTTGTAAAAAGTACGAAAGGAACATAATTTCATCATTTGTAGAGTGAAAATAAGCATTAATAAAAGAACCGTGGTGGCCATTCAAGAATAGATTATGCTTGTGAGGCGAAGTTTAGGCCTACGCAGTGCTGCGTACTCTTGGCCTCCCACGTTATTTTTTACAAAATCACTTGATGCCTGCTCAGTGCAGACACTAAACCCGAACTGGCCTAAAATTGTAAAAAATGAAGTTATATGTGACACAAAATTGTAATTCATTGTTATGTACCTCTAAATTCTTAGGTTCTAAACTCTAATTATTACTTACAGAAATAACAAAAGTACATTTCACTTCGTGAAATCCAAAAACACAGAAGAAAATTGATGCTATTACGGCCAGCGTGTTCTCCTGCACTTGTATACGCTCTAAAATAGTACCAAAAAGGTTCTGTAAAGTGCTGCCATCACTATGAAAATTAACTGCGTACTCTTATCCGACTGCGTGCCCTTACCTTATAGACAATGCTGCAGTTTAATATTACGTAAAGAAAATGGCGTGAAGCAGGCCGTCCTCTTTAATAGAAGCCAGTGGGCCAAAGATATTGTCTAATGAAGATCTCGTGGTAAGCGAGTTCTTTTATTGAGGTATTGCTGTGCGTGTAGACGTGATTTGTTGTTCTATCATGAATATCTGCCGCTATTAATTTAATTATAATGTCTTCTATTAAAATTTTTGATGGACACATTTATATAATGACAGGGTTGAAATTTTTATTGTAGTCCATACGTCCAGACGAACTTGATCATATTTTTGTAGCTTAGTAGTTTGTTTATGTCCGAATATCCAATCTTTGATAATTAAATATTGTGTCTATTTGTTGAGCGGCAGGAAAGGGATTCAATATTTTTTTTAATGAAAAATACTCCTAAACAATGAGATTTTTGGAGAAATTTTAAGTGCTACAATGTCAAAATGATTCACATACCCTGCTTACGCTATGACCTGCCTACTATATTACAAAAGTTTAGTAAAATATGATTTTGTTTTGTGTTTCTAAAATATTATTTAGCTCGTACACTGAACAAGCTAATTTACATTGAAGCGTATAAATACAGAACAAACTTTGTTAAGTACAAAGTTCTCATCAAATTAGAAGTGAAGTTGATCGATTCTTTAGAAAGTTATTTCAGCGAAACCCGAAGAAAATAATTGGAATTCGTTCCGCAGCTGATGAATTTTTCTTACGTAACGCAAACATATTAGTGGAACGTTGTGTTGTTATGCTGTTTCAATTAGTTTTAAATGTCTTTAAATATTTGGATAACGTAAGGTATTGGCGAAAATTTTACTTTGTTAATTTTACGAACTATGAATTCAGTCAAAATAATCTTGAAACATTTGTGTGAATATAATTATTACAAATTTCTTCGAGAATTTCCTGTCTTTGAAAATATAGTATCAACAGTATTGAGGAATCGTTGTGACTCGAACAGTAAAAACTCTGATCTTCATGAATAAGAAGACGATAATTTAATATCAGTATTTAATCTCAATTAATAGATAAAAATACGGTCAAATATGTCAGAAAACAAATTTAATCAACATTTTATAAACGTAAACTCGTTTCATCCAACTTTGTGGGCTTCTTCAGGCAAGATTCGGGATATCTCCTACCTGAAGAAGCCCAAAGAGTTGTATGAAATGTACTTATACAAATTAAATATTCTTGCTGACTTATTTTGCCGTATTTTTATTTATTAATTTACTTAATGTCAAAAAAATGATTAATCTCACTTTTTTGATAAAATTTCAGTTAACATAACTTATTTCCTCACCCGACACAAAATCCTGGAGATATATTTGGTTAGTTCCGATTTTAAATAACTTTAATTTCTTGCATCTAATTTCATTCGTGTTTTATTTATATGTATAAACTGAAGTTAGTTGGACGTTATTTATATATGTAACAGGTTCGAATTTTTTTTATTTAAATCACAGTAATCCGGAATTGTCTATATAAGGGAGAGTGGTGGGCCTTTACAAGAGAATGAAGTAAAGAACTGAGAAACGAATTAATAATGATTAAGAAAGGAAATAAAATGCACATAAATATAAAGTTTATAAATCATCCTTCCTCTAAAGAATAATAAATTTCATTTGTGGGGTTTATTAGGAAGAGGACTTAAGAAACGCACAACTTTCATAACGTTATTATACTTACACGAATACGTCCTGGGACTTTTCTCTTACCAAGTCAATGTGTGAAAAGAAAAACAACCCATGGTTATTAATTTAAAACTCTTTTCTAGAGTAGAACTAAAAAGCATAGACAAGAAACAAGAACTAAAATGTATCCACAAACTTTCGTTACATCTATTATAAAAGTAAAAATTATTGTAAAATGTTGTGTTTATTAATTTATTTACAGATAGTAATAGTAGTTAAAATAATGCTTATAAAATAAAGGTGCAGCATGAGTTGCTGTAGAATTAATTAAATAATAATTTATTCGTCTTTTTAACGACAAAAAGATCCTTTTTAAAGTTTGGAAAACATCATATGTTCCTCAGGTTCCAAAATACATCACAGTAATAAAGAATAGGAAAATATTTTCATATTACTAGTTATATGGCAAGATAGCTTTAGTTTGCTCTCCGGTCATTACTCATGTGTGAACTGCATGCAGACTGTCCAATATACATACAAAATTATTTAGAAGTTTAGATTATAAACTCCCTAGAAAGCGAAATTCGTTACACAACAACTTTATTATAGTAGATATATTCAGTATTACATCCAATTATAAATTATTTAAAAAATTGTCAACGCGGAGTATAAAAGCGTCAAAATAGTCCAACGCATTTTACACATTACCATATTTCTTCTACTTTACACGACTTCATTTTGACCTGTCTAACGTAACTTACAGAAAACTCATGGGTGAATAGATAAATATACAGTAGTCATTAAATAATTAAAAATTATGTCCGTGTGAAATTTTGTATCGTTCCTTTTGCTTAAGACTATGTAGTTCATTTGGGCAAAAAAAAAATTAGAACTGAACAATGTGGTTTTTAATGCAACGGATGCAACTTTAATTTCTTCGATATTTTCATTTCTAAGTTATCTGGACTTGATAATATCACATCTAATATGACACAATACTTCGTGTTCATATAGCAGATGACACCTGAATAAGTCAATAACTAACACTTCCACCAATCTTTGATAGTTTTGATAATTACACTGAAAGAAATATTTTGATGCCTTATTAACTGTAGTCATTGAGCTTAAGTAATGACTGACCCGCCTAGTTTCTTTTTTTCTGAATCAATTATATTAAGCTTAAAATTATTTGCTATATTATTTAACGCCACTTACAATTTTATCTATTAATAAACAACGGAATAGTTGATTAAGAACATTTTAAATATATAGAAGTAAATGATAAAACAGCCTATAAGTTGGAAAAACTAATAAACTTTATTAACAGTAAATAATACACGACATTTCGTTCCTATATTTGGAATCTCAATTTTCGGTAACTTGCGCGTCTAAATTTTTATCCTTTTAAATGTATTGATTCCATTTTAAATCACACCGTATGAAGTTCTAAATTAATAAATTATTTTACTTAGGTTTTCTGTGTAAATAAACTGCTATAAATGTTCTCGGGTTCAAAAGAGGACGTTTCGTTGACAACTAACTTAGTCGACATCTTCTAGGCGCTTAACAAACACCACCCGGATGGAAACCCGTAAACAATTCCAACTACTGATCACAAGGGATAGTCCTTGTTCCACAGAAAAACCTTAAAAAAGGGAACTAAGGAAAAAAATCAGTTTCTTTTACGAGCCATTTGAGAAAGATACTAAACTTACATCGCAACGTCGGCCTATCTAATTTTCTATATTAGTTCATTCTGTCTTTTAAGGTTTGGTCATATCTGTTTGTATTATGCACCACAGAAGTTAATTCTTATATTAATTCCAGCAACTGTCATATATAATAATTTTTCTGGCTTATAGGCTGCTTTACTATTTATTGAGCTCCAAACAGTTAGATACTATAACTAATAATATTTTAAATGTCTTTTTATTATTTGTAATTGCTTTAAAATTTAAGTTGATCTATATTGTAAATAGTGACGGGTGAATTTAAGCATTAAAATTTATCTTCGTTACTTGGACCGTGACCTATGAGAAGATTTGCGTTCTATAGGACTAACTATGCTTTAATTGTGAGCCGTGTCCGAACTGTAGGCAAAGAAACGTTACCCATTTATCAAAGAAATCTAATTGTTGATTATTGAAATGAAAATAGATAATTGAATAATATAAATAAGAATCATCCGCGTTACGGCGAATGTAGAGTGACAGTATTTTGTGGAAGGAGACAATCTGTCATTTCTTTCGTTGGCTGTTGTATGAATATATCTGCGTGTTGATCACTGACACTGATAGGAATCCATGAGTGTACCTGACGCTGATCTTGACCCTGCGTCCCGAAGGCGATCGCCCGGCCTGCGAGGAGAGACTGGGCGATGGCTGCGCCGTAGAAGTTCCGCTGTTGACGGAACCGCGGCCTCGGTGGATGCGCAGGGTGAGACGCTGGTCGTCGAAACGACTGTGCACGCCCTTCGTCGTGCGGAAGCCCTGGTTGATGGCGTGGGTCGTGCGCACGGCCGCGCGGTAGATTCGCCAGTAGAAGAATAGCATCACCAGCATGGGAATGTAGAAAGACCCCAGCGCCGAGTACACGACGTACCTGAGGACATTCCAAAAACATTCTCTATTCAAAAGTTACACTACAAAAGTGGAAAAATTTTCAGATAGGCACCTCTATGGTCCAAATCTAGAGAATCATTCTTAGGGAACGTGCTTCTTCCTTCTCTAATGAACTCGTTATTAACTCCTTATGTCCTAAATGCATCCTTACTGATGCGTCTAAAACAGTATATAGTACAAATTTCTCGGTAATGCAACCGAATAACCGAAGTAACCCGAGAAAAATATTAATGGCATAGCGTCTTGCTCTACAGCAGAAATATTTGCCATAGCGAAGGCTACTGAGTATTGTTTGGAGTCGTCATTTGATAGATTAATATCATATCGTCGTGTGTTCACCTGAGATTATAGGTCCCCAGGGAGCCTCAAACAAGAAAAGGTAGGGATCCTTTACCAAGATTTCGGTGAGCAGCCTTTGCTATCGACGTTGATATGGAACATGAAAGGAAAGTGAGATATGTCTTATCTCGTAGGATTATAAAGGTGTAAGGAGGAACGTTTAGGATAATTTTCGGTAGTGTGGGTGGATTCACCTGAGTCTTATCAGGTAAGAATCTGAGTGTCGAGGTATTTATCAGTTAAACACTGATATTAAGTTTAGATATGTATATTACAACAGTCATTAACATACACCGTAAAGGGAGTAGGGAAGGAAGGCGGTTAGATGAGAACTAACCGGGAAACCGACGTACCCTCCGTCGAAAGCTGGAGTGCAAACTTTTCAAAAGTTTTGTGAGAAGAGTCAATACTCCGAGAAGGCTGATGTAGCTGACATATACGCATTCTGTCGTTGTTTCTACATCGCTTCCATGTTGAATGGCCTGAATTGCAGACGTCTTGAATACGTCAAATTGCACAGTAAAATAAACTCCGTGACAAGGACGATTCGTTACAATATTCCATTCAAGCATTAATACAAAATACAAAGTCCAGAAATGGTTTTGTCAACTGAATTACATGCAACCTGGAGACCTGTAATTCACGCGGTAAGAATTTAAAGTTGGTCTGGCCCCTGCTCATGGGGGCATTGCAGTAAATGAAGGCAGAGGGAAATTGGAGAAACTATGGAACACTTAAAGAAGAGATAATAACGGCTATTTCCTCCAGAACCTTCAATCGATTTCAAACCTTCGTCACCGTCACAACATATCAAGAAAATAGTAATTTCTAAGATCAGATCACTTTATTCTTATATTTTTTTTTATAAATTTGGATAACTGGAAAACCCATCTGTGAGGTATGTGTTCGGTTACTCACTGTCCAACACACAGTATTTGAGTGTAGGTTATCAGAAGACCAACCCTTCAGGACTACAGTTAAGAAGACTTCTGTTAAAACGACAAAGAGATCCGGGATTTCCACAAATTCATGGACAAAGCAAAGCTGGCATCATATATTTATATAATGTTTCACCAGAGCATTTATTTTATGAAAAAATCCAATGTACCACTAGGTAGAATGTCGCTAAAAAGGTTGAAGCAAACAATATTAAAATTTAAAAATGGGGGAAAAGTTCCATATACCTGAAAAATATGACGGGCTGTTTATTGAACAAGAATAAACAGGAACTGAGAAAATGTTAAAGAAAGCGACTGAATCTATAGACATATTGGGAAGAGCGCTTGCTAATTAATTTTCAGACACATACTGAAGTGGATCGTTTTGGTGTGTATATAATTTTTTCTGCGAATGGGATAGAAACCGGTGGCAGTGAGAGAGTAATTACATAAACATTTTTCAATAAATAAACGATAATATAATTTGGAAATAAATAAATAATTCCAAGAAATTTGTCCACTCTTGCAACACTTAGATTCACTAAACGAAAGAAGCGAACAAAAACTACTCCAGACATTCTTTTAACCTTCAGAAAATATGTATATTATTTTTAAACGTTTTTTTTGTAGGAGGATTCTTGTCAAATGTTGTAGCAAATAGTTCCAAATATTTTGTTAAAGAAACAAAATTTCCCTACATCCGTCATGTACGGTCTTGCTTTGATTTTCATGTTGTGGTCATGCATAATAAAACCAAGGTATGGATTGGCATGAATAGCACTTTTCAATTATGTATTATTTAATTATCGCGCATCCTCAAAATCGCAACTGATACGGAACTTACTTTTAAAACAGCCCTCGTATGTCAGTTTTACACCCTAAGAAGACAGGAGCAACGTAAAATATTTATTTATGTCGCAGAAGCGAAATGAAGAAACAGTTGTCTAGATGAAGTTGGTGAGAATTAATGCTGAATTAAATTATGAAATAGTAGCCTATGGATGGCTGACAAATGGAATCAGTGATGTAATTTCAGAAGTAGCAAATACTTCAGTTGAATGGTTATTTAATTTTTCTGAGTAAAATGTTTATTGTTGTGGTATTCAGTCCTAAGACTGGTCTGATGCAACCCTTCATGATGACCTATATTGCGCAAGCCTTTTAATTTCCGCATAACTAGTACATCAAACATCCTCCCTACTTAAAATTTCACGTATTAGTATACTAATATGATACCTAGAACATAAGAATATATTCAACAGCTGAGGAAGTTCCATTAATAAGACTGAAAATTACTCTTTTTGCACCAAGGTGGCAGGGATAGTTATTCACCAATAACATTTATGGTTGCTCTTTTCTGGGAATCACAGTTCAAGACATTAGGGGAAAAACACCACCCGATGCCACCAAATCTAACCCAAGTTGGGGAACACCCCAGGTGCGCCGTAATGTCTTAGTTTTATTGCCCCTGGCTCAAATACTGTCTCCTTTATTTTGACTCCGCACCGTCAATGTCCGAGCAAATGTTTTTGACCGTTACAAGCCACTTCATTTAAAAACTGTCATTTTTTAAAATATATTTAAAATAAATCAACTTCACTAATAAGCGTATTACACTCTAGCGTAGTCGTGTTAAGACGGGAAATAATTACAAAAGTATAACAGGAAATAAATAGAGACTTTAATAAGCTACTTCTTACTGGAGTGAGGTTAACAACTTTTGAAAGTAATTGTGTAAGAATGTAGTCATAATAATTAATATGTATTTAGAGTGATTGTAACTATATAGTATTATGAAAACAGAGAATAATTTCGTTCATAATATGGCTTAATTAACGACAAACGATGGCTACTAAAATTTAAAACCATAGCATATTTTAAGGGCTTTTTATCAACAATCTCTTCGTTTTCATAAAATTAATTTAAGGAACAGTTTTGAAATGCATAAGATAGGCTTCTTATCAATTTGTAAAATTGGAGTCCTTACGGTGAGGTTCATTGAATATGGGGCATTCATCATTTGCAGCCTGCGTCGATTTGCGTGCGTATTACTTGAAGCACGCACGTTTAAATTGCTCCGGGTTCGAACGTTGATTGCTTAACTTGAAGCGTAATTTTCTACATAATGGTGGGCTTTGACCTTGGACCCGTGCTCATTAGATATTTTGGAATTATTCAGACCACTCCGCCAACCCCTGCAATCCTTTTTATTGATTTACAGAATAAAGTCACAAGTTCTGTGTCTGCACTGTTCGTGCGGAGAATAACGTTTTATATAGTGTATAAATAAATAATCCCGTGTGATAGAGGATTATTTGATGGTTTCCATTATTTAAATGTATAAATGGACAAAATGACAAAAGTGTAGAAAGTTTATTAAAAATATTTTCTCATATAATTTAACCAAAGGTCTGTTTTGCAAGCTTTAAACTAGCAAATGGTCTTTTAAAAACATTATAAAAATAAATAAATTTATTAGATAGAGATAAAAAATATATAAGACCAGAAAATTAGAACACGTTATATACCTAATAAACCAATTCAATAGCTACAGTGACATTGAAATCAATAGAAATGGAAATAAAGAATAACACAACGTTTCGTCACTAATATGGAAATTTTTAGTTGAATAGGAAATTATTTTTTAGCATAGTAAATATTATCTATAACCTAATTATTGACAATCTTAATACTTAATTCAATCAAATTTTAACACTTTTTACCTGATGATGTCCAAAATCAGTGACGAAACGTAGTGCCTTACTTTTTGTATTTATTTCATTGTCAATGTAGACGTATTGAAAATATATTTATTTAACTTATTATTATATGACAGATAAAATATTAATTTATAGTTAATTACAAACAAATAAGTTAGACTGGCACCCTAGAATCCACACTCAGGATTCTACTTCAGTTATTTTAACGTATATAACAACTAAAAAATTAGTGTATATATTGCTACATTCACATTTAGATCTATTATTAAGAGAATGATTACCCGAGGAATGTTTTATTCGAATTTAAAGGACGTAAAATTTCGTACCGATTTGGAATTTCCCATAAGTTTTAAATAACTTAAAAATTCTTATGATGATAATCTATATGTATTTATATATAATATAATGTCGCGATATATAGTTTGACTCAATCTTTCCCATATCGCGCGGGAAATCATCTGAAAGTATATAAAACTAGCATAAGAATTAAACTCAGCGACTCATACAATCCCGCATTTGACACCATTTTAGGGCGTTTTAGGATTATTTATGTAGCTTCCTTCAAAATTCACTCATCTCATGCCGTTGAAATTCAAGACTAACTGTTTTAGAGTAGCATTATATATCTGAGAGACCCCGTAAACAATTTATTTGACGTTAATTTCCGCAGTATACGAATATTTTTAATATGCAAACTCAATCTTCCCTCTCTAATAGAAATTACTCCGGGAAATTAAGTAACATGTGCACTAAGTTTCGTTGCATTGCTTCACGTAATAATTAATAACAAAATTTAACAAAGAATTAGTATAATAATACAGCTAAATATTAAGTTTGTCTTATTGAGCTTTATCTTCTGGTATGTGATGTTATTATGGCTTTTACAATTTTCATTAATATGACGGAACCTACAAGACTAAACATTGATACATTGTCTTTTATAATTAATTTTTAATTAATTTTGGCTACTGGATTTTGTAATTAAAAATATTACGTATTTCCTGCTCCTGGGGGAAGAGTACCACATAAGGATTAATAGAGGGAAAGACCAAGGTAATTGAGTGTGGTATGGAAACAGTGGAATAACAATGGTTGTTTGATTGGGAAAGGATATTTTGAAGGAGGTCAAGGAATTCTGTTACTTCGAATGTATAATAACTAGGAATGGGAGAAGTATAGTAGACATAAAGAGTAGGTTAGCACAAGCAAGGAAGGCTTTCGCAAAAAAGAGTAATATGCTTAAGGGTAATATAAGGTTGAATAGTAGGAAATCATTGCTAAAAATGTTCGTATGGAATGTGGTATTATATGAGCGCGAAACGTGGACGGTAGGAGTTAAAGAAAGGAAAATATTAGAATTTTTAGAATAGTGCTATAGAAGTATGCTGAAAATCAGATGGGTGGATAGGGTAGCTAACCAGGAAATTATAAGCAGAGTAGGGGAAGAGAGAATAATTTGGAGGACTTTTCCGAAGGTAAGGGATAGATTAAGAGGCCACGAAGGCCTTGTAAAATGAGCGTTATAGGGAAGTTTGTGGGGTAAGAACAAAAGAGGAATGCGAATGATTCCCAAGAAGATTAGGGAGGATGTGGTAGTTATGTGGAAATGAAAAAAATTGAGCAAGATAGATTAACACGGAGGGTTGCATCAGACCAGTCTTAGGACTGAATCCAGAACAGCACGAACGTATTTGAAAAGATTATACTTTAATAACTTTTGGGTCAATATCGTCGTGAAAATGTGCGCCGAGCATCTTTCACATATGTGACCTTCCTTCCTCCAATGGCTCAACAGCCCTCTTGAGGGCCTGGGCCTACCGAGGCGGCTGCGGACAGTCATCTGGCGTGACATATTCCGAATTTTGGGGTGATAAGTGGTCAGTGTATCAATTTCCCAGCAGCCTTAATCCCGGTCCTCGCGACCATGACGACACAAACATCCAAGCCCATGTGAAAGGACTCGAACCCGGCAGCAACGCTAGCCACTACACCACAGGAGGTCATATGTGACCTACAACATTTTACGTTTTTAGTATTTCGTTTATGAATATTTAAATACAGAGAAGTAAAACTAGTATAGTGCGTCCGAAATGCATTGCGCGAAGCAAGTTCGCCCATTATGGCCGTTACTGAGAGTAACAGATTTTCAGAAATGGTAAACGGGGGTTAAATACGAAATAGCAAATAATAATGTGAGGCAACTGACCCCGTGTCGTTGGTGAGCTCGCAGGTCCAGGGACAAGGCTCAGGCACGGGCGTACCCGAGTCCTTCCAACCGACGAGCGGAGGGAAGCAGATGACGAAGCTGAGCACCCAGACGCCGGCGATGAGCAGCTTAGCGCGTCGAGGTGACATGATGCTGGGGTAGGTGACGGGCCTCGTCACGGCCACGTAGCGGTCCAGGGAGATGGCACACAGGTTCAGGATCGACGCCGTGCACATCCACACGTCCACAGCCAACCACACTGAACACCACAGGTCCCCGAATATCCATACCTGAAAAACACATCACACTGCCATCACCTTTAAAGAACAGTATTTCGCAGTATATTCTTGTAGCTGGTTATTAATTAGAACAGTCTTGTGATTGACATTAGTCAAAGTCATCAGTAGTATAAAATGGTGCTAATTTAACTTCCAACAAACCAAATTCAAATTAATTTAAATTTACGAGGCAGAGAAAATTACTTGAGTATATTTATGTGAAGAAATTATGCAAAATAGATTTGAAAGTATTTTATCACTTTCCAACATGGCCTCCATTACTTTTAATGCAGCTGTGTCACAGTTTCTGGATTCTACGAGAAAAATAAAATGTTTGGACTGTCTAGGTAACCACACGAGTACTGCGTCTTGCCACCTATTTCCTTCTCGAGAAATCCAAACACATGATTCAGTTAATGTGGAATATGTGGTGGACACTCAAAATGAAGATACAAAAATTTTGGTTTTGTTGCATGAACAGTCAGTGCCTTCGCTTGATCATGCTGATACTGAAAAAGCAGGGCAATTTAGTTGGATTCGATAGTTTCTCAAGCAGATGATCACGAAGTGCTCTCTTGGCATGTAATGTTCCAGAATTGGACCTTTAAAGCACCAGAAGATCATGAGCATCACTTTACCAGCAGTCATACTCGTACGGAATTTCTTGGGTTTAGGCGATGTTGCATATGGTCACTTCTTACAGGTTCGTTTGGTCTGCGGCTGCAAGTAACGATCCCAAACTTCATCAGCAGTGTATACGCTTTAAAAATACATATTCTTTGGTTTCATAACACATGAGTATTTCACAGGCATCCAAACATAGTTGCTTCAGTTCGAGTGTGACATATTTTGGGTATTTTTTGGTATTTTAGAGCGCAGAGCAATGAAAGATGTCGATTTTTGTGGCCAGTTCGTTGATTGTTGCCCGCTGATTCTCTGAGAAGCACTCGGCTCCCTGCAGTGGTAACGTCTGACGTAATAACAGCGCGCTGTCGACCGGAACCTAATTCATCACTCAGAGTTGACACTCCACTTGGAAACTTCTTGTTTCACTAATAAACGCAGAACAATCCCCTTATTGCATCTTCATCCTCCGATAAATGTTTGTTGGTCTTTTGCTCTCAATACCCCCTTCCAATCTCCATAACCGCTCGCTGTTCCTCTCAGTTGCGAGTTTAGAAGGGCGCGGCCATCACGTTACTGTCGCTGACGTCATATTTTCCCACGTACGGCGTTCGCCTGTACGACGTAACAAGTTTTTCCAAGGATAATAATCCTTTTTTAAGGTTAAGTTTTGATTCTGCCTGGCATTTTGACGGGTTTATGTTTTATTGTGTGTGTATTTTATCCCATTGTTTTAATCAGATACATTTTGTACGAAACTATTTTAATATTAAAATACTTTGGGAGACTGTTGACAGGCTTTTTGATATAAACAACAAATTTCATCCATAGGTCATGAAATAAAAGGTTAAAGGATGAAATTGCTGTTTGTTAGAATGGCGCTATTTATATCTCAAATTATTCCATAATTTTATGATTTATTTAATTTTGGCAACATTGCTATAGAAATCTTTACATAACACATTTTAAAACTACAATATTTTAATATGCAATTCTCGGGTTACTTAACGCTTAGAACAAATTCACTTAGAAAGTCTTCGCTAATTCTCTAATTAACATGTCAATTTTTTTATATTTTCCATTCCCTTCCGCAGTTACCTTTAAATATATTTGACTCTATAATTGATTAATTTTATATATGTATTTATTTTAAATATAAATTGAACTTCTTTAAATAATACACTTACTCACGCGCGTTTTTGAATCCATGATCCGTGTAAGGTGAAAACGTCGAAGTCCACAGAATACTTAAAATAAAACCTATTGAGTAAATTAAAATTTTTAATATACATTACATTTTATGGCGTATGTAAATTCTCTTTATTTCTGTTTGCATTAATTTCAGTTGCATGTCCATTATATTTAAGTATTAATACGCGATGGGAGTATAATATGTCAGTTGCTGACAGCCGCCGACAGCAATTTCCCTGGCTGAAACGACCAGTCTTAAAGGATTGCGGACTGGCTTGCCTATTCTCTGAACTGAATATACTTAGTCACTGAAGACTAACAGAGATTTTTAATGTTAGAAACGTCTGTTTATTTCAATAGGCCCCTACTTCCCCTTAAATAATATTTTACATCCTCCTTCAGTAATACGTTTTATATTTCTAACTCCCTTTATTCTCTTAAAATCAGACAACAGAAACTAAGCAAACATTGAGATACTACTGTAGATTTTGAAGGAAGTGCTAATACTGAACCTCATTTCATCTTAGTGAAAATAAACGGGAACGCGCATCAGTCGATGACGTACCACATGACAAAATACGTTTGCATAATCATCTAAGGCAATTAATAAACATTAAAAAATCATTAAAGTACGAGGTCGTTTCCGGTGAATGACATGTATAAATTCCTCTCGAGTTTCCAACCGGGTCAAAGCTTTAAACAGTGACGTTTCGATGGCTTGCTCTGCCATCATCTTCAGACTGAAGTGTCAAATTCGGTGAGTGTAAGCATTTATATAGTCTGAGGCAAGTCTGTGCAAGACTAGAGCATGACTAAGCAAGTGGACCAATGGGAGACGCCCTCGCTCCCGCGTCCACATCTAGCCAATCACAGGCGGTTTGTGCTTGCACAGACTTGCTTCAGACTATATAAATGCTTACACTCACCGAATTAGACACTTCAGTCTGAAGATGATGGCAGAGCAAGCCATCGAAACGAATTTATACATTAAAAAATCATTAATTCCAATGGTTAATTCCGTGGATCATATTTGGAAGAAATTATGCAGCATTTAAATTTAATATGGCACTAATATATGAAGAGACACGCACTGGACACAATGGGTACTTCATTGTCAACGTGGCGATCATAAATTGGCGATTAACTACAAAAATCGCAAATTTGGAAATTAAATATTGGTAGAGGCAGATTTAGAGAGACGGTAGTCAGCATTGTGATGGGTCATGTAATAAATCTGAGATGACTGTGAACAGGGAACGTTTAAAGAAGGGAATAGCATCATCGTCCCCATAAGCAATAAATATGTCGGCATTTTTTTTGTTATAAGTGTAAGAATACGACGTAGTCTGTTTGGATGAAATCGGAGAAAGACGAGTTGATAGAAGTTGAAAATGTTAATGTATCTGTAATAGACCACAAGTTCAGAAATGGATTTAATTATAAATGGTGACTATATATATGTATTAACTATGAAAATTTGAAAACAAATGCTTTAGTATTTAGCATAAAATTGCGAAGATGTGAATTAATAGTGAAATGCGGTGGTTATTAATAAAGAAAGGCCTTTCAAAATATTATAAAGCTCGGCTTGGAAATGCTATACAAATTGAATATCGCCAAATGGAAATATTATACGCAGAATAAACTTATTTTCACTCCGCAATATTGAGTACTACATTCTTTTTCCCTCTGGCGCAGTATTATCAGCATGCCCATAATATGTTTGGATATTGAATCCTTGGTTCGATTAAAGGGAAACGGATGCTATAATACCGTCACAATAGGCTCAGGTTTATTAATTCCTGTATGCATTATCCGATAAATCTTGCTGTATTCTGGCGAAATGACCTATTTTTTCGTGACTTATTGCTTAGAGCGTTATTTATATAATACTTATCGTTTCGACATATGATTGTTTTTAACATTAAAGTACATATCCGGTTAGTTTGTAGGATATAAAATATCGATGAAACCATTAGTAATATACTGATTACATAAGGGTCACTAATAAAGTACTATGAATCATATTCTTATCCGAACAAAATAAAATGAATTTAACGAGTGTTAGTTTTCCAATAATGTTTTCTAGGAGTGACGGTTAACGCGGAAAATAAATAGACATACGTATTTAATACCCTTCAGAATAAGAGTACTCATTTCGAAGTTCTCAATCAAAAACTGTAATTCCGCGGAAGAGCGCTTATTTTAAACGTCGCTTGAAAAAGAATGGCTGGCGTATTTTTAGTTTTTTTAAGATCTTCTACGTGATATTTTATAGTTTTTATATTTACAACTATGCCCATCACGTTTATCCACATTATCCTATCAAAAAATTTACGATCTGAGGTTTTGATAAAACTTTTGAACCCTGTATCTGGGTGGCTTTAACTTCGCCATAAACCCAATTTTTGTTATAAATTAAATTTTATAATACGTTATGTGATAATTCACAAACAATATCAATTCTTCAATAAAGTCCTAGTATTAGACCTTGTGATTCAGTAAAAAGATGAACTTCCACTAAGTACTGTATAATGGATAAACAAAGCTAACCTCCGGAATATCCAAGTAATGACTACTCATTTAAAAAGGAAGCTCTACCTATTTGTGGAAGATGTGGGGACTTACTAATAATAAAGCATATATGGTATATCTGTCACCCTGACTCGGATAATGCAGCAGATCAGAGAGGAGAAACTCGCCCACTTGGAAAGAGCCAAAAGATTTCTGTTCATACTCCCGACTCATTACAAGCTATTAGAAAATATATAAATGGTTCATATTGTCTCGGAACTACAAATGTAGTCTACTAGCTACTCTTCTTAAATATCTCTGAGTGCAAGATGATTGTATGGAAGTCCTTAATAACTTTAATTGTTAATGGGATGTTAAAACCAGCTAAGAAAATGTGACCGTGAGTCGATGAGAAAGGTTAAGCAGTTACAGCAACCACAAAGTAATCGGCGATGCTGGGCTCGATTCCCGAGTCTCTCAAGATTATTTTACCTGATATGTTAAATCACTTTCATGGCCTTCATGAGCTTAATCTTTTTCTGTTCTCAATTTCGTCTCCAAAAATGTGTGAAATTAATATTCTTGTGAAGCAATATATTAGTTGATATTGATTTCTATCTTCTAAATGGTTTAGCTTGCGTTAAACAGTACATTGTGTAAAATAAATATTTCAACGGCCTTGCGGAAGGAATTCATTCTGATTTATTTTAACCGTTTGGAAGGAAACATCACAAACACATAAAGTGGTGTATAAAAAAGTTACGGTCTTTTAAAATAAATAGTAACTCGTGATGAAACCAAAGTAAATTTATTGTGCTTTTTATTGCCTCACCGATATTTAATTTTACCTAAAATCAAATCTATGTTTCAGAAAATGGTTATTTTATTCTGTAAAGAGAACATATTTTAAAAATTTTTAAATTTAATTGAAGTTCTTCAGTAAATTGAAAAAAAGAAAACAAAATAAATTTATTGCTCACTGTTTACATGGAACGGAATAAGTGTACCAAAAGTTCGTATTTAGAACGGTTACAACAATTTTAGTCTGTTGGCTTTCTTGGTGGAATGCTGGGTTGTGTTCCAGTTTCCCTCAAATTTTTGGTCGGTAGAAAATGTCTCAAATCACAAGGAGTCTTCAGTTCAAAAATTCAGAAATTCTGCACTGAGATTAAAATATCCACGTGCACCGGAATGAAAACTGATAATATGTTTTAGTCTGTTATATCAATATAACTGGATATAAGTCAGAATAATAAAGCAACTTCATCAGTTGATAAAAAAACATAAATCAGCTCCTTAGAATCAAATTTAGATTATCGTTTAACACTATTAATATTTAGTACTTGTTTAATATATAAAATACTAGAAGGGCGCACGGTATTGTTCGGTAAATCATTTATGCCTGCCCACTGCGGAATTTATTTACACATTAATGTCTTTGTTAACGCGTGATTAAAACAGCAAAAAGATCGTCTCATTTTTAAACTTATCTTGTAATGAGCATAATTTTCGTGCTGTTTATATATTTAATATTGGCGGGAAATCAAGTGAGAATAGGCAAGAACTTAGAGGGCTCCATTCCGTAGACCGGACGTGCCATTTTAGCCCCACAGAGGATTAGAACCTGACCTCAATTTGTTGAGGAAGAGCCATCGACCTCAGGAACCGTCTAACAATCCTGGAAAAGGCGGAAAAATTCGACAAATAGGCTAATTCCATTCGATGTCACGATCACGTGATATGGAAAATGGAGGGCGTTAGATGTGATAACCAAAAGGCGATGAGCTGAGGTAGCGGAAGGATCAGTTGTTCTCAGATCACTTCCAACTAGTTACGCAAAAACGTGTATCAATAATCACGCGCCTTATGAGGAAAGGCGTTCTCGAATAGGGGTCGTCGCAGAACTTCCAACTCCTACAGTTCGCAGTAACGCCGCAGACGAGGGGAGACTATGTTTGTATTTACACACCTGGACCTTTCTCTTTGCTACACAGACCTGAAATTATTGAAGTCTCATGCTCTTGTGAAAACTAATTAATTAAAATGATAAATAAAACTCAATTAAACAGATTAATTTGCCTTCTAATTCAAGAATTAAAACCTGAGTAAACATAACTTTACATTCTGTCTACTCCACCTATCATCGAAATCGCGTAAATAAACGCTGAAAACAAAACATATTTATCATTAATATATACATTTGAGAGGTTTTCAAAGAACTATACCTTCTCTGAACAGAGACCCCTAGCGGAGTCGTAAATAATTACGTTTTTTTATGTTCAGAGTAGGAACAGTCCTTTGGAAACCTCAAAATGTATAATATATATATAATTATACATAAACTGACTTTGTTTCTTGTCTTTGTTTTTTACAGATGATTATGCCAGTAAATGGCGAAAGCTTCTGTTGTTTTAAAATTTCACTGTTTGCTATGTTTTGCAAATAGAAAATCGAGGATCGATTTTTATTTATATTTTATAAAATGTTTTACTTATGAGGTTAGAAAGAATACCACCGAATGAACACATGTACGAATAGTAATTCAAACAATGGAACTTTCCCTTTGAATTAAATATTTTTCATGTACACTTAATTTATTTAATGTCAGATTAATCCATAAATAATTCTTTCATAATTCATAAAATTATAATATACGAAATATATCAGAACTCAACAGTCTGAAATAAAAATGTCCAAACAATGCAAAGCTACAACGCATTGAACTTGAGCATGTATTGATACTTAGTCAAATGCAACAAATTTTCAATCGGTCATGCTGAAAATTTTGGATTATGTGAAAAATCCAAAAATATATCGTAAAATTACGAAAAAATTCTGCATCATGACAACAGCTAAACGCCATCCAGGTGTATCAATAAATACAAAGAAAATAATTTATCAAGATCGGTCAAGCCATTTACGAGAAGAATTAAGAACACATGCTCATCATAATTTTAAATATAAAAATTTTGTTGGATTAGTCATAGTCAGTTTCAAAAGAATATAGTCTTTAACGGTTTATTCGTCAGAAATCTTTGAAAAATTGACACACATTTTAATATAGGACAACCTTTCTATAGTTACAATTAAATGTTAGATAAAAAATTGAAATAGTTTATCTGTGACGTATTTAATATTATGAAACAATTTACGGGAAAGACATAACTACACGATGAAAGTTATAATAAGTTTATTTAACATATTCGACGCCAGAGAAATGGAAATTTAACCCTAAATCAGAATATTACATTTGTTTTATTAATTTGTAAAGTTTTCTATTTTCATTATATGTTTTTGTTTAAAAAACAAGTGACGCCCTACTCTGTAAATAAAACGTAAACGGATTTTTATTTAAATTTTTTAATAAAACGCACGCTTGCCAGTTCCAGCATATAAATAATATTAGTGCATAGAGAATTGAACGTTTTAAAAAAACAGTTGCTCGTTGGCCATTCCGCATTTTAGCAAAATGGATTTTTAGCACTCTCGTTTAAATAAGATAACAACGGATTGCGGTCACGCCGAATTGGATGATAATAATTCTATCTGACCGCAACTATCGGGCGAAGCTGTAGTGTACGGCAACGTATCGTTTCGTTAATTAAGTCGTCGCCGAATAAATCACGGTCAGCCGTGGTCGTGCAAATGTGAAATTCAGTTACGCCGGCGGGTACCAAGCAAGGCTTAATAATGCACGCATGTAAAAAAAATAATTCGGGCCATCGGCCACGAAATAAGGCTTGCTCCTGCTTGTCAATTGCCGGCACACTGAATGAAATTACGTTGTGATTTATGAATAGCCACGGCCTCTCATGCAGAAAATGAAGACAGCCTCTGCAAATAGTAGTCTATTCACGGACGAGACGTGCAGACTGAGGAGATTCAGCCAACGGCCTGGAACATTCCCCTTACGAAATGTTTACCAAGGGATTCGTGTGGTTATCTCATGCTCATATGAAAAAATACAGAATCAGACTTCTCGATGAGTAAGTGAAAATATTATCAACTCCCAACAGCAAATGTGCAGCAAGTGCGAAGGTTTTGAAACAATTAAATTGAATTAAGTGGAAATAAATTTATGCTTGCCCTTTAAGTGTTAGGAGCGGAGCTACGTGTTCGACTTAAAATATATTCAAAACACTTATGCATACTTTCATGATAATTTAATCCTGTTCAGATCAGTTAGTCTTATTTAGAACCGTCGTATAAAAAATTTACATAGAATTTAAAGAAGTTATGTTTAAAATAATTGGATCATTTTATTTAGTGGAGGCACAGACAAAAAAATCAAACTTAATTTCTACCATTTTTAGAAAGTCTTTAAGAAGAAATCCAAATGCCTGGTATTAATTTCTCGGACGGTACAAGAATAGAAGCTTTTAAAATGTGGTGCTACAGGAGTACTAACGAGGAAGATCTAAGCAGATTAGGGGAGGAACAAACAATATGGAGGACCTTGTCCAAGAGAAGGGATAGATTAATAGGCCACGTTTTGAGACATGAGGGACTTGTAAAATTAGCATTAGAGGGGTGAGGACAGAAGAGGGAGAATAAGGATGGAATACGCTGAGTCTAGGGAGGATGTGGGATGTTGTAGTTATGCGTAAATGTAAAGGCTTGCATGAAGGGTTGCATCAGACAGGCTAAGGACTGAATACCACAAAAAAATTGCTCGGATTAGTATTACTTTTTTTTAAATTTATGTTTTGCGCACTGGGGTTTTTGTTAAACGGCAAATACCTATGTCACTCAGGATTTGAAAAAGTTAAAGAACTTTAAAGATAAACAATATCTTTGTTGCGAGCTGTGAAATAACAACAAATTAATATTATCGATAGAGTTCAAAAGTAAAAAAAGTACTGTATACACAAATCAAGGAGTTAAATATAATTTTTACGGGAATAATAATAATTTGATAAATCAACTGCAAAAAATATTATTTATGTAAGACTATCAACGTGCTTGGCTATTCATTTATATTAATCTGCTGCAGTATTTAATTATGCACTAGTCTCTTTGTCAACACGCGTTTGAACGATCAGCGAGAGCGTCACAATTAAAAAAACTTACCTTTCTGTCGTCTTAACCACTACGATGACTCAGTATCTTAATCGAGTCAAGAAATCTACTAATATCTTTAAAAAAAACCAATACACAGAAACAATCAATTATATTTATAAGGAGAAGATATATGTATCAGCCGTTGAATCTTTGTAAATTTGTGTGGATTACTAGATTGGAAACTTATTCCGGATTACTTCTGGCAAATTGTTTTATGAGAACGATGTAAGATGTTGCGACCCAACAGCAATCTTGTTTCCTGTCCTTCCGAAGGGCGTGAGACAAGCACCTAAGAGACCAACCTACCAAATACATCTACATCAGGTGAATCATCGGGTCGGAGCCTTTGATTTTCTTCTCATTGTTCCGTAAATTCACTGACATTTATTGTAGATTAGAATAATTACTTTTTTGTGAGAATACGTTGATGAGAAGAAAAAATTGAAAATTATGAACGTGGTTTTGGAGAAAGAGTTTAACCGTAGGGCTAATAGTCGGAAAATCAAGGTAATGAAACGTAGTATCGGAGGTAGTGGAATAACAAAAAGTGTGTTAAATTCCGAAGGAAATTAAGGAATTCTGCTTTGTGGGAAGCATAATAATTAGGGATGGTGGAAATATAGTAAACACAAAGAGTTAGGATAACACAGCCAAAAAAGGATTTCGGAAAGAAGAGAAATTTACTTACGGCCTATAAAAGTACGAATATTAGGAAATCATTATCAAAAATGTTCGTATAGTGTGTGGCGTTATATGGGTACGAAACGTGGACGGTAGGAGTTGAAGAAAGGAAAGAATAGAAGCTTTTGAAAATGTGGTGGTATAGAAGATTGCTGAAAGTTAGATGGGTGGATAGAGTAAATAACCAGGAAGTTCTAAGCAGATTAAGAGAAGAGAGGACAATATGAAGGAGTTTGGTCATGAGAAGGGACAAATTAATAGGTCACATTTGCAGACACGAGGGTTTAGTATAATTAAAATTAGAGGGGTGAGTGGGGTAAGAGGGAGGACAAGGATGGAATGAGCTAAGCTTATTATGGAGGATGTGGTATTTCTGTGGAAGTTAAAAGGCTAGCGCAGAATACGTTAACCAGTCTAAGGACTAAAAACTGCAACAAACAACAAGTAAAATTTCTTTGCATTAACGAGCAGCAATTTCTGCTATATGCGATTTTTGTCGTCAAATTAAAAAGACCATAAATAACAGAAACGGGAAAATGTTATGAAAGTTCGTTTTTACGATTCGACAACCTGATATGTATTTTATCTGAACAGTTATTTGCGCAATGGAACTTTGTAGCGCTCACAAAACGAAAAGTTGGAGTGATATTAACGGAGGAAAGAAAACGTTCCATAAAAATGGCTGTAATTTATTAAACCTTAAGGAAGAGCTGCACTTGTAGATCTTTGCTACAGTTCTAAACTTCTGACTTACGAACAGGCTACGGAGAATTGGTAGGGCTTCAAGCCTGAAATCGGTGGCGAAGCTGACATTGATCAAGATGACTAAGGCCGAGATTTACTGCGAAGTACCATTGACAGAGTAGATATAAAACATTTTTGCTATAAGAATGTAGAGCTTATTTTTTTGTTAATATTAGGAAAAGAATAAATATAGATCACAAGGCACTATTTCGTTTTACCGGGGTTGACTGTGAGCGGTGAGGAATTTATAGCGGTTCGGGTAGACAGATTCCCTCATAGAAATTCAGCGGTGTTTTTCATTGTCTGATCAATATGTTCTCTAAAAAAGTTCGGGTGTATGCATGTCACGCAGCTAACCTATATATTTTGTCAGGAAGAATGGCGTGTCTTCCTGTAATCAGATACAAGGGCCAGGGCTCAGATGTTCGTGACCGCGACCTTTCAACAACTCGACTCTTTTAAATACACGATCCTCGGAAAGTGTTAATTTCATTTAGACGGCTACGCTGTGGAAAGGTAATACCGACGTGGTTTGTTAGACCTGGTATATATTACAAACACTGCAAAACCATTAAGACAGTAGAACTGAAACGAGCAAAAATTAAAACGATTATGAGCTTCTCTTTTCTGACCAAATTTCATTCTATTATGTTCGGGAAATAGGTACATATTATTTATCGTTTTATCTGTATTAATACTTTATTAATGATTTTATTAATAATTACTGCATCGGACTCTTATCTTTCCATCCGACACGCGTTTTGTATCTGTAGTACCATTTACGTCGAATTTCTATATTGGCCACTTATCCGCTCTAAATTCCATGCGCACCTTCAATTACTCCACAAAATGAGGAACGCAAGCAGAGATATTAACGAGGCATTTTTCATTTACTCACGGATGGTAACTGAATTACCCCAATTTAAATCTAAATCACGTAAAAGAGAAAATGAAACACAATGGCTTTATTATTTCTAACACTTGAAAATTTTATTAAAAATTTGTCCGTGAAATAATTCTTAATTGTATAATATGGTGGGAGCTAAGAACCCGCTAGGCATGTCATTAAACTGGCAACGGCATGGCGAGGGAATATAAGTAGGTAGTAAATGTAGTCTTCGCCAACCTCCTCTGGTCTAGTGGCCAGCGTCGCTGCCTCACAACACAGAAGTCACGGAATCGAATCTTGGCATGGGCTTGGACGTTTGTGTCGTCAAGGTCACAGAAACTGCGATTAAGACTGCTTGAGAATTTATACACTGACCACGTATCACCCCAAATTCGGAATGTGTGTAATATAACGGTCCGCAGTCGACCCGGTAGGCCATTACCGTGAATGGGCTGCAGAGCCAGGGAAGTAGAAGAAGAAGAAATGTAGTCTCCCAGACATTCACGTTTGTGTAACGAGTGGGTCAAAGTGTATGTGTATTTGAAAAGTAGTCTGAGGTCTAGACACTACTATATTTTTGCAGGACTCAAATTAGTAGGATAATTCGGGGCGGAACGGGACACGCTATTTATTAGGTTAGTAAATAGGGGTGGAAGAAGTTCTGGCAGCTAATTTGACCAGTTCTGACAATCCATTGTGAATGAACTCTCGTTTTGAAGTCTTACATCTGTGAATTTATAACTTTTTCAGCGTTTTGACAGAAGGTTATCCCCGCTTTGAACTCTATAATGGCATCTATTCGCATGCAAGGAGTGTCTAGCTACATATAAGTTACGTGTAAGGTCTAAATAAAATTCTATTAAGGATCGGTGAAAAACCTTAAACTGAGACTAGAGTGCGGGAACGAACGGGTGGAGTTGAATGGAATACTACCGCATGAAGCAAAAGGTAATGTGTTCCTCAAGAAAAAAAGGAAAAACTGGCCGACACTCCTTATGTTAATGAGCTACATGATGCTGTATCTGAAAAGATTATAGTAAGAAAGAAAATGAACCAATAAAGGGGGAAAATGTTAGCAAAGACTGTGCAGTTGCAAAGAAACTGTCTTAGCGAAAGGAAAAATAAAGTGAGCAACCTAGCGCAAAAGAAAAGGATAAGAAAGAAATCACTTAAATAAATCTCTTAAATTAAATTAATTTGAATTTTAATGTTACAATTGTAAATAAGCCAGGAGTGGGCATAACGGGAAATTTCTAAGTTCCTTTTTAAAAATTCATAAAAACTCTAAATTTTTTGTTTTAAGTTATTATTAGATGAAGTAATAATAGAGTGAACTAATGTTTTAAATTTTTCTGTAGTGATTTATATTGTTTCCATAATTTCACAAAACCAGTAAGTGTCCCGTTCCACCTCGACTACCTCTACTAGTAATTTTCTCGCAAGCACAGGAAATAATAAAAGTTTTCTGATAAGTGCACTTTGAATGTGAGCTGGTGGTGCCAGTGTGATTGTGTTGTGGCACGAGTTATTCCTGTTTCTGAGGCAGTCCAGATTGCTACATTTCAGTTTTATAATTATAGTCGTCAGTAAGTCATTATTCCTATTCAAGACTTTTTATGCTTCCTATCTTAGCTGACGGAATGCTAATTTCTCAGTACCTTAAACGAGTCAAGAAAATCTACCGGTACTTTAAATAATCACGGCAACATAAGTAAAGTCTGCCAATCCAGTATATTTAGTTACCCATAACATTAAGCATTCCAAAATCACTCCTGATAACCAATTGAGTAAATATACCAAGAAATAGACATAACACTCAAGGGGCCTCAATATGTTCAAAAATATTCCCAGAAAAATAATATAATCAACAATATTCCACGTAAACTAAGAACGTAGAAAATACTTCCGGTATCTTAAAAAGAAGAGAGAGAGCAATACAAAAAAATGTTTGTATTACCAAATTATACAATTTTTTTTGAAAGAGGACGTAAACTGCGTACAGACATCAGCCCTAAACACTACATAATCATTCATTTCACTTTCAAAATAAAAATTAAATATACTTTAATAATTGCGAGAGACGCTTAAGAAATTATTATTAGCTGTCTACGTTTAAAATAAATATTTGCTGTTCTCGCAACACAAATTAAATAATTTTGCATTATTTGGTTTAAGGTCGACGAATTTTCGGTTTCTTTTACTTTTCATTAGTTAGGGTCGTAAGTTGAAATAACCTTGTGTTTGATAATTGCATATGAACTGCATAAGGAAAAGAATGGCCCTATTTAGGAGAAATATTTACGTTGTTGCATAAAGTCGTAAAAGGGGGTTTACAATATCAGCATACCATCCTTCCTGTTTTGACAAAAAATTTTAATTGCTTGGGTTGTAATATATCAAGTTCAGAATAAAAGCGAAAGATTTTTCATCTTAAGTGGTATCCACTATTTGAAAAATCTTAATTTACATTTGTTTTTACAAAAATATTGGACACAATGCTTACAAGTGTGAGCTAAAGGAATCCATGGCGATGGTACTACATTTTTGTGGCGTCGACTACATAAAATAAAGCAAATCTTAGATGTCTAGAGTAAACGAGGTGATAGCGTAATATATGATGTTTATAAAGTATTGAATTTAAAATGGTTCATTTTTGATCAATCAGTTAGAGCTAGTACTTAAGAAAACTAGATCGAAGCCCTACCCCATCAATAGTATACATTTCTGTACATCCTTGTGCTAAATGCTTGTATTATCTCTGGGAACTGAAGCATTGTTTCCTGTAGCGTGTGAACAGTGGGTAACCACTTAGTGTTTGCCTACCAAAATAATTCATTCTTTCTCTGTTTCTGAAGACATGCGATAATTACAAAAGTTAAATAGAAGACAGGAGTAATAAGGATAAAAATTATTACGGAATATACATAAACAGTTAATATAGGGACTAGATGGTTTCTGTTTAGATGAAATGCAAAAAAAGGTGTTTTCAAATTTCTAAACTACGTGAAAGATTTGGAATATTTAAAATAGCGTTTATCCATTCAATAGTAATATATGTATCATCCTTCTCGATAAAGAGTAATTTGGTATTAACTAAAAAAATCAAAAATTGTAAACGTTGTTGTAGTCAGAGAAACATAATGTGGACTGAGGCAAGAATTACTATTCAGATAAATGATTTTGGAAGTAAATCGTACGTCCGAACTAAGAGAAATTGGGGACGCATGTAATTGTTTGTAGGAGCCGTAATGACGGTGAACTTGTTCCTTGATAATTACTTGGGGCATCTTACCTGCAACACCTGCCCGAAAGCCTCGCAATCTTGCTAATGAATGGCGACACAGAACACTAATGACTTCGCTCTTTAGTATTCATGGCATTTGGCAGCCTAAAGGGAAACGTCTGCGCTGACTGATGACTGTCCGCCGACACATCTGACAAACGCGTTTGATTAACTATTATAAATTGAGCAAGATCTTTCCTGAAATGACAATTCATTGGCGTGTGACATATTGCCCCATAAATCCAACTCGATCATAAAACAGACCGATGACGTGTAACTAAGGGAATGCTTTAATTTTTAACGTGAATGTCCGCATTTACATAATAGGTAGGTATAAAAATACGTTACATTCCGAAAAAAATTGATAAATTATTCAGAAACAGTTAAAATTATTCAACTTTTTACCAAGTTTTAGTGGCGATAAAACAACTATGAATCATACAATTCCATAATTCTTACACTCGCAAACCTAATGTATCCTTTTCTTGATTTCATAACGTCTCATTTAAAATTTTTGAATATTATTTTACTTCTTTATAGTGCCTTCATTAATATGTTTGTGAATACAAAACAGAAATTCACGAAGTATACAAGAGGAAGTTCACACAGAGTAATAGATTCAATAAATTCAATCTTATTTAACAATATAAGCGCACGTCTGCGTGTTGCTCAGATAGTTTATACTGTTGGCAACTCGTGATGAAAGCAACAAAGTTTGCTGAAACGTTGTATAGTATTCATTTATCATTTAATTTGCCCTACATAAGTACTTATTGTTAATTTTCAACTAATAATGAATTGAAATAGGACCCTTCCCTAATTTTTTACACATTTTTTACTTTTAAATGATCGAAATTCTGTAAGAATATTCCAAATCGGAGACAGGAAGGCAAGAGGTAGGAATTACAGGTGCCAGAGTGTCTCCCGGAAATCGTGTCTACCTGAAGATACGAGAGGTCAGGGTTGTTTTGCTCCAGGGACGTTAACCCTGCAATATTTCCCAAAATCATCCTTCCCTTCGTCAGCGCAAAATTTCCTGCGCTTGACGGAGGACGAATAAAGATTGGTGAAGACACGTCACGTGGGATGGCGCTTTCCCTTGGAGAAGGGGAAAAGAAGAGATGACGAAAAATGGGCATAGTTAATCAAGACCTTGGAAGTGCGAGTATGCAGGGAGGCAGTCAGTGTTTCTCAGAAGTGGAAGAGAAGAGGAAGCCGAGAAAGTAGGAGAGAAGAAGAAATGAACAATTAAATGTTCAGCGCATCTTGATAGTGGAAAAGAGAAGCAGATATATTCTGAAAGAAAAGGGAGAGTTATTTTCATAACTTATCGAAGAAAGTACAAGTTCATCAGCAGTCTACCATATTAGCAAAATTATCGACTAAGATACAAAGATTGGCAAATAGGAAAACCGGCTTTCTTCAATCACCGGACAGATCCAGGTCCAGAGCTTTATCAGTTGACTGAGGGGAAATCCACAACTCGACAAAGGAAGACGGAGAGTGAGGGAGGAAAAATCTTCTAATTGTAAGTTCAGCAATCTCCTAAAAAGATGAAAAATATTCATCACGAAAGAACGTAAAATCTCTGCTACACGCTTTTACCCCAATAATTAACCCCGAGAACCCATTGAAGATTAAATAGTAATTCTCTTCATATTTATAATTGTGATAGTGCGCAGGACCCGTTAAAGAATTTACTATTTTAATATAAATATTTTTTTTGAAAGCACAAATAATTTGTTAAATAAATTTAAATAATTAACCCATTCTCCTATAATTTACAATAAAGACTTATTTTCAATACAAATATCTTTTTACTCTACAAATTATTAACTGTAAAAGTCTAGCCGTATTTAATAGATTGAAAAATAATAATATTGAATTCAAATTCAGGCTAATATACAACTTGTATTATTCAAAACACTGCCCTGACGGAGATTTATCATAATTAGTGAGTAATTTACTATTAATTAAAGAAATTAGAAGTTAACTACACCTAAAACTTGTTTTGTTTGAACAAACTCAATTATGAAAGGAAGGTACTCGCATTATTAAATATTCGACTTCAATGGTAATACTGTTTCTGGCATACTTTAAGATCTTTAATTTATTTTTATTTCACTATTAATCATTTAACTTTTACTCAATTTAAAAGAAAAGTAACTGCAATTATTATAAGGTAGCTTAAGCCTGTAATTTGAAGTTACTTCTGTGCTGATTGGGATCAGTTTAATATTATTTAAAAAAAAACACGTTTTTGCTTCCGTCAAAGTAACTACCCACGAGTTAGTAATGTAACTGGAATTTGTTATGTATGAGCCGTACCTACTTGGAAACACGGCTTACGTTGGTTTTGCAAAGGGAGACGCAGTAGCAAATCGAATCTGATAGTTGCACAGGAACCAACCAAAGACGCGTGCTGTATACATAATTTATGTTCCATCACTGTAAACCCCTAAAGGCAGATAGCAGTACTCACTAAATATCTTCACATTCTTCTTATATCATCAGAAGCAGAGCAAAGTTAGAGGGATACAACGGAGGTTGAATTCTGTAGAGATTCACTATTTATATTTCTATTCAGTTCCATTGGACAACCTTTAGGCATAAAATATTTAATGTTTGAAGAGGGAGGAAGTCATTTTTCCTTCCCAGGGCAACATGAATAATAATCCCCATTAGAAGCAGAAATTTTGTAAGGTATTCAGAGCAAGACATCTAGAATATTCGACGACGTAAGTTTCATAGATGGAGTAGTTTCATAAAACAATAGTTTAATTTTATGGCTAATACGAGTAATTATTTATAAAAAAAGTACAATTCTTTACGAAATATAAATTTCTAATAAAACTCAGGTTCCCTAACTATTGATTAATTTTTAATTACTTAGTTTTTATGTTTCGGATCCATCCTCATTTAAAAACCATTTGTCTCGTTTTGTCCGTTTTTTCTTCAATCTTTCGTTCCATTAATGCCTCAGGTCAAACACAAACTTTTTTAAATTGTCTTCTAGCAGACAAAAGAGTCAAATTAATCATTGATTACTTTTCATTGTGTTTTAAAAACCTATTGTCAAAAATGATAACATAAGGCCTTGAGGGACAAAGGTTTGAAATCCCTTCTAGCATTCATAACGAGAATTTTAATGTAATTTGGAAAAGGTGGAATGGCAACCCTTGTGAGATAACAAATTTAATGCAATTTTCTAATAAAAAATATGCATACGTATTCTTTAATTTAAATAAATAAATATTACAGGTTGTCTAATAACAAATATTTAATCCGTTTGGAAACCCTCAATTGTTTTATTAGTATTTCACACCGGTACAGTCTTCGGTCTCTTATAGTTTTTAATTCTTTTAAAACTGTCTAAATTAAAGTATATAGCTATAATACAGCCGTGGAATAGACTTTGAGGACGACAAAAGCTCAATAAAACAAATGTTTTACATTGTTTGCTCAAAGTCTATTTAAATTTTATTTATTCTTCATACATGAAATATTGTTTATTTCAACTATTTGTAACACATAACAGTCTCACAACGACTAATTTTTTCTACTACTATGATTTTCAGTATTGTTTTTAAAGTTATTTTGTAGATGTCTTGTAAATTTTTATTCAAGTTTAATTATTCTTTATAATTGTGTAATTTATTGTTAAATTAATAGATTCTTATATGATATGTTGAAATTTTGGTTTTCAACAAGGTAATTTTTACATTGTTTAATTACCAATATTAAATTGGACTTGCACTATTGTATGACATTTCCATTGAAGCTGCTCTTGCACGCAGTCAAGATGGTTGGAATTTTAAACATTTCGCATCTTTTTTCTTTCATCAAAATTGTGTACTTTTTATTATTAATACTAATTTTATTAATATTATAATATTTTAATAATTTTCTGTATAGTGTTTGCAAAACACCTAAAGAAGTTCCAAATGTGATGACGAAACGTGGTTTAAACTAAATAAAAATTGTTGATAATTTATCATTTGAAAGATAAAAGTTATTTGATTTACTATTCAATTATTAATATTTCGCTTCAGTCTTAATTCATGAATTTTATCAGTCCTAGACAAGTTAAAAACGTAATCAAAGAAATAATCATTCATGTATTCATAAAGTAAGTTAATAGTCGTATTTATCTTTAAAGTATAAAATTAAAAAGAAACAGTATCTTCAATATTATTCACAAAAACATGTTTATTAAGTTATAGAGCAATTAATTGCAATTAATTCAGCTGAAAATGAAGAAACTCAAGAAAGGAATTAGAACAAAAAGATGTGAAATAGAAAAACTGCAACAATAGGACGTGCTTCAGAATTTCAAAGAAGATATCACGAGTAGATTAATAGGGAAAGGAGAAAGAAACAATATAGAAGAGAGGTGAGCACTTTTAAAGGATGGAATGACTAGAGGAGCAGAAGAAAAAATAGGAAGAATACGTCAATCCAAAGGAAAGCCTGAATAACACAAGAAATAATAAAAATGATTCACGAAAGGCGTAAATATAAAAACGCGAGAGATGAAAGTGGTAAAGAACAGTACAGACGCTTGAAGAATGAGATAGATAGGAAGTGCAAATCAACCAAAGAGGCTTGGCTACAAGAGAAATGCAAAACGGTTGAAGATTTCATGGTGACAGGAAAAATAGACGCAGCTTCTAGGAAAATCAAAGAATCATTTGGTGAGAGGAAACATATTAGCAAGAATATCAGGAAAGCGGATTGGAAGCCTATTATGGATAAAGAAGGAAAATCAGAAACGTGGAAGGAATATCTAGAAGAGCTGTATCATGGTGGAAATCAGTCAGTAATAGAAGAAGAAGAAGAGGAGGTGGAAATATTAACGAAAATAGTATGTAGGAGAATGGAACGTCAAATAGAATGCGAGTTAGGAGATTAGTTTGGTTTTGGGAAGAATGTAGGGACAAGAGAAGCTATATTGTCTTTGCGATTAATTTTAGAAGACAGGATACGAAAAAAACGGCCTACGTTCATGGCATTTGTAGATTTAGAAAAAGCGTTTGATGAGGTGAACTGGAACATTCTATTAAATAATTTGAAGACAACTACAATAAAATATCCAGAAAGGAGGCTAATACATAACCTCTGCAGAAGACAGGCAGCAGTAATTAGAATAGAAGACGAAGAAATAAAATCAGAAATCAAGAAAGGAGTAAGAAAAAATTGCAGTCTGTCGCCCATCCTGTTTAACTTTTATATAGAACAGGCGATGAAGAAAGTTAAAACGGAATATGGAAAATGAATCATACTGCAAGGAGACGACATAAAAACCTTACGCTTTGCCGACGATATTGTAGTATCAGGAGAATCAGAAGAAGACTTGAAAACCACAATAAATGACATGAAGAGAGTCATTGAAAAAGAGTATAATATGAGGATTAATTGAAGGAAAACCAAGGTAATGGAATGCAGTTTGGGAAATAGCTGAATAATAAAGGGTATTAGATTGGGAAGGGATATTTTGACGGAAGTTAAGGAATTCTGCTACTTGGGAAACGTAATAACTATGGATGGTAGAAGTATAGTAGACGTAAAGTGTCACACGAGTGTCTTGTAAAATTAGCATAAGAGGGAAGTGTCCGGGGTAAGAACAGAAGAGGGAATATGCTAAGCAGATTAGGGAGGATGTGGGTTGTGCTAGTCATAAGGAATTGTAAAGGCTTGCGCTTGTTAGGTTAGCATGAAGGGTTGCATCAGACCAGTCTTAGGACTGAATACCACAACAATGATTCGACAGTGAAGTGATGGGAGGGACAAAACATGATTTTATTTAAGTTGAACTTTTCCAAAGTACTATTTCGCTCCCTGTATTGCTACGTCATCTCTGTAAAAGATTAATGTGAAGTATTTTCAACTTATGAATACTAAAATACATTTAAATAGAGCACAGTTATGAAAACGTTGAAAACGAGGTAAAGCAATTAAGATGAGAGTAGTCCTTCCGTCCGATACGAAGTTTTACCTTTTTATTTGGGATTCTATTCGGATAGATCAGATGGGAGAGCGTTCACGAACCAAGTGGAGATGCCGGGTTCAATACCCGGTTGAAATAATTCACTTCGATCGATACAATAAAATTTATTTCTTTTTAAATTTTCCTTGTCCAAAATTTTATTTGTTTACGTGACTAGGGGTCATGCGAAACAGTCTTACATGTAATTAAAAACAAAAAAGTTCTTTTTATCAGTCCTCTTTGGATCCTTGCAATGCAATGCTGTAGCTCTAGTGCAGCTGTTTGGAATGACTATCACAGCACGTAGCATCTGCTTCCTGAAACTCCAGGCGCGTTCAAACTATTAGCATTATTAATCATGCTCTTGCCAGCGCACCGTTTGCTAATGACTTCCGTTTCATGAATCCTCGTTATTGAGACAGCCAAGAGGAACCCATGACTAAGAGTTCTCGTGGAATCAATGTTTTATTACAACTACGTCAGTTTAACGTAAAAACTATAGTGCTTAATGCATAGACGTCACTTATATTCAGCTACGAAACATCTTTTTCGAATTATTATTAAAGAATAGAAGCAAAGTAATTTATTTCGCCTATGTTAAATGGACAGATGCATTAAAATGGAATTTAAGCTTATTTGTATTTAATTACAATTCATTTTGGCGGCTTACGTATAAAGAACAACTATTGTTGCCATAGTTTAAAATTCTTCATAATTTGGATAATGCTTATAGAGTAAACTTTCGTTAAATGAGAAAGTTTTTTATTTATCATAAAGTGATTATTCGATAAAAAGACTATTAAAGAATGTGTAAAAATTAACCACGAAAGATAATCAAAAAGAAAAAAGTAATGGTGTGATTAATCAAAATACTCGATGTACGTTTAATCTTTTTCACGGTCCTTCAGAAGATCATGTATCACAACTTATTAAAATTTTTAAATTTGACGAAAGCAAAGAATTTACCATAAATATACATAGTGTGTTTTTTGACTTTTCACACCGCTTATTGGTCTGCATTCTGAATATTTTATTATGATTATTGGATTGATGTGTTCAGTCTAATAGTGCAAGGAACATGCTGACAGGTTTATAAGATATTGTATATGTTTCTTAATGTTATTAACGATAAATAACAGTTACGACTTTAAAGATTTAAGTTTTTCTCGGCGAATTGTTTGCACAAAAGGTTCTAACCAAATTTCGATGACTGGCTCTGTAATCATCTTGTGGCCAGAAAATTATGACAGAGCCAGTCATAGAAACGTCGATCTACGAAAACTGTCTGCACAGTTATGTCTTTTCTGACAATTATTTCACGAAGAAATGCAATAGCAAAAAAATAGAAATAAAAGTCCAAACAAGTAAATTAACTTACTATGATATACGAGGAAGTATATTATAATGATATTAGTGATTTAGTATAATACTTCACTATATAAAATAATACTATTGGAACTGTAAATTGACCTGCTAGATTTAGGGATTTATTGGCACTAGATAATAAGATTTATCCAACAGTTCCTGTAATATGTAACAGAATACATCATAGTTAATGAAAGGTAGATGGAGGAAGAAATTGTGGCCAAAAGTTGTGTAATATTTAACTGTGTAAGTTAAGAAGAGAAATTGAAAAGAAAATAGAAATTCAGAACATGTACTGTTAACGCTAATTACCTAAAGTTGTAAATATTTCTCGTTGAATAGTTTTAACAAGCGTGGTCTATACATGTGCCATGTTTACTTATAATAAGATATGTCATATTGCATTGAGAGTAGATGGAGGCTACGTAAACAATAGTATCGTAATGCTATAAAGATCAACGTAAATAGTGTGTAAGTTCTGCTAGTTTACATTAACCAAGATTTGCATGGTTTCAGTACCATCAAGTATGACTGATCCATTTACTCGGTATCATTAATAATACACAATTACTCACTCAATCCTCATTACTGACAATCAGGTTTTAAACAGGATAATGTAACGATGAGAGGTTTTACTGACCGTTTTGGAGTTTTGCGGGTAGCATATGAGAAGGCTCTAGTGGTTTATACATCTTTTTGAGTATATACATTTACTTAAAATAGGTCTAAGAAGTGTATTTCTTTGAGTAAAAAAAGTTAAAAGACAAAAAGAGAAATGAGGTTGCATTATTATCAGAGAGATCAAAAGATCAAGATAAAAGAATTTTTGCACAGAACCAGACCGTTGTTTCTTGATATATGTGTTCAGAAGAAAATAAACTGATACTTGGATACTAGTTACGTGTTGTTATTTGAGGTTACTGGCGTTAATGCTGTATAATTTTCTTCCTCCGTGAAGAGTTACGAATCGATTAATCGACTTACGTGGAGTGGGTGAGCAGTTGAAAATGCACGTGCAATCACGCTAAAGAAAAATAGTATTAAATAAGCAGACTGTTAACCCTAAAACAATAAAATAGGATAAAATCACCAATTATTTTAAACCAAACCATAAAGAAAATTAATTTCATAAAATAATATTGAGATCTCTAAAATGGAAGCAGTAAGATCATAAGACAATAACGCCAATATTAAAGCCAAAATTAGTAAAACTTAAAAAAATAATGGTATTAATGAAGAAAAATTTGGATTGAAACTAGAAAAAATATATAAACAATATTTAAGGAAATTAAATGATAAAATTAAAACAATTATTTGACAAAAATATACAACTAATGACAAAAACCATTCATCGTAGATTGCTATTAATACATATAGATTCATATTCTGGTTATTATTTCTAGATTACTGAACAACGATATACATAAAATAATAGTTTTGATTCTGAAAAAAATATTAGGCTAAGATTCTTATTAAAGTAGAAGTATAATTTTTTCTGAGTCTATGGCTTCACAACCCGATATCGAGCTTTGACTTCCAGTAGTAGTTTTGTGTAAGACACTCTATTATTCTCCAATTCCTCAAATTTATCATTCATCTTATATCGTTCACCACTTCATTTATCCATCAATTTCATGTTCTTGATAATAGTATATATTCATCCGAATATGCCATTATTTGTTATGATTCATATGCTCTTGTGTTAGTTGCATCTATTATTTTTGTCTAATTACATATTTGAGAATCAAATTAAATAATATCGGTGACTTCGTTTAAATTTTTCTTTAGTTGTTTTTGGATCTTAAGTTGATTTGCTGCTTTTACTGTAGTTAATTTAATTAATTTAACCAATTTGCTAGGTGTTTTGAAATCTTTGGGGATACTAACTAATTTTCCCGTTATTATGCTATCATAAGCCTGCTTGAAATATATAATTATCAGATTGATATCTCCAATTTTATTTATTAGAAGGAATTCAAACATAACGAATATTAAATTACTAACATAATAAGCTTATAAATAATATAATGTCTTATTATATGTTCTTTGGCACTTATGTATTTAACTTGATATTTTAGAACCTTGCTTGATATGTTGAAATGCTGTTATAGAAAGTCGAAAACTAACATCAAAACGTCCAGCTACGTGTAATTTCTTTCTGTTTAATGGTTAAATTAAATGCTTAAAATTAATTATTAATTTAAATCAGACGTTAAATCTTCACGCATTACTATGACTTATAATAGAGAGAGTATAAAAAAAATTCTGAATGTATGCTCAATCGGGTAGGATGTTTCACTTTCAATACTTGAAGGCCGCATTTCATTTTCGGTAGCTTTGTAGCGCTCTAACAAAGCTTTAGTGGTAGAAATGTATCCCAAAATAAACTGAAATCGAGAGCCCGACTGCGTGCAGTATACAAATATCAAGCGAATGAGCAAAAAGGCGTGACCGCAGAGCGTTTGTTGGTGATATTGGAGTGAAATTTGCTTTGATCTTTGGCGCGGGGAAAGCGTTTCATTTCCTTCCGGACGGAGCGGCTCTAAGTCGGATGGGATTAAACTCCGGTATTACAGCGACGACCTGGCTTACACCCACCTGGCTAGCAATTTATTCCAGAGGGTCTCGTTAGTTCCCATTAACGCACGCCAGATCATCTTGTAGACGCAACACAAACCGGCATAAATCTGAATAATTACGTGCAGCGTAACAATTGACCATAAATAGTGATTCCCGAGGAACTTTGGAGTCAGAGGATTTTCATATTCCCGTTGATATCGCTTTCCACTGATATTATGTTCCTTCCCAGCCACCATTATTTACTGTTTGATGATAAAATGTTCCTGAAAGTTTAATCAGTACTATCACACATTTTCCCCAAGGAATTTCTCCGAGTGAAAAGATAGAAACGCAAGATCTTTATGCAGGATACTTCTACAAAAATATTTCCGAATTCTTTCTTGAAAAATTTTACTTAACAGAATTAAAGTGATCAGTTAGAAATAAAATGCAAATAAATGCAACGAAGAGCAAGGCAATCGTTTTTGCACAAAAGAGAGATGTTCCTCCAGTTAGATATAAAATGTGGATCGAAGTAGAAACGAAGTCAAACAACTGTAAATATCTTGGGATCACGATGAATAAAGATTTAAATTGGGGTAATCAAGGGAGCGAGGTCGCAGGTAAAGGGTGTAGGCTGCTTCACTTTGTAAACAGAGTCTAGAGAAAAAGCACGAGGAAAACTAAGATTTCTGCTTATAAATCGCTGGTCAGGCTAATTTTAAAGTATGGGGTAGCATTCTGGGAACCATACACCCATACACTATAGCGCTGGAAAATATACAAAAACGGGTTGAAAAAACGTTTAGGGGTCGATTTGCGAACAGCCCTAGTGAGAATTTGGAAACTCTTTGTAATAGAAAGAAACGTGCCAGGTTGTGCGCAATATAAAAAGCTTATACAGGTGAACCGGCCTGAAAATAAATAACTCATCTTACGGCGCCAACTTATATATCTAAAAATGAACACATGTTCAAAATTAAAGGAAAAGGGCAACGCACAGACGTAGGAAAATTTTCATTTATTTGACTGCAGAAATACTGATGACTTTTTCTGGCAACGCTAATCAGTCTAAGGGTAGGCTAAGGAAACTATAGTTAGTAGTTATATATATATTTCTTAGAATCAGTGAAAAGCAAAATTATTTCTTAAACAAAGCATTAAAATACTCAAGTGAAGTGCAGTGAAACAATTCTGTGTGGTTTCTCACTTCTCTTTTTCCTACAGGTTAAAATCTCATAAGGCAGTACGTAATTGTTTCTGAGTTTCAATTGTATTAGTAATTAATTGTGTTTGTATTCTATTATACTTATTTTGTATATAGCTGCCACAGAGCAAATGACAAATAACAGCTATGTAATAATGATAATTAAAATAAATAAATAAATAGCTTAGACTTTCTGACATGCTCAACTCAACAAAGTACTCATACAATAATAAGATGGAGGAGAGATCATTTAGCAAGACAATTGAAAGGGATGGTATTTGATTACCTTTTATCTTCGGATCTGTAGTTCATTAAAACAATTTCGCTTGTATCATTCTAATGAAATTCGTCCATTTTCTAAAAGAAAGTGTCAAGACAAAATTTGAGGGCTATAAGACGGGAAAATAATAATAATGAACCTCTAAATCGTCCATCAAACTAATTACTTACTGAATTACATACAAAAACTGTCGTACTGAATTGGTTTCTACAATTTAAAAAAAATTATTTTCCAAATCCCGTTATATTCCTGGGGTTTGTATTTCAAATATTTTATTTTATGATCCACGGCTGCAATCCATTAAATTTATTACTGCCCCAAATTCAACCGAAAGCACTCCTCGTTAATGAGATCCAAGCAGAGGCACACAATACCCTTAGTTTCTTTTCCCTTAATTATAGCAGGCACCGAAAACGCCAGGACAAACAATGAAAAAAAATATAACATAATATCACGTGTGTGGAAAATGTGGTGGAAAATAATAAACGAACCCACAAACGCCATTTAATTTAATTGTATCGATTAAATTAAAGTCTGTCTGTTATGAATCTCGCCATTAATGCTGAAGATAAAATCGAGTCCATCAGTCTACATTCTAGATTCGATAGACTTGGGATGAAAACTCTCCTGTTCTGGAATATTGAGACGACCACTGTGTTGAATGTTAAGAAGGAACGTAATTTTGTCAGCCAATGTATGATAATAAATGATTAAATTGCGTTACGGCTTTAGGGAAATGAAATAAAACAAACTTTACTATGTTACAAATTGAATGAGGGGTGTCAAAGATTCTACCATTCAGTATTATACATGGGAAATAATACGATATTTTGAGTATTTACATTGAATTATTTTTACATTATTATATACATTTTATTTACTTATTTTTTATTAAGAGGGTACATGAATCTGATCCTGAAGCAGACAACTCACCTTTAATAGCATAGGAAGGAAATAGAAAAGGGGGGGTTAAAGGTAGACCAAGAGTTGACTACAGGTTAAGGATCCTAATCGGACATTCACCTAGAAACCCTAGAAAAAGCATCAGGTAGGTTGGGTTATTGGGCACTATTCTCACGCCCTCCCGAATGACGGGAGATGAGTTTTCTCTGAGGTCGCAGCATTCCCTTCTCCGTGTCTACGCGAGATTTAGGAGGCAGCTGGCCGACTGATCCAAAGTGATCATCGGACAACTTAATGTATGCCCATGGTCTTAGACCCCAGTACATACACCACCGTAAAATAAACAAAGGTGCCTCGGTAGTTGAGAACATTGAAAACTCCAGAGAGAATGCTTACATATACTTTTTCTTATTCTTTATAAGTATAGGATAACTGAAAGTATAGAAATTATTATAATACGTAGCAACAAATTTAAGAAACTTAAGTAAAAATGTTCACTTGACGTGTTTCCGATTTTCAGGATTAATCTATATTCATGCTATAAATTAAATGGTTGTTTAAAAATCTTCACTTGTTTAAAATTAATTAAACGAATACCGCGTGTGCAGTTGAATTTTTCTGTAGGCAGATGCGATTTATTTGAAATTACACAAATATACACGATATAATTTACATTTAACTTGGATATTAGATTGGGACTGCGGATTCGATATGAATTTTTTTATGTAGCGTCACGTTCAGAAACTGAATGATGAATATCCAAATCTTTAAATTAATGTTCACATTAATGTTTTGCATATATAAGCTTCATTTCCCCCCCTTATTTAGTATCTTATTTGGTCGCCGTGTTGTAAAATTATTTGAATTTATTTAGGCTTGCCAAAGTATATATTTTAGGAAATATGAAGCTTCTGTGAAAAAAGAATACTAATTTGAAAATTCATAGACAAATTTCAGCCAGAATGAAATGATAAAAATTAAAAGTTACACTATTTTGCATCAGTCCTTTCTTTAGTCACGTGATTCTAAATAGGAAGAGTAATTCTTAAGTCTGAACCTTTCTTCTTATAAATTCATCAAGGGATACAATGATACTGCCAATGTTATTTGTAAATATAATTGTTCTACTTGCGGCTTTTGTTGCATCAGCTAAACAAAGTGGAATTTTTAAGTAAAATAATTAAGGAACATAAAAATAATTTTAAGCCGCCAATCTGGTAGAATTATTTATTAATAGACGTTAATTTCTGTTAAATTGTAGTGTTTAATTTTGTTTCATTTTAAGTCATTGAAATGAAAAGTTACAAAATCTGTAAGCCAGTTGACATTGTCAAGTACTGGTTTTGAGCCATTTTGCATTAATTAGTATAAAAATCGTGCAGTTACTGTGGTCTTCATTGGTACAAATGAATCAGTTTCTTCAGTTATATTACACTAGCTGGGTACCCGACCATTCCCGGGTACTTATTTGTACTAGCCCCATACGGTATTTAATTCGACATTAATGTAACTTAAGCGGTGTAGATGGTGTTATTAGACCTCCTTAATCCCTGGATCTAAACATTATTTTAAGAAGTCCTATAACAGAGGGAGATATATGTAATTGAACTATCTAAATCATTTTATATGCAATCTTTATATGACATTTTAATATGCTCATCATATTCCAATACCAGTAATATTTTCAATTTCTACTCGTAATCATGGAGATATTTCTCAAAACGTTTACATGATGCGCACATAGCCCAAAAGATAACCTCTAACCTCAAAATTGTGTTTTAAACAACTTTTCAATTTTATTATGATGCTAAAAACATACAATAACAAATAAAATTTAAAATACACATAGCCACGTTTATAAAAAATTCTCATTTATGCAAATGACACAATTCTATTAAATTATAATGATTAAAACACCTTAGCTTTGGTTTTATTAGTTGGTCTTAGGTAAATGTAGCTTAAAATCTGCCACGGTTACTTGAAATGTGGGGAAAATTTTTGGATTTAAGATAATATTTCGTATTTATTATCATCACCCTTTCATGTGTTCATATTTGGTTTAAAACATTGTTTCAGATCGTGAAATAGGTTAAGAATGTATTGAATTAACACTACTAGGTTTAATGGAAGCGAAAGTTTATACTTGATATTTCTTTTGATGATGAAATTACGTTCCAGTTTATAAAATCGGTTATTTTATAGAAGCTTATTATTTATTAGAGTATAAATAATACTTTCTACTTTGAACGCAAGCGTAGCTCTGTACCGTGGTTTCTTTGACAAAGCTAAAGTCGATTGTACCTGATGAGTTACTGGGGCTATTATATGTATAGGGATTCGTCATTAATGTCTGAAACACATGTAATGAGCATTTTTGAGAGTCTAAATGAGCCAAGTTGTATTATTCACTGCTAGAAACGTTAGCTACTCAAGAGAACAATAAATGTTGGTTCACATCGGATGTATTGACTTGCATGCACTCAAACATACAGCGCTTGGTAATTTTATTCAAGCATTCTCACTCGCTCTCAACATTAGCTGTATTTAATTTATGAGTTATAATAAATTGTCTCTTTTGGCGTCTGACATCTTTTAACAAAGACAAGGCTAAACTCATTATTCTTGAAAAGCGGATTGAAGAACGTCAGCGTTAGTATCTAACGTATACGTGCAAATCCGCATGGCCAGAGAATAATAAACCTGATCCAATTTCAGAATCCGGAGCCTAGCCTTCGTGCTGTGAAGCAGAATAATTATGCTGTGCAAATGAGACAGAACGAAATTAGTCTTGTGTTCTCCGTTCTAGTATAAGGGACTTGCGTGACTGTGGGACAATAGACAGACACGTCACTGCCCCATCAACACATATCAAAACGATTCCATTATTTGCACGTAAAGTTTTAGCCGACTCAACAATTATCGGTAAACGGACCGGTGATGCATGTTCTATTGTGGGAGACACAATGCGGGTTACTCGAATGCGCACTGTTATTTAAACACCCATTAATTCATTCATTCAGAAAAACAGAAATTTACATGATTAGTCCGAGTAAATGTCAGATACCATGTAAACGTAGATATTAAATCTAGCTTTCGACGAAAGAATGTGTAGCGCAGGGGACAAAATATGTTTGCAACTAAAACTAATGATTTGAATTGCAAATTTAACCGCAATTATGCGCGTGTTGAACTAGCTAAGCACTTTTATTTTTCAAAAATATACTGATACAATACTTTTAAAATACCTCTAATAAAACTTAACCATTTTCACTTTACGCAAGATGACAGTAATTACAATACTCGGAATCGTTCACTGTTATGAGTAGACAAGATGAGAATTTGCGTCTCTGAGCTTAGTATTTGGTATTCAGAAATAAAAATAACACTGGTCTAGTGCAACCTTTCATGCTAGCCTATCATGCGCAAGCTTGTTCATTACTGCATAACTACCCACATCCTCCCTAATCTACTTAGCGTATTCAATCAGTGACCATCTTCTGTTCTTACCCCAAACTCTAGTGCAAATTTTACAAAACACTTATGTCTTAAAATTTGGCCTATTAATCTATCCCTTGTCTTGGTCAACGTCCTCCATATAGTTTGCTCTTCCCCTATTCTGCTTATAATCATATGATTCTCAGCATGCTCCTATAGCGTCACATTTCGAAGGCTTCTATTATTTTACTTTCTGCAACTCTTACCGTCCACGTTTCGCACCAATATAACGTCACACTTCATACGAACATTATTAGCAATGATTTCCTAATATTCACACTCATATTACCCGTACGTAAATTCCTCTTTCTTGCGAAAGCCTTCCTTGTCTGAGCCGTCCTACTCTTTATGACTCCTATACTTTTACCATTCCTTGTCATTATGCTTCCCAAGTAGCACAATTCCTTAACTTCCTTCAAAATATCCCTTACCAATATAACACCCTTTGTTATTCCACTGTTTACCATATTATACTCCATTACCTTGGTTTTCCCTCTATTAATCCTATTTCTCCAGGACCACGTTCATGCCATTTATTATAGTTTCCAAGTCTTCTTCTGACTCCCGTAATACTACAATATAATTGGCAAACCGTATCTTTTTCTTTTATTTTCCATGTAGTATTTCCATATTCCGTTTTACCTTTCATCATCGCCTGTTCTATAAATAAGTTTAAGAGCATGGGAGACAGTCTAAATCTTTGTAATAATCCTTTCTTGATTTCTGCTTTTTTTTAGCTTTTCTTTTATGCCGTCTGTAAAGGTTATAGATTATGCTTTTTTCTCAATATTTTATTCCGGTGGTCTTCAAAATCCTTAATAGTGTGTTTCAGTTCACATTATCAAAGGTTTTTTCTAAATATACAAATGCCATGAAGTATACCTGTTTCTTATCATTCTGTATTCTAAAATTAGACGCAAAGTATAGCTTCTCCTGTCCCTACATTCTTCCTTAAACCAACTTATCTTCTCTTGATTCGCATTATATCTGTTTTTACATCTTCCTATACCCTATTTTCGTTAATATTTTGCATGCAGGAGATACTAAACTAATTCTCCTGTGCTGTTAGCATCCATCAGTTTGTCTTGTTGGTTAAAAATATATGGACATCTAATATATAGAATTCATTCATTAATTAATCCGAAAACTTAGTAACGCCTTACTAATAAGTTATTAATTCTTGACAATATTCAAATTAAATTGATATTGTAACACAGTAATTTACAGCTTCTCTGTGGAAGTAGACATACAGCCTGCATTAAACATAACCCTAACGTTCCATTTTCCTTTTCATATTTTATTATGCCCAAGGAGCGTCGTAAAAAGTTTAGACCGTTTATCGCCGCAAGGGGCGTGTCACTTTTACTAGTAAATATATGCTAAATTATTGTGTATTCCTTCTTCGCTGTATTTAAGTTGTCGAAAAATGTATTACTTATTTTCATTTACATCCTAACTTAATTATTGCTAAAACATATACTTTAATTATGCCCTAAATTATGATATGTACTTACTTATTGTGTTCGTTAATCTCAACTAATCTAGTGACTTATTAATTTTTCTCTCATTCATATATACTAACTTCCTCATTTTTATGTATTGATATTAAAACACTAGTCCGGGAACCCTAGTCAATTCGTAGTTACATTCCTCTAACTTCCACATTCCCCGTTTTAATTCCCTTCCTATGATATTAAAGGGGAGTTGCCTATGCTCATAAAGCCAGTTACCCAAAAATGAGTTAATTTTTTAATTCTCTCATTCATTATTTAACTTAACTTACTTTATTTAAATTTCAACATTTCACATGTTAGGCCCGAAAGAAGTTACGTTCTCCGTTGATTTGTTGTCACTGAGTCGTCGTCTCAAATATAAATTTTTTGGGTGACAATAAAGATAATGGCATTATTAATGTGAAAGGAACGATAATTGTTATAATGAGAAATGAAGTTGGAATTTTATTTTCTCATAATTTCCAGTAGTTCTGAAAATGTCCATTACTCACGCTGTATTTTAGTTAAGATGGATACAATAAGAAACGTAATAGTTAATATTCTTCTTTGGCTCTACAGCCCATTGAGGGCCTGGGCCTACCGAGTCGACCGCGGACTGTCATCTTGCATGGCACATAATAAATAATCAGAAGTCCTAAAAACAATTAGCATTCTTCAGCTCTCTCGTGACTCCTCAGTTCAACTATACTGACTCAGAATCAAATGTCTCCTCCCCATTAGAGCGCCGTTTGACAATAAAGTTTAATAATTACAAATTACAATTACAATAATTACAAAATTAAATTGTCATGCTACGGTATATATTACTATCCACAGTGAACTTATACACAGCAAAATAAATTTAAAACTCATAGAAAAAATAATAAAATGAAATACTAAATAAATCGGAAAAATTGGATACATAATCCATAATATGATCAACTAAACCCATAAAGCAGAAGAAAGTTAACGTTTCATCTCAATTTTGGGACCTCCTCGAGTAATATATTAGTGATAAATTAGAACTTAACCTGTGAACTACAGAAAATTACTTGCCGATGAAATTCAATAACTTTCGAAAAAAAAAGAAATTTAACTTATATAATCAGGCACTCATACGAATGCAATCCAGAATATAATTCGGTATAACAACAATCACGTAGCATTAGGATGCGTCTGTCATCACTGAGATTTATATAAACGTACTATCATGACGTTTAGCCAATTTAATTTCACGTTAACGGTTTATACGAATTTCCTGACAATAAATTATATCCTCATTAAAAGATATTCCTGCTAATACAACAGTACTTTTGTACAGGTGATAGTGGATACCTATTATTAAGAACAAGGATAAAAACAATTAAAGTTACGTAACCCTTTAATTATTATAATTAATAAAACAAATGCGTGCATCCATCGTGACTTCAGGCTTTTACTTCCACTGATTCAGTGTCAAAATAATCATATGCTAAGAGGACTTATATTCAAAATTGACCGTCTCTGAGTTAGAATAGGGGTTGCAACTCGAAACGAATTCTTACTCATGTAGTTTAATGAATTTCCAGTGTTACGGACTTGATAATTTACGAGAACAAACTGTTCTTCGTTGTCAGGCGTGTAATTGCTCCCATGGGTTCGCGTACAGGCTGTGGAGCAAAATTCTGAGAGGTGAGCTGCATTCAAATAAATATGGCGGGATCCGCTTCCCTTAATTGAGGGAACCGATAGAAACTGGAATGTGCGCAGAGAACACCAAAATAATTAAATTAAAATTTTTGGGCGATGCCATTTGTATGGACACGTTACTTCACTCCTTTCCAGAGCGTAAACATAGTATTTAATAACTGCAAACCGTTGGTTGTTTCGTTCACAAGTAAATAATGGGATTCAGGTGTGAGAGAGCATGCGTGTATTTGAATTTGTAAAACAATACGCTGTAGACAATCCTTCCTTGTATTTTTGTAAAACCATTGCGAACGTTTGAAAATTATAAGCATTAAAATTTATGTTAGGTAAACCTAGATAATTATTACAGTCTAAAATATTAGTTAATATTAAAAAAATATTAAAGATATTATTTTGTTGTTTCTCAAAATTAACTACTAATTTCATCTGTACATGTCACTTTTATTTATGATTACGCACGTTCCAAATACAACAGTAATAAATCAACATGGAATGAGTATATTAGGGGAATTTATTACTTAAAATAAATAATAATTAAGTAACTGAAAAATTAATATACTTAACATTTATTAATTTACAATAATAATTGAATCCATTTTAATTTCCAAAGCCGGCCATTTGTTTATGATTAATAACAAATACTTTGTAAACTATTTATAAACATGAAATATCGTATAAACTACAAATATGAAATATATTATAGGAGTCGTCTTAGCGAACCTTCTCCGAAAAACAGAAATGCTTACACAAATCCTACGTGGAATTGAAGGTACGAGAAAATCGGTAAAAGATTACAGAGTTATAGAAATTTCTGCTTGAACAAACGCTCCCTCATACTTAAATTCTTCAAAAAAGTAATATTTTCTTCTCAATCGTCATTTACGGTTCTTTCACACTAAGAAAACAATGAAACGAATGCAAAGTCAGTGATTAGATATTACAGAACGTTGAATTATATAGACTAAATATTAAGGGAAGTATGCATACGTTTTCAGCTGAGTATTTCACTCACGATACAATTAAGAGAAGCCGGTTACCAATTTCACAATGTGAAATTCAGAGCCCATGACCGAGATAATTTCGCCGTGAAAATTTACACTACCTGATGCTGAAACAGTGGCATTAAAACTGTTTGAATGAAACATGCTTTGTCGCTCAAATATTTAGTGAAATAACAGACACAATGCCCCCGTGTGAAACTTTACATAGCTTCGTTTGCCCTCTTATGAGTGTGCAAGCATAATTGAGGGCTTGGCTTGCTATTGTTTCCAATAGCAGTGCTTTAGCTGTATCCAGGTTCACCGAAGAGGAGAAGGTGTTTTTCGCAAATTTACTTAGTTCTCAGGAAAGCGTTTTGGTGCAAGCAAATTCCAGCACAGACTTTCAACTTCACGCGAGAAACTTACTGATGTTCTTTTAGCTCGGGATAATTTTGAAAGTCCTCATATCTGTAAGATCAACGCCACTGAAAATTAAACAAACTGGTTAGTAAGAAACTAAGAAGGAATTAGTTTGGCTACCAGACGGCAATATTTGCAATGCTGGTGTGCTGAAAGAAATTATTTATAATTATATTTGATATTATAATGCACAATTTAATTTTATAAATGTACTCCTAAATTATTAAAGTAATTATTTAAATTGGCGCAACAAGTTATTTTACAACATGAAATTCATTTTTATAAGTTAAACTTGTAATTTAAATATTTTTTGCTAAGGAAGCATCGTAAAACGTAAATAAAGCACATAAACACCTTCAAGTCAATAATTTTATGTTTACGGTATATCTATACGCAGTATATGTCTAATAATTAAAAGTGTGTACCAATTATCAGGTCTCCTACAGCTCCCTCAGAAATTTTAACAACAAATATTCGAAACTTTCATATTTTTCGAACATAATATCTCCCCTAACTTAAATAATTCCATTTTATATAAGTCTTAATGAATCTTTTTAAAATTACTGATCTCAAGACGCCCAAAACGGGAAAAATAGGGGAAGTTTGGGCGAAACGGGCCACTTATTATCTAATAACTTTTGTAAAAATATGGGGAAAGAAAAATAAGTTCACAAAAGTATAAAACATTATTTTATTTTATTATTTAGCCAATATAATATCAATATAACTTAAAACGTCGAATTTTCGATTTTTTTGGAAATTTTTAAAAGAAACTTACTTGTTTTACTCCCCTGGGCAGAACGGGATAGAATGTTTTGCACTTACAATTAATATAAGGAAACTTAATTTAATTTAGAAAAAATATTAATACGTTTTTCCTGTCGCAAAAAGAATTTTCTTGCACCTACAGTCCTTTTAGCATTATCCTTTCTTCCATTCATTTTATTTCTTAATCTACTCCTTTAGGGTAAAGAATCTTGTAATTCGCTCGTATAAGGTGAGTTTGCAAGTTTTTCCTTTACTTCTTACATTTTGCCTTATACATTAGTATCCCGTTCCGCTCCGCACGTTAGTTTCAGTTTAATGTTTCTCAATAAGCCTTCATACAGGCATATTTAAACCTTATACGCAGCTCAAGGCACCTAGCTTACGAATATATACCATTAAAAAGTTAAAAACGAGAAGTTTTGTAGATTACCTTCAGTCGAAATGCTGCAATAATTATAAAGTCACGGCTGTAAGACGCCAAAAGATGAGTTCATTTACAAGGTGCAGTCAGAATTTGGTCAGAACTTCTCCCTTTTATTATTTATAATGTTCCACCTGTATAAACTAAACTCCAGAACTATCTAGTAAAAAAATAGTGTATCTCGTTCTATATATCCTTTTACTATTCAAAAATATAATTTAAAAGCTACGGAAATGCTTGCATCCTGTATGTCTTATTACTATTAATTAATTAATCATATTTTACCAAATATATTGATGAAGCTTTCCTGGAATTTGGATATTAGACAAAAGCTTAGTGGATTAAATAGTTACTACAAATAATAGAACAAATTATTTACTAATGTTGTCCACTGTTTCATTTTATGAAGAGAACTCTACTTTTAGAGGTAAAATTTAGTAGCTATTAACACATGATTTTATTATCCATTAAGCCTGTTTGTATATTCACGCGAAAGTAAACATAAAAGTGTATAATCTGCTAGCTTTTAGGTCTGCAGTTTTCTTCCAACAGTAAATATTGGGTAAAGGTTGATTTTTAAAACCTTTAAAATAATATTTCACGTCCTTTTTTTCCAAAATATAATTAAATTTGATAAATCTTATTGATCTCATATCATGCTCAAACCCAATTTTTTGTAAACTTCATATGTTAAAAAAATTGAATAATTTTCCAAAAGATATTTTTCCTGGAATTTTCAGCAATGTTACCATATTTAATTTTAGTTATTGAAAATATAGTAATTGTAAATTTCAAACATCATATAAAGCCATGGAAAATAAGCTTTAAAAGTTTTGAAAAAAACTTAGTATTAAAAAATGACAATGTTCTGTGGTAAAATCTAATACTGGAATACTTGGAATACTGAAAATCTAAAATCTCCTAATTTAAGACTTATCGAGAATAAATAAATACAATATTTGGAAAAATTGAATGTGATTAAGGCAATATTCCTAATAAAATAATTGTTTTCTTTTTACAATTTTTGTCTGAATAAAGCTATTTGAAGTAAAATATAAACACATAATTCATAAATGTGAGAAACGATCTAAGTTCAAATTTAAGAAGCTATAAATGAAATTTGACTTACTATAATGAAACACGTATGTTGTATGTTCTGTAAAAATAGTACGAAAAAATACAACCATTAACAGACAACCATTAAATTGAGAACATTACTGAAATGACATAAACCAACCGGAACTTTAAATACGAGTTTGGCCTTTTAATTTAATGAAGACTGAATTTCAGATTTTAAGTCAACAGAGTTAGATCTTTGTTCTCAATTTAATGTCTGTCCGTCAAATATATTTTTTCTTATTATAAAGCAAAACTCTATGTAAGAATGAACAAAAATATATAATATGAACAGCAAAACAGCCTATAATCCAGAAAAATATAATATAAATTTTATTAACAGTAGTTGGTACATGGCGTTACTTTACTCAATTTCTAACCTCGTCTAGAATCTAGAAGGATGAAAATTTTGACTTGCAAGCCGCACAGTATTATAGGCTGCTTTACTATTTATTGATTTCCTAACAGTCAGATATTGTCACTAATTAAAAATATAGACTAATATAAATGGGAAAATACGAAAGTAAAGAATATTTAAAATTTGCAAACTAATAGAAAAAACTTAAAAAATATTAATTTCTATGAAAATTAACAATACCCCGTTTTCATATGAGTTATAGGATTTCATTTTATGCGGAACAATGAAGTTGACAAAGCGTTTCCTGTTACCCTTGAAGCTTCAAGTTATGAATTTAAATTAAATGTTGTACGACATTAAAGCTTTATTGCTGAAAAACGAACTTGCTTTAATAAATTAAAATCTCGTGATGGTTCCACTGGCGTTTATAAATCCGTTAGTTTTTCACAGAATTTTATGAATAACTAAGTTGGAGGCAGATGTGAAATGTCACAGTTTCCTTTTCCTGTATTTTAAACGGTAATTATGGTTTTTTGTTCGTTATAGATTATTATGAGGAACCAAATTTCCATTTATAGTTCACTGCATTTTATAGTTTTGTATTTATAAGAAGTAGTAATATATTTTAATGTTATTTAATAATAATAATACATATTATTAAGAATGTAACAAAGTGGAGTAATTCTACGAACATTGCTATGAACTCAAAGTAACCTCCATGTTTCCTATTAGAATTTCTCCTGCAGTCTTGAGCATCTACACAATGCAGGAACATGTACCTAATTAAACTAAGTTCAAACAAATCTCAGATAAGTACGAGGCAATTGTGAAATTTAATTACGGTAAGGCGAACACAATTCCACGAGGAATCAATTGTCGAGTCTCAGCTGCAAGTCGATTCAAACTCGGTTACATTAATGCCCTGGCATTAACTTGCAATAATAATTCACAACTTACACCGCTAATTAATGCAAAATATTGGCCTTGTTGTCGAATGGACTATATTGCATTTAATGTGTAACGTTTGTAAAAGCACTTGAGTAGTCAGTCACCAGTGTTATTCAACTCCTTGTATATCAATACCTAGGAAATTAAAGTAGCACAAAACTAATTTCTGTTGTTCATCAGATAAACATTGAGTAATAATTTCTATGGTACCGATAGACAGAATCTATAAAACTGAAAAACCAGTGCATTTTTGACTGCGGTAATGTATGTTACTCCATTACAGTTATGTACAAATCTCAGTAGCAGAAACTCGGAAAAGCCTCGGGCATGTTTGCTAATAAACAGTGTTGTTCATAAGAAATTGAGGACTTACTCAAAGCCAGCATTTCCCCTTTATACCGACATAAAGAACGAGGATGCTGGAGGGAAAAGTAAGTGGGTCCTACAAAAAAGTTACAGGAAAGACTTTATCTCTCGGCAGATGGTCCCGTCGCCATCACAAGTGACTGAATAAAAATAAATGTGAGTTCTTAGGGCAGAAACACACTGGAACTGCGGATCTTAACCGACTAAATGGCTGCTGGGAGATTGCGCTAATAATACTAATCTGTTCCGTCTACTGGAGGCTTTCCACAAAATTTACAGCCACTAAAACGTTTTTGTTGGTAGGAAAGGTTAAATAGTAACTCTTTGGTTAATGGTTCGTTGGGTGATTTTCACAACCACAGTACTTACATCCCTCCTTATTTGTCACAAAGAATACGAGAGATCGACGTAGAAATAATGCTGTTCTATTTAAAAAAGAAATATTGGATAGACAGTAAATAAACCCACATGAAGGAAGCGGTGACAGTGTCTCTGAACTGGACTGTTTTGAGAGGTTCATCTGGTGTTTAATAGACTTCCTTATTATTCATATTATTGACTTAACCTCTTTTGAAATAACTAAGTTTTCTTTCTCCGTTCTCAATCTCAGGTTATATTCTACATGTTCATACAAAACAAAGAAACACCTGAAAATGTTTAATCTGAATTAAATTCGCTATTTTATTATCTAAGATATTAATTTGTAAAAATGACATACAGGCGTCAGAAAAATATAAATGAAATAATTTCTTAGAGGTCTTACAGCTTGAAGACTTATAACGACATGAACAATCACTGTCGGCAATTTTAGGCACCCCTTAATGAATGCATCAGCCAACACACCTTTCGTAAGGATGCCATATTTGGCATTTATGGGTTATGAAATGATATAGCTGATCCAATTAGGTCTGCATGCAAATATATAGTTTTTTTAATTTCAATTTTGTTTGTATAAATACCCATGAAATGCTGAATTTAACTTCCAAATTAATGAAAGCTACAACGAAATACCCAATTTATGAAATACTGCTGATACAGTGCAAACTGGAACACACTACGAAGGATTTTGAAGATGAAAGAAATAAAAAGTGAAAAAGAGACTTGCCCATAACCTCTACAGAAGTCAGTCAGCAGTAATTAGATTTGAAGAGCAAGAAAAGAAAACAGAAATTAGGAAAGTAACAAGACAAGTATGCAATCTGTCGCCCATACTCTTTGACTTATATACAGAACAGGCGATGAATACATTTAAAAAGGAATTTGGAAAAGGAATCATACTGACAGGAAAGACATAATACTCCCAAGGTTTTCCGATGATATTGTAGTATTAGGAGAATCAGAGGAATACTTGTAAATTATAATAAATGGCATGAACGTAGTCCTGGAGAAAGAGTTCAATAAGAGGATTTATAGAGGGAAAACCAAGGTAATGTAGTGTAGTATGGGAAACAGAGGAATAACAAAGGGTGTTAGACTGGGAAGGGATATTTTGACAGAAGTTAAGGTATTCTGCTACTTGGGAAGCGTAACAACTAGTGATGGTGGACGTATAGTAGACATAAAGAAGTAGTATAGTATAGTTTCCGCAAAAAAGAAGAATTTACGTACGGGCAATATAAGTGTGAATATTAGGAAATCATTGCTAAATATATTCGTATGGGGTGTGGCGTTATGTGGACGGTAGGAGTTGCAGAAGCCTTTGAAATGTGATGTTATGGAAGAAATCTGAAAATCAAATGGGTTTATAGAGTTAACTAACAAGGAAGTCCTATGAAGAATAAGAGAACAATATGGAGGACTTTTACCAAGAGAAGGTATGTCTTGAGACATGAGGGTCATGTCAAATTTACATAAGAGCGAAGTGTGTGGGGTAATAACTGAATAGGGAGGTAATGATGGAAAACACTTAACAGATTAGGGATGTGGTAGTTACGTAGAAATGATAATTTTGCTCAGAATAAGTCCGCACGGAGAGTTGGACAACTACAACAGCAGTTTTGGTTTCAACGAACAGACAGGTTTCAGTCCTCTATAAGGTAAACACTTACTTCAATTCTTAACCCATAATTAATTTCATTTTAATTTGCAAGGAAAATATATTAAATGAAAATAATTTTTGTCTTAAATAGGAAACGTGCTGTAACATTAACGAACAGTATTATTGAAATATTTTAGGACATTATTCAGTTCAAAAGACAGTTTCTGTTAGTATTATACCATTTGTGAATTTCTCATTTGCCTTTAAAATATAATTAAGATTATTTGTGTTTCATAAATTTCCTAATAGATTGCTTGATTTATATATTTTTTGGATCAAGCGTAATCCTTAGAAATAATACACATTCATGTTAATAGAAGTTTCTGCACTGTTTATCTGCACAAATTGAAATTTTATTATCTACGATTATGATACTAAACAAAATAATTAATTAATGAGAGGATATTAAAGTAATGACCGCAAAGTCTGGCTGTAACGAACATCGGGTTACAAACTGTATTTATGCACTTACTACAGGTCAGAAGGAAATGAAATTTATTTCCGTCAGACGTTTCCATTCTGATTTTGATGTGAATGCACAAAACAGTTTTAATTTCCTTCAACCCGTCATAGTGCATATTAAATGAGTTGTAGTGGGGAGAAGTTACATTTCCCTTCTGGATACTTTTCTGATGTAGTCACAGGAATTAAAATTCGTTGGACATGAGAAATTGCGTTCGAAATTTACAGTCTCCAAACGGTGGTGTCATTTTCTGCGCAAATGTGTTCACAAAGATACAAAATTACTTATCAATGTGTACGAGTATTTATTAAAAAACTGTAAAACACACATAGTTTAATACTTGAAATTTTAAATGTAAACGGGAATAAAAATATCACTGGAAACCGGGAATTCTTCTTCTTCTTCCAATGGCTTAACAGCCCTCTTGAGGACCTAGGCCTATCGAGGCGGCAGCGGACTGTCATCTGGCGTGACACATTCCGAATTTGATATGTGGTCAGTGTATCAATTCCCCAGCATTCTTAATCCCGGTCCTCGCGACCATGGAAACCGGGAATTAGGTGGTGAAAAAAAAACATGATAAGAATTTTTCTATTGTATGGGTTACAGGTGTTTCTATAATTAGCTACATTATTTGACTGTTAAGAATTAATAAGTAATAAATCCAAAATTTTTTGATTCATTACAATTCACCTGGTGGCGTTCCGAATTGAGGAACGAAAAGCCGGGTTAAACTAATGTTAATAAAGTTCACAATCCTTTTTTTTCTGAAGTACCGGTCGATTAACCACTTATAGTACTTTCTGCTTTGATTCCATGCCACGATATAGTGTAAGTCTTTCATAATTAATGTTAGTGGTTTCTTTTACATAATTATTTGCTCTACAATCGGCACAAATTTTCCTTAACCTATAAAATGAGAAACAATTTGAATCAACGTAAATCATACAGTATGAGTAATTAAAGGAATATTAATTTTCAAATGTACTTTTTTGGAAAAATGAAAAAGAATAGCTAAGTGCGTTTTATCGTACTGTTGTAAAATTGCCAGAGTCTAGACTCAATTGCAGCCTCAATTGCAGCCTAATAAAGCATATAGTTGATTTTAGAAGAAAGACAAGAATGGAAAAATGTTAACCGGACCAGGGAATCGATGCCAGGACCTCGCGATATCCAGCCGAATTAGTAGGTGAGTCTAGCTTAGGCTTAAGAGAATGGAGAGATGTTGAATCGGTCCTTGGACTTCGACTAAGATTATCTCAGTTGGAGGAACACACAGTTGACAACTTTCCATTCTTGTCTTTCTTCTAATTGTCAGAGTTTGTAAAAGAAGTCTGAATAATTTATTGAGGTGAAAGGGGCAAGAATTATAGAAGGATTAATAACTCCGTCACGTCAAAAACTTAGATTTATAAAATTCCACACACACGTTTCTATATAATTCGACCCAACTCGAGACTGGCTGAAACGTTGGTATTCTATGTTGTAATGACGCCAGTGTTTATGATCATAGAGCTTGTAAGGAGGGTTTAAATTTTCCGAAATTCAATCTAATGACGGAAAGTATTTATCACGTCATATATGTAATATTTACATAATTAATTCTTTTTCTTGTAAATATTGTCAATACTGAATAAATTTTCCTTTTATTTTTCCACTCTAAAACAGAAAGTGTAATGAAATGAACATTTTAAGTTTAAAATTGCCCTGATTGGTAATTCCAAACTTGCGAAACTACTTTATTTTACTTTAACCTTAGAATTTAGTAAAAAAATGCATTTGGAGAAGAATCTGCTACACTGAGTTTGGGCTTTACGTTAAACTGTGTCGCCCTGGGATTATGAGCCTACGAACATTTTGTGGTTGAATTTGCAGGAAATTAATGGAAATGTGATATTGTGATGAATTACTGGTCACGAACATTTCTTACGCGATTTTAGTGTCCCATTAAACCACTTTACGTTTAGCCTAAGGTATACTTCTCACACGAGTACATCACTTTAAATAGTTTAAGTGTTCCATATATTTTAAGTTACAAGTTTAACAGATCTCAATTATTTGAATTATTGACAGCATAGGTTTAATTAGCCCATGTAATAAGAACGTTTGTCACGAGGTGGATACTTGAGTTGGAAGTAGTTTGAGAATGTCTCGTACAGAAGCAGCTAGCGTGCGCGATGAAATTAGTTTTGTTGAGTTTAAGGCAGCTGTCGTCGTTGTTATCGCGTGTAAGGAAGCTTTATCTTGTCCGAGTAAAACTACAAACTGAGCTTGCATATTAGCTTGTGCAAGGCTTTCACGGGATCCTGCTGTACTCAAAGAGGGTTCTGATTTACTGTGAGTGTAAAATGGTATGGTATTCGATTTCATCAGATTGTACGTATTTTATGCCATTTCGTAGTCTCATCTGAGTTTATCACGCAAAAGCGCTGTTGTTTCGTCACGATAAAAACCCTATGACAAAAATTATTGAATATAGAAAGCTAATTATATTCTAAGTTCATGTTTTAAAAACAAATTAGTTTTCATCACCTACATCATGTTAGATAACTCGACTTCGTGAATTGTTTTCCATTGCGTTTAATTAATAATTTGTAAATTGAATCATAATCAGAAAATTCAAAACAAAATATTAAAGATCAATAAAGGACTTAAAAAATGACATCATTCTCTTAACTATACATTCATAATAAAACGGGATCTCCGCTTTGAACGCAACCCGCGGTACAGCGTGTTACACGCACGTTAATGCGATTTTTATTTGGCGTGAAGTATGCCATAATTTTAGTATTTCGCAGCTATATCACTGATTTACATATTGTATACTTATTCCCGGATCGATGGGATTATAAATATAACGCCGATGACGTCATAATGCGTCACGTACCCCAAGTAAAATCTCTAATCTCTTTGCAACCAAATAAACTACTGTGCTACCAAATGAATAGAGTTCACTTAATTTTTTACAAATATATTAAACAAGGTTGAATGAACAAACACAATCGACACACTATACAAATCAAACGGTTTTACTCTTAGTGAAGTGGTTGTTATTAAATATTCAGTTATAGGATTCCCAACAAAAGTATTTCCTTCAATCTCTGCAGTTTAAAACTCGTCTCTCTCCATATATTTTTGTTTAAAATCAGATAAGCTTCGTTACATTATCCGCTAGAGACGGTAAACCACCTCGCCAAAGGGGATATATTTATTCCTCCGTCTTAGGCAAATATATGCTTCCTTTGTAGTCATACAACCAGTTAATGCACCATTTTTAGTTTCCAAATTGGAATATTCTATTAACTTCTTATTTATCATTTTAAAGAAATACGTCCTAAATACCCATAAGAGCCTCCGTTAATTTCGAAAGTTCCAACATTATAACTCTCAACCAACTGTTTAAGACCACTATACGGAGGTAGAATATTTTTTTTCCGAAAATGGCTGTCTTCATTTAAAGACACGTTTGTTGTAACATTTATCAGAAATATGGTTACACTATTTTTCTCTGTAGAAGTAAAAGGTTTTACTGTACCTAAAATCGACAACAGAAGTTAAGTTAATCGTATCTCTGAAAATGAAAAAATGTTAAACAATAGTGATATGTCAGTAAGTAAACGCGTCATTAAGTTCATTAATTAAATAAATATAATTGATCACGTAAGAAACACTTGAACGTTACTCTTGATATGTTATTTTCTCTTCTAGGAACAAACATATTTTTAAAATTCACGTGTTATCCCGGTTACTAGAGTTGTGACTACCTAGATATAAATTTAAATTATAACATTATAATAATATATATGTTATGAAACCTAACAAATATTTATTACAATTTTTATCTTACGAGGATAAATAAATTAGATATTAAACATAATAAAAATATATTGTCTATAATGGACGCCTTCTTATAGAAAGATTTTTATACAACACTCTGACATGAGTCTATGTACCCAAAACTAAGTATTTTCATCTCATTTGCAAGATGCATTGGAAAATGGGTAATAGAATTTTTTCGTGATTTATGTAATCCTCAAGAATAATATTTGAACCACTGTAGTAAATGTATAGTTATAATATTTTAATAAAGGAAAAAGAACAGAAAGGAATTTAATACATTAACAAGGATGCAAGTATATGTTTCAAAACAAAACCTGTGAAATAAGACTGGTCTGATGCAACCCTCGATGCTAACCTATCTTGCGCATGCCTTTTCACCTCCTCATAACTAGCACATCCTACATCCTCCCTTATCTGTTTCTACAAAAAATATAATATTTATATGACTGCTTATGACTCCGATTATATTGGATATCCATAAATGTAAAATCGGTCTCAAATTTTTAATTCATTAATAAATAATATTTGTTAATATCCTTAAATTTTCTCTTCATTGATAAACTAACACCTAGAATAGTAAAAGTGTTCTAAAACAACGGGATTAATTAAGTAAAATTTGGGTTTACTCTAAAAAAATTACTTAAAAAACTAAAATATCATATGCCAATAAAAGAAGAAACATTTTTAATTCAATTCATAAAGTAGAATTTGAAAAAAATATATAGAAGACTATTAACAATGTGGGCTAAATATATAGTAAAACCAGTTGCGGTTTGTCAAAACATTTTTGAAATAATAAACATAAAATGGATTTTGACAATGTTAGAATACTAAATGAAACTTTAGATCAAAGAGAAAGTGAAATGAAACAACGGACTTGAGATAGTTTTAAATCTCGAAATGTATCGTGATCCAAAAACCAATTTTTCAATTTATTGGCGAATAATTCCAATTGAACTTGCAGTGACATAAATTTTGATAGACGTGTCATATGAATAATAGGGAGCACTTTCTAGACAATCCAAATTTATAAATATAAAAACAACGTAGGTGAGGTCGGATTCTAGAACTGTTCTCGGTCTTTAGGGACGTTGTATGCAACGTTACTGTCAGTGTCGGTTACTCTTGATGAAAATCATGACTCTACTCGAAAAACTTCAGAGACAAAATTGTAGGCGTGTATAGTAGATTTTGAATAATTTTTATTTATAATTTTTTTATGTAAATTTATATTTTAATTTGAAATATACTGTGTTTTAAGAAATAAAGTGTAACGATGTTAATACATATTATTACTTAACTAATCAAAAACTCCAGACTAATTTAAAAACCTAGGGGTATGATATTACAATGTAATAGAACGTGCTTAAAATATGGCGCTAAATCAATCTTTTAACATTCACCATAGAAATGTACTACAAAGAAGTCAACACATGTATTCATGAATTTATAAATCACGTTAGTTGAATAATGTTAAAAACTATTATAAATCGTGAAAATATTCGATTAAAGGAATAAATAAAGGAAAAAAATTAAGGGAATATATAAAATTATATTAATAGTTGTATGAGTACTCATCCAAAGGTTTTATACCTGTTTGTCTTTCCTCTCTAAACGTAGATTGTGTTTTTAATGAATTTCGAACAAACAAAAGTTACATTGATAGATTTGCATATAGTGAATGAAATTCCCAAAAGTAATACTTCGAACTAATAGTAGGATGAGGGTCGTTGAAAACTTGAATAAATTGTAGTCCGTGCTGTGTCCTGTTTTCCGCTGCTTGAGGCAGGGTTTATTACAGGGCTGTAGTGCGACTGCTTGCGTTCTGCTTATTTATTGCTTGCGCTTGCAATCTCAGCCACGAAGCGGCTCGTGTAAAGTATGGCTCCACTTTACTTCTTTCATGGCTAAAATTTCGATTTAGCCTCTTCCTTTGGTAGTTTGCTTGGTTTTAGAAATCACTCCAAAGTGGCTGTATTATTGCCGTATAAAAAATTCTCCCCAACCCTTGGACATATATTAAATTTACGTTAACGTGTGTGTAATTTTTCATTGTCACGAATATTTACATGTCGCATTGTTACCATTAAATCCATTTACTGCCTCAATGCCACACCGTTCCTTTCTATTCGTTTTTACTGTGAGCTGGTTCCATCAAATTATTATTCACTTCATACGTTCCATGCGCCTGCCCCCTTAGTCGCTAAGTTAAATTGCATTATTTTTCCATCACGTTCATTATAAATCTTCCCTTCATCGCGAAACAATATTTGCACACTATCATTTTCATTGCTATTTTTATCACCAACAACAACCACACAAATCGTTACATAAATCACGATTATTTTCGTGAAACCGTTAATTAAAAGACTACGAGGCAACTATAAAATTGTATTTGTTAATTTTATTATGAATACTATTTACACTTCATTTATTTTCATTTATACATACGGCTGCCTGAAGGAGTATTTAGCACTGCTTTTGACAAAAACGTTAATTTTTGGCGTTTTATTCATTATATTATCCTTATTATATATTTATGTATAGGTTATCAACTTAAGAATGAAAATTACTTATTATGTAATAAACCTTTCAGGTATCCGTGAAGTCGTGGCATCTATTTAAATTAGTTTTATTGTAGTTATTAGGTATTTGAGCTTATTTTCCGATTTAGTATATCCCTTGTAAATTCTATAAACTCTTCGTAACTTACACTATCTACCGTATTACTGCAACATAAAATTTGGTTTATTGTATGATACCCTTAGAAAAATATTAATTAGTGAACGGAAATAGAACAAACCAAGTAATGCGGTAATGCCATTACAAGAAATGATGGTAGCTTAGGCACACAGGAAATGAATGGAAAGAACGAAGTAAATAGACAGATATTTGTTACAAAAAATGTAGATAAGTGAAGATGTTTCGAAGAATGAAGACTTTTAAAGAGGAACCTGAAAAAGTGCTATAGAGTTTGGATTGAAAAATGGATTGATACTAGAGTAGGAGATTAAATATCACATAAGAGGTAAGGAACGCGATAAATTTTATTGTAACAATGATCGACTGTGTGGCAATAGATTATAAATCAGCTGGATAACGTAATTCCACGAAGCCAACAAACATTCATATGGTTGGGAGTTATTTGCGAGGGATGCTTTGAATGGAGTACCGTTTTAATATTTACCACTGAAGCACTGAATTTGCAAATTAGAGCGAGCGCGATCACACGCGCCATTCCTTCGGAAACCAAACGCTGCTGTGAAGCATCGTCACATTGTTTTCTCCTTTATTCAAGTGTTTCGAAATACTTAAAACAACTGAACGACCCACTAACTGTGAAAACAGATGAGTGTGTTTGTTACTTTATTCCGTGGAATGTTACGCCAGCAATCATTCATTGGAAATCCTGTGAAATGTATGGAATGGAAGCAATAAGATATGGAATGTTGAAGAAGTTGATTAGAAAGCTTAAGTACCCACTCGCAAGTACATATGCTCTATTTTCTGGGCCACACGAGGCATTTAGTTGATGAACACTAAGCCATGAATGCTACAATCAACGAAGAAGTTTATTGGAATGCAACACGAACTCTCCGAACTGCAATAAAAAAAGGTGTGAAATGCTTTCACGGGGGGTATTTTGATTCAAGACTAGTGCCGGTCACACCGTCAGAGTTCGCATAATTTGGCCGAGAAACATTCGGCCACTCTGCCAACAGTCCGGATTTGGCGTTTTTTTAATGATTTTCTGCTTTTGAAGAAATTACTTGGTGGTAAATATTTCAACAAGGATGAAAATTTCAACAAGGATGAAAATTTGAAACAAGCATTGTGTTTCATCTTTCTTTGACGAAGGGATACAAACACTGGATTCCCGTAACGTCTAGTGCCTGACGAACGACGGTGACTGAACGGAGGAGTAGTGTGAGGTGTAAGGTAACAATTGACAATGAAATAACTGGAAGATAATTTTATGTTGTTTTTAAATCATAATTTAATCAACACACAATGATTTATTAAAGTTTAATTTATTTTGCAGTACATTAAGGTTTAGGAAATTTCTTTATCCTTATTTAAATTACTAGAAGCGATAACAACGCAGCTCTTGGAGAGTTTATTTATTTGCCTTTGATCTCATAATAATAATTGAAAAAGGCTCAGTTTCAATTTCTTTTACGTTGTGCATAAATGTCTGTAAGTTCTATATATTTGTTAGTTCAATTCTGCCAATACCCAATTCAGCGTTTCAGGAGTGATGACTGCAGTTTCGCGAGTCTTTGAAGTGTTGTAGAAGAAGTGAAACCTAACCACCATCCTTTATGTAACCCCACAAGGAAAGGTTTCAAGGTATCATGCCAGCAATGGAGTAGCGCCAGGTTAACACGCAGTACGGCCTATCCAGCGTGTAGCAACGTGTCATGTCGTACACAATAGTGGAAATGTGGAAGTTTAAATCACTAATACCCTGCCGGCAGTTTTCCAAACTAACTTTCCATTAACGCGTTAAATAGCTTTGCATGAGTCTCAATTACGTACTATATCATTTTCTGTTTTGTTTAGACATTAATGTATGCCGGCAATTTGAAAATTTTCATACTTTGTGATTACCACGTACATTTTATTAGGGATTATGTGTTATTGTCTACAGATTAATTTTTTCTCCTGAAATTATAACCTAAATTTAATAAAGATTGAGAATTTAATTTAATTAGTAAAAAATAATAATAAAATTAAGAGAAATTGAAACGTCTGTTAATTGTATACCAACAAGATTCAGAAGTAGGTAATACATAATATTAGTTTATCTCTCAACTTTGTTTTTATCATTATTTCCTATTTTCTTGTCCAATTCATACATTAAGTTTTTGGATTTACATTAAATCATGTTTTATATTTAAACTTAAATTTATGTTACTTGACGCGCGTATTTATTTTATTTTATTTTTTCATAAGTATTTTTTTATTTACGGATATATAAATACTTATAAAGCATGTTATGTATTTATTACACATTTTTATCGTCTTATCAATAGTCTATTAATGGGATTAATAGAAAAAGTTTAATGGTTTATAGTGAACCATAATTTTGTCACGTAATCTAAATTTTTTACATTGATTAAATCTGTATATGAGCTGAATTGTCGCTTCCCCCATGCCAACATTATTTCAGCATTTCTGTATGTTTACAATATATATCTGTCGCTGTATTTGTTGATATATAATATTATTGAACACGTATGATTTGAGTTCAAATAATGGAAGAATATAGTAAATTTTACAATATGTAAATGGTCTTATTTCTAGAATGCGAAATATAGTAGAATTTGAGTTTTTAGTGAAAGATTCTCATGCACGTTAGGTGAAGCACTGTGAACCAATAAAGTACTGCATACTTTTTGGTGAAAAGTTTATTATTATTTTTAATAACACGTATATGAAATATATAACTAAGACCACTTCTTCATTAATATTTCATAAAAGAAGGTAGTGGGCGTCCTGGATGAAAAGAGGATTTGCAGGAAAGGTCAAGAAGAAAACGAACGGGATTAGCTTTACATAAGTGGCCACGAAATTAGGGAAGGAACTACCGAAGAAAGGCAGACCATTACGTTGGTTCAAGTTGAAGCCCAATAACTGCTGATCTTCCGTGTTATGTAAATGAATAAAATTGTTATAAAGGCATAGGAATTGCAAAAAAAATTTCATTCATCGTTGCTTGATCGTTAAAGGAAAGCTGAATTTATTCTCCGAGTTAGCATTATTTTACATTGAAAACGCGTAGTTAGTGGAAAAAAACTAAAACTAATGTTCATACTGGAAATGAGGTATGTAAAGAAACCAGCTGATCTGAAATCTTTGGAGGACGCAGACATACTGGATTGATAAGAAAAATGATTTTGGTGTCTAGAACATGTAATTAACTTAAACAAGCAACTATTCATATAGTTGACACTTATTGTTTAACACTTTTTTGTTAAATTATGAAAAATTAAAAAACACTTCATAAAATGAATAAAACACTACTTAATTAACTTAATATAATATCAATATAAGTTAAAACAATAAAATTAGATTTTTTGAATATTTTAAAAAGAAACTTACAAATTTCCCGATCTGCCCCACCCCCGGGGCAGAACGGAACAGAATTTTTTTTATAATTACAATTAAGACAAAAGAATTAAATTTAATGATAAAAAATCTTAACACCTTTTGTGTTTATTTTTCATATCAATTTATTCTCCGTAAAGAGTTGTTTTGCATCTGCACAACTTTTGTTAGGATTTCCTACCTTTTTTATGTTTCTTTGCTTTCTTAATCTAATATTTGTGGGCATAGAATCATATAACTCTCTTTTATAAGGTGAGCCTGCCAGTTTTTCCTTCTTTTTCTTGAGGAGCACATTGTATTATGCCTTGTATATTAGGATCCCGTTCTATCCCGCAGTTTAAGGTTTTCACCAAGTTTTAATACAAGCAGATGGAAACATTATACGTAACTTATATGTAGATAAAGACACCTAGTCTTTGAATATATACCATTAAAGAGTTTAAAGTGAGGAGTTTTTATAGCTTACCTTCTTTCTAAATTCTGAAAAAATTATAAATTTACAGATCTAAGACGCCAAAACAAGATTAAACTCAAAAGGTGCAATCAGAAGTCGGGTGCCGGGATTTCTGCCTTGACCTGTTACAATGTTCTACCCCTATTTACATCAGCACTATCCATTAATAAAACATTGGGTACCCCGTTCAGTCCCATGTTCCTCTACCAAGAAAATATATTTTTTAAACGTCTTAAGCGTCTTGTTCCCCATTTATTTCCCTGTAAATTACACAGTCATCTGCAAAGTCGGACTTTAGAATTTATATTATTAGGCAAATCATTAATAAAAATGAGAAACAATTGCCCCATTATTGTTTCTCATTTTTATTAATGTTTTGCCTAATAATAAAAATTCTAAGGTCCGACATTTTGCAGATAACTGTGTAATTTACAGGGAAATAAATGGGGAACAAGACGCAGCTGCTCTCAAAACTGACTTAAATACTCTAAGTACATGGGCTAAGCGAAATAAGATCAAAATCAACAATAGTAAAAGTAAGGCTATTAGTTTTACTAAAATGCGCGTTCAATATGCCTCGATATATAAAATAGATGGGGAAACAATGATAGAGGAGACAAACTGTAAATACCTAGGCATTTATTTTAACAGTGAGCTGGGGCAGGTAAACTATGCTGCAAGGAAAGCGTGGAACACCTTGCACTTTGTCATGAGAACACTCAAGGAGGGATATGAGAAATCTAAAGAGTTGGCATATTTGTCATTAGTACGCCCACTTATGGAATATGGTGCAGCGTGCTGGGATCCGTACAGGATAGGTCAAATAGAATCCTTACAAAGGGCGCAAAGAAGGGCCGCAAAATTCGTACAAATAGAACCTGGGTATGGGAACGAAACGGTGAACTGACTAGGGTGGGATACGCTACAGACAAGAAGAGAAAGAGCTAGGCTACACATTTTCTACAGAGCTTTTGCAGGTCAAAAATCTTGGCAGGGGATCAGAGATAGAATGAAAGAATCGACTCGGAACGGGAGGGGTGATCACCTGTTTAAATTACAAGCAAGGCACCAAAAAACAGACGTTGGAAAATACTCATTCCTAAATAGGACAATTAATGACTGGAACAATCTGCCTGCAGGAGTGTTAGGGACTTCCTCTAACAGAAAGAAAATTTCGACTCAATATAAGTTTAGTGTAGTGTAGTGTAGGGTAGTGAAGTGATCAGTGCTGCGAAATCTCTAAAAATATAGTACACTGAAATATATTTCCAGTTTTTTGTTTTGTTTCTTTTTTTAGGCAAAAACAAAAATATTCTTTTTTTAAAAAAAACTCATTTCTAATAATATGATTTCACACTTATTTATTTATATTTAATATAATTATTCATTCAACAATAGGTTAAATATGGTCATTACGACCAGTTTATTAATTATTGTTTAAGTTCTATGTATCTGCCATCGGGCATCTGCCCATTTGTAGATTTTATAAATACATATTTGTTTGACTTTGAGGAAGTTACGCCCAAGCTCAGAGAAATTAGCAGTGAGGATGAAATTTAAGCAATTTATTGCTGTTATTAAATTGTAACTTATTAGTATGTGAATTAACTTTTTCCATACGTCCTCGATTTATTCGTAGATTTAGTTATTACGTAAGCTTTGGGATCTAAAAACCCACAGTGTCCATAGACTCGTCTCGTTTTATGATGTCGTATAACAAAGTCTATGCTGAATATATAGGGGTAAAATACTTTTTGAAATATCAGACGTTTCGAAATATCTTAAGGGTGTTATGATACATGGAATTTATTATATTTTATTAATTGATCCACTGGATCTCCTTTTACTCATTTCGATATAATTATTAAATACAAGCTTCATCCATATAATGTTACAATACATACTTGTTGAAAATTGAAGAAAATGTAACTGATAAAAATTATTTAAAATGGTTTGTGAATTTAATACACTTCAGTAATTTGATACTCGATTGTCCCCAGTCTCTGTAACGGCGTATTAAGGAGAGTCTAGGAAGCACTTGATATAATTTATCCACAAAAGGCAAAGAACACTTCTGAACATGAGAGGACGATAACGCCTCTACGTGGCAGGGACAGGAATTCTCTGGGAACGGGCAGATGGACAATGGCCGGACCAGAGATAGCGCTCATCACGGTTCCTTTACAAATCTCGGCTCCGTTTGTTGTAGCCGGAAACTTACCTAAAGTTCGAGTTGTTCTGCAATTTCAATTCTAAATAAAACGACAAAATACAGTCAAAATTTAATTTAATGTATTTCCGGTTATGCTAGGACTTTGTTGTACTGAATTCAGTAACTATCGGTTTGAAATGCATCTAAGATTATTTAAAAATACAAATATCAATTTAATAATTACAGGCACTTTAATCTTAAATATTGTATTACAAGTACATTGCATTGCTGTTGTGGTATTCAGTTCTTAGAGTGGTCTGATGATACCCTCTATACTAACCTATTTTTGCGCAAGCCTGTTCATTCCCGCATAGCTACTACATCCCACATCCTCTTTAATATGCTTGCATATTATATTTAAATGGGCCTTCCTGTCGTTTAGCTAACATAACATTATTAACGTAGCATAATTTTTCTCTCTTCCTTTACACTCTCAGGCTAATGGTCCTTTCTGAAACTAATCCACTTCTCCCAAGTTATTACCTTCTGGCGCAGAAGGACTCCTCCCTAATTTTATTCACATCACTTTGGTTTTAAACGATTGAAATTCTGCAAGAATGTACTAACTCATAGACAGACAGGCGGTGGGAATTCTCCGGGGTTGAGTGCCGCGTGGAAAAAGTATCTGACTACAGTTTCAGAAGATTAGGCTTTTTTTCCTGAAGGGATTACCCTTTCAAATTTCCCAAGGACACCCTTCCTGCGTCATCAAAAATAATACTGCGCTTTACGGAGGAATTATAAAGATTGGTCATCACACGTCACGTGAAGTGGCGCTTTTCCGTGAAGAAGGGGAAAATAAGAGTTTAGCTGGGAAATGAGATCATGAAAAATGAGCAGAGTTGTTCAAGACGTTGAAAGTCCAAGGAAGCAGAAGGCAGTCAGTGTTGCTTGGAGGTTGAAAGGAACAAGAAGCAGGGGAGGAAGGAGAGAAGAAGAAAGATTAATTAATACGCCAGCGTTGATCGGGAGTTTAAAGAGGGCGAGCAAGGAAAACCAGAACTTAGGACTTGCTTGTAAGTTGAAAGGTAGTGGTAGTAACTGTGCGTTTGAGTGAAGAAGGAGGAAAACTGGGTTCCGGAATTGTTGAGAAAATGTCACCAACCTTCACGTTGTTATTCCAATAATTAACCCAGAGAAACCCTTTAAAATTTAAACAATCATCCCCTTTAACAAATAAATAGTGCGCAAAACCCTCTAAAGAATTTTTTTATATAAATAATTTTTTTAAAATCACAAATAATTTGTTAAAATAATTTAAAAATAATTAACCCCCTTCCTATATCATTACAACCTATCACTCTAGTCGGGCCGGACCACTGTAATAAGAGAATTATTTCACCAATTCTCATGTGCGCATTCCTACAGCAAAGAGAAGAAAGTACCGAAAACTAATCTGGAAGGAGAATATTGTAAAGAAGGGAAGACAATGGACCCTAAATTCAGATAATTTTACTGGCTCTTTCTTCATTAATAAAAAAATTCCCTGAGAGACAAATTACTTGTCTACAAAACGATCTTTAAACACATATGGACCTATGGGCTCCAACTGTGGGGCAGTGAGAAACAAACATCTCTGAATATACTACAAATGATCAAGTCCAAAGTACTAAGGTCAATTACAGGCGCTCCATGGTATGTCAGTAGACATACTCTTTACAAAGATCTCACGATTTTATAAGAGACGAAATATAATGAATATCTGACAACTAAAACAGGAAATTCACTGACCATAAAAGTAAACTCGTAGAAGAGTTATATACTACTGGTTCTACACCCCGACGAGTATGACCGAAAGATTTCCGCATAGATTAAATGACAAATTATGAAAAAAGGGAGAAATATTAATGGATGTTTCCCCTACACTTTAGAAAAGTAGAGAAAACTTACTAATACTCTTTATATATATGTAAATTCTAAGACTATATTTGAATAATAATGACACCACTCATAGTTGCTTAAAAAGTTTCGTGTCCCATATCAAATATTTTAAATACATTGTCTATTCATTTTACAATATTATATGTAAATTTAAAAAATACGAGAGCACAAGAACTTACTTGATTTATTTGCTATGCACCTTCATAATCACAGGTTAGGTAAAAAAGTAATGGCGCGTTTATACCAACAGCAAATTATTTCCGTTTGGTTGTATAGTACTATTTATTAAAATTTAATTAGTAAATTCTAGTTATTGACAGGGTGCTTAACAATGCAGAAAACAATTCTGTCTGCCGTCGGGAAATTATTTAAATGTCGAATAATGAAAAGATGCATACAATTAAACGCTGCTCAGGAAAACATCATTCCTCATAAATACTTGATTATGGAATAATCACTTAAAATAAACGAGTGACTGAGTTTGTTCCCCGGAAATGTTTTCTTGAAAAATAAGCGCGAAATTCTCTTTTAAATTCACACACTACGAGCCGCATTCGTAAAACGGTAAGAGGAAGTTTTTTGCTTTGTTTTTATTCGGTCAGGGGAAGCAAAAATAACGTCAAAGCAACTTTGTAAACCCGAGCCTTTGAAGTTGTGGACGATCGTGTTTAATGCGGTACTGCTATCCCTATCTGCAGTTTGATAACTTTGCACCGATGCTCCTGCCGCGGAAAAAAATACAACTTAGCTAACTTGAGACTACATTAGCTCTTCTATATTAAAACTGAAACGTTTCAAAAGTAGACAGATAAATTTTTGTAAGCCTGAATATTGGACTTCTCTTTTCCATTTGGGTTTGGAATTGTAAAATTACATTTTCAAGCCAGAAATGCAGTCACAATCAAAAGTGAAGTTACGGAACAAACAATTCGTCATTTAGTTTGAAACCCCGCGATATGTTTTCTTCTACAAAACATGTACGTCTAAATAAAAAATACGGGATGGTATTAAAAAGAATCGTGAATTATAGATGACGTATTTCATGGAAACTATTGAGATGAGAAAGTTAGAGTAACCACGCCAAGAACTTGGAGAAGTTTTTATGTTTAAATTTTTTTAATTAAGTGTATTAATTCTCTTTGTTGTCTCAATTGCGATATGAATTATATTGGATGTTATTACAGCGATCAAATGATACAATTATTTAAATACAGCCAGTAATTAAATGTAATATATTCGTATCGTAACACATCACTTGATATAAATTTATTAATTTAGGGTTTCGGTAGTTTATTTACTCTCTGCGAATGAAATAATTTAGAGAGTAAAATTTCTCTTACTTAATTAAATAATTAATGATATTGTACAGATTTTATTCTAAAAATTTGATTCGTAACAACGTTTCGGTATATTTTTATGCCTTCTTCAGGTTTTTCCTACAACAGTATCAAAACATAAAAATAGAATCACATCTGAAGTCCAACAATAGTGATCGAGATTCGAGGCAACACGTAACGTCTTTTCCACAAGTAGTTACAGCCAAACTGAATGTTAGCCTGGAATCTAATAGCATTTAAGTTAATAAAATTAATTTTCATGAGTTATTTTTATTTTTAACAATACACCTATTAATCAAATTGCTACGTATTAAGCCCGGATTACAAGTACCGAGTGCTGGGACGAGTCAACTCGCTACCGAGTACTCGGAGGAGTGATATTGTGGTGAGTGGTGATTACACGCGCAATGACGGTGCACGAGTCAGGACATTTTCAGATTATAGCTGTAACTCGTTAAATTCCAGTTTCTTCAGCCATTTTACTTTTGATTCATAAAATGAATTTCATTCTCTTCCAGATTTCTTCAACTTTCCTCTTTTCTTCATTGTGTGGCTCTTAAATTAAAAATTTTATTTTTCACTTAAAGCATACCTAGACCGAGTAGAGGGCGCTGGGTTGAGAGGAACCGGGTTTTGAAATAGATAGAAACCGTCTGGTGGTTTAAGGGGGGTTCACTCGGCCGAGTGTTCTGAAATATCTTCTATCCATTGTCTTGGCTGAGTCACTCCGTCGCTTCTCATTGACTGTCCATATTACATCAGCCGAACGCCATGTCTCGGACCAGTACTTGTAATGCGGGCTTCAATATTGAGTAAAAGCATGGAAAAGTTAACCTTTAATCTGAAGTGTGTATATAACTTCAGTTAATACTACTTCAGTGAATATCGTCTTTGTGAACTGGCAATTCAAACGTACCACTTACGCGAATTGTTATTAATTCAAACACGATGCAGCTGTCAGTAACCAATAATTTAAACTAAATAATTATTCTGACATATGATAAATGATCAATTAGCCTTTTGTCAGTATCTTTATAATTTAAATATGAAATTTTTCGACTTTCGTCTCTCATTTGAGACTTCTTCAGGTACTAAACAAATTTACAAATTGAGTAATACGTTATAATTTTTTTAAAAATAATATATATGGTGTTTACAATTACAAAATTTAGCAGTACATGGAAAAAATTATCTAATGAAAGGTACCACACCAATAATATATTCAAAGGTAAGCAAATTCTCTTACTTATCCCACAAAATATTTTTTACAAGTATATCAAGATCAGATTAGACAATATTAAGTATAAAAGTAGAGACTTACAATGCATTAAGGATACTAACAATAAAATTGATAATTTCATAATATTATCTTACACAGCTTGCTTACAACACAAATTAATACAAGAATTAAAAATTTGATATTAAGATTATTTTCAAAAGCAATAATAATTTGAATTTTGTGAAAAACGTTAAAGATAAAATTGAAACTTAAGATAAACATAATGTTGTATATAAAATTAATTGTTGAGACTGTCAAGCAACATATGTAGGGCAGATAAAAATATCGTTAAAAATGTGTATTTCGGAGCACTTGAAGAATATGAAAAGCAGTTCCCAAAATCATTCTGTTTTATCTAGGCACATAATAACGAATAACCAACAAATTTATTGGAACCATGTCGAAATTCTGGACTAAGAACAAAATTATTTCTCGAGAATAATGAGCGATATCCTCCACATTCGGAAAAACATTAATTGTATCAACGTTACCAATAACTTAAATTACATTTATGACTCTTTATTGCTGTAGTCCATTGTTGGTTTGAATATGTAACGGAACTTAACTCCTTGCGGCACTTGCTTGCATTTCCGCCGAAGGAGTCATAGAGTCAGGTTCCATGTACAGCTAAATTTTGTAAGTGTAAAAACTATGTATTTCACTTCAAAAAAAATCGTAACATATTACTCAATGTAATCAATTTGTAAATTTTTTAGTACCTTAAGAAGTCTCAAATGAGGGGCAAAACGTCGTAATATTTCGTATTTATAGTATAAAAATACTGACAAAGAGACTAATTAAACCATTTAATAATTTAAATTGTTTACACCTTCCTCGAAACTCTCATTCTTGAATTGAAATTGTTGTACGTTAGAAAGAATACCTAAATATGAAAATGAGCTGTGGTCAATAATTTTCAAATATTTCTGTTCCAACCGTTTACTTGCTTTACATTATTAAAAATTTACAATATTTCACCTTTTTAATTAAAATGAAATGCAAATTCATTCTTGGCTTAAATTAATTCCAATCAATGAAAGAGGAATGATGGCTATTATTCTCATATAATGTTTTACCTTTCCCTCTGTGGAACTTTAACATCGTAAGAAGCAACCTATGTTTGGACAATGCCAAAATTTAAAATTCAGACCTACCAAGTTTGGGTTTATTCGGTGGTTGGGTCTAAACTCCGGATAGGAATTTATTCCGTACGTCAAGTGCTTAACAAAGAACCCGGCTTCCCTTACATTCTTTAGGCGAGCTCTTCGTGTTTGAGAGGGCTAGTCACGTTCAATCGATCCCCACTTCAAAAGCAGGCCCAAGGCTCTTTGCTTACAATACAGGCCGATGCCTGGAGATGAGGCTAATTTCAGTCTCATATATCTTCAAAAGAATATACTGGAAACGTTAAGTACACCATGATGATGTCGGCCGGGATAGATAAAGTTTCATGGACATCAGATGGCACGAAGTAGTCGACCAAATTGGACAAAATGTAGGTTAATATTCCCCTTTTAACAGTCAAGTGGAAAGTATTCTCCTGCGAAAGTAAAATTGTAAGTATATACCAGGAACTGGTGAAGTAGATTGTAAATTGATGGGGAATCAGTCTTTGCCAAAGCCTTTGATGTAGTTCCACGAGATATCGTAACAAATATTGACAAAGTAGTAGAACGCTGGATGGAGAAACGTTGACGTGGCAGAAGTTAGAATTGGAGAACAAATTCTGGATCTATGGATTGTTACGTCGAGAGTCCCTTAAGGCTCAGTGATCGGACCGTTACTCTCTTTAATATGGATAATCGATCTAGAGGCAGGTGGATTACGGTCAATTAAATTTATAGAACGATAATGAACAGTCGAGATATGGCTACATGAAGTTCTACTTAGGGTCGCGTTGAAGGAAATTAAATTAAAATTAATGAAAAGAAAACAGCTCAATATCGTTTATAAGAAAACTTCTGAGAAATGAGACGATTAGGTATTATTTCCATGGGCGACGAGCTGAAAATATCCAGGGATATTCTTCAACAATACGCATAATCTTGCGTGGGATGAACATGTTAATTTCACGACCCCGGAAATACTGTTACTTTGACATTCCATAACGAGGAATCTAAAAATGGGGAGCTTAAAATCCAATCAAATGGCATACTTTACTGAGACTAATTCTCAAAAACTCGAGCGGATTGTTGTGATCCTTACCAAAAATAACCAAACAAAATCGTCGGAGATAATTCGACAGGGAGCAACTAATTATTTAAAAAAATTGTTAAAAGTCGTACCAACAGCTAAACTCATTAGCGATTGTACACAAACAAGAATTCGAACCCGGGACCTCTGTGGTGCGAGGTAGAGATGTTAATCACTGCACCACAGCAGATATCTAAATTTGTAAGAGTAGGGAAGGTATGACGGCAAAGAAGGGTTAGAAAAAGCTGCGCATGCTAATCAAAGATTGTGTAGGGCAAAAGCCATTCATTCAAAGCAGTTCCAAAATCAAAAATCCCTGTTATATTGATAGGAGGAACCATCAATTTCAAATAAAATGTCAGGTACATAAACAGGCATGGAAAAATTTTCATTAAAAATTGACGATCAAATACTGGAATAATTTACCCGTGTGAGTGATTGGAGAAAGTCTTTTTAAAGATAATAAATATATATTGAATCTTAAAACAACGTAAAAATGAAGTGTTTTTCAATAGAATTAAATAGTAATTCATATTGTCAAGGAATAAAGATTTACTGTAACTGATTTTGAATTTGAAAGTGACTTAATTAAATATCCTAGTATTTTAAATCAATGCCAATAATATTATTACCACATGAATTAATTTTATTTATTAATTTCCGCTTATTTTTATAAGGAGTTTTCGGTCAATATCTTACAATATCATGTATATAAAACATCTTTAAAATATGCAATAAAAAATCTCCACATTCTTTCGGAAACATTTTATATATTTTAATACACCGTTTTTTTAGTTAAACAAAAATGGACTTTAATTTTAGCTTACATACCTTCAATTTTTTCGTAAATAGTACTGATTTGGAACTTCGATTCTCTGTCAATGCTTGGGTTAGTACAGGAAACCTGTGTTTCTTACTGAATTCCTGTAAGAAGAAATCGAGCACATCCCTATGGTCCAGTCAATCTAATCTCATGTTCAATATCAAGAGAGAAGAACTGAATCAATTGAAGCTCAGTAATAGATCGTTATTTTGAATGCTCTGAAAGAATGATACGTCTAAAATACCTTACATTGATACATATTATATTCAACAGTATGCCACTTATGTAATAATGAACGTTTTCACTAACGATAGATATTGAGATTTAAAAGTGTAAGTTCACTTCACTCTTCAAATCGTAAAACGTTTGGAAGAATTAAGCAGTTTGTTCTGAATTGCACACCTTTATTTCTACTTTACTATTTTCTACCAACTAATATGTAACAAAAGCTGCCCGAAAGACCACAAGTGTGATGTTTAATAAGGAAACGTTCTCATAAATAATCGATCCTAGCTGGAAGTTTTCTTTGTATGAAATTGGAATTGGTGTAATTTACAGTCTTCGTTCATGCTTCTCGAAACAATGTCTTATTTTTGAAGGACATTTACCTATCGAACAGTTTTCAGCCTAGGTTGTGCTGTGTGGTGTTTTGAGGATCTTTGGATTTTGAGTCACCTGGCGGCCACAACAGGGATTGGAGACACGCTGTGTTACATTAATTTTATTTTTTAATTGTTAATTCGTTACGTAACTACTATAAATTTAACGCAACGGTTTATATTTTCGAAAATATTAAAAAATAGCTATGCGCGCGACGTGGTTCGCGCGGAAATTGCTCTTTTTATTTTACCCCAAAAATGAAACTGGTTGGATTGGACTGTATTTTTTCGTAATTTAAAGGAGAGAGGAGATAGTGGAGGGTATTATTTAACTCTTTAGAATTATTCCCCTGCGGAGACTCGCCGGCTGAAGCTGTTCCTCCAGTTCCAAGCTGGCTTCTGAGATAGATGCTGTGAAGAATAATCTACGTAGATGCGGGTTATAACTTTGCTGTAGCTAGCCAAAAGCTTACTACTAGAAGAATGCAATGGTCTCTGAAGAGTCACGACCTAACGGTACAGGCTTTTCGCGCGGCAATTCAATGGATTTTTAAATATTTACATTAATATCTTCTTAACTCTAAATGAAATACACACGAAAATTTAAGTTAAAATTCCTGTTCCAATCCCTGAAAGTTTCATTAAAATCCGTTAAACCATTTAGGAGCATAGATAAACATATAGGCAACCCGTATTTACATTTGGAGACTTCGATGCGCGTATGCAAAGAAATTTTCCCGTAGAATAAATATATTACACTAATATATTCTGCAATATATTGAAATGAAATAACCACTAATATATAAGTTAAATTTCCTTTTCTTAAAACCTCAAATTCTCATTGATATTCGTTGAGTCATTTCGGAGCCTATTCGAGACAAACACTTCAATTTTATTGGTATAGATTACGTTAAAGTATCAGGTCTTTAGTGCTGAGTTTCAACTCAAAGCAGTATTTGTGACCGTGAAGGATGGTTATTATTATGTGTATATATCAATGGTGCATGCAGTTTTTCGGGAAAGACATTTCGTGATTAACACTTACAGAACAAAGATAAACATTATTAATGAAGTCCGTCACTGACCAAATAATCTAATTTGATTCCGCGCGTTCATGTCGGCTCAATAAACACACAAAAAGTATTGAATCGATGTTTTTTGTGGCAATTGTAGCTATTTCTGATGGTATTACCGTGTAATTATGGGTAGCTGCAATTCCGAGAAATTAGGAATAAACCGACAACCGAGTATGACAAAGCCGTTACAGACTATAGAGAACTAGTGAGTTGTAATAGTGAAACAAATATCGTTAACGAACTTCGCTGTGACATAACCAGACCTAAACTTGTTTGGTATTAAATCAAATCCCTATTATACAAATTTTATATTTAAATAAAATATATATTATGTGGCAAATTATTATTTTCAGAAGTGAAAACTGAATGTTCATTACCTACTGACATGTTGGCTCTATTCGTAACTGGATACAATCTAGGACGAAAAATTTATGGTTAAAAGTCATAATTTATTATACTTATAATTTACGTCTCCTCCCTATAATCAGGGATCTCTTCATTTCTAAAAACGAATTAATAAAAATAAAGAAACGATAATACTTGTTTTTCAAACAAGTAAATAAATTTATTATTACACTATTACTTACATGATTAACAAACTGTGATGTGATTGTAAATAAACCAAGTAAACAGAAAGCTTTTAAACTTCTTCCAATCACATCCAGGGCGAAATGAGAGAAAACAAGATAATTAAAACACTTCATAATTTTATATTGCTGTAACTAATTTCTAACACAAGTATTAAAATTTAAATGTTTCGAATATACAAAATTATGAATGATAATAATGCTGAATCATATATGAGATTTAAATTTTGTGTCCCTGTTTTTAAATTTATTGAATTTACATGCGACCTAATTCACTAATCATACGAGGATAATATTATATTCTACATTTAAAATGTTAACGTTATGTTGTTATTCATATATACATGTTTAAAAAAAGTTACTTCTAATTTGCAAAATGTTATTTAATAATTGTTCGAAGCTTACGCTTCGTTTGAATCAAACCCCCGTTATCATATATAATATTATGTTTATCCACATTATTACAACATATTTAGGATATTTTATAAAATTTCAATTATTACTTGATTTAAACATTGTCCTAACACCATAATTGGCAAACAGGTCGATTAATTTCAATTGTATGTTTCCTAAATATGATAAAACGACGCAGTCTATAGATTTAGTTGTTGTGCGTGAATTATTTCTATAAATCAGCGAGTTGAGTATACTTATAATATGATTATAAATGAAATTAGGTAGTGTGCATTCGGGTTTAGAATTTAAAAAGTAGAATATTAAATTTTTTCATCAAATTATTGTGGAATTTGGGGTGAGATAATTGAAGAGTATAGTCTTTTTATTTTGGACGAGTTGATTCGAATAAAAAACTGAATATTGTACTTGAATAGGTAGATTTTTGAAGCAAATTAGTGAAAAATATTTTTTTATTTCGAAATATTGAAACAAGGAAGTTATAGTAATATTAACTTTTAATTCATAAGCGAATTTTTAATTAGGTTAAAAATATTTACAAATGTATTCAATTTAAATGTGAGGAAAAACCATAAGAAGGGGTTGAAAATCTTAAGAACGGATGGAAGAATTTATAAATCTCTCACAAAAATTCTGTGAAAAAGGGGGGCGAGAAGATTGCCCATAGAGCTTTAATCTGGTGGAAAAATTTACCGTTATATAAAAAAAAATTTGAATTGATAATTAAATTAATTAAGACTAAATGTGAGTAACGTAAATATTTGTAAGTTTAGTTTACAGGTGCCATATGTTTTTACAACTTTACATTACTAAATTAGTTTATACCGAATTAAATAATGATACAGCAACGAAAGATATTAAAATGTGATCAAATGGTAAATTTAAGTTGTTTAAGTAGTTAATCTGAATTTTGGCCAGTATATATAAATTTTATTTTTAAGATACATGTGTAATTGCGTACATTAAAATATTAAAGCCTGAAGAAATTTATTTGCGTTCCCTTTTATTGATGAATTCCAACATTTGTGGACTAAACGTCGGTGAAAGTGAACAATACTTTTTAAATTATTGTAAAACAGTGAATTAAATTATCTTTACATAAAATAATAGAATACATTGGAGGCCAAGGGAATATAAAATTGAAGGTAGTTCAGATTTTTGAGTTGTAAAACAATTTTTAACCATTTAGTTTAACTAAGTGAGATGTGTTTTTCCAGTTTTAGAATATATTTATAATTGTGATAATAGCGAAATACTGATGTATAAAAATTATGTTTAATTTTTTCTCTGTGAATATTAATAACGTGGTAATAAGTATTCAACGCCGTTATTTACAAACCCCTTGTATCGTCATGTTACGTTCTGAAATTTCAGACTTGCTCTGAACTACGCTTAAAAGGGAAGCAAAACCTTTGGAGGACTTGGAGGAAAGTTTCATAATTACGAAGAGGTCAGTGATCCAGAACGTGGGTGAAGTGTGTAAGTGATAAGACTGGATTAAAAATTCCCTCAACTCCCGACATGGTGGAAATTCGATGACTTAAGATGCAGTGTAAGACTTGAGGCTTCTCTTTCGTTTTTCCGATCACGGTTTCTATATGAAACTTATTTTATCATAATAACTAGAGACGAAGGACGGGGATTTAATTTCTTTAAAATTCAGGAGGATTCGCTTTCAACTTTGGAGCATATTCATCCACTCGTATTAGTGTAAAACAATAATAATACTAACGTCAAAGGTGAAATTAATTTTACGCTAATAAAAATGAAGTCTTATGAAAATAAAGTTTTTAAAAATAAACTAAAACGCTTTTGTGGTTTCCTTCAGAATTGAGTACAATAAATTTCAAGAAGTTTTCAATAGAATTTTAAATAATTTTACTTTTAGAAAGCCGAGTGATTCTATCATCCTATTAATTTTTTAATTGATGTAACATAAATATTGATTAACAAACTTTAATGTAGACCATAAACTAGGCTAGTTAGAGTTTTTGATGCCAGTGAATCCATTCTCACTATCAATACTGATTACAATATGATTTCGTCCGACTCCTTCAATTTGTCTTCAGTCTGCGCCATTCACAGGAGCAGAAGCAACAGTATTACCAAGTTCTTACAAACACACAAATATTCTCTTATAAGAGCTTATTAGCGCTGGATGAAGTCTATACTCCCGCTGTGAATGTTGACATTTCCGGAGCGTGGTGACATTGGGTTTATTTTGCTGTTGCATATTTGACAACTGTTAACATTCGTACTTGTCAAGTTTTCTTGTCCACAAGAAAATTACGTCATGACAAAGTCATTAAAATATGTAAATAATAGTTATCTGACTGCAATTAATTATGAATGAATAAACCAACGAAATTAGTCAGAAATGTGTCTTAAGAAAATAAAAAAATTAGAACAAATTGGTATGACGTATCGTTACTTTTTGAACGTGTTTAGGTGCCAAAACAAAGATTTTATAAGTCTGAAATACTGTTACATATTTAAAGTTTTGTGCAGAAAACTTCTAAATGTGTGTGGTTTAACCATATATTGCAGCCAAAATATTAATCATTTGATGAGGAAAATTAATTATTTATATTTCAAGAAATAACTTGTAAAACTTTTATATTTGTACAAGGAACGATACGAAAGCAAAAAAATTATTAATACTTTATATTTATTATTAACGTATAGTTCTGACAAATGTGACTGGAATATTAATTAAAAAGGTCAGAATAGTTTAAAAAATTAATAAATACAATTACGGATGTACTAATTAAAGACTTAAGATGCTAGTCTTGTCTACGTCCACTCTTTTTGTCGGTCTGCTTTTTAATTTTCATGAGTAAATTGATGTCGGTCTATTCTAAGAAAATGACAGGATTAAAATATCGAGAAAGCAGATGGCAGTCAGCGTTACCTAGAATTGAAGAGCAATAAAATGTAGCAGAAATCAAGAATGGAGTAAGAAAAAGATACAGTCTGTCACCAATGATGTTTAATTTATATATAGAATAGGCGATGAAGAAAGTTCAAAACGAATATAGATAGGGAATCAAACTGCAAGGAGAATAAATAAAAACACTAAGAATTTCTGATGATATTGTGGTATTATGGGAGTCAGAAGAAAACTTAGAAACAAATCATAAATTGCTTGAACGTGATCCTGGGGGATGAGTACAACATAAGGATTAATAGAGGGAAGACCAAGGTGATGGAATGTAGTGTGGGAAAAAGTGGAATAACGAAGGGTGTTTGATTGGTAAGGAATATTTTGGAGAAAGTTAAGGAATACTGCTAATTGAGTAGCATAATAAGTAGGAATGGTAAAAATATAGTAGACATAAAAAGTAGGATAGCACAGGCACGGAAGGCTTTCGCAAGAAAGTTGAATCAATATTAGAAAATCATTACTAAAAATATTCATATTGAATATTGAGCTATATGGTTGCGAAACATGGGCGATAAGAATTGCAGACAGAAAAATAATAGAAGCTTTCGAAATGCTGTGATGTAGGAGAATGCTGAAAATTAGATGTTTGGATAGTGTAACTAGCCAGGAAGCTGAATATAGGAAGAGAAAACAATTCGGAAGACTTTGACCAAGAGAAGGGATAAATTAATATGCCACGTTTTAACGGTCTTGTAAAATTAGCATTATAGGGAAGAGTGTGGAGTAAGAACATTTGTGGGAGGTCAATGATGGAGTACGCTAAGCAGGGTAGGGATCTGGTAGATATGTAGAATTGGAAAGGCTTTCTCGGGATAGGTTAGCATTGACAAACGTGACGGGAACGTGTCAGGAATTATGACGATAGTTTAATTAGGATTCATTATTTATAATAAAAATTTCTCAATGTATGAATTTGCATAAGGATTAAGCATAATTAAAAATGAATGGCTACCTTGCTCTACATTTCACATCGTCCCTATGTTATTAAAGTGGATTTAAATGTTTCAGTATCACCCTCATGTAGCATGTTGCCCAAAATAAAAAAACTGTATCCTTACCTCATTTTAATACGTTTTTCATAATTACACTGACAAACGATTAATCTACATTTATGAAAGTGTAATCTTATTAGGTAAATTGACCATAAATGTGTTTTTGTTGACAAGGTTTTCAGTCCTATGACTGATCTGATGCAACTCTCCATGCTATAAATCTTGCACAAGCCTTTTCATTTCCTTATAACTAACACAAAACACATCCCCCCTTCTGATTAGCGTTTCCATCCTTAGCCTCCCTCTTCTGTTCTTCCCTCTTATGATAATTTTACAAGACACTCGTGTCTTAAAACGTGGCCTATTAATCTATCCCTTCTTTTGGTCAAGGTCCTTCATATTGTTTGCTCTTCCCCTATTCTGTTTAGAACTTCTTCGTTGGTGATTTTAACCACCCATCTGATTTTCAGCATTCGCCTATAACACCACATTTCAAAGGCTTCTATTCTTTTCCTTTTCCGAATTCCTATCGTCCACGTTTCGCACCCATATAACACCATGCTTCATACGAATGTTTTTAGCAACGATATCCTAATGTTCACATTTATATTACCCGTAAGTAAATTCCTCTTTTTTGCGAAAGTCTTCGTTGCCTAGTTATTACGCTTCCCAAGTAGCAGAATTCCTTAACTTCAGTCAATATATCCCTTTCCAATCTAACACCTTTGTTATTCCACTGTTTCCCTAACTACACTCCATTACCTTGGTTTTCACTCTATTACTTCTCATACTGAAGTCTTTCTCAAAGACTCCGATCATGTCATTTATGGTTTCCAAGTCTTCTTCTGACTACCCTAATACTACAATAACGTCGGCTAAGCGTAATAAATTTATTATTAATAAATAATAATAGAATAAAATTGGAATATTATCTCTGATTTCGGGATTTTCTAATAAGTCATTATGTAATCTGGATTTTACATATAGTGCGCCGAGGATTATAACAAGTACTGCTAATGAAAGAAAACGTGCCGTTTCCGTTACGTACATTTCTCTAACAAATTGAATCCTAGAAGTTGAATGATTCATTTTATGTCAAATGTGAAGACGTTGAATTTAATTAATTTCCTACTTGAAACAATTCCCTCCTTCCTTGACGCCGTCTTTGCAAATGAAAAGAAGGGAAATTAAATCAGATTGCCTGGGTAGGATATGGAGATAAATTTAGTTTTCTTGGTAAGCAGAAGGCGCGTCTCTCTGCAGCGTCGCAGTGCTTATGAGTGAGTGTCTGTGGCAGTCCTTTGATCTGCTGCACGGCAGTAATTCATTTCCTTCCGGCCGGTAGATTCACCCGTCTCCTTGGCTAGGCTTAAAGAGTCTGCGGCTACTTTGCACACTTCTCACGCCACCAATTGTACGTTCATTTCCACAACAAAACCCTCTATTTGCCAACTAGAAAAATATTTCTTGACGGGGGATGCCTAAGCTGCAATTTAACTATATAAATGATTGCATTACTATGAATGGAGAATAATGATTTTATGTTTAGTGCATGTGAATATTTTTTAAAAAACAATATGAATTTACACAGATTTCAATGTTCTCTGCATTTCGAATAAAGTGCTAATTTCATTATTTTAATTCAGTACCATTAAAAGTGCATAGGTAGTTTCAGACCATATGGCTTCCAGTTCAAATAATCTCTTCGTCCATTGAATATCTTGCTTCTAGAAAAGCGATTTGACAATTGAGAATGCAAAATACGTACACATCTATCTTCTTTGAATATAACATGAAACGGTTGATACTGCAGAATCAGATACATCTTATGATGCAGAATATATGTAAAAGAATCAAAAACTATTATTATTTAAGTTATGGTATGTGACAGAACAATGTACTGTTAGATAGAGGAATCTCTTAACTTTCACGTGGACCCCTCTGAATGTGAATTTTTTCGTACCAACAACTAAGGTCATTTTAAGAATCTTATCTTACTTTTAAGGCTTACTCGATTCTGGAACAGAAAGACGAACACAATTACCCAAACCAAAAATCGAACCCAGGACCCTTGTGATACGAAACATTGAAGTTACCTCACAGACCGACTCTAACATTTTCTTTTGCGGGTTTTAAAGAGCCTGCATTTTGTGCCTATGCTTTCACTAGCATTGGTTGAACTGTGAAACCGTATAACAACAACCATGGAAGGAATAACAAAAGACTTTCCCCACAGAACGTGAGGTGAATTTCAATACCAAAACGATCTGTGCTCATGAGGAGATATTGATCAACTTTGAGTTGTTTTGTAAAATGATTAATATATTTTCTTTATTACAAAAATTATGGTCACTATTTTTCAAAGCATGTACATGTCACTGTGGATATATATTTGGTTTGCAAAACTGTACTTTGAAATTCGTAATGGCATATTAATTTGAAATAGTATATTCGATTTGCAAGAAAAAAATAATTGTAAATGCATTTAATGTTAGGTAATATAGTTTTTATTCATTGAACCGGTTATCTATACCAATAAAAAAATTTAAGGGTCTGTCTGTTTGAAATTTTGTCTGAATTGGGCTGCGAAACGGCTTAACGTATTTCAAAGAGAAATTTTAGGGATTAAAAAAGGAATTTTTACTTAAATTTTCGTATATGTTTCATTTCGATATCTTGCAGGGCCCAAAAGGTATTAATAAAAGTATCTGTCAATCCATTAAATAGCCACGCCAAAGCCGGACCTGTTCAAAACCAACTGGAAGTTAATTATAAGCCTAATTAGGCGTTCCTATACCATTCATCCGATAGTCGCGAAATTTTTAGCGCTGATATTTCCAGAGAGGTTTACTGTCGATCTTTTGAAGATTTAGATATAATTTTATATTTCCATTATTTATAATATAATTTACAAATAGAAGTTAAGAACTAAACGTCTTATTAAGAATTAAAATTCTTCTTTTTCTGGACCAGTATTATATTTTTTCAAAATATTATGTCAAATTAATGGCATTATTTTTTAAAAAATACTGTAAGTAAACCCAGCACGTCGTAAATTATATGGCGTCATTAATAAAATATTTTTGTATATTTATTAAGAACGTAAAATCTTGTTAGTTATTTCAGTGAAATGTTCATTAAATTTACAAGCTGTTTTGCGCTTAACCGACCAAATAGATGAATCATCTTTATTACTCTTATAATGAAGCTCATTATAAAAAACTTAAATTGCGTATGTGAGAATGCATGTTCCGTATACAAATATAAACGGGTGGAACTATTTCACCCAAATTATGTACACGTGTTCTTTGAGACCCAGAAATAAGTAATGTCGGGGTAAGAGACGGTTACCGTCCTTAGAGGCTGGGGTGTAGGGGGCTGGAATTTTTTAAATATTCTAAATGGGCGTTATTTGCGTTGAATGAAAAATATTTTTTGGTTAAATTGATTTAATAGCGTGTCCCTCATAGTATTTGTGTATATATTGAATATCTTTCGATATTGCAGGTGATTACGGAGGTGGGGGAGGGTGGAAAGGCGTCACTTAAAAGTAACAAGAAAACAGTCGAGATTGATGTCAAAACTGGTGAAATGTCAGTCGCTGAGTCTGATTTTGACTTGGCGTAGGAGGAAGAGGTTGACAACAAAACACAAAATCATTCAAGATTTCTGACTACTCTGGGGCGATGTACCGGGATAAATTACCCAGCAACGTAGGGTGTCTGGTTAGTATCTAACAAAGCTACAACTTAACTATATAAATGATTGTAAATAGTTTCATTGCAATTATGCAATGAATGTCTATTTCGCTAAGGTAACTTTCCTATCAATGCTTTCTGGAAAATATTACTTGTTTTCTACGTATATACATATTTTCCCAGTGCTCATTATTTTTAAAAATAACGCACATATGGTGATACTCGAAAAATTGCCTTAGCTATATTCCAATTTCTTCCTCGTGAAACTAGAGATGGGAGATCTGATCCAGATTTGATTCAAGAACTAGCTCCGCCTGTGGAACAAGTGATCATTGAAGCGGAAAAGAAGAGCGTTAGCTCTTTTGATTCACTCCGCTTAAGTGACCCGAGAGCAACCAGCTGTTTGAATCACTAGCTCAGGAATCAGATCATTGGGACTGCGACCCCCAGTGATTGAATTCCAGAGCTACCTATTCTGTGTGTGTATGTATAAAATGGAAGGTGAATCATCAAAAAGATTTCTTTCCACTGAGCGAGTGGTTCAGATCCAATGACTAAAAAGAACGAATTTGGCCATCTCTACACGAAACAATACTTTCATTTTCTTTCCTTAATCATTCACTGGACGAACTGCGCCGTTACCTGAATGTAATTCGTCACACGCCTATTTTTTCCGAGTGATATACCCACTTCGATTCGCTAGTATTTAAAGCAGCTCCTCTCTGTCTAAGGTATGTTCTAATTTTTAAACGTTTCTCAGATTGCCCATATTTTAAACATATTGTACTATATTGAAGTGGATTTATTCATTTATGATTTAGTTTGGTTTTATTTTCGTCGAGTAATTATTTTACCATGGAAGTAATTACAGACTAATTAATAATTATCTGAACATATTGGACATAATTCGTTATCGTTGGGCCAAATTGCATTGTTAATTAGTGTCTCACTCGTAATTTTCTATTTTTGCTGGTGTTGGACATGATTTTACGTATTCCGAAAATATATTGATCATAATTGGTGGAAAATCAAATATCGCAAGACGGACATTGCATCAATGAGAGGCTTTAGGCAACTATTATGTATGTAAGTGTTGATCCTTCGGTCTTCACATACATAAAAAAGGACGAATTATGTTAAATATTATTTAATGCTTGAATAAGAAATGACTTTAAAATCATGGTATGATGCGACACGAAATTCATACTTTGTTTACGGAAAGGCAAAACCACAAAAAATGGCTAATATCAAACGAATTTATATAATAGAAATTTTTGGTCCTGAAACAGGCAACTCCCCTTTAATAGCATAGGAAGGGAAATGAAAAGGGGGTATGCGGAAGATAGAGCAAGGTAGCAAAGAGTTGACTAAGGCCCCCGGGCTGTGGTTTAAAGATCCTACCCGGTGTTTCACCTAAAGAGATGCAGGGAAAACCCTAGAAAACCTGCATCAGATAGGTTGGGCATTAGGTACTATTCTCACGCCCTACCAAATGACGGAGACGAGTTTGCTGTGGGGTAGCAGCATTCCCTTCTCTCTGTCTCCATCGTTTTTAGGAGGCAGTTGGCCAATGGAACCAGCGGATAACTCTTGCCATATGCCCAAGGTCTTCGACCCCAGGACATATACCTCCTAAAATAGGTGAAGGTGTCTCGTTACCTCAAAATAAAGATTTATCGAAAGCTATTATCATTTAAAAGTAGAGAGAAAACATAAAACTAGAAATTTAAAAAAATTGTCCGGTTTCTTTTATTATTAAAGTTATTCTATAGCTGCATTTGATTGCTTTTTACATTATATTTCGCTATCGCAGATTTGTGGAGGAAAAAAAGGAAACAAATACGTTTACATGTAAATTGCACTTTTTGTGGTTTCAAGCTATCATTATTTACAGCAGCGCTGACATTGCAGCATGAAATTTAATTTTATTCAATGAGTCCTTAACATTAGAAGTATTTTTAGCAAAAAAAGTGTGTAAATAATTTTAATCTCGTATTTGGGAATTGACGTCAGCGGAATGCGAGTGAGTCAATTAATTTGCTTACTTTCGCTGAGTAATTTGCTTGCATGGGTCATGTGCTGCGCTCATTTTTACTAGGTTTATTTTGTTTCCAGTAATACGAGAAAGTTTATTAGTGGCACAATAATAGCATTGTCTGTTTGCTTATGCGGCACTAGTCAATGAATTGCTAGAACTGCAACAGTATCATATACAACAAACAACACTGGCATTTGAATATAAAGTTCGACCGTAAAGCCAGATACATTACTGAACACCCAATTAAATCATTTACAACAATTCCGAAAATTTATGTACGTTTCAATTTGAATGATTGTGGTTTATAATTTACATTAATTATGGCTCGACGTAATTCTTTGTAGACTGTTATTTATATAATTTAAATACAGGAATAAAATTTTATACCATTATATTCAATAGTATGATTTGTGAAGCAACTGGAACTTAAAGACCGCACAACGAATAAGTTTTATTCATTTGAAACATTTACAGCCATTCGCTTACGCAATAAGAGGAAATAAATTAAAATATATATTAGTGAACAAATATGTTTGCAGGAATCCATAAAATGATTAAAAATATAAATTGCTTAAAATATATACTTGTCTTAGTTAATTTATGTTATTGTGTCATAACCAATGAATTATAAAAAATTAAACGTTCTTAATGATTTTCTATCTACAAAATTTTCATAATTATTAATAAATTAAGCAGTTTAATGTTTTAGTACATAGCACATTTAAGTGTGTCCTACAAAGCTTCCTGAAAATATTTTACTTTAAGATATCAGTGACTGGAATTAATTAAAAATAAATAAGAGAACGTATATTCATGCATTTCAATATACTTAATTTTATTAATATTTATTCTAATTCGTCTGTATAAAATAATGACGCTAATACGTCACGAAGTGGTTGTGACAATATGTATTTCATACATAAACTTGTAAAATATGTACATTAATTTTAGGAAGCTGATACGAATTTCTTGCTTCTAATTAAATACATCCGGAGAAAGTGTTTTCCCTTAGGAATATGAAGTTGTCTTTAACCACAAGGACACTTCGTCCGATCCGGATACAGCATCCAATTATCGGGGTTTGTAAACTTCTAAGTTTGCCGACAACATCATCTGCATAATAATAAGCGGACTATATAATTGATAACAACCTTGGCTTGAAGATACACTGTCCGTAACGTCGTAACTATTACGCCAATATCCCTTTTATAAATCGGAACAGGAAATCAATGGACGAGAAATGTAAAAATGAAAAATTTACAATTCAACACTTTGAATACGACAACATTTCAATACAAATATCTTCAATTTTGTATTAGCATGCCACTGAGAAACTGGGAACAGTTGTATTTAATTTAATTATATTAAATCACTACGAAAATAAATAAACAAGCGAATTTTTTTAAAAAATCTTTGTATTGTTTTTATATTATTTTATTGTTTTTGGTGCAAGTGTTGCACAACACAATTGGAAAAATCGGGGAGTAACAAAATGTAAACATATAGTCGACTTATTAGACATAATTAAATATGGTGGGGGTTTCTCCTATTTTTATTTCTCTCTCTCAGTCACTCAGAGTCCACGATGATGTCACAGACCAACGCGTTCTTATATATTCGCATACTTCGTGCCTTCCACCACCCAGAGATACCAAGGCTTTTTAAGAATATACATTAAGAAGTTTTGTTGTAATTTGTCCGTGCGTTTAAATTTCTATAACATGTATGTTGTTGGTTTGGTATTCAGACCTAAGACTGGTCTGATGATAACCTCCATGCTTACCTGTATTGCGCAAGCCTTTCTATTTCCGCATGACAAGTACATCCCACATCATCCCTAAGCTTCTAAGAGTATTCCATCTTTGGCCTGCCTCTTCTGTTCTACCCCACACACTTCCCTCTAATGCTAATTTTGCAATATCCTGATGTCTCAAAACATGGCCTATTAAACTATTCCTTCTTTTGGTCAACGTCCTTCATATTGTTCGCTCTTCCCCTATTCTGTTTAGAACTTCTTCGTTGGTGATTTTAACCACCCATCTGATTTTCAGCATTCGCCTACAACACCACATTTCAAAGGCTTCTATTCTTTTCCTATACGCAATTCCTATCGTCCTCGTCTCGCACCCATATAACGCCACGCTAGAAACGATTTCCTAATATTTACACTTATATTACCCTGCAAGTAAATTCCTCTTTTTCTCGAAAGCCTTCCTTGTCTATGCTATCCTTTTCTTTACGTCTACTATACTTTCACCATCCCTAGTTATTATGCTTCCCAAGTAGCAGAATTCCTTAACTTCAGTCAATATATCCCTTCCCAATCTCACAACCTTTGTTATTCCACCGTTTCCCAAACTACACTCCATTACCTTGGTTTTCACTCTATTAATTCTCATATTGAAGTCTTTCTCAAGGACTCCGTTCATGCCATTTATTATGGTTTCCAATTTTCCTTCTGATTCCCCTAATACTACAATATCATCGGCAAAGCGTAGGGCATTTATTTCTTCTATAACAGGTGTACAGCCACCCTTTCCCATTATATAGGGAGATTGAAAATGACAAAATCTTAAATATAAGTATAGTATAGTTGACCGATTTGGTGGGAGGATTTCAGAATAACTTCCAAGCTTTGGATATGAGATCCATGCTATCACATTTATTTATGTCCTTATTCAAGTTCCATTATTTAAATTATACGAGACCAGTTTTCGAAACATAATTTGTTGTAGTTTATAAATATTTAATATTTCATTAAAAAATAAATTATGCTATCTGCAATTTTTCTTCTGTTTTTATAATAAAACTGACCATTTAAAAATACATAATGGTGAAGTAGGGACAAACGGGACACTTATTTTTTGTGAAATATTGCAAATTGACTACATAAATGTATAAAATATTAGTTTATTCTATTAATCTAATATCAAAATAAATTAGAACAACGAATTTAGATTGTTTATTAATTTTTTAAAAAAACTTACAAATTTCCCTCCCCTTCGACTCCTCTACAAATATGTATATATTATTATAGATTCATTATTAATTTGTTTTGCATTAATACTTTAAATCAAAGGATTGATAGAGAAACGTTTTTATTTTTACATTACATACGAATAATGCTGACTCAATGTGGGGAAAAAGAGTAGTAAGACGTGTACATTATGAAGTGCGGCGGGTCAGTAAAGTCTGATCTCAAAAGGGATACTGTGAAGTTTCGCACTCGATATACGCGTGGATAAGAAACCCACCAGCATGACACAATATTATCATCCTGCCTTACATTTTCGCAAAGCATGACGTTCCTGGTCTGGATAGACAGAGGAAAATAGATGGTCATATGATACGGGTAGTCAAAGAACTAGATGTAAAGATGAGGTATCTCCAAACAACAGTCAAGGATCGAGAAAGTAGTCTAAGCAACATGTTGTCAAACCTAATAGAAAGAGTCTGATGACAGGATTTGTATATCATATGTTAATAAGAAGGGAACGTAAAAATAACGACTAACCACGGAAGACTTGCAATTGTATATTTCCGATAAATAAATAATGAAAAATATTTGAGTAAAACTGAGGATGGATACAGAGAATTCAGAAGTGATATAGTTTTTAACGAAGCAGACGATTACTTTATAGAAGTTAGACGAATCTTTTAAACACGTAAAAGTAATTACAGGGACAAAATAATATTTCCCACTCTTGTGTATCGTGTTTTCAAATATTACTTTTAAACAGATGTTTTGGTTTTTAAATCATGAAACTTAATAATCAATACAAAATGAAGTGTCTTACTGCTTCATTATCTTCGAGACGTCGGTTTGTTATCTGGAGAAAACTTCACCGAGGGAGAGAATGTAGATTGGCAAGTATAATTACACCGCTAAAATTTATCAAATTTATGCCAACGTCGGCAAAGACGAAGAGTGGTTATGAGATGTCTTTATTCTTTATTAAGTTCGGAAATTTAAATGGTATAAGACGATGCCGTTTGATATAAAGGACTTAAAAGCTATTTAAAATATAATGGCTTGAAACCAGATTGCGTTTATAATTTAAGTGCACGGTAATTTTAATATTCGATTTCTCTTGTCCCATTCAAATATTATCTTTCATTCAAACTTTGGACTGAAATAATAGGCAATTCAGCTGAAAGAGGTTTGAGACAATTCACGAAAAGTAAAAGAATCGTTTGTGGAACACATTTCTAGGACTTAATGCACAAAACGTTCATGAAATAGTAAAAATTTATTAGGGATCTTAAATATATTTTCATACTGAGATATAAAGGCCATGTTCCGACGTAAAAGGTAATTTGAAAGATATATTCAAAATTTTTAACATAGTAGAGGGTAAGCTATTTACAGAAAGTTTGTTGAAAGTACTTTGTTGAATAGTTACCAATTTTACAACGGTTTTCAAAACCTTAGTTAACCGAATCTCATCAGTTAGATTGTCTCGATAGTTCACAGAAGGAGAGAAAGGAATACAGAATACCACGTAAATAGTATTAAACGGCAATAAAGGTCGTTGCTTTACGACTGAAGTGGAGAATTTTGAAACGACCAGAACCATCCTCCAGAGCTCCTGGCCACACTCCAAATTTACAGTCACCTACCCTTCCAAGTCCAGATTTTATGTCCTCCTGCCTAAATCGATTCCCCTAGCACAAATCTTTTTTATTAACACTTAGAGGAGTGCTTAGACACTCAAACCAGATTATAATGGAAAGCTATAAACGAAAGGATGACATAACGTGAAATTTATTAAGAGGTTAAGCTTTTTAATCCTGAATCTTGTTTAAACATTAACATGTATCAAAGTTTGAAATATTTTAGGGTTTCCTAATGACGTAGAACCTCGTTTGAAATAATTGTTTAATACACAAAAATACTACAATAGGCTGGTGTTATTTTATAACTGTTCTCATGATTCAATAGTTACTTTATCTTTTGCGGAATTTGTGTAAAAATAGCTAATACTATATCCTCGGTAAAATAGTTTTATTTTAAAATTAAGTGTACATTTGAATTCAAAATCTGTCCAACATAAAACAAAACCATACCGACGAAGAAAACTGGGGCTGGTGCATGCGAACAGCACAGAATGATTGGTATCCCATTTGCGCAAAATATTAACGAAATTAGTTTATGGGAGGATGACAAGTAAAATAGAATGCGAGATAGGAGAACGTCAGTTTGGTTTTAGGAAGAGAAGCAATATAATTTTAGAAAACAGGATAACAGAACCAGGCCTACGTCTATGACATCTGTGGATTTATAAAAAGTCTTAGATAATGTGAACTGGAACATACTACTAAGGATTTTGAAGATGACAGGAATGAAATATCGAGAAAGAAGAGTTATCCATAACGTCTACAGATGACAATAAGCGGTAATTAGAATCGAAGGGCAAGCAGAAATGAAGAAAGGAATAAGACAAGGATGCAGCCTGGCACCCACGGTCTTTAGCTTATATGCAGAAATATATGCGGGTAGCCTTTTCTTTAAGGAGGGGGGGAGTTAACAGGCTACATAAGGGTGATCCTGAAACAGGCAACTCCCATTTAATAGTATAGTAAGGGAAATGAAAAGGGAAGGTAGAGAAAGGTAACCAGTGTTTCACCTAAAGCGATGCAGGGAAAATCCTAGAAAACCTGCCTGAGGTAGTTCGGGCATTCGCTACTATTCTCACGCCCTTCCGACTGACGGGAGACTAGTTTGCTGTGGGGTCACAGCATTCCATTCTCCGTGTCTCCGCCAATGAGATCAATGGACAACTCTTGCCTTATGCCCAAGGTCTTCGACCCCAGTACATACACCTCCCAAAAAGGTGAAGGTGTCTCGGCATATAAGAACTTTGAAGAAAAAACGAGGCATTACCGTCATAGATCAGGTGGGCCCCGCAGGCACCATGCGGGCTGCCTATAGTCTTAATCTGTTTATATTTCGAAAGGGCTCAACGGATTACAATGCAAATTTCAGGGATTGAAACAGGAATTTTAACTTGAAGAGTTCAGAAGATATTTATATAAATATTTATAAATCCATTGAATTTCTCATTTTTAGTGGGACCTATTTTAAACCAACTGCGAGTTATAAGCTTTGCCCTGAAGTGATCACAAATAGATGATACCGCACTTTTTATATATTCAATGAATTCAACTTTATGGAAATTCTGTACCTGTTGTTTCATTTTTAGGGCAATATAAAAAGTTACAAATATATTTGTATTGCAATTGCCCTGAATTGAGAGGACGCTTTTCAGTTTCTTTAAAATATTTAACTGATAAAACTACCAAAGCTTGTTTACAATTTTTTAATAAACGTGTGTAATAATTTTTGAGAGTCTAGATCAATTCATTTCTTATTATTCATTCATCAGTTTTATGCATGTTATTCACATGATTAATCGACACGGACATATGCGATTTATCAAGTGTGACAAAACGATGTGGGTTTCATCATGAGTCCAGTTCAACTTTGGAATTTATAATGGGAGGAGAAGTGCTGACAATAAATAAAGCTTTCTTCTCCTACCGCCGTCTTTTAGGTTCTCTTATCAAATTCCAGTAACACACAAACATGACTCATTGTAGTCACAATTAACGGAAGACGCGCGAATATTTATTTCTATACTTTCTACTCTTCCTGCATCACTGTTTTTATCTACAACTGCTGCTTAAAGAGCAAATGTAGCTCTAATCTTAAAGCATAGGAATGTACGGCTGACGTATAAGCAACCACTGTAGCAGTGGATTCAGACATTTGTTATCATTCGGATGGGTGACCAACATACCTGATGCAGATTTTCTCCTCCATCTCTTTTAGGTGAATCACCGGATAGGATCCTGAAATTATAGCCCGGGTACCTTATTCAACCCTTGGATACCTTGATATACCATCCACATCCCCTGTTTTCAATTCCATTCCTATGGTATTAAAGGGGAATTACCCGGTTTCAGGATCACCGTCTTGAAGCCTGTTACCCGAAGAAAAAAAAATTCAGTAGTACCGTCAACTGCCAGTACTTGGCACAATATACTAACTCATTCATCAGTTTTATGCATGTTATTCACATTTTGTGATTTTTTTTATTGACTGCCAGAACATTACTCCGAATTAAATAAGAAACAGACAAATGGACTTACAGTTTGAATAGTTTAATTCCAGGTTATTTGAGTTTAACTTTGGCATTGCAGTGTGTTAGGAAAGTTCAATCATTTTAAAATAAGTAAAAATGCAAGTTTTTAAAATTCAAATATCTTTGTACTGCGTAGGTTGACTAAAAATTAATATATTGAAATTTTCTCACATTTCTCCTCGCTGATGTAGTTGTTGAGTACAATTTATACTTAACTAATCTATTTTAATTTAATATGATTTGTGTACGTGTTCCTAACACGAAGAACTTTTGTTTAAGCATTGCCACATTACGAGTTCGACATGGATAGTAAATATTACCAAGTGCAGAATCAATGCGCAGGAGGATAAGCAGCAGAAGCTGTGAAACACGGAACGATTTATCGATTCAAAGAATCTAGAAATCGCTCACTAAAACTTTTATGGCCGGCCTGCTGTTTTCAGTGTTAATAAAGAAAATTCCATTCCTAACAGCGCAATGGGAATCTCTTTCACGTCGTTTGATTTCAGATGTCATCGTTAATGCTAGACGAAAATTGAATCCTAAAGCACACATTAAAACAGCTGTTGTTCAAGCAGAAGCTGATTCGTTTCAGGGTTATCTACGAAAAATGAGGGAAAAACAAAGGTAAATAATTAAATTAACATTAAACCTGTTAAACGCGATTTAATGCAGGATTATACTGAAATTATTGATAATAGTAAGGAAAACAGTTCTAAGAGAAAAATATCGATAACGAATAATATTGAGTGAGAGAGAGAGAAAGAATATGTGGATAAATACGTAAAAGAAAAATAAAATAAATAATGAAGTCTTTTAGGATGAATAAATTCAAAATAAAGAAAACGTTCTCAAGAAAATAACAATTAACAAAGTGAAGATAGAAAATTAATTTTTTTCAAAATATTTTATTTCTCAGTGTTTATGTAATGTTGAATATTTTAAGTGTCACAAGTTAGGGACGAGAGCCCTACAAATATTTATTAAATTTGTTATTGCCAATCATTACCTTACAGCTCACAATACTTCTCCACTAAGTCATAACGGGAAACCAGTATTTGTAAACCTTTCTCAATAAAAGATGCCAAGCCTGATCTTCCTGTTTCACCCTGAAAATTTTCACGACCTTTGTTAAACTGTCTAACCACTTCCTCACCTCTTCTTCCCCATACACCTCACAATTTCCGCTGAATGTTTCCTGGCGTAACATTCCTTGCATTAAAGATACATCTGACTTCACACTCGGCGGGTCGATTATTTGTTTTGAACATTTAGAGACGCTCCAATGAACGGAAAACACAAAGTGACAATGCATCCGTTTTCTTAATGGATTGAGGATATGATCGCGCATTCTCGCAGCTTTGCAGTGGCAACATATTAATAAGGTATTTGCTTAAAAAATCCCTGGTATGTCAATATTTATCTGAACAATCGCACGACCGCCACGATGATATCCAGAACCCAAACTTACAATATTATTTAAAAGATTAGCGATTGCCAACATTAAACTCCATTTCACTATTTAGCAGCGCAAATTTTCCTTACCTGAAGTATCCAATTGAGTTTCACTTTCTTCCCGATTTAAAAGAATTTAAATAATGACACACTGCTCAAATTATTACTATGTCGGTATGAGTTACGAAATGTCGTAAAAAAGAATTATGGTGAAAATTGTTCATTTTTCCAAAAAAATCTAGTATCTAGTTTGATGAATTTAATTTTAAAAATCACAGTGGTAGCCCAGTTGTGTGTTTTATTTGTACTTCACGTTGCTCCGTTACATTGATTTTTTTTCATATTATTAGGGTAAAAGCTTACTTTACAAACAAAATTTTCCGAATACGGCGCGCCTCGGTTGCAATAGCCTCTCAATTTACGAACACGCATATCGTGAATTTCACGCAATATGAGAAGGAAGTCACACGAACAGTATAAACTTGTGTGTGTCACAAATTAGTGGAGCACACTACGAACTATTTACTAATTTAGAAGTGGAGTTGTATGAGACAGTAAATAAAGAACAACTGTGCAGAGTAAATACTTACATTACACCGTCACATATTACGTCCAACACAAGCGTATAGGAACAATAACATTAACCTTCTGTCTTCTTAGTTCACTTTAAATTAATTCTTATGGATTAATTAGTTCTGCCCCAAAATAAACCAAACAACTTTATGATTTTATTACATGAAAATAACGAGAGGAAAGGAATTAAGTCATAGAAATAAACAATTTAATTTTATCATATCAAACAACTTAATAGTTGACTCATATTTATTTGTAATTAGTATGAATGTATGCATGAACTTGCAGGATGTGTGCCACCGTGGTTTAGTAGTATTTCAAATTCCCATTTATACTTAATGTTCCAGAAATCTACGAATTAGTAGAAAGAAATAACCAATTCTAAAGTATCTCGTTGTAACTTGGCGATGCTCTGGACTTAATTTAGTTCTTTGTAAACAAGCGATTAAACGATAAGCGATACATTTTTGAAAATATACCATTTCACTCCTCCACTTTATGACGTCATAACCATAGCGACGACTCAGCATCTTAATCCAGTCAAGATATTTACTGACACTCTAAATAAGCAGATACACACAGAAAATTACGCAAACAGTGAATTATATTTACAATGATATGATACTTGAATCATTTCTTTGGTCTTATTAGAGTGAAATAATGCGTATACAAATACATATACACCTCCAAAAAATAAAATTGGGTGTGTGCGGCCCTGATCATATTATAACGTACCTCAATCATTTGTCCTGTGACTTATAAAACATTTAAAATATCATTAATCGATTAAAAGTATCATCACTTAAATAAAATATTAGTTAAATATATGTATTTTATCCCGCTTTGCAGACATATTCTCTTCGGTCTGATTAGCTTGAAATAATGTGTTCACCGTGACGTAACCTGTCAAGTTTCACTATTTATTATTATATAATGTAAAATAACATTTTATGTAACGTTTTCTGCTCCTGTCACAAAAGCGATTCGACTATTAGTTACAGAAAAATCCACCTCGGGCACCAGAGTTGCAATTCTGATCATTTACATTGGGGCACACAAAACAGTTTGTATTATTATTAACTATTTAAAAAAGTGTCAGTACTTGAAATAAAATATTTGTTAAACTTTAGTATTAATAGAAGCTAACCAGTAATTTAATTATCTCGTTTACAAGGCATAATGTATCATGTTGTAGGTTTCATATGTCCTTAGGGTCGGAACTTTTTCAGTTTGAAAAGGGGGGGGAGGATGAAACTCAAAATTTATGTATACATACTTATACAAATCTACGAAAAATAAAATCCAGTGTCTACGGTTAATCTGCAATGCGGCTTTTAAACGTTTTGCAATATTTGGAAACTAAATGAATAGTATTAATACTTATGTTTATATATTAAGCGTCAAATAAAGTTTTAATTAAGTAATGATGTGGGCCAAGTAGTTCAACACGATGGAAGAGGTAGTTCTTAACCTTAGTAAATAACCAGCCCAACTTGACGGTAAAGAGGTAAACTTTATAAATGACCATTTTTCTTGACAAGTAACAGATTATTATAAAATAAACAGTTTCGAGAGCTCATGTGGACTACATCTTTTGAGGAAGTTATATTTTTATGAGACTGTAAATAAAGAGGTTTTATTTTATTGAATTGTAATAATGATGCTTTTTAATTGTTTTCGCCAATTAGCGCAAAATTGACTTGACGGACAAACTTAAAGTCGTAGAGAACATTATTGACGTGACACGTCTTTGAGCTGAATAGAAGAAAGAATCCTAAATCTTCAAAAGATCGATGCAATATTTTTTTTTGCGATGAACAGCGCTAAACACAAAAATATTCCCGGCAATCAGTTGTATTGTTTAGGGTCGTTGAAGGGAAAACCTTAAAACACCTTATAACTAGTAGCGTGTTTGTGCAATTCCGAGTATATAAGTCAGTAGCCAGCTCGCAAAAACCACACTCCTTAGGGGTTCATTTAAAAATTAGAGAAACCTATTGATTTTTCACTCTTTTTAAGCACTATGTACATTAATAACAATATATTTCACAGACAAACTTTAATTTGAGATACAAGTACACAGAAAATAATGTGGCATATGGTAAAACTTTTGGACCCACGTATACGTCTTTATCTTACAGTTTTCTATATTAACTTAAAATTAAAGAAAATATGTCAAACGACAGTTAAATTCAGAAAATAAACAAGTAGCTGAAAATAGGATAACATAGTATAATTTGCTTAGACTTTTATTGTTAAGTTTAATATTTTAGTGTTTGGATGAGTTTTAATAAACCACATTTCAAAAATCGTTTCCTTGTAATAATGAAGTTCCCTATCTAATATTGTGATGTTATTAAAATAAAAATTGAGATTAAATTTATTAAAATGCTTACAAGGGTTAGGATTACTTTAAATAAATGGGCAATGAACCATAATTTTACTCTCTATAAATTTGTTTGCGTACTAACTGTTTTTATTGTTAGATAATATGATGATCCTATATTTATATATAAATTAAAGATCAGTGAAGTAATTTTAACATGAATCATATATTCTCCGATATAGTTCGTGTTGGGCACGGAACTTGACGCCAGCTTTAAACCACATTAATTTTAAAAATTATTCGCTGTCTTATAGTGAGAAGAAACTTTACGAAGTGATGGATATGGAGTGTATAGACCAGCAGCAGGGTCACTATTTGGCATTCCACACATTCTCATGCGCAATACTCACTGTACCGTTAGTGCACGGTCCATGTCTTCCCAATGACCGTTTAGGAGAACAACGCCAGATACCAATCTGTTAACCTAGATTCATGTCCCAGCAACTCACGAAAACAAAAGAATCGACACCATTCACAGTAGCGCGTAGTCGACGTGGTCTGACTTCAATCAAATTTTAAGCATAGTTTTACACAGAGATATGAAACTGAGGTACGGAAGTCACGTTTACATTTCTAACTTTTACTCGATTTTAATTACTATTTGAGAGCATAATGCCAGTGCATTGAAAATGTATCATAGGGAAATAATTATTAACATAAACATATAAATCTGATACTTCCGTAGTTATATTATTTAGACATGTATTAACCCCTTCATTGATGGATATTTTTCAACAAACATGATAAAAAGTCATAATTTTATTACGTTTTTTATTACCATCAGGCATATATATATATATATATATTCATTTAAGTGTTTAAAAAATTATTTATTTTAAAATATTTTCTTATTGAACCTACTTTTAAAGAATTTCGTGTAATTTTGCATAAAAATTAAGTTAAATGATTCACAATAAATATAGTCAGAAAAATTCTTCATACTAAATACACTTGATAATGCTAGAATAATAACAGTAACATAATATAAACTAAAAGTCTATTTTTGTGTGCAATGAGTTTCGAACGCGCGACCTTCGGAATAGCCGGCCGGAACGTAATTCATTTAGGACGTCCGGTCGGCTACACCAAAGAGTAAGGAATGAAGATTTTATAAAATGTTTCAAATCAATTTCTTCACTGAATACAGAGATTGCAACATCCTTTCCGATAGCAAGATTCGAACGCGCGACCCTCAGAAAGGCAAGATGGCACGTAACTCACCTACCGTTCGGCTGCCCCAAACATTGATAAAAACAGTGTAAGAAGTCATCTTATTTAATTATTAAATGCTTAAAATATATTTCTTTGTTCATTGCAAATAATATCTCGTAAATGGCAAGTTTCGAAGCATAAAAATTACGACCATTCCGTGATTTTTTCCCGCAATCAGACAGTGAAAAACGAAGAATTTTGGAGTAAATCAAGCGTTGTGAAGAGAATTACGGCCTCTCACGACAAAACTACGAACTTCTATGAAGGGGACGAGATATCTGGTCCAGATCAAGGAGGAAGAAGTAAAATCGGCATAGGACGAGTTAACTCTGCCCCGTCAGTTTTTTCTTGACGGTTCAGGACGAGATTACTCGTCCGAGACAGGGAAGGGGTTAAAGGAATAATGTATACTTCTAAATTTTTTAATAATTTTTTTTCCATCAGTATATTTGTCTGTTATTTATTTTACCGATGTTATTACATTAGAAAATAGTTTAATCTCATTAATAATATGACTGTTTACTTAATATACCTATTACAAAATATTATTCTACCAGTGGATGAAGAAGGTAGATTCTCGGAGAGGTTGAATGTATTTCGATGATTGTGAAATAACTGATTTTTCTGTTCGAAGTTTAAGTAAAAATTAATGTCGTTCGCATCAGTGAACAAAATAAGTAATACAGCTTGAAAAGAATGCCGACATTCATTTTAATCGAAGATAAAGCATGATGCGTCCTGCTAATGGTTATAGAAATCTGATAAGTGATTCTCGGTTTTACAACACGACATTTGAGATAAATTGATCTATACAACTGTAAGCATTTGTTATTTGGTTGTAGAAATTGATTAAATCGAACATCTCGTTTATGTGTTATTGAACCAGGTTGCCATTTTAATCATCCCAAATAAAACAACGTATATTCTTTACACCAAAATAATTTAAATGTAATTTTATATTAACTTCTATGTTATCTTTTCAAGTACGCTCGATGTGTTGAATACATTTTGAATGTTTGATAAGCCATTACTATATTATTATTAGGTTCAATGCATCTTGTCACTTTTTTAGAGTGACACACATTTTTGGGGATTCTTCTACGTCCCCTATTTAACTCATTCGACTACTTTACTTTCCTTGAAGCGAAAAGTACAATTTTAATTCATTTCAGATTTTTAAAACCGCGTATTTTTTCAAAATTGAGTACATTATATATAAAAACAAAAAAATTCAAGCTGCTATCCATTTTTGGCTGACTTTGAAATTACATATACCAGTTTAATTAATTACTCCAAGATCAATGTGAAGTGCTTAAATAATTACTACGCAACGTTCCTGCGGTCCTGGCTGCTTTCATCGGGTGATTTATAGAAGACAACATTCATAAGAAAGATATACCGAAAAGCCCGGACTTTTAACATAGAAGTTGAACGACAAAACCCAGCTGCAAATTATTTTTTATTCTCCGGGAATTCAGCACACAACCAAGACGAGACAACAGAAATAGGTGAGTGTATCTCCGCAGTGTGATATAAATTACAAAATTTCTAATACACGACGCCAACGAGTTAAGACCTTTTATGCAAACGAATAACTTTTTGGAATCTCCTGAAAGTGACTTAGGTAAATTATAAATCGAGATCCCTGCAAAATTTGAATGTAAATTTTTCAGAACTCAAGTAATAAATATTTTTTATCTAAATTTCTCGTATAAAAACTTTCAATAACCCTTCCTTATATTCCATTTACACTATATTAATTTATAAGTCTAAGTTCAAAACATAAATATTTGTTCTGATGTTTTAATATGTAATGAATACCATTTATATTTTTTAAATAAACACATTAACATTTAACGATCAACTGATATAATTTCCTTTTTTAAAAAAAATAAAATTCCATTATTTAATTGGTAAAATGTCAAGATTTGAATGTTGTTCAAAAACTAGTTACTAATACAGAATTATATCTAAAATTCTTTACAATAAATAATAATGTACATATTTTGCTATTATCCTGTATTGTTAGCCTGACTTCTTTGTTTTTAGGTTCGTTTTGAGTTGCAAAGTATCGTTATTGGAACCAATGTGGTATTTATTTCTTCAATCAATTTGTCTTCAACTTGGCTACTTGTTTGTGTACACGTTCATGATTTCAATATAAGTTTGGTGTTGGTCATGTGAATTAAAAAAAAACATGCTCACTTTGGAGTTTTCTAGGTAAGTTACTGATGTGAAGTAATAACATATATTTTATTTTGAAATCCTGAATCAACCGTCTCATTGTTCACTGTTTATGTATGTAAAAAACCAACGATATTAACCACATGTCTGCTCTTTCATTTAAGATTATGTGTAAACACCAAATAAGCGTGAAACTAAAAAAACGTAGATACGTTTCAGAGTATTTATTCTGCCTTGTTGAATTAGAAAATTATTTATTAGATAAACTGTTGTAGCACTTGTTGTAAGTAAAAAAATCTTGATCATCTGTTGCAATATTTTTTTTCTTGTAGTGTTAAATATGTATTGTGTTGCAATAGTTTAATAATCAATAATTGCGTTAAAATAATATTTAAATCGTAGTATATATTGTGACGCGTTTAATTGTTTGGTGTGTTTTTATTTTATAAACACAGTCAATGGGCGCCTGAGGAGTCCCAGTTCATTGTTTGAAAGGATTTTGTGACTCGGCGAAAAACTCAGGTCAGCCAAGGTCAGAAAGGTGGTTGACCCAAAAGATGGCTAGGGGAGACCCCTCCCAAAATTTGGACCTGGGGAAGGTAGAAAAAGCGGAGAGACCAATAAGATTTTTTGGAGAGGTGAGTTCGAGTTGAAGAAGACCTCGAAAAGTTTATTTGGAAAATAGAGTCAGAGTAAAGAGGTCAGAGAAGATAGCGAAACAAAAAGTCGTACTGGCAAGGCTTCAAGGAGACAGAGAGGAGAAGCGATCAGGATGCTACAAGTATAACGAGGAAACGAAGGTGGAGACTCGTTTAGTGAACCACAATAGAGGTCTGCTGTTTTACATGTCACCCGGAAGCTGAATTAGCGTTGAATCCAGAATTTCCGGTCAACCATGAAACAAGGGCAGGATGAATGCAAAGTAAGAATCAAAAGGCAGTAATCTCTCGCTCTGCTATACGTATAAACACTTCATAAAGTCCTGAGTAAAGTATATTAAATTCCTAAAGACTCTTGCTATGTTATTTCTTTGGTTAGGGCTCAGCTGGGAAAATAAAAGTAATTAAAATTATTTCATTTCTAAATTTTATTATTTGTTGAGTCTCTTAATAATAATTCTGTTTTAATAATCAAAGTTGAGAATTTTTGGCGCTTTAATATACTCTTTAATATATTTATAACTTTAAAAAATTATAAAAACCACATCACAATATTGCGTTGATGTTTGCCTAATTTCTACATTTCATGAAGAGCTCTTCTGTTACAGTGCGAACTGATTTAGCCGCGCTACTTCTTTCTTCGCCGAGAATTTTGAAGTGTTGCATTTCTGTTGTTGCAAAGATATGTACCGCTATTGCAGCATTCCCTTTGTTCGTACCTCAGTTTGAAAGTGAAACTGCACCATCTTAATCAGTATATTGACTAAAACTATCACAAGGGAAAGTATCTCATTGTGTATGAATGCTCCTTGAATTTTGTATTTGTATCAACTCTATTCTGGGAAGAATATTTGCAACCTTTCTTTCATTGATTTAAGGACTTAACGACACTCTTGCCTGACCGAAGAGTTCTTTATCAAACGGCATTATACAGTTTTTCTTATTTTAAATTTTATGATTGCCTACTAAAAATTTCTTCATTAAATTATCGGTGTGGTCTGATGCAATGTACATAATTATGTATTGACTTTATCATTATAACCTCGTATGGAAAGTAAATATTAAAATCTTTTACAAACGAGAAGCATGGAAACTACTGCTTGATAATATGCTAATGTTGTTGTTGTCGTCTGATGCAACCCTCCATGTTAACCTATCTTGCGCAAGCATTTTCAATTCCTTATAACTAGCACAACCCATATCCTCCCTAATCCGCTTAGAGGTTTCCATCCTTGGCCACCCTCTTCTGTTCTTACCCCACACATTTCCCTCTAATGTTCGTGTCTTAAAACACAGCCTATTAATCTATCCCTTCTCTTAGTCAACGTCCTCCATATTGTTCGCTTTTCCCCTAACCTGTTAATAAAATCCTCATTTGTGATTCCATCCACCCATCTGATTTTCAGCATTAGCCTTTAGCACAACATTATGCTAATAAGTGTCTACTAATCCTAAAACAATTTTTGTGAAATACATATAAATTACCGTTACAATTTTTTTGGCCTTCCAATTGAAAATAAGTACCTTCGAAACAGTATTCAATAAACAACAAAATATAAAAGCGTAAAAGGACCGTGTTTCAGCATAGCAAGTCATTTTCCATTTTTGGACACATTTCTTGTCCGTAATTTAATTTATGTTCACACGCTTTATAGGATCTACTTCTTTCTACTACATTGTATTGGTAAGCAATATGATTACATGATTATCGTTCCGGATACGAGTCACTTTTCCATTCATGTATTTAATACAATCACGTACATATCTCGAGATACATAATACGTAGAAATGGTGAAAGTAGTTCTCTATTTTACGTATTAAACAAATAATATGTTAGCGTGCACAGTTTGGTTTACATACGTCAGTTATATTTGGGGAAAATACAGCAGGAAATAAATTAGACGAAAGCTTGTAGAATTTAGATAGTTGGGAAAGTCTTAAATATCTTTTTAAGTGAACGAAATTAATGACAATTCGCATTGCAGTTTAAAAAATATTTATTTTCGACCTTAATTATGGTAATGCTATGAATGTCAAAGTCTCAGTCATGGAAACTTTGAAAATGGTAGAAGACAGTTCTAGTTAGTCTGGACGTTAAAAATTGTCTCAAAGTTGAGGTCGACCCGGTTCGGCTATTTGTCTTCGTCAGATGTCTCACTTAAAGATCATTTACCCTTAGAGACTCTGATAATACCTGGCAAAGATCCTTTTTAGTTTGAATTAATTTGTGGAGTGTAATTCGGCTCTACTCTACTTGTAATCCACATAACTCTGAAGAGTATAGAATATTTATTTACCAAGGTTGTAGAGAATTTTACCAGTACATTTATTTTACAAAAGTCACTGAAACCAATTAAAAGGATTGCATTATTTCTTTTATTAAAATGTTTGTATCCTGACGGATGACAGCGGGGCTTAGCAATATTAATTGCAATAATTGGAACTGTACTACGACCACTAAATAAACTGTAGACATAGTTTAATCCCATATGAAGATTTTCATATATCAACTTCATCGCACCTAACAGAAAAAAGGTTTGTTTAATATTTTCCTTGGTTTAAATCCTAAGTCCGGTTTTACACTTGAAATAAATTGCTTCAATACAATTATTGCCAAGTAAAATACGTAACAAGCCTGTGTGCAAGCACCTGCATGAAATTTGCAATAAGTTTCGTCAAGAAGTGTACTACTCAGCCAATAGTGGTAGTACAAGTTCTTGCATGAATAAAAAAATTTATATTTCTTCTTCAAATTTTTTAGAAGAATCATGGGAGGCAAATTGAAGAATTTTTTGGTTCCAAAAGTGTGTTTTGGTTATGAGTCCTAAGACTGGTCTGATGGAACCCTCCATGCTAACTTATCCTGCTTGTGTCTTTACATTTATACATAGCTACCACATCCCACATTCTCGCGTATTCCATCCTTTCCATCCTCTTATGTTCATAGCCCACACACTTCCCTCTAATGATAGTTTTAATAGACCCTCATGTCTCCAAACGTGGTCAATTAATCTATCCCTTCTCTTTGTCAGAATCCTCCAAATTCTTCTCTCTTTAGAACTTCCTGGTTAGACCAAAAGTGTGTAATTGTAAAATAGTTTAAATGCATAATTTTTCTTCGTACATCTAAAATCATTTTATTTTATTGGTTTTTTGAAATTGTGCAAACTGTATCTTTATTTAATATTTAAAGACATGAGTTATGAATCAGTTATTCATTAAAATATTATCTTCAGTTATTAACAATACGTTCACACATATTTCATGAAGTAAGCCATGGACAAAGAAATGATTGAGCACTAAATCGTAAGACATATTAGTAGTAACATATATCTGAATAAATTCTTATATCATTTGAAAATATGTTGTTTATATGTCTTTTAAATATATTTCTTATAAATTTGGCTGCCTTATTTATTAATGAGCTTTGTTGCTGATAGTCATACGTCGGACACAGTTTGCATAAAATAAAGTATGATGCTATGTATATATAACTAGCTGAGTGCCCTGCATTAGCCAGATATTTATTTGTATTAACACGAAAGAGTATTGAAATCGACAATAATATCGTGTTACGTCAACGGTATCGACAATAATCTCTTTACCTACAAGTGATTAATGCAGTATCGGTCACCCCATTTCAAATACCGAAACACTGTTAAAAGTTAGTAAGAGACGCTTATGCGTTGCGGGAGTGCGGCGACGATTCGCAAAAAATCAATTAAATGTATCATTGCTTTATTAAAATGTCAGTTATATTTAATATATGCATACACAATTATCTCGTTTTCCAGGCTACGTGAGAGTGTAATGTATTGTGATGCAATTTATATATGTTTTTATAATAGGATCTTTCATGGTCTGAAAGACGCGAAGGAAGGAACCTAAATATTCATAGGGGCGCCAAAAACCTTCTCTGAGATGAAAAACAGAATAAATACACCAAATGATATTCGGGTATATGGTATTGCAACGCATATTGAACCTTGTTGCTGTGGTATTCAGTCCTAACACTTATCTCATTCCAATCTCCAAGCTAACCTATCTTGCGCAAGCCTTTTCATTTACTTATAACTAGCACAACCCACATCCTCCCTAATCCTTGGCTTCCCTCTTTTGTTATTACCCCAGACACTTCCCTCTAATGTCTTAAAACGTGGCCTATTAATCTTACCCTGTCTTCTAGTCAACGTCCTCCATATTGTTCGCTTTTTATTGAACTATACATAAATATGACCATGCCATTCGTGGCAGTAAATTGCGGTAATTTATTTCAGTCTAAGAAAAGAGTAGACGTCACCGTATTAAACTTAGGTTTCGAATAATTACAGCCTGAATAAGAAATGTAATAAATTCTTAAAACTCGTTTACGATTACGAAGTCATTGCCTGTTTAATTTACATTATGAAGTTTATTGTCAATTAAGTAATGCGTACCTTTATTATAAGCTTAATATGAGCGTCTCTTCGAAAGGAGGTCAAACGTAACATAAACCATTTTATGTTTTCCTTGAATAATACTCTACTGAGATACCACGTTTTGTTTACGTTAGATATTTTGTAGACTGTATCGGCGTTCCTTCATAAAAATATTACTTAACACATGTAATCATATTTTGGATTGGCGAGGTTCGTGTCAGAGAATTCTTGGGTACGTTCACATTGGGTCTACTGAAAATGCGTATACGATATCTAAGCATTTAATAATAGAAAGGATAAATAATATGTAAATAATTGTCACTGTAGTCGCTAATGACCAGGAAGTCGATGCGACCTTTATAAATAATTCTAAGAAATTAATGATGCCGTACCTTGAAAACCTCCCAGACGGCACTAAATGGAAGCACCGCCACACCGACCAGCAAGTCTGCCACTGCCAGAGAGACGATGAAGAGGTTGGTGACGGAGCGCAGCTTGTGCGTGATGAAGACCGCGGCAACCACCAGACAGTTGCCACCGATGACCATGACGTTGATGACGGCCAGGATGCCCAGCGTCGCGATGTTGGCGGGTTCTGTCCACAGCACCTCCGGGTCCTCCGCGCACCACGAATCGTTGCTCATCACGCCGTCTTCATGCTTGAATCACTCACGAGCTGATTGAAATACTGTCTAACTTTCCCAGCTCCTAAAATTGAACGTCCGCAATCGAACGATAACTTCTTCCGTTGGCGGTCTAGATTTAGTACGTCCTCTTCCGATTTCATTGTACTTGCATTGACATTCCATTATCTGGAATTATCTGTTCTGAAAATTGTCACGATCAAATCTTAAGTACATAAAATCCAATACCTTTGATTTTTGGTGCCCTGAACTTATCGAATCAATAGATTTCATTTTGCTGAATTGTTCGAAGCGTGAGGCTTACGTTTATTGGCCTAGTCTCAGGTTTTTAATTATTAAGTCAATATATTTATATCACACGTGACAACCGTGCGTCATCGAAAGAACCAATCATGATTATGAAGATTTGTTTCATGATTAAAATTGCAAAACTATTTGTTTTATCTTTCAATTCCATGAGGCATTAGTCTGTCTTGTGTATGAACTGTAATACACTCGAGTTACGCCCACTTGGGAGCGGTGATATGGTGATTTGATGAAGCGTATCACGTGTAAGCGTAGGCTGTCGAGTCCTGGTTGGGTTGGGGAAGGCAACTTCGGTGGATTGTCTGGTCGAAGGTGCGCTGGAGCTTCAGACTCGCGGAGGTCCTCGTCCAGCGCACGCAACCGTCGCGTCACACTGGGGCGGCGTCCTCTCTCATCACGTCACATCCGTCTGCGAACAACATACATCATACATCACGGTTTCATACTGACAACAATATAATATTCTACAAAAACAACATGATTACTGTTACCCTGTAACATAGTTCTATTCACATATTGGACACAACAGTAAAGTCTACCAATTAGCGTAAGAACCCTAAAACGGTTATGTTGTCATAATTTTTTAATGTAGTACCAGCCATTCTTAGTTCTTGCTCACGAATCATACAGAGAAGCAATATTGACTTTGCGACTAATTTTAGAAGACAGGATACGAAAGAACCGACCTACATTTATGGCACTTGTAGATTTAGAAAAAGTGCTTGATAATGTGAACACTATAAAGGATTTTGAAGTGCACTGGAATAAAATTTCGAGAAAGGAGTCTTGTACATAACCTCTTCACAAGACAAGTCGTAATAATTAGATTAGAAGATCAAGAAAAGAAAGCCGTAATCAAGAAAGGAGTACGACAAGGATGCAGTCTGTCGCCCATGCAGTTTAACTTATGTATAGAACAGGCGATGAAACAAGTTAAAAATGAATATTGGAAAAGGGTATAAAACTGCAAGGAGAAGAAATAAAAACCTTACCCTTTGCCGACGATGTTGTAGTATTAAGGGAGTCAGAAGAAGACTTGGAAACCATAATAAATAGCATGGAACGTGATCCTGGAGAAAGTGTTTAATATGAGGATTATTAGAGGGAAAACCAGGGTAATGGTGTGTAGCATGAGAAACAGTGGAATAACAACGGGTGTTAGATTCGGAAGGGATATTTTGACTGATGGTAAGGAATTCTGCTACTTTGGAAGCGTAATAACTACGGATGGTAGAAGCATAGTAGACATAAAGAGTAGGGTAGCACAGGTAAGGGAGGTTTTCGCGAAAAAGAGGAATTTACTTACGGGTAATATAAATGTGAACATTCGAAAATCATTGCTAAAAATGTTTATATGGAGCGTGTCGTTATATGGATGCGAAACGTGGACGATAGGAGTTGGGGAAAGGAAAAGAATAGAAGGCTTTGATATGTGGTGCTATAGGCGAATGCTGAAAATCAGACGGGTGGATAGAATCACAAATGAGGAAGTTCTTAACAGAATAGAGGAAAAGCGAACAATATGGAGGACGTTGACTAAACGAAGGAATAGATTAATAGGCCACGTTTTAAGACTCGACGGTCTTGTGAAGTTAGCATTAGAGGTAATTATGTGGGGTAAGAACAGAAAATGGAGGCGAAGGTTGGAAGAAGCTAAGCAGATTAGGGAAGATGTGGGTTGTACTAGTTATAAGGGAATGAAAAGGCTTGCGCTAGATAGGTTAGCATGGGGGTTTTCGTCAGACCAGTCTTAGGACTCAATACCACAACAACAACAAACTCATCGAATAAAAGGCGGTGACACATGTGACGCCGCATTGTTGAACGATGATATAATCTGGCCGTCCAGGTTAGAAAACCTGTAGATTACTTCCTTGTGAATTATGTAAAATCTCAGATTTACAAGAATAAACTCCAACGATCATTGACCTTCAATAAAACGTTCCACGCATATTTTTTATCATTTTATTTAGAGTCGCATCAACTGATAATGGTTATTAGCGACTACGATGGGGGGAACTCGTTTCACAACTTGAAAACAGACACACAACATACATGCCCATGCCAGAATTCAAACCCAGGACCTCTGGGTTACGAGGCAGCATCGCTAACCCTTACACCACAGGAGGTCAGCACAAATTTGTGTAGCAAAAGTTAAAATTTTCGGACTTACAAATCCGTTGAAGAAAATACAGCAGAGTAAAGAATTAAAATAATGCTTTACTAGCAAAACCAATGTCAACGATTACCATTTCGTACATAATGCATAAATATTGATTATTTTAAGTCTGTTTTGGAGTTGTGTTTTAATGTTGTGTCCCTCTTCTGATTAGACTCTTTATTTTCAAACGAGCAAGTATGTAATATTTCTAATTATAATGATACTATATATTTACACACAAAAGTTTCTTAGTAAATAAGTTCACGTAAGGTACAACACCACAGTTGTTTTATCAGAAAATATTTTTCTAATGAACATTTTATTTCCAAGAAATGAGGAGAGTTAATTTCTTTCGTCTAAACTTATTGTAATACTTAAACGGAATTTTCTGAATTAATTTCGTGTAACGTTAGAAACAAAATTCAGTCAGTCAGAAAGCGTGCATTCATTTCTTTTATCAATCACAGTAAGAGTAAATAGAGATCTGTGCACTGATCCGGAAGATCACAGGTGACTCATTCAATAGTTCCAAGAACATATCGCAATGCCATTAAATGAAGATATCATCCAAGTACACACGTATTCTGTACCATAACGTCTGAGATCTCGTATTATCCGAAACACTGAAAAGTTTGTAAACTTTTTATCATTTCATAATTAAAAAAGGAACGTGTTCAGAGAGTATGCTAAAATAAGTACAAGAATTTATGGACTTGCACAACGTTTATAAAATATACTTTCTTACATAACTTGCTATAAATTAACCATCAAAAACCGATTAATACAGATGGGTTTAAATCACTAAAACAATTGATACACTGAGCAACAATAAATTTTTGAAATGAATTGTTTAACGTAGTGGAAGATTATGCGAATAGAATGGATTTAAACGGTGTTATTTTGTAATAAATTACAAATTTCGCGCCTAAAGACTGAAGGCCTGCAAAGTATTTTTTGTGTGTGTGTGGTATCCTTTGTGACAGGTCAATGGGCAATGAAAACAGACCTTTCTTCCCACAGGGCTTTTACCGACAAAAGGTGTCAAATAAATGACACACTTTCCTAATTCCAGAAAGTGTTTCTTCCGTCAAGTAGAAAAGAGACGTAGATAATTGGAAAAGACAAACTGAGTAACTAATGTAACACATATGTGAAGACATTCGCTCACATCCGACGGCTAAAAATTCCCCTATTTGCTGGAATTGTGTAAATGCCAATCAATGAGTGCAGTTTGAAATTGCAACCGATTGGGTATTGGAAAAGGGAGGAAGAAAATTCGGGGCCATACGAGACGAAATGCACAAAAGTTAGGTTGAGAGGGATTAATTAAATGGCGAGACCATAGTGGAACCCTTACGTTCTGAGCACATGTCGAAATTTTGGTAGAAGTTTCCACTATTCTGGCAAAAGGCGTCATCCATGCAGTCAGAGCATCCCGATGCAGTCAACGAGAAACAAGTCGTCTTATCCGGCACCTCTGAGTGCGTCACCCTGAAGCAGATCGCCACCAGAGAAAACAGCTGCAGTTATCTGTCGGTATCGTTGATATCAAATTTCTAGTTACCATAGAAAATTCACTTCATTTTGTTTCACCCCACAAGTTAACTGATTTTAATGAGTTTCAGTATGTAGATTATTATTACTCCACAGTCTTCATTTGTAAGTAATTTTAATTAAGTGTCTTATGGTTTGCCTATCGAATCTTAATTTTATTGTTATTCAATTCAAAGTTATTAATTCTCTTTGGATCCGACATGAATTTATCCTTTTGACCAAAGTGTTCATTGCTGATTAACACAATTGACGCCTAACTGTGGAGCTTAATAAATTTAAATAATCATAATAAGCAAATAAGTCCCTCCCCTCACTTCTATTTTATTAAAATTGGTTTCCACCAACGTGGGGGTTTATTAAATAATAATAAACAACAAAATTACCTCTATTTTATATTTATCTGAGTTGTGGTATAAACATGCGTAACCAGTTCCTAAATATGGTCAATTAGGGTCTAAAACAAATACATTGTACAAGATTTTTCATGTAATGTGACTATTGCCATAAAATATTTTATATCTGAGGGGGAGATCAACCAAAGGAGAAACTGTATGCATGTGGGACTTATTTTTCTTCAAATTATAACTCAAACTGTTGTTCTTCATATACTGCATTAGCTATGTAAACTAACTTTTACAAAATAAGCAATACCCGTGTATGAAAGGAAAATGTTTTACTTAACTAAATAATTGTAATTTGGTGCAGGTAAAATATGTGTTATTTAACTTTTATATTTAATTTGCGATTTTTACGCCCTTGAACAGTATATACTAATGGTTAAACATATTTGAACATTACATTAGAATTATCACTTCAAGTTTTAAAATTAACATTGAAATTGACCGATGTATGTAACGTAACTGAGAAGTAAATACATAATACGCATGATTTATTATGAATTACATTGTATTGCTAAATTTGTAAGTTTTTAACCATGCATTTTATATACAAATTAAAAATTGTAACATAGAACTTAAATTTAATTATTGTAATATTATGTTTGTAGTAAGCCTGACGAAGTCTAAAAGTGGAGATGAAACGTTGCTTTTGTTTATAAATAACGATATATTTAATGCTGAATTTTTGGTCGTCTTTTTATTAATTATTATGAATTATTCATATAATAATTCTACTAACTTTCATTAAATTCATATATTTATATATTCTTTGTATTCATACATAAACTTAAGAAAACAACGAATGAAACAGATTCACTGAAAGTTGCAACGTAAAACGAAAGAAACAGTAAATAGCTGCATTTTAATATCATTTCTAATTTTAGTTCATAATTTTGCATTTGTAAGGAATGTAAGTACATTTAATTGTTAAATTTTTCTTCTTAAGGCATTAAGATATAATTAATAACAACAAAGCGTGATAAAATATTTGTCTTTGTTAATTGGCATGTTTTGTAATGCGCCTGTTGTTCCTCATATATTATATAGGAAACGTAATTCAAGAAACGAATATCCGTGTCTGTAAGAAAGTTTTGGAACTGCACTTGCTTATCGTGGCAGCCTTAACTCCTGTTGAGGTGGTAATATGTCTTTGTCATACACTTTACGTTTCCTCTTAGAAGCGAATGACGTATTATTCAAGTTATAATCACGTTTCGCCAGAAGCCGGATAAATTTTCTGTTCACTGTTCGCGTACCAGAAGAGCGAGAGTTTTCCTTGCCTACATTTAAGCCAATTGACTTATGTACTCAGCTCGATACAAAAGTCCGGTTATGAACTTTCATGAAGCTTCATCCAACTCGTTTTACATTACAATAAGGATTCTACGTTCAATTGTTATTTTATTAATTTTAATATCGGCTCAAATACCATTTCGGTAAAACCAGTAAAATCAATAATTTGAGACACAGTGAGTAGAACATACCTGACTTCTTCCAATATAATTCTAATACGCAACATTCTTTGGAGAACAAGTGCTGACTATATGCGATTAACCACTAATATTATTTTACAGAGTATTAAAATGGATGTACCTCTGACTGTTACCTATCCGTGATTAGGAAAAAGAGTTTCCTTTCTGTTCGAAAAGTTGTAGTAACGTATACTTTCACTCTGCTCTTCTTCTTGATGATTTATTAATTCCTCTCTCTCACCTTCGCTCAATGATACCAATCCGTTTCTTAAAGTTGGTTACTATTAACAATTTGATAGTTTTTGATCATTGGATTTTAACAATAATTTGATTACAAACATGAAGAAGGCGCGAATATGCACCGAAACGTCGTTTAAATAAAAAACTTTGTAAAAATCGGTCGGAAATTAATTAATTCATAATAGGATTTAAAAATTGCCGTACGGTTTATATATTTTTAATATTTACGTACTGGTAACACAAAATGTTGAACATTGCGTTGACCTGTGACTTTTTTGTTCGATTTTAAATATATTTTTGGGAATAATATCTTAGACTGCGGACGTGTAACGTATTATCTAAGCGAATAAAGTAAATAGTCTTTATTAATTCTAAAATGCTGTCACGTTGGAATTGGCAGGTTTAAGTTGCTGTTGATAAATTCCAATGGGTTGGATGGTTTCAAGAAGTTAAACTCGGTCAAACGGTAAGCAGAAGAAATGAAATTGTTTCCGAGATGAGAATAAGTTTTTTTATTTACTATTCAACTTTTGAGTTGGTCACAAGAGGAGGAGATTGAGAAGATGAGAAGTGAAGACGTGTAATGGATTCTCAGAAGATTTCAGACGAACGAAATAAATTGTAATATATACTTCATCGTTTTCCGAGGAGAAAATGAAGAACATTGGAAAAGTGTTTGTGATAAGAATATAAAATCGGGGTTGATATAATCTACATTTCTTTAATTATTAAGTCCTAATGAGTCGTGCGAATACATAGTTTCTGTTTCATTTCTTCATGAATAGAAGTGAAAAGCGCCGCTCTCTGGTTGATAATTGTAATTGACAGAATGTAATGCAAGTTTAGTTGTTTAGAGAATTTTCTGAATATAATGGCTTTAATCAGTGATGGGAAAACTGCGGCCCGCTGGCCAGATGCAGTCCTCTGAAATGTTCTATCCGGCCCGCGGATCATTATACCTAATTTGACTAATTAAAAAAAAATACAGGTTGTAAGAAAAATAAATATTTTCCTCTTTCTTGCTGTCTTTCGTTTTGTATCAGTGACGACATACAAATTTATTGACCTAATCTAGGTATTGGAATGTTATGTTGAGAGTGAGAGGCACTGGCTGCTGGCAACTTTGTTGCGACGAGTAAAATTGGCAACGGAGCCTACTCGCAGTAGCTATCCGCTCCACTGCGGCTAGATATTGAAATACGTTTCTTGATTAAGGCCAATCATAGCGTTGTTGGTTTTCTTGTTTTACTTTCCATATTGTAAAAAATTCATCCCTAAGATGAAACGTAAATTTGATTCTTGTTATCGTGTTTTCAAAGATGAATAGAGTTGGAAGTACTTTTTCATAGTTTTTGTGGATAAACCACCGAAGCCCGACTTATGATTGAATAGAATAATGGCAAGATTAATATATTTGGGAGATGGGAATGCGCAGCAGCTAGACACGCGTGCCTGGCTCATATCATTTCTCGGTTTAAGAATAAACCATAGACAATGGAATACACTGACTCTCAGGTACGAAGTAATGCTCCCATTGTCCTTTGCTTAACGGTGCAAAGGTTCTAAGAAAACAGTCCTCGTTCACCCTGCGCTGAAGTGATGTAGAGGGGTAAAGCTTTGTTGATTGGTTCTCACGGGATAAGTAGGAACCAAATTGAACCTTTTAACGATCACTGATCCAGGGAGACATTCTGCGGTTGATGATGAAGAAAGAGGAGTGCAGGAGCTGGCCACGTGATAGACTGTTCTGCAACAATGAATTTGAGCATAATTCGTAGACAACCTTTGCTTATTTAGCTAGCAAGAATTCTTTTTCAATTTTTCGTAAGTAATTTAAAAAAATATATATATATTTTATGGCGAATAACCTTATTTCTTAAATCTCAGTAGGTAGAAAGGTACGCTACACCACAATGTCTCATATGCAACGAAACTGTAACACTATACAAAGAGTATAACGTTTCACGACACTTAAACTCTAAATTACATTGGCCCGCCTAAAGTTGTTTTTCCTTTCATGTGGCTCCCTCTTTAAAAAGTTTGTCCATCACTGGTTTAAATTACATATTGCGGAGAACGAGAATTTTATCGGTTGATCTGAGTGACATCAGCTGATGACGTCATCCTTCTACTACGTTGCAAATTCTTGAGCCCGCAGAATCTGAACTTCTCCAGCAAAATGCCGTCTTCAGTGAGCTTTCATATTAGCATCTAACAAATTAATAACTGCAGATACAATTCATAAATTCATAATGTTTTATATCATATTTTCCTGGTGTGGGAATTGGTAAAGTTTTTTGTTTCACTGAAACTTAAGAATATGTGTTGTAATCTTAAAAAATGATAACATCCATATCCTAAATACGATTGTGAATTAGGCAAGTATACACAGGAATTAGAAATGTTGTTGTCGTATGCAGTCCTTAGACTGGTCTGATGCTACCCTCCATGCTAACCCATCTTGCGCCAGCCTTTTCATTTCCGCATAACTACTATATAATATGCTTAGAGTAATTAATATCCGAGATAGAAACGCTTAGTCAGTGCAGAATTCCTCCAAGGACACTACCCCCCAATTAAAGCAGCGAGTACCCTCATATAATACGATATTACCTGGAAAATGGAAAAAAAACTTTATTTAAATATGTGACCATTATACATCATCACAGATACCAAGGCTAATCCAATAAATATACCAACCAATTGAACGAAACCGGCAAACCAGCCTGAGTAATATAGATACCGTTCGTGGAAAAAATATACCAGACCTGAAGACCAAGTTTGCAACAAAACGTTCCAAACACGTACTGAGTAGGAAAAGTGTGGAGCAGTGCCCTTGGCACACTTCATCATCTCTGGAACAACAAATGGAAAGGGAGCAGGCAAATATTACTCACCTTCAAAATAAAGAATTCCACTTAATTAAAACCGACTCCAATGAAAATAGAGGGGACCAAATTGTTTATCAGTCAGAAAGGAGCATTTCAGGTTGACGAACCTGCACCAGTATGGGATCTGGGAAAATAATTATTTAGCATCAAACATATTAGAAATGAGTGTCCTAAATTATAAGAGCAAAGGAAACATATTAAAAAACACTAACCTCACCGATATTCTTTATTTTTACAGAAGAAAAAATTTAATTCGTGAAACGTTCCGACTATTGAGGTGTATTATAGAAATATATTCATCATTAATATGTAACTGAAATACGAAGCTGATAATAGCCTAGCAGTTGATGCGACTCAAAATAAAAGGGATTCAAAAACGTAACAGAAAATATATGATATATCAAAACATTAATTTTTATTAGAATGATGAAAATGATAAGTGATAATATTTATCGAAAGATATCAAAATGGAACATAATTATAAAACTGATTCATATTCTTCTTTGAAAATGTAAAAACAATTATTCTCAAATTTTTCTCGTCGTGTCTGCTGTAGTAGAAGATATGAGAATAATAATTTTTTTTATCAAAGTAACGTTCATTACACATTCAAGGTATTATTGTTTGTTTGAATTTATTTGAGGTTTTATGATAACATTCATGCCTCTTTATCAAGACTGAAGAAGGAATTGATTATTAATTGTGTTATTCTGGTTTAGCTCCTTCTATTCAACTTCCATTTTTTTTGTATTTGATTAACAATGACACTACTTTTACATTGTATTTATATTAACCAGAGTAAAGAAGTATGTCTCATATTTATTTATATAATTATGAATGAATTTGTACAATTATACGTATTATTGATGGAACTTACTTTGCATATGTAATTGGTTTAAAATTAAGTTGTATTGAATAAGTACAAGACAAACTTCAGGAGACAAATAAAATTTATATATACATCTTAATACTAAAATTTTAAATGTCAAAATTTTATAGTTTAAAGAATGACTTTGGAAAATAATAATTAAACCTCAAGATTACTTTTAAGACCATGTATTGTTGCCTGCGCTTTATTTTAATATATAGGTTTTATGAAACTATCAATAATAAATGTAGCCCAAGAATTACTTAAATAAGCATGACCTACCATAATTCATAAAAACATTATTCCGAACTAGAAACATATTACAGTTCATGATGAAAGTAATTGAAATAAACCACATTGTAAATACTTTGTGACAGTCCTCAAGCATAAAGTGAAGAATTTTATGGCTCTAAAGCTGAGCGTATGTAATAAAAGTTAAATACGTGCTTCAACACAAACATCAACCGACTTCAATAATTGTTGAATAATTCGATCTTCAGCTTCCTTGATAATGGTTTTTAAGGTGCCAGGCTACTTGACGGTGATCAATATCCTTTAATAGAAAAGGAAGGTATTTTGAAAGAGGGGATGAGGAACGTAGAGGAAGGCAACCAACGGTTAACATCCTACCAGTGATTCATCTGAAAAAGGTGAAGGGCAAATCCAAGAGAGCTACATCAGGTAAGTTGGGTGATAAGTTACTTCCATCACGCCTTTCCGAATCCAAGAGAAGAGTTGTCTGTGGAGTCACAGTATTTCCTTTTCGGTGCATCGGCAATTTAGGAGGCAGCTGGTCGAATGATCCAATATGAACACCGGACAGCTCTTACTCCAAAGGTCTGCGATCCCAAAACATGTACCTTTTTATATGTTTCCGAGGTGAAAGTTTCTGTTCAAAGTTGTTGGAGGATTCGTCTACATCCCAAGAAAGAAATTAAATCGACAGTTTGGGACTGTTACTTTAAATGCTGAGACTATTTAATGCAATCCAATGGCAGCTTTGTCTATAGCATACCGCGGTTTTATGCGATAACGCGATCCCTTTTTTCGTCGTATCCTGAAAGCTCCTTGACCCCCATAACAGTGTTGAAAGCTATGTGCTACAACACTCCTAAACTGAACAAAATGTTAGTTTAGTATTAAAAATATCATATTTTCAGAGATATATGAAACATTTTCAAAAATTGGTGGAATAATTTTAAAAAAGTGTTATCTTAATTTAATTTTTCTATTACAATGCAGATGTGTCCTCTGTGTCAGTCTTTCTTATCTGAAATGTTATAGTTGAGCGTAATCTCTGAACTATATTTTTTGTATCTCCGGAGTTATGAGCAGAGAGTTACTAATATGCAAATGCGTTACCCTTTGTGTTATCGATCCACGCTGAGTTCAAATTCCCAGCTTTTTGTCCAGTGTCACTGATTGGAGCACTAATTTATTCATTGTCATTGCCACAAAGGTTTATTTCATTATTGCGTTCTAAGTAAAAATACGTGAACCATCTAAATATTAATTAGTTCGTTACAGTCCCCGTACTGCCGTTTTGTTATTAATTACGTCATTCAACCGATTTTGTGAAGAAATGAATAAAACATTCTCTGGTTTCCAACTGGGTTAAATATTTATTAATTAAGCCGTAACCAATTACTAATTATTTTTTCACTTTGTTTGAAACTCGAAAAAGTCTGATTCAGTATTTACAACGGAAAAATCGTTTCTTTCTCAGATCAGGATTTTTTATCTTAACCAAGACACAATTGCTTTTTTTCTATAAAGACACAATTGCTGTTGCTTTTGTCATAAATTCAGTTTTCTTTGTATCCCAGCAGCATGAACGTCGAGAATTACGAGATAAAATATGACAGAAAAGGTCATTAGGCCTTGTTTCTCAACTTTTCTTCAGCAGGGACCCTGATGTATCTGTCCCATCGCTTCACAAGCTTGAGGGACACTCACTTATGGAAACAGCACCACGTGCCTTTTATGGACAAGACTTTGACAACTCGTCATTTGGAACAGTTATCAGAGGGAACGGCGTGTAAAATTATTTTCCGGCTTCATGCTCGATTTAATCTACATCTTATTAGCTAAATATCGTAATTTGGAACTCGTACGGTATTAACAAATATTAAACTCAATATGAACGATTTATTTTAATTAAAAAATCAATATTAATATTTTGCTTAATTTTGGGAAAATAAATTTTACTACAAAAGTTAAAGAACGATTCTAATAAGTTATTAAACTCTATAAGGAAAAAAAGAAAAATCAAAATAAATTCTCGGACTGAACACCAGTGCTGGAAGAGAGGTGAGAAATTTTTAATTTTTTAAAAAGTATCCCTGCGTGTAAAAGAGTAGACTATAATTTATTTTTGCACCTAAAACTATTAATTCACAGCTCAAGAGTTCTTATTTAAACCTCTACTATACTGCTTAGTACATAAATTGGGACACGGACTGTCTAAGCGAGGATTATATTAATGTTAATGACATCAAATTAAACAACTAATTCTTAGAATAAATTTTTCTTTTTCCGCTTATATTTTTGGAAAATAATTCTTTAGTCGATGTGCTAATCATATAACATAAGTGTTTTTCCTTGAAGATAGGGTCATTAAAATCGAAAAGGATTTGATGAAAGTAGGCGCTGTTGCTGCTCTGCACATGATCATATATGGACTTCATATACAGCTGACGAAAACAGCAGAATATGCGCCATTGTTCTGCAGCGTTGCTTGTTATGACAATTTTAAGATTTATGATTGGTGGATTCAACATCACGCCTGTCGCGGAAAACGACGGCAAAGTTCTTTCTATAAGATTTATGTACAATGATACTACGATATTACACGAGGGTTGTTTGATAAGTCTGGTCATAATATAACAAAATAAATTTTCGTATAGAAAACTTACTTTATTTCTCAGCATAGTATCCTTCCTTGGCTATACATTTGCCCCAGCGACTTTTCTTCTTTCCAACGAATCAGAAGGTTTTGTCTAACTCTACAAAATACTCCATCACGGCCTCGACCACTTCGTCGTTTGGTGACAATGTCTTCCCATCAAGCCAAATTTTCAAATTATGGAACAATAAGAAGTAACTTGATCGTAGGTTTGGTGAATAGGGTGGATGAGAAAATAATTATAATCCCAACTAGTGCACGTTCGCCATTGTTGTGAGCGTTGGCGCATTGTCCTGGCCAAACGACACTTTCAATCTACACCCGTTTCAGTACGGTGCCCATTTCCAAACAATCTATGAATATTATGCTCCGATTACTCCAAACACAGTGGCTATCACCTTTCCAGCTGATAAAACGGTCTTCGCCATTTTCGGCGCACTTTCACCAGCTTATGTCCATTTTTTGGATCTCTGAAGACTAGTTATGGATAAGTTTCATCGACGGTTAAGTGTCTGTGCGAAAATTCTTCTGGATTACCCCTAAATATTGCTAGATTCTACGTTGAAATGTGTTTGGTCCAATGGCAGTTTTCGAGGCATCCATCGCGCACAAAGCTTTTTCATGGCAAATTTTTTAAGGAGGATCAAATGCACTCGTTCGGTTGAGAATCTTACGCTATCAGCTACCTCACGCACTTTGTCTTCGATCTTTCACTATGATATTGTGAACTTTTGTGATGTTTTCCTGAGTGATGGCTTCAATTGGGAGACCGGAGCGAGGTTCAGCTTCTCGGGCTCTGTGACCTTGGTTAAACTCATTAACCCAGAGGCGAATGGTGCAGAGTCTGCATGAATTTCATCAAGTTCGATTTTGATTTGTGCTGCTGTCCATTCACAGCTTTAATGACAGCGTGAAATTCGTTTTTTTTTCTATTGTCTCCGCTTGACTTCACATCTAACACCACAGAGGGCTGCTACGATAAACTTCGACGCACATATGGTTAAAACTTTTAGAAATATCTTATGTTTACCAACAATGACACAAAGGTAAAAATTACCTGAACAACCCTCGTATCGAAAAATTTTGTTTATATTAAGCAACGTAGTTACACTGCGCCATTTTAATTACCCACTGTTATTGCGATTTTGTGTTACACTAAAATTTGTCATTCTTTACGTATTCAACTTTGTATTATAATGTAAGTTAATTAAAAGTATATATATAGGATCAAAATTTTTCATAACAAATAATTAAATGTGGCTTATACGGAATGTTGGATTAAGATAAATGACCAGATTTAGGTGGTATTGGAAAATAAGCAGCTTTTTCCGGAAAAAAGCACGGTATTTTGAATTCATCTATTTTGGAGGCAAAACCAACCGGAGATTCACACGATAATTACAGTTAAATAAATGATTAACACCATGGAGTTTACTTTAAATGAAATTACTTATAAATAAATACAAATAGGGCCGAAAAAAGGCAAAAAAAATAATTTTCAGGACGGCCATACACTCTAACACAGGGGCATAGCAACCCTTTAGATATTTAGTCTCAAAAGTCTTATATGCACTGACGGCAACCGCACACACTCGCAGTCACCGATGATACATCACTGCACTCGCTTGTCTTTCTCTCACTGTCATCCTCTCGACGCATTGTCACTCCAACATCATTATCGTCCTATGGCGAGTTGACACTCCAACAAAACCAAATAATTATCTGCAAATTAACAACGTTTCATCCACATTTGTGGACTTAAATGGATTAATTATTGTAATTACATTATGAGTAGTTTGTTGTCGCGGACTATCTCCAGCGACGGTTAAAGCAATTTAATATATACCTGAAGAACGCCTCGAAGATGGATGAAACGTATTTATAATAATCTAATTTCGGCCATATCCGTCGCTGGAGGTAGGCCGCGACACCAAAATACTCTAAATGCAATTACAGTAATTAATCCATTTAAAGTCCACAAATGTGGATGAAACGTTGTATTTATAATAAGTAAATGTTAATTAAATTTGCTTCCTCACATATTTGGCTGTATTTTTATTTATTTATTTTACTTAGTGTCAGAAAAGTCGGTATGGTGATGACTTGTAACTGTTTTGAATTAACTTTTGGGCCTCCATTTAATTACAAAGAGTAGGACTAAACTGTAAGAAGTTTAATTAAATTGTAAATGAATAATTATATTAAATAAAAATGGGAAGAATTTGAATTGCTTGATTATCAGGTACTATTATGATAATATAAGTTATTAGAAAGGCAATTTAATATAATACCATTTACGTCACACTCAATCCGAGGAAACCTGTGTGTAAATCTCATCGCTCGGACAAATTGTTGAACTTATCGAACTTGAAACCGCGTTCATTAATTTGGAAACAGTCGCTTCAACTTTTTGAACGCACCTGATACGGCTTCACTCAATTCATTTACTACTTTAATGAACGCAAAAAGTTTTCGTGAATACATAGTAAAAAATATTTTAGACCTTCTGCAGAGGGGTGTTTACCCATTTGGTTAAGTATGTGTTGTTGTTGCGTAATAAAAAATCGTGTAAGATATTAACATAGTTTATGAAATTGTGGGTCTGTGGGGGGTATCACTGATGGTGGGCAGAGCATTAATGAGTGTAAGTTGTGCTGGAAGCTGAGAGCACAGGCTATTCACAGCACCTGCTGACTGCGTGACGTCAGCACCTACAATCCGATACACTGCAACATCCTCAAAACTTCCATTGTTCCCTTCAGCATCACTGCTACTAAACTTGGATTTACTATTCCAGCACGATAAATACTGCACTAAAATTCAAATTTTAATTAAATTTCCATTATAAACGGGAAAATCGTTCTGTCCTTCTGTGTGAATGTGCATTTTAAATAGCATTATTGTATTTGTTGTAAGAAACTAATACCAATATAGTTTCATACAAATATTCTTACACGGTTTAGTTGTTATTACGAAAATCCACAGCACACAATATCAGCGAGTAGGAACTCATTTTAATTTAATGTATACGCTGTGCTAATTGCGATTAATTTTCTCCATAAGTACTCTGAATGCAGCATCAAAATTAAATTTTCCACATTTTCCCGCGGTTCACGACAGTACTTATACACAAAATTATATTACGATACTTCACGACGTTTGCACTTTTCTGACTCCATTTTTAAATTTACAACATCAATCAGAACGTTAGCAATGTCATAATCATTTTTCTAAGATTCTTTAATACAACCCCCTCACGCTTTTTTTTCGAGTATTTATAATTGTAAACCCTGTTGAAATAATTTCACGAGAGAATTTGACGACATTATACTTCATAAAAAATTATGTTGAAGAGTTTGCATATTTGGTTATTATTTTACATTTGTTTTATAAAGTGAACCATAATTCACAGTTTACACTTTTCTGTCATATCCAGGAAGTATTTGAAAATTGGAATTTTAAATAAATGAAAGAGAAACTAAATACGGGACATGATTGGATGGTTTGATTCTCGTGGCAAGATTGAAAGGATCAAAATAATAACGGAAAAACGCCAGTCGGTTGACAAGACGCATATTTACTGGGACTTTCTGACATAATTAAGGTACATGGGATTACTTGTCCACCGCGTTTATTCTTGACTCCCTTAATGTACCGGTAGACATTAAGAATAGGAGATATTTTCCTCTCACAGTGGACCATATGTTCCCTAATTACAAATAAAAAATTCTCATACTAACTATAAGAACTTTAAAACGTTATATGTGGATTTTGCTGTCAACATGAGGTAAATTTTATAATTTGAACGGCGCACATTTTACAGACTGCCAAATAAATATATAAACATCTTCTAGTACGCACGAAAATATTTTATTAATAATTACAAAATAAATGAATTAATGTCTCACAACAGAGAGGTCCCAGGTTCTAACTCCAGCAAGGGAATGAACTTTAAAAAAAATTATATAGGTCGCATCGACTGCCTGATCATTAGCGAACACAGTGACAATTATTTACATAATATAATCTTTGTGACACCTATGTTTATTGCATTTTCACAAGTAGAAGGCTTATTACTTCAAAATATATTAGTTTAATTAATACGGAATAATAACATAGAAAATAAGTTTATAATTCGACGACGTATTTACAAAGCTCGTCAATCAGTAATAGAATTTTAATTTTAGTTTGAATTATAATTTAAATGGAATGATACCATAAAAATGTTGAAATTTTTTATGGTATAAAATATATAGTAAATGTAGAAATTTGTTTTACAGGTTACCTTGATATTATCCATACGTTTCATAGTTTACTTCATCAGTGACATGTAACCAGTACATGGAATTTTCAGGACCTTATAATCGTTATTGAAAATATTTTTTCTTCATTCGTTAGACTCGTCTGAGGATACATTTCAAGTGCCATCAATCAATTAAAATGTGTTTAACATAGATTTAACAGAAAGTCAGTCACATTGCTCATTTGACTTTCTTCGTGCAGTTTCAGTTCTCATGTTTCGTACTCCAAGGAAAAAATATTTCTAGAACTGGTTGGACTCTAGAAGTACTTGGGTTAAGTTTGGAACTAGCTACTTGTAAGTTTCAGAGGCCTGAGATTGCAGTGGTTATGGTTCAAGTCGACAGTGGAAGGCTTGAGGTTTCCTTAATGAGGGTAACTATGAAGACTTTGTCAAAGAGGGTTTTGCAGTGTTGTTCTTGAAAGTCAGTCCTAAACAGGAAAGGGCAACCCCTCCATTAACATCGAAAGCTCTCAGAGTGTGAAACATATACTTCTACAATTCATTAGCGGATTGCTTTAACTCTCGTACAATATTTCAAGGACGAGTAAAATGCCTTTCTGATCACAGTTTCTGGAATTTTTCCCTATCAAGTGTCATTTTAAATGATAGTAAAACTATTTTTATATAGATCGTAATAATTGGAATTCAGTAAGGGTGAAATAAAATATTACTTCATATAGGCCTACTGAAAATAAGGAATTGACTCAAAAAATTGTTGCAGATGCTAATTTCTGTTTTGTTTATGATAATATGTTTTTAAGTATTGTTCTATTTAAAATACGGTTAATTCGGTGCTTCATTACTCCCTAGAGTCATGCGAAGTCGCCAGTTTCTGCATAATTTTCTCCATTTTGATTATTCTTTCAGTATTAACACACGTTGCGCACAAGTAAATTGCTCCATGGCTAGACACAGAATGCGAGAAACTAAAGCTGAGTCAATAATTGGAATGTTCCTGAAAACAGAAACGAAACAATGTTAATAACTTAAAAACAAAAATTTATCGTCCTTTTCAAAACCGGCGCTCTATTTGAACCACCATATGTATATTTATGATGATAAAATTATCCTTATTCAGTTAATTTTACTCCATCGAATTATATTTTAATTATTGTTTTAACAGTAATGATTCAGACGCAATATAGTTGGAGCAAAGAGCATTGTAGAACTTCGAGAAGAAGGAAGGTAATTATATCTCCTGTAATTGTGATTAGAGTACATCCTCAAATTTTCAGATACTATATAAACTAATAACGCTAATTGAACATTTGCAAAGAGGACTCTTATTGGATGAAAGTAAAGTGGACGCCACATAAAAACGGAGAAAGGTCGGATAAAGACGGGAGGCTGAAGGTGAAACATCATTAACAGAACGAAGCTGGTGGCAGAAGTTGTTGCAATATTAAATTTAGCGAAAAAAATTAAAAGAAACTTGATTATATTGGAAACTGTAATGGTTGCTATCAGCTGTTTATTTATTTCATAGTACAACTAAAACATCGTCATATACAATAAGAAAAATTTCTATAGCAAAGCTCGACACATCGAATTCCAAAATATGTAACAAATGTAGTCTTTAACAATTATTTACTGGAGATCGATGCAACGGTGGAGATAGGAGATCGTTTTCCAACATTACGGAGGTTCGATAATAATCATAGTTTCAACTGCTGGAGAGGCGCCTCTGTCTGACAACTCGCAAAGGTGAATCGATGAGATTGACAACAGCGGAGATAAGAGCACAACACAAAGACAGACGTTCATTAAGCTAACCTACTAATGTTTTATTTCAGACAATAGAAAATATACTACAAGAAAACCTATTACGTAACTCCCATTTAAAGCACATACAATGCTTTATTCTTAGCGGTCATCAATTCAGATATTGATTTTATTCAGGCAAAAGCCACTTCATCATTGACTTTTACTCATTAAATACATTTAACTTATTTTAAAGCGATTTATCATTCCACGATTTCTGTTTTGCTTTTTTTGCGTCAGTTCGAGTTTCTCAAACGAAGATTCCTTTTAAGTTGTGATGTTTATAGGAAAATTTTTGGGTCCTACATACTTGCATCCTTATAACAGAGAGGTGCCGTCAACGTCGATTATTCGTATTTAAATTTATTATACATTTATATACACAATCATATTTGGAAACATATGTGTAAAGTAAAAGTAATTGGGTGCATAAAAGAAGAAAAATAATTTTTCAGTCCTTTTTGTAATCGTTGTCTAAAAGCATTGTTTAGATAGTTTTAATTCTGCTTGTAAGTTGAATTATATATCTGGAAGTGTTGAAAAATACTCTATTGAATTAATGGGAAGAAAATATAGCATACATGTTGTCAACAGGTTAGTAAAAACAATTTCACCGTTGTTAAAGATAATAATCGTCGGTGAAAATAATTTACGATTCGTGAATTCTAAAGGGATATTGCCAAAGATAGAGCCATTGATGTTGAAGGAAATAGAGCCTTTAGCTTCAATGGGTGAATACGCGTGAATAATGAATGGGCTCTTCTAAGAACCGTGTGAAAGGTTAATTGGTTTTTGTGCGTGTATTGCAGCGTCGTACATGCAAATCAATGGCTTTGACGCTCACTTTATAAGCATAATTATCAATTCATGAGAAAAAAAAGATAGGAAATTTGGTATTTTACCAAATTAACAATAAGTATGCCTCGTTTTATTTTATGTTCATCTGGGAAATTAATTTTGTATTGTCTACTTTAGTAACACTAATATACCAATTATTTATGTTTTAGTTTATTAAAACCACCTATGAACGAAGAACAGAACGTTGACCATAAAAAATCAATATGTTTTACGTTTAAAAATTTATTTAAAATACAGGAATTACGAATAAAGTTATATTCGCATCGACAGCCGGAGAATACCTACCCGATATAGAAAGCTCTAATCGTCAGGGTTCGAAACGTCAATAAAGTCTTGCTTTTGTAGGAACACCTTTCGCATCGATTTTCAATAATACGGAGGATTATCGACTGATTTCCATCTAATGTTTCCTTCTCAATCTTTGTCTTTACACTTCGCGAAATCAAGTAGGCAAAGGTTTTCATTCGTCGTCCTCACTTGACGGAGGTTTTCGATACAAAGACAAATGGCTGTAGCATATATATATATATATAGTTGCAGTTAATTTATCCAACCAGAAATGTTTGATCAAACAGCATTTTATTCTCGTGTATATCAATTTATTGTGTAGCTGAATTTGGTTTATTTGCGAAGTCGTGATTTATAGTTTAATACTCGGATGTGCAGTTTTAGATTGCGCCATACATATTAGTGTAATTCATTTTGCGAGACAACGGACTAGTTCTACTGGGTCACCTGCCAGGAGAGTTAATTGCTAATAGAATCCCAGAATTGCACTTAACGAACTGGCGTTGTTCCAACTAGAACGTCTCAATTGGCTCGTACGGCTCCCGCCTGTCGGAAATTTCGGATATTAAATAATATCGGCAGAAGTGAAGCTATTGTGTTCCTCTTTCAGGTTTAGAACAGTTTATATTTTCATTGTGTATTAAAAATACAATTAAGTGACTTATTTGCATAGTAAACTAAGACATTTATTCAAAGGAAATATGCAGTAAAACAAGATATCCTGTTACAATATCTGCTCTGTTCAGAAATAAATATATAGTAAAACAATATATGTCACAAAATTAAAATAAACTTCAAGCAAAGAGCCCTAAATAATAGTAATAATAATAATTATTATTATATCGGCTTACTCGCTTGAGCGACATGCTCGTCTAAATTTTCATCCATAATTTCTTGTTTATTTTACACCAGAGAAGTTTTCGAATCAGGACTGAAACGTTGGGTTATAACTACTCTCAATGAAGATGATATTTAATTAATTCTGGAGATTCATTGTTTTACTATTTTATTTTTAAATGTTTTAAAATAATTTAATATTAACTGGTGAGGCACCTAGTAACAGATTGCCAGAAATTATTAAGGTTATGATGGGAATAATTTTTTATTTGACAGAAACTATATATGAAAACATATTGCACATATTTTCATAACAATTACTGATTATATCAATAATGTTAAAACTATTTTACTTTCCTCATTGATTATCACGTATATATAAGAATATAATAATTTTTTTAAAAAAATTGATAATAATAAATTTAGATGTCGTTTTCCGCAATACGATAGTCATCTTCAGATGAATATAATTGTTTGCTGATATTTATGAATTATTCATTGGGTTCAAATTTTTAGATCGACTGTTTAGTTCAGTTTATAGCACGTAATCACGTAAAACGTTTTAATACGTATGTTCCGTACTTATTAACTTAAATATTTATTTATATATTACGTAAGGTTGTTAAATTTTGAAACCTTATTTTCAATTGTTAATAATAATGTAAGTATGCTCAATTAATTCATTAGTTACAACCAACATTGTGATCTAAATTGTTGAGTAACACTTAATTTTAAAATTAATTTTGCACTGTTCCACATTGAAAAATGTATTACTCTGCCAGATGTTTGCTGGGATAGTTGCCAGTTACGTACTCAAGTCTGAAAACCTTTATGCTGGCTCCTATTTCACATTTATTCAGTTGTGAAAATCTGTGTCACTCTTTTGAAACTTGAGTAGAATATCTCAGTAACACAAAATCATACATTTCCTGCGTAATCACCTTCACTCTTTATGTATTACAAATGTTTATTTGCACAAACATTAATTATATTATAATAATATATTATTAAATATTTGCCACCAGTCATTTCGCTTTTAAATAAACAGCAAAATCGTTTACTTCTGTTTTTCATAAGATCACGTTCTTTATTTTCCTAGAATCTTAAGTCCACCACGATAAGAAACATTCGTGCTTAACTTATTACATCCTCATAACTATTTTAATAAATAATTTGATTCTATTAGTCTAGTATTAGTGATGTCATGTTTCGAATACGTGCTGTCATTGTGTCATCGTTTCTTTTTATCTGAAAGTTTTTATTTACGACGCTCCTAATCTTCACCATTGATAACTGTTTTCGTATTCAAGAGATGTAATGTATAAAATAGTTTGTTTTTAAATGTTATAATTTAGAAGTTTCAGGCAGTTATTGAAGAGAACATAATTCATACTTAAGTCAAGAAATAATAAAAAACTCGTGAAGTATAAGGAATCTGATGATGACCTAAATGATTATCGAAAGAGCACCTTATGAGAATGTCTGCGACGGCGAGCATGCATTCAGAACATGCGCCACGGCGGCGGCAATGTAAGTAAATAATGAAATCGCTTTTCCGTTAAGGCCATCAATTTTGCGAGATAACAGGCCCCTGAAATACACTGAGTGGAGGAAATTATTTTTCTATCGCATCTCGTTCCGGATACAATAGACATTAAAACATTCGTTGTCTTTTGCGAGTCAGCATGGAGGGAGGTTTTGTTGCCACGTAGTAAAGCAATATTACACTGCTACAAAATTCACAAACTACGCGGCAAACATTTTTCGGCAACTCTGCTTGGCCTACCAATTACTTGAAGCATTGTGGTTGGTTGATTCAAAGTCACAACCCACATTCGGCCTAACCGCCTTCTGCATTCTTATTTAAAACGTAATATAGACGTGTTCACGTCATCTTTCTTTACGCGCGGCCCAGGCGTAACCTTCTCGATTATTTATACGATTCTTAAAATTTCTTCACATTGTTCTGCTACCACTTTTAAAGGTCTCCAAATTATTTACATTTTTTTTAGTTTATTTCGCATTTAACACACCTTTACTTGACATATAAAGTTTTTTTATGGCAGTAATATAGCTTAGATGTGAACAATTAATGAGTTTAGTAGATATATCACTGTTCGGGCGAGCCATTGACTGATTAGGAGAAGCGACTATGAGTGGCGGTAAAGTGACGTGTAAAAGATAATTGAAAATGAGGAAGGAATGATAGACCAACACATTTAACAGTCTACAACTCTATTTGGATTCAAGGGATATGCAGCATTGGATAATTAGTACGTGAATCCACAATTAACACAAACTTGGACTTAATGGGTTCATCCTGCCTGACAGACCAAATATGTGGATGTTTTAAAACTATTGTTGATTATACATCAAGGGACTTTCTCTCGGCTGCTCGTGAGTCATAAAGTTTTAGAGAATGAACTCGCGCCTGTAAGTAGGTAAATGACTTCTCCAACATCACAATTATTTGTTCTTTCCAAACATTCTAGCTATATTCTTATTTTCTACTAGGATGCATCATTGGAAAATATTTATAAACACAAATTTTAAAAAAATATTTCCAACGAAGTTAATAATTAAGAAGTAGCAAGGGGTTGGTGCACCGGTCTCTGTAAACTGTAATAGACCTTGGGCTAATGTATGACATACCTATACAAATATACGAATAGTGGATAATTGTATATGAAAACCAATCATATCAAAAAATATTACTGAAGAGTGAAAATCAGTTGAATGATGTCACTGTTCTCAAAATAATCTTAAAAATTGAGGTAAGGGTTCTGTCGTTTTCTATTTCTATTGAAAATATCATGAAAATAACACCTACAGGTGCAACATTTGGCTTCGAGGATATACAGTACCCCTCTACTGAGAAATGTAACTTCTACTTTGTATTTTTCAAATTTACCGCGTAATAAATGCTTGCCAGTGCATTGAACCAAAAGATAATCACCCTCTGTTGGAGTGGCTGATTCTTCGTTAAATTCAGAAATTTAATAATCCGAAGAAGCGAATGCACTACTCAGTCCTCTTTCTCAGTATCACTCTCAAACAGTTTTCCTGGTATTTTCTTTTGCCTTTTTATCTCCTTGCAGAGATTTCTTCTCTTATAGCCTCCCACACAAAATCATGTTTACACTATTCTTTTCTATCTTTCTTTCTCTTGTAGTTTGTTTTGTAGTTTCTGATTTCCGAAAACCATTGAGAGTTTCTGGAACAATAAAGCTGAGTATTGGACCTTTAGTTTATTATTATTATGGTGAGGTGGAAAAATCTCCACGGTGTGTGGGATTCTTACCCACTAAAAAACCGCCTCCCGTCTCGACTATATCCCCGCGGGACTGCCGTCAGGCATTACTTCACGGGAAGTAGTATGGCCAATGACACTTTCGTTGGTTCGGTGCCAACCTCTGCTTAGTGTTACTATTTACATGCCCACCTCTTCTTAGTGTTACTATTTACATGGCCTAATCCTAGCTAATTGTGTCTACTGAATTATTTATATCATAATACTAAACGTGGTCCTTATTTGCTACAGTCTATATACATATTTACATATCATCCTTTTCTTCGATTCCAGTTTTTTTTATTATGGATGCCGCAAAGTCCGCAACGCTGTTCCAGTTTTGTAGCGACTGTATCATAGTCGCAATTAGGTTTCCCGTAGAGATCTTCTGTGCAACTGAAGATTCAAGATCCTCTCTCTCCAATGAGAATCGAGGACATGTGAAGATTGTGTGCTCTGCGTCCTCTATGGAGTCGCAGGTTTTACACATAGCATTTTCTTCCAGGCAGAGTCTATGGCGGTAGTGCTTGAAGCACCCGTGTCCAGAGAACAGCTGGGTCAGGGACCGTTTATTTCACCGTGGTTTGGTTCGGACCACATTTAAATGTTGGGGATTAGACTGTAGGTCCATCTACCATTCTGGGATGTTTCCCATAATGCTTGCCATCGGTCGATAGTCTTCTCCCTTTCTTCTTTCTTCAAGGCCTGGATATTTGTTCCCTCTACTCTCTTTCTGCGTTGGAACAAGGTGCTTCTTTCTGTTACCAACAGTTCAACAGGCGGCATGTCAGCCAGAACGCACGCTGCCTCGTAGGACACCGTGCAGAAGGAAAGTAGATGATTACCCGTAAGGCGCTCCTCCTGTAGACCTTCCTCATAGGTCGGGCGTATGTTTGATTGTTAGCGCGTCCGCCAAAATCGGGGTCATGTATAACAATGTGGAGCTTTGGACCTTGATTACTTTTGTGAGGTGTATGCACTGGAGTCGCACACCTTGGCTATACGGTACGAGTTGTCCGCTGATACCATTGGATCAGTCGGCCAACTGCCTCCTAATAGTGGTGAAGACACGGAAAAGGGAATGCTGTTACCCCACAGCAAACTCTTCTCCGGTCATTCGGAAGGGCATGAGAATAATACTGTGTATACTAACCTATAAGGTGAATGACCGGGTATGATCCTTATATTACAACTCCGGGGTTCTAGTCAACCCTTGGCTACCGTTTTCAGAATCCACAACCCCCTTTTAAGTCCCCTTCCCATGATATTAAATAACAGTTTCCTGTTTCAAGATCACCCTCATATGGCCAGTTACCCCTTAAAAAGTAAAGACAATTCTTACAAATTTAAAATTATGGTTCCTGGTTGTGATATCGTATCAACAGTAGAAGAAAGATCATCTTCAGTGATGAGGGCAATTGTTTTTCTACTGTTCTGTTCCGAATCATTTTTCTTGTTTTTTCTGCAAATAAATCAATAGCATGACATTTGGTAAAAAAAAACATTAACAATCTTTATATTTGTAATCAAAAGCATATATACAATTTTTTTAACAATCGGTTTATAGTCGCAACAACTGCAAGGATAATATTGTTATTATAACGAATAAAACATGTTAGTCTTTTCCTGAGAGTAATTTTTTTCCAGTGCCCCAAACCACCCTAATGCCTCGTTAAGTATTTTACTGATATATTTGAAATAAATCCCAATAATTCTGAAATGCATTGCAACAATAAGATATATGTAATCTACTCTAATCAGCGTGAAACATAAAAATTTGACTAACGCGTAAATAAAAGCGAAGCGAAACGAAGATATTGCAATGTAGTAGACTCAACAGAAGGACAACTGCAGTCAATTTACTTCAGAGAGTGTCGTGTGATTCAAATTGTTGCACTGTACTCGTGTTAGTCCGTGTCCACGTCTCTCCTGTTTTAATGTATTCCGTTACTTATTTTTTATGTAACAAGGTACGTAAAATTCTTGGTAAGAGGGCAAACGGAGAATAAATATATCTATAAGATTGAAGTAGCGAATGATGATAGAAAAATATTTACGGCACCGCGTCCTGGGATCGATTCCCGGTCCTGTATCGTAATTCGTTAATTCAATTAATATGACTTTAGCGCTGATCTGAGCGTCCTTGAAAGATTTCTAATAAAGAAGCGCAGGCCTAAACAACGTTCGAAGTTTGTTAATTCGTGCCTCTGTTTCGATTCGCTTCTCTCTTCTCGTCGACTGTGAGATCACACTTGTTGACTGGCATCGTGGACCAGAAATAACGGGAAATTCGTAGTAACTGTGAGCATCTGGCGCCTATAGTGTCGCTTTTATGAGCTACCGCCGCACAACGTATACAAAACCAAATTCGTACCTTTCAACGTGAAATCAGATTAATCCATATAAGCTGCTTCATTGAACTCACATCTGGGGAAGTGTGATTTATACCAAGGCATAATTAACTGTTGTGTGACAAATTTACTGCGTTCCTCGAGCACTTGAATGAACTCCAACGACCACCCAGGCAGTACTGGAAAGTACCCAGCGTCTGTTTCCGGATAAAAGCCTAAGTTCCATTTCTTGACTATTGCGCAACATTTAATATTTTCTTCAACTTAACAATTTTAAATAGTTGTTTCATGGAAATAAAATTCAAACAGCAACTTTATTTACTTTATTTCCTTAAAAAGATTGGTTAGACTTTTGCAGAGTTCAAAAGGTGGAAAAATTCCTTATTAGTTTTCTTTGAACAATTTTATCGTTATGAATGTAATTCTCTGTTAATCAATTTCTTAATCTCTCAGTAATCACTTGCTTTCCCCTACTGCTCCTAACAAAAATAATGTAAATGTGACAACATCGATAGGTTAAAACTCCTAAATACGTTTATTTAATTATTTTTATCCTATTCCACACTCGTGAAGTTGAAAAAAGTAAATATTTGGTGGTCAGTAAGTTCACCTATTCGTCTGAAGCGCTTACTTTTATTAACATCGTTTAGAGTTTTTCAATAAGGGCGGGTTGATGTTGAAGTGGAATAAAACAAGCCACGTTTAATATGTTAACTAAATTTGTTTTTATTTGAAAAAACAAATAATTTCGTTAATAACTTACATACAGCTTGTTTTATTCCGTTTCAATATCAACCCGCCCTTATCGAAAACCCCTATATTACTACAGTGGAACTTAGATAATCGAAACGATTATAATTCAAATTCGTGGATAATTCCAACATTTTCTCGGAACTTTGAATATTATTTTAAAATTTTTTAAAAAAACCTTCATGGAAATTTGTTTCACCTCATTAATTTGAAGTTTTTTCATAAATATCAGCCGAAAATCAGTCTAAATTTGGAATGAAGAGGTTTTAAATGCACTTTACGACACTTCGTGAAAGGCGGAGATTTGTCTAATGAAGAGGAGAAAGAACAACTTGAAGCTGAAGAGTCAACGCAGGCGCTTAGTCAACTTCATCTTTACGTTGATTGACAACTAAGAGTGACACCAACTAATTGTTCAGTTTTGTAAGTTTGCTTAAAGAGATTGTAAACCTTAACAGACTGTTTTCTGCAAAACCAACCAATCTGATATTTCGAGCCTTCATTGACTGATCAAAGTTCCGATCACGGTATATTTCCTTAAAAAAATATTCGCCTTATAGTAGAATTAATACATGATCGTATAATCAGAAATTAAAGATGCAATTTACAAAATTAGATTTTTATATATTTTTATTTTTACCAGTCCCGTCGTAGACTTTGAATTGTTAGATATACTGTAATATTAATGTATAAAAATTATTTGCTCAGTCAATTTTTCCCATTACTATTTTTTTGTGAATATTGTTAGACTTTTTCATATTTATGAATTGAATTTTTCTTGTCTATCCAATATTAGTTCTGTTACGTAGAATGGAATCCGTAGACATTGAAATTTCAGTTATTGCTTGGACGAAGTTATCGTGCTTTATATAACACGAATTCTATTTGTTCTAGATATGGAAGTCGGGTCATGAACGGATGTTTTATATGTCCATAAAATTACTGAAACAGATTGACGAAGGACTGTAGTTTGGTGTAATACCACGCAACCCATCACAGCCATTTCATTAGGGATAACAACGATAAGAGATTAATTTATGCTTGATGGTACGATTGCCTTTAGCAGCAATTAACAGGGATCTCTCGTTCTTAACGATGATTATGAGTGAAAGAGGAACTGACAAAATTGGTTGGAAAAGGAGTACCAATTTAATTTCCACGAATAATAAATTGCCTACTCCGAATCGCAATACTAAAACGGAAATTTAAAAACTCAGTGTATATTCAGAATTTTTTAAAGGTAATCAAATAATAATAAACGCAGTACTAAAGTAATGTTATTATTTTCAGTAGATGTAAGTTCATATTTTAAATTTGCGTTCCGTTTATTTTTATTACATCATCTCTAATACACATAGTTAAAAGGCGATGTTTCCTTTGTAGCAGTCCTATAATTTAAAGCATGGCAGAGATATATAATTCAGTATTCCATGAAGGCGCATACAAATTCTTTTATCAAATATAATTGTTTCCGTCTCGGACCTTAGAATTTGCGAACATTGCTCTGCCTTGCCGGTTCACCCCAGTTAACATTTTAAATTTGTGAGAAAAATTCAATGTTCACTCTGAAGTAATTCTGGACGCATATATCGATTACGAATAATGTCCATAATGCAGCTTTGATGCTCCTAAGGACGAATAATTTCCCTCACCGTTCATATCGGTGATATTTCACCCTAAAATCACTCAGGGAATTCTTCATTTAATTTTTAAACAATAAATAACTTGGAATAAAAATTACAATATTTTAGGCTAGGAGGAAAGGAAGTACTCATAAAAGACAGCCAGTCTCCTATTGGCAAAGGACAAAAATCTATAAAATACTAATAGTTATATTTTGATTGATTTATTTGAAAATAAATTTATTCTATCAGACAAGTTAGTTAGAAATGAATTCTAAATAGAAAAATTTAGAACATTAGCACTACGTATAGTCCCTTAATTATTAATTATTATTACTTGATCGGCTAAATGTTAAAACTTAAAATAAATAACGTAAACCTAATTCCAGAGTTATGAGTGAAATATTACACATTGTATTAAATAATTGGATTATAAATGTGAAGACTGATACTAACAATTTAAATCTTTTATATAATAGTACCGAAATTGCCATCGGTAAAATCTCTTTTTACTTGTAGTTTTAAATATATAATACTTACTAATGAAGAGGTTAGAAAGAAAAGGACACGACATTCGTTAGTTATTAGTATGTAACAATTTTATTATTAAAATTTATTCCTTAATCATTTAATTTAATTTTAATAAATTTGATCAAGTATATTAATACTTTCAGTATTAGCGGATCCTGCAGTTAAATCATAGTGCTCAATTATAATAAAAATCTAGAAAGATGAAATGTTATTTTAGTGTCAGCATTGTTTAAGCAGCATAACACTTGTTGCAGACGTTTCTTTCCCTTTTCTATTTTTTAACATCAAATAATGGCCATTCAACAATTCGGATCGTGAACCTTCTCTTCTTTAAAAAGAATTAATTTTTCACTCAGTCCTTATTCCTCTTTAAGAAAATGAATACTAAGTCTATTCTGAGAAAATATCTTCGGGAATGCAGCTTTGTTTACGGAAATAAAAGGCTTGTTATTTTTTTAAAAAAATGTTTGTAATTATCATTCTGAAAGAAGTACTCCGGTAAACTTCTTAAAGAGGAGCATTCTAAAGAAATTTAACAATACGTTGTGCTTTTAAATTAAATCGTGTGACTTGATTTATAAAACTTATAATATCACAGTACAGATTCTTACAAAGAGTGTAACAGCTCTGTGGATTTTTATAATGGAAAATTGTCACCCACGCATTCAATGGCAGAACGTAAAGTTGCTCACCATACTGGAGTAATTCCATGCTATTGCCATAATACCTACCAGTGATTTGTAGAGAAACAAAAGACATCTAAATTACTAAAATGAAACGCAATACGTCGTCCCGACTTTAATTTACCGTCAACCGATATACCACGGAATGTGGCGTGACTTGGTAACTTTGAATTATCTGATCTACCGTATCAGTTAATTCTTACTAATTTAGTTTTCAGTAGAGAAAGTAATCATTTGCTTGAAGAGAATAATTTATTACCGATTTGTGAGACGGGAGAAAGTTAAATTTTGTGAAAGTTTCAATTGCGACCTAACGTTTCTTCGCTGAATTTCAATGAATTGTGTAAAGAAATGAATTTTTCTCAACATTTATATTGGTGTATCCTGTTGTGGGAGTAGCAAAATTAAATTTCGTTCCTGGAAAGATGAGGACTTGTATAACATTATTATTATTATTAAGTTTTCTTGAACTTTGTCTGTAAATTTACTACCCTACTTTGCCCTTAACTTCTTCTTTCATCACTTAATAACTTCTTTTTCCATTCAAGTTGTCTAGCAGCAGTTGTTATATGATGTATCGGAACCAGTTTTACTTTTTCTTAAAGCCTGTAAAGATGGAGCTCTTCTTATTTATAAACTTTTCGTTTCTTACATCTGTCCACTGTTTTTTATTCTTCAAATCTTCTTCACTACAACGCTACAATGCTCTCCAGCCACCAGGAGTCTCACCTTGTCGAATGCTGTCTTCAGATTGCGATGTATTCTGTAACAATCATTTTCAGTAGGGATACTATTTAGCATTCAAATTGCTTGTTCTATTTTACACATTCAAAGAGTTACAGATATTCCAGATATGTCAACAATTGTACCAGCTGCTCCGTGTGCGAAATAAACGGAATACAATTAACTATATCGTGTAGTATAAAATCCGTAAAATCCATAGAGATAATAAGTTAACATGGAAATAAAATGAAGTAAATAACATAAGCAGTTTGACCTAAACACGGAAATGTTGGAGGTCCAAGCTAAGAGGGCTGTTAATACGGCAGACATCGTTTAAATATTTTGGCTCTGCATTATTGCAGTTGTGATCCCCCATTTATTAGGATGCCAGGCGCAGCTGTGATGCAACGTCGCTTTGTCTTTTCCTTTTGTTAAAGCGTTCCGAAATGTTCAAAACAATTGAAAGATCCGCCAACAGTGAAGTTAGAACAATTATTCGCTTCATGAAAGCAAGGAATGCTAAGACAGAAAATATTCATCGGACTTTAAGATAGGGGAAGCAATAATTAGTGATGGAATGGTTGTGAAGTGTATTAGACAGTTTAACGAATCTAGAGAAAATTTGAATGACGTGCCGTGATGTGGCCCACCGCCTATGGTTACAGGCAAGCAAGATGTTTTATTGGTTGAAGTATAGATAAAAATTGGACAAACAACAGTGTGAGACACTACGGTAGCTCCGTCGAGCAATACAGAGAAAAGGGCGTGGAATCATTATTATTCATGACAACGCACGGCCACACTTCTCGACAAGCTCAAAATCTGATCTCATCCTTTCGTTATAAACAATTCAACCCCCCGCCCCCTACAGGTCAGATTTGGTGCCAAGAGATTTTCAACTGATACTACATATGGAGACATTAATTAATGGGAAAGAATTCAGGGACGATGATGATGTGAAACAGGAAATGCTGACTTGCCCTTCATAACATCTTCTTTAGATCTTCTATTTCCAGAGGTGAGTGAATAATGGTGGTGACTCGTGTGGATAAGTAGTGTGAGGTTTGAGGTAATTATTGCTTAAAACGAAGTCCGTCTACCACTTGAAAACAAACTCTTCATATTTTAAACGCCCCTTCATCGAATATTGCATGACATGCTTCAAAAATCATTGAAAGTAGCACCCGTCAAAGATGTCATCACTGGAAAAGTATTAATCATCATATAAAACTAGAAAAGCACTCTCCTGAACTCTTGTCCGGAAATACAAAATGAAAGAAGCTTAAAGAAAAATGGAAAAGATATCCAAGGAATACTTAAGGAAGATTTGTCACTTTAGGAATTCTCATCACGCCAAGGAAGAATTACCTCTGTATTAGGTCACCTACTTGTTTTATAGAATTGTACTGTTTTAAACTGATTGTTAATAAAATTAATTTTAAATAATGTTGAGACTCATGGGTGGCCGATTCGAGTGTAACATATGAAGTGTGAAGCTGGCTGAGGTTAACTATTTCATTATTGATAGGTTGTAGAAAGTTGATTAATTAGTGAGTTATGGCATTTATCAAATTTTTGCTTAGTCAGTTTATATACTTAAACGTTAAAAAGGAAAGTTTTAATGTTTTACAATAAATTATTACTAGACTCAAATTTATGTACAGAAAACGAAAATTTGTTTTTTATGAGCTTCAAACAACTTGAATAAACTTTTCTAGCAATAATAAAGGCGAATACTGAAGCCAAGCCGAAGACGTCAAAAACATTGCAAACTTGGTCTTTCTACTTTAAACAAAGGGAAGTAAAGATAATGGTATTTGCGTAATGTGGATTATATATTATAATGCGCGTGTCCAGATACTCTTTCTTCATTTCAAGAATCTGGGTCGAAAAACGCAGTCTTTCCAAGGACTGCCGTTGGAATTCGCTACAACGCTTTACGTCAATGTCTCATTGTTAGTTTGCAATAGAATATTATAAAAAAAAAGATGAAGAGGAACTTATCCCTATCTCTACATTTAATCGGCCTGATTGACTTCTCCCGATATCTCTTCGCACTCTCCTTAACATCGGCACCCTCAACATTATTACAAAAATATTTTGGTAAAGTAAATAATTCAAAAACATTGTCTCAAAGATTTATAATTAAGAAAATTGTTAATCTCAGGGTGTAGTCTTGATCTTTAGATATATAGAAGACTTTAATTTCAACTAACACAACAAGAGTAATTGCTAATAATTTATTTCGAAGGCTACAGTTCAATTGTTTTAGAAGAACAATTGTACTAATAAATAATTCACTAACAAATTATTATTGTTGTAATAAAATATTAGCGAGAATTATTACACCGGAACAAGACAAAACATCGTCGTATTAAACAGTGTTAAATGTTTTCTGCCTCGAAGCCATTTATTTATATTATCATTATAACAATATTTATGTTTTTACAGCTAAAATAAACCAATAATCTTTACGGAAAATTTTTAACTTTGATGTGTCAATATTTTTCTCTGCTCATAATCACACTTTTTTTTTCGTATGAGGAAAAAATGTACCAGAATCACCCTGAAATGTTTCTAGCTTTCAGAATGTCATGACGTCGCAAATATTTTCGAAGCACCGCAAAATCAAACAGAAATATATATTTACATTCGACTTTCAATTCTGTTTAATGCAAACAAGCGTATTTTCATCGAGGGGGCTCGTGCAGCTCTGTTTGAGGGATTTCGTATCAGAAACTCCACGAATGATTAATTTTTACTCTCTCTAAGTCAAACACTCTTATTTTTTAAAACTGATCATTTGATATCTATAAAATATATCAATTGAGTGATCTCAGCGTTTAATAGTAGTCATTTCAACGTGATTACGACTGACTCGTTGCGTTAAAAAAATTTGAATCGTTTAATCTTCATCACTAGGAGAGCCGTTATCGATTAACGATACTACCGTTAGGATTATATATATTTCTATAATCCCACTGCTTGAGTGGGAAGCGAAAGAGATGTTTCGTATTAATGGAAAGAATATTTTTCTTTGGAACATTCGAAACAGAAACGTAAGAAATATATTGACCTAAGTAGTTATTCAAAGTGTAAATGTTGTAGGAGTAAATAATAGTGCTGCTGAGTTCTCATTGAAATACTTAAGATGTTTTTAATTTTGTTTTAACGAAATAAATATTTCCTCAGAAAATGTAGTAGACAATTAAAATTAATTTATTTTTACTTTTTATTTGTGGAATAATATCTCTTCCTATTTAAATGTAATATAATATTACTTGACTATCAAGATACTATTACGGAAAATATCTGGGATGACATTTCCTTAGAGTATAATCTTTATATTTTTATATTGATATAAATTTTTCACCTCAGTTGTACAAGGACGTAATACTGAAATTATATGAATGTAAGTGTATCTTTTCTTTTTTGGTAACATGTTACATGAGAGTGATCTTGAAACAGGCAGCTCCCGTTTAATAGCACAAAAAGGGAATAGAAAATGGTTGATGTGGGGAGTACCAGTTAATTTTTAACTTTTATAGAGTGTAAATCGGCTGTTATTTGAGAGAGACAAAATTGAATACTGCAAGTATGAGTAAAATCATGCCAGTTACTCAAATATCAAAACCTGTTAATTAAGTAGACTTCAGAACAATAAATTCACTTCAGTAAATTAAGCGGTATAATTCTGCGAGAAATAAGTTTTTTTTTCTGAGAGGATTGCTCTTGTTAACCGGCTTAGAAATGTAACGATTCAAAATTCTCGCAATGCAATTATGAACGGAGGAATGAAATGTTTCAAATGCAGCGAGGTAAAGGCCGGATTAGGAGAATCCAAGTTAGTGATTTCCTCTGGGTCTGTGGCTGAAGCTTTTGGGCAGCTTTCGTGCGGGACCCAATAACGACAAACTTGCTGACGGGCAAAAGCACTGGGAACTGCACTTCCTAGAAAAAACAGCGAGGAAACATTCTCGTGGAACGCAGTAGCTATTTATGAAATATTTCTTTTGTTTTAAATTAACATTTGGAAGTTTATGAAATAACGATGTTTTAGTATAGTGCTAATTTTGCTACCAATTCCACTACATTGTTTAAATCGCAATTTATTTTTAAAGTTTGAAATGGTCTAACTCAGAATTTATAAAGTTTTATCACACAGTGTGTCCTATGTTGAAAACATGTTGAAGCCGCTAATATTTTATGACTTGAATACGGAACACGTTACAGCGACTGTGATCTCTTGTCGTTACATATTTAAAGAACCTACTTCTGGACGCGACCAAAAAATTACAGATATTGTTTAAAATAGCTTCTGATTGCTAAAAATGTCTAATAATATAGATAAGTATAAGTATAAAACAGCCTTTCGCATAATTCGTATCAACTGACGTTGTTCCTGAACTCCTGACTTATTTCCCTCTCAATCCCACAAAGCAATTCAACGGCCCATTAAATTCGGATAGAAGTAATTTATATAATGTTTCTGGTTTACGTGAAATACGAATAATTAAATGTTTAAGTCTGATTTACTTGTGTATTGGACCCTAGTAGGTCTTCGATCAGTTTTTAAAATATTCCAAACTGGCTTAGAAAGTATAAATTAATTTATTTTGCTAAAAATAATTTTACAGATGACTTTTAAGCCAATACTTTTGCAAAAATCATTTCTAAAAATAATTAATTAGAAACACTTTCAATTAAAAATTCTTAAACGATTTGTTTCAATATTAAAACTTTCTTTGTCTAGTCAAAGAAGTAGAAATTAAATAGAATGAAGCTAAAATAGCTCATTTAAAAGAAAGAAAAGAATGAAAATATGCCGACTGGACCAGGGACTCGAACCTCGGACCTTACGTTTCAACTCGAATCAGAGTGACTAACCGAAAAACGGATGGTCCGGGGTTCGAGTCCCTGGTCCAGTCAACATTTTTCCATTCTTGTCTTTCTTCCGAATAGGTTTCTTTTTGTAATAAATTCAAATTCAGTACAACCTTAAACAAATCAAAGAATTACCCTATTTTAATTTATATATTATTAATTAACATTTTTTCTACTAATTATAATAGAAAACGTGTCTATCGTAAGCAAATCTTGTAGAAATAAGCGACATGAACCAATGATTCTATCTCATCTCACGTTAGAACATCGAAACATTTTTTTAAAATTCAGAACATCATTTGAATTTTGCTCAAATAATCTGAAAGGATAGGATGTCTAATGTAAATCATATCCATATAAGACGTGTACTTCATTTCTGTAATTATTGATATCTTTCCAAATTTTTAAAGTCATGTCTTGATGTTACTTCATCTTTTATTGTTCTGAAAATTGTTTTTAGATGCCACTAGTTATGGTTAAATTATTGGTTAATATCACCTATATATATAGGTATTTTAAAATTAAAAATAAGTATTTATCAATGTACTCTCAAATATTTTTGAGACGGATTAAAAAAAGCGGATCCAATAGTTAAGCATCATCAAAATTAAAAACCATTCCAAATAAATTTACATTTCTTAAAATTTGCTCTTCTTTGTAAATAATCTTTCTCTCGTTTAACAAACTTTAAGGATAACGAAAAGAAATAAATTATGTATTATTAAGCAATTCATTAACAAAAATGCAGCATTAAATCAACTTTTTCTTAAAATATGAAATTGAAATGTGCAACTCATTTGAGCTGAAAAATAAAATAAAGACTAAAAAATGCTTTTCCTTTTAAATATATACTGATATTACTTTGTGTGGCTAAAGCTCGGTGCAGTATAGAAATACTGTAGACAATTTCAACATGTTCTGAGAAACATTGGAAGAAATTAGATTTCTGGTCAACAGCGAATCATTCTTAATATTCTAACTGTTACAGAAGACCCGATTCTTTACAATAATTATTAATAGACCCTCGTAACAAACTTATCTAAATTTATTAAAGTTAATAAATGTCCACTCCGATTTTTAATTATATTTAATGAGTTTCAACACATTTCGAACGAAATTTATTAATTTCTTGTGAAGGAGGATGCTCCGAGGCCGATCTGTAAGATTAGAGGAATGTCTTCTGCCACCGGAAATATTGCTTGCCAAGTAGTTGAGACGAATGTGAACTACAGTTTTCATACGCGCTGAGTCTTCTATCGCACCAAGATACTTCAAAGAAACATCCTGTTCATGTGACAAGTGCCCGCAATTTCGTCCCTCCGGTGAATTAATCGTTGATCCCGACGGGATTCAACTCCGTCATCACAGTTATTATTTATTGGACGGCGGCGGTGAATAACCCCCCCCCCCAAAAAAAAACTGTTGCATTACTGGTTTGTGGACAATTTGTAAATGAATGGATGGAGACGTGCAGTGATATCGCACAAGTCAACGAGGTGGAAGATTGACCTTTCTTTCACATTCGTGGAATTCGATTTACATGAACGACTTTGGACTATGGACAATTCAGCGTCTAACCACGATGTTAAACACAGATTTTAATAGCTTAACACTGACTTTATATATTCTATTTAATGCCACGTATATTGAACATTTCAATTGAAGATTTTTATTACATTACAATATGAAGTACAAATAAAGTTAAAGAAATGAATAGGATCTATAAGACAAAATACATTTTTAAAAAATGGGTTTGAAAAGAGAATTTCAATTCCAGGAATGATTGGAGATTTCATGTAAAAATTTTAACTATGCTAATATAATGGCAGTTTCAAGTTGTCACTTCGAAAAATACGTTTAGTTTCATTACATACCTGAAATTTCGTACATCAACGTGTTTCGAATAAAAAAAAATCGGACGCACTCTGCCAACGTAAATTGCTTATGAGCTTTAAAGTAAAACGACGTGAAAAAATTGTTTCATTAACAAATGAAAAGAAAAGTCATACAACCCTCTCATGCACTAGGCTTATTTGGCCTGAGAGTCATCCACCAAGATACCAACTACGATTATCACTGCTATGGAATAAGAAAAAAATGCGGTTTTATGAAAAATTTTCTGACAGGGTGGACGGTCCTAATAATGACGTCGAGTAACCCGCAGGACCTTTGACGTTTTTCTTTTTTTGTTGGAGGTGCAAGTCGACTACTTTCTATAGCGGGTGGGAAAAATGACGGTCTCTGCTCGATTGCTAGGATCTGACCGGAGCGGCGTGTGATGATAAGTTTGCAGAGTCGTCTTACCTTGTCTCGATCGCGGGTCGTCCTCAGAAGGAGCACATGTCCGAGTCTCGCAGCGCGGCGCTCACTGCCGACGGCGACTGACGGCGCGTCCGCCGCCACGACTTTGCGTGGGCGTCGCGCTGCCTGCGCCTGCGCCGCCCCTGGGAAACAAAACACCAGACCACTCACGCGCGCCTTACGAATAGACACTAAAACAAAAACCAAAACCCAAGTTTGCGTAGGAACATCCATCATTTGATAGTGTAGAAACGGCCCATCCATACTTACAAATATAAACTTGAAAGTCTCGTAATGTCAACACTGAAACTCAACAGGCAACGTATACGGACAACCACGAATCAGTTGAAAATATGTATTTCACAGTGCAATGAGTTTAAATTGTAAGCTCTTTATAAATTGCCCAGTTAGCCAAATCGTGCTTTATACATAAATTACTGTATGCCCGGCGTAGCCCGGGTATTTAATTAGATGAATTCCATACAGTGTTCTATTTGATAATAATTTCTTGATCAACATGTGCTTAAACTCCAGGGAGTCACACTTTACATTAACCCCCCACCTTTTTCCCTGTGTTTGCTCAAGGAATGTGAATTTCATTATAACTGACCTGACAACTTATACTATAATATCAGACTAAATCGCCCTGGCAGTAATAGTTGCAGTTTAAGACAATTTTTTAAATTAACGTATCTAATATTTGCTACCCAAACAGTGTTTGTGTCTTGGTCGTACGTTAGATGTTTTAGTGAGTTTGGCTGAAATTTCTACACCGTTTACGTTTATACACTCCTTACCCCACACTCCTATTGGCTGAACTACAATTTTACTAGCAAACTGAATATCCGAATTACTACCTAACTTCTATAACCCTAATTTTACAATCATTAGTTGTTTTCGTATTATATTTATGATACAACATTTAACACCCATTCTACATTCACTACAAGTTAATCTGGATTCTGCATGTTATGAATTAAACTCAGCTTCTTTCATAACGCCGGAATGAGAATCATTCTTTGTTTATTATATTTATGTATCTACTTAATGCCAGATTAAGGAAAAGCCACCTGAATGCTTTTATGATATCTGCTTGTCAGAAAAAATAATGCTGCCACACTTTTAATTGTAACAATAATGTCGTTATTTATTAGGTTAAAGAAGAAGCAGCTGGTCTTAGTTACTGGTCAAAGTTGTATTCCTTGTTGAATTCAGAAATGGTCGACAAGTGTCACCAATTCTAGAAACATACTCATATTTGCATTTACGAAAGAAAATAAGGTTTTAAGCAGGGAACATAAATGTCAAAACATTCTAAAGTTCATAGGATGTATTAGATGACGGGATAGATAATCGAATAGGTATTGAGAAATGTTGTAAGTAGAATTTTTATGCATTGACGAATAATAAAAGACATATTTTTGAGAAAGAATGCATTATAAAGGTAATAGACAAAAATTTACTGGAAACATCTGGTAAAATTACATACGCTATTTCTGAGGGTAAGGAAGAGATTAAAGACTAGTAAAACTATTTCACAAACCATGTAACAAACAGTAATAGAAATTACAGTGCAATACGTGAACAAAAGTGTGTTGTGTAAACGACTCTTCACTAAAATTAAGCACCTATTTCTGGTTCCACAAAGAAATACGCCATACACTTTTGGCTCAATTTCCCAATTCGTTAGCCCATGTTATTAGAAGGATGTAGGCTTAGCTACTGGAATTGGTCGGCAAGTTTCAATGGCCAATTTTGTGGAAAGTGCAACTCGTTCCTGCGTGGCGACCCTGAGCACGTTAGTGATGAAAGGAGCAATGCGCGCGACCGACCTATGCCTTCTCTCAGGGAAATTGGTACTTTTGGGTACGTAGGGTCTCTGGTCTATCCTCCAGAGATCCCGACGCCTATCTGATGGTGACATCCATGTCACAGGCCAACGCACATTGAAGTTAAACTTGAGGGACTATGGTTCCGCGGAAAATATTTTCTTCCGTCCTTTCCAAGGGAGCAGGATATTTCCCGTGGAGAAGCTTCAGAAAAATGCACGTAATTTTCTTATTTAGATTTTGTTCTCTTTTACAAGCATAATACAGTAAATAAAATCTTAAGATTTATTAAAATGCATATTTTTTATTTCACGTGAAATATGTGTGATATTGACAATTTTCTTTAAGTGTACCTAAAACCGACAGGTATAATTAATTATCCTTATGGAAACTCAAAGTACTTAAATCAATAATTGAAATATCTTCGTTCAAAGTACATGTCAATATGAAAACAATAGTTTTATAATAAGTGTTTCATTATAAAACATTAAAAATACACACCCTGAATAAACTTTAGTACATTTTTCTGATTGCTAGTTTGTCTAAAAGCCTTGAGACGAACATCAAAATGAGTTTCCATTAGAAAATCTTTTGAATTAGTTGTAATTGTTATAATTGGCTTAAAATTTATTTACAAAATCAGCAATAACTTAGAATCTGATGGATATAAATTTTTAAAGCATTATAATGATCTTAATATCTCTTCGTCTACTGTTGACACGATTATAATCTCAATAAAAAAATAACTCTTATATAGTAATAATACTCGTGAAAATATTATGGTAAATAAGTTGTGGAGATTAATAATATATCAAACTAACTCTCGATAGTTAATTTTTTACGATTATTGCCACAACAGTTAAGTAATTTAATAAAAAAAGCAAGTGAACAAATTGAAGATTTATCATTCGAATATAAAGCCATTGTTTAAGGACGTCAGTTAGAAATGGATGAATAAGTCGAGTGCACGCTATTACATGAGAGACAACAATATGCTCAACTGTATTCATATGTTACGACTGAATCGTTATACAGGAATAAAAGGTGTGTAGAATAAATTCAATGTTATTAAAAAAAATTAATATTTCAATAAGGAGCGTGAATACTAATGTTCATCAATAACGTTCTCTTTCACATTATTCACGTTCTCCTAGACTTAAATATTTATATATTTACTTCAAAAGAGACCCACAATATATTATTATTTATTATGAAAATAAATAATTTTTCCATAATTTATGGTACTCAAATATTTACACTATAAATTTACGACAATTTTCTCCCCATGAAAGGCCAGTGTATTTCAGAAATTAAGTTCTGGTAATGTTACACATATTAAATAAGTACGCATAAAATAAAACATATATGAGTATGAAATGATTTTTTACAAGTCGCTGATCCAACTGATTCAATGGAATCATTGCATATCAATACTCAATAAATTGTTACTACTTTTAACGATTTTTATAAGGTACATAATCCTTTTATAGTGTGTGTAACCGAAGAGATTTTCTACCATTCGTCTCAGTATTCCATTGGTTTTATATAGTTTACCCTGCGACGTCCTAAATGACTCTGTCACATCAATCAAACATCCTCTTTGACAGTCGCACACGACATCACGAATCTCCTCCGCTCCAAATGTGTTCTTATATATTTCAGCTCTTCGGCGAATATCATTGCGTGATGCACTGTATTATTAACAATTTTACGTCTTGTAAAACTGAATCAAAAAAGATATGTATTGCAAATCTATTGATTGAGGAGAATTGCATTACTGGAGTAACCTGTTTCAGAATTATTTTAATTATTGGAAATTAAATTCATTTTATTAATATAATAATCCAGAAATTTTTAACTTTCTCGCTAATGTTATTGAAGTGTAGTAGGACGGAATTAGTTAACCATTCGTTGGATTATACATTAAAAAGTGGAATTATAATACGTGAAAGACATTTCAATATCAAGTATTATTATTATTATTAAAGTTTCGTTCACATTTAATTAAAAGAAAAAAATCGTTTACATGGTAAGTATTCGTCTCTTATGGAATAGAGGGAACCTCCTGTTCAAAAAGTCCAATAAGATGTCTTAGACATTATTTTAGTATTGATAATACTACGAAGTTTCGAGTCGATGTATTGCACGTAATTCGTATTTTCAGACGAGTCACACGAACTGTCCATCACGACGTAAAGCTCTGATCGTAGGAGAGTGACGTGGAAAGGACACCTGGAGGACATCGATCCACCATTTCCGCTCACTACGCACAGTAAAATCCGTTGTGCGGTGTTATCGAAATAACAACGACATTATAATCGTTTTGGTTATTTTAATTGTTTGCCTGGATTTTCGCTTAACATAATATTCTTAATGAAACGATTTTCTAACATCACTACTTCGCGTTTGTAGTTATTCTATGAAAAGAATTCCTGTGGCACTTTGGTAATCAACACTTTTTTTACTTACTTCATCTTGGTTTAAAAATTCTTTATTTCTGTACCTATGCAATTAATTTTTAATAATTTTCACTATTGGAAAGTAAAATAACGCATTAATATAAATTCGGCTATGTTTTATATTTATAAAAAACATAGAAATGGGAATTCCTACCCTGTTTTCTCATTTCTCCCCTGATAAAAAAAATCCGTTTGGAAAAGGGGATATTAATTTTTATAATTAGCACTTTTCGCCGTTAATGTGGCAACACGACGATATGAAATTTTAAGAGTTACTTATAGTCTATTACCTGGTATTACAGTATATCAAATATTTTGTAATTTTTTGTGACTCGACGTAGTTCAGTACCTATTTTACTACACTCGTTTAAACTTTTAAAATTTGTATAATTCACTTGCATAGGGGTTCCTAGTTATCCAAACATACTCTGGGAAAATAGCTATGGTACTCTAAATATAACCCTTGCGATTCACGACTTGCTACAGCGACGATTCGAATGTTTAAGCTGCGTTATTCAAGTTTGGTTGACCGATTTTAGTCTGTCAACAAACGTTGAATGAGACTTGATTCCGTTTTGATTTTCACGTCAAAACTAAAATCGATCAAACATTTTCAGTGTCAATGGCTTTTAAAGTAGCGGTGAGCGAAGTGGTGCACTATTGCTCTTGTTTTTAATTTATTTTAAGACGCATCAACAGCTAAAGTCATTACCGACTACTTTACAAATTTGGTTCATGTAATTTATTATGGTTTCCAAATCTTCCTCTGACTCTCCTCTTGTTTTTTTTTCTGCGGTATTCAGCCCATGCTAACCAATCTTGCGCAAAGTCTTATCATTTCCGCATAACTATCCTAAGCGTATTCCATTCTTTGTCTCCCTCTCCTGTTCTTACCCCACAGACTTCCCTCTAATGCTAATTTTACAAGATACTAATGTCTCAAAGCGTGGCCTATTGTTCGCTCTTCGCCTATTCTGCTTATAACTGCCTCGTAGTGATTCTATCCACCCATTTGATTTTCAGCATTCTCCTATAGCACCACATTTCAAGGACTTCCATTATTTTTCTTCCTACCGTCCCCGTTTCGCACCCATATAACCCCACACTCCATACGAACATTTTTAACAACGATTTCCTAATATCAACACTTATAATACCCGTAAGTAAATTCCTCTTTTTCGCGAAAGCCTTCCTTGCCTCTGCTATCCCACTCTTTATGTCTATTATACATTTACCGTACCTAGTTATTACGCTTCCTAAGTAGCAAAATTGCTTAACTTTCGTCGAATCCCAATCCCTTTGTTATTCCACTGTTTCCCATACTTCACTCCGAAATCTTTTGTTTTACCTTTATTAATCCTCATGTTGTACTCTTATTCCAGAACCACGTTCATGCCATTTATGATGGTTTCCAAGTCTTCTTCTGACTCACCAAATGCTACATTATCATCAACAAACCATAGGGTTTTAATTTCTTTTCATTGCAGTATGATTCTTTTTCCATATTAATTTATAACCGTCTTCTTCGCCTGTTCTATTTATAAGTTAAACACCACGGGCGGCAGACTGCATCCTTGGCTTACTATTAACTCGCGTTCTATTTGACGTTACATCAATATATATATATTATTTCCTTAATATTTTGTGCGCACGGCGGCGAAGACCTGTGGGAGTTTACTCTCGCAGGTATTTCTCTCCATATTGACTGCGGTGCTCACCTGACTACGTTTGGAATACCCCGTACTCTGTTTATTTTTATTTTTTATAAAAGTTCTCACATGCCGATCACCATTACCTATTTTAGGAAGTGTATATAATGGAGTCGAAGACCTTGGGTAAACGGAAAGAGTTCTCCGCTGATCGCATTGGATCAGTCGGCCAACTGCCTCCTAAAACTGGAGAATGGAATGCTCGTCTCCCGTCATTCAGAAGGACGTGAGAATAATACCTACCTGATGCAGGTATTTTAGGGTTTTCCCTGCACCTCTTTTAGGATAAACACCGTTAGGATCCTTAAACTATAGCCCGGGAGTCTTAGTCAACCTTTGGATACCTTTCTGTACTTTCCACATACCCCTTTTTAAATTTCCTTCTTATGCTATTAAAGGGGCGTTCCCTGTTTCAGAATCACCCTCATGTAGCCTGATAACCAAAAAAATATATTTTTACGTATGAGATACTAAACTAATTGTGTTGTTTGCATCTATTAGCCCAATTCATCTTTGGTATGGGCATGATTATGTTGTTACTAAAATCGTCTGGTATTTTTTGTGAAGGATATAGAGATAATTTGATAATGTCGGAATGAAAATTTGAGGAATTGCTATTGAAAGTTTGGTGGAGCATAAATAAACGCGACACAGTGATGCGACTAGCTATTTCTGTCCGCTTGGTACTCATTTTGTTAGATTTTAAAAAACAGGTACCAAATACATCACATAAAAACAGCGACTCCTGATACGAATTGACTGCAGACTGAACAGTCCTGGTGATCCGGAAAGTTCCCACGTGCCAATAAACATTGGATTCGAAGAAGACGCAACACTTGAACACTTTGCCTCGGTGAAGCTTTTGTCGATCTACTAAAACGTTGGTCAACTTGATCGAAACAAAGGTTCTCACTAGGTTTTTCATTCAACTAAACTCGGTCAACTTGACTTAAGAGAACGCGGCTTTAATCTTACATATGTATTCATCACCTAATCAAGTTTACAGGTATGGGATTCAGAGGACGATTCACAAACCAAACAACAAATTTAAGGAAGTGATTGACAGGGAAAATCGAAATCGAATATCTTTTGTGGTGACTCATGAGCCCTACATTGAAGCGGTAAAGCAAAAAATTTGAGTTTTTGGTATTCCCGTACAGCAGGACGAAAAACGAGGTTGGTTTGATTGGGGCCGAGTAGGCGGGAAACGTCGCCGTTTACAACATTATTTATTGCCTGGAGTGCATTGTATTTGCACAATTGGTCCCAGGAGCTGTCCTGAGAAAGACGGAATAAGAGAGTGGCTGAGGAAACAACACGCGTAAAAGTTAATTTCGGCATGTTCGAGAAAGAAGATTCATTTGATGGGAGTACGGAAAATAAAAAGATAACATTTGATGGAGAGTTAATCTGAAGAAGAGGCGCTAGAGGATCTAGAACGTGATCCAGCAAAGGAACCTCCGGCAACGGCAAACCAAGAACGACGTCACCACGCAGAACATCTGGTAACGGCAGTTTTACCCGGTTTCCACTTAAACCATTCGCGTTGATTCGCGATTGTGTTTCTATTTCAATTATATCGTTCGTCACCCGCGTCCCCGGGAGCAGCCGTTTAGAAGCTGCATAGATTCTTTTTGCTTTACCGACTGAGCCAATTTGATAATACATTTTATTCGTAAATTTATATTTTTACTAAAACTTAATTTGAGTTATATATCTTTTGGAAATTTGATATTGCATTGCCACGATTTAGATCTTTATTATCGTCATAATTAAATGCAATATATTCAAACTAAATATACTGTTTTTATTATTTAACAATTCCTTGTTATAATAATATTTTTGCGGTGTAAACTAAAAGTAAACACCACACTTTTTTAATGTCCGCACACAAATCGTTAATTTGCCAGCATTTCCTTGGGTAACCAGGACAAACACGCAATTTAAACTAAATGAAGTACAATAAGTGGATGTGAAGGAAACGTAAGCATGCAGTTTAGAAAAATACAGGAGAACCATGAATCGTAATGAGTTTAATACAGCAAGGATCTCCGGAAGAGTACACGGAACTTATAATCAAATGTTACGTGAGACGGGAAGTTCAAAGTAAAAGCTGCGTAGGTAGGGTAGCTGCTTTCTTTTATGGATGGAAATTAAATATATATCTACGGAAAGTTTCTTAATAGTCAGTTGAATTGTACTGAAGACATTCTCTGTTCCTCTAAACGAAAATATTTAATATTTTTTTATCTTCCTTCTTCTTGCTTTCAAAGTAGGTGGCTGATACCAAAAGCCAGGAGACAGTAAATGTTTATTTTTCCCGCAGGGAGCAGCAATTTATACGGGACCGCAAGATTAATGACTTCTTTCATGAACTAAGATACAATTTATTTCTTCTGATCCGAAAAATTTTTAACGTCAGAACCTTTTATCATAAGACGATTTTAGGCTCCGAATTTAATTTCAGCATTTTGGTGTCTAAAATTTCTATATGTTAGGTCTTTTATTTTTTGTTACACAACGTCTCTGAATGTGTAAAAAATTATAAGATAACGAAATGTGATTAAATATAAGAATAAATAATATTACTAATACTTAAAATAATTTAAGAATTACAGAACCGCATAACAAACTATTACAAATATTTGGAGTAAAGTTAAATTAAAGACGTACTTACAGTCATAACCTTTGTTAAATGAATGTACAGTCGATCCTAGTAGACGGGAAATATTTAATAATGTGGCACTGAAAATATGAGGGATATTCAATAATTAAATAGACAAATTGATCTAAAATAAACTGGCACTTCTCAATATAATCCCCACTGAGAAAAATACATTTGCCCCAGCTATGACTTAGCAATTATATTCCTGACCCAATTGTTTAGTAGTTGTTTGAGCCAGTTTCACACAAATCACATTCGTTCTGTAAAATGTATGATTGTTATTTTTATAAAAAAGTTATGTTGGCCCGCCTTAAGTTTATTTCGTTTCCTTTGGCCCCCTCTTTAAAAAATTTGTCCAACAATATTCTAGACGATAAAGTCAAATATTAACAGAATAACTAATACAATTTCTTTTGAGTGGAATATTGTTTAAACTTTAAGTATAGAGGTAGGCACATTGTTACTCAGTTAGAGGTCCCTAAACTAGTCTTTCCTGATATACACCTAATACAAATCTCCCATCCTGTTTCCTCTATATTCTTTCGTTTATCCTCTCTATAAATAAACCTTTTACATTTTATTCTTTTACTTGTTTATTTTCCCCTATAGACCTTTTTTCGTTTTTTCACAGCAACCAGAAGGAAGACGAGGACGCAGACGATTAGCCGAGAGGAATTTTTTCGTTTTCCAAAATTCATCGAACCGTTGTGGATAAATAAGCGATATGTAGTTATGATAAAATTATTTTGTTTCAGATCAATTATTTAAATATCGGCTGCCCTATACGTGCAAACCATGGTCAATCTACACAAACCTTCCAAAAGTAAACTAAATAAACTTTACTTAAATTACACCAAGGTTTGATTGTGCTGTACGTGTGGGCCTGCACGTGGTATTTGGTGGAAGAGCCACGCTCAATTGGCCAGAGAATCGCCTGTGGCTCGCGAGCCGCGGGATGCTGACCACTAGCCTGGTCTAAAGATAGGCACTATTTCATTGCTACTACAATCAAAGTTTTAGAGAACTTTTTTACTTCAGTTTTTTGTGTTCATATACTGTATTTTCCTTTAGTTAAGAGTTTCTTAGTACTTCAGGTTTGCTGATCAATGCTTTTATTGTTAATACGTAAGTGCTTCATTTCATAAATTTAGTTTTTTGAAATCTATCAAATTATGCTAAAATTTTGTGCCTAAAAATGTCTCAACCGATACAAAAGTCATTTGCAACAAATTGTGGAATTGGGGACGAATTAAATAATTCCGTAGCCTCAAATCTTAGAACCTGTATACAAATATTATTATTCTCTGAACAGTTTATCCTAAGCTCCGGTCATCCTGAATAGTTTGTGAATGTACTTTGCTATCCTAAATATCCTTGGAACCCATGTTGTAATTTTTAAAAAAATTGCTTGACTATTACAATTTGCAATCCTCGTTTTAGACTGTTCCTTTCTTAAAGTAAAGAATCATATTGCAGGGAAAAGAAATAAAAACCCTGCGGTTTTCCGATGATAGTGGTATTAGGGGAGTCACAAGAAGACTTGGAAACCATCATAAATGGCATGAACGTGGATCTGGAATAAGAGTACAACATGAGGATTAATAAAGGTAAAACAAAAGATTTGGGAAAAAACAAAGGGTGTTATAATGGGAAGGGATATTTTGAAGGAGGTTAAGGGATTTTTATATTTGGGCATCATAATAACTAGGGATGTTAAAAACACAGTAGACATAAACTGATAGTACAGGCAAGGAAGGCTGTCGAGATAAAAAGGAATTTACTTACGGGTAATATAAGTGTGAATATTAGGAAATCGTTGCTAAAAATGTTCGTATGGAGTGTGGTGTTATATGGGTGCCAATCGTGGACGGTAGAAAGGAAAAGAATAGAAGCCTTTGAAATGTGGTGCTATAGGAGAATGCTGAGAATCAGATGGACGGATAGAATCACTACGAGGAAGTTATAAGCAGAATAGGCGAAGAGCGAACAATAGGCCACGTTATGAGACATGGAACTTTTGCAAAATTAGCATTAGAGGGAAGTGTGTGGGGTAAGAAGAGATAGACAAATGATGGAGTATGGTAAGCAGATTAGGGAGAATGTGGGATGTGGTTGTTATGCAGAAATGAAAATATTTGCGTAAATTATCTTTTAATGGAGTATTTATCGGACCACAACAACAAAATTTATTGCCAAAATCTTCTTTGATAAAATAAACGGTCTGAAGGTTATATTTTTAAATAACTAATAATGTACGAGAAATGCAATTAAAGATTATGTTCACAGCAGGAAAATTGATGCAGGACATTTGGAAAGTATTTACAATAGTGAACTTATAAAACTCGTCTTCGTTGGCGGGTCTGATATAACGTACGTATTTTAATAGAGGTAAAAAAATAAACAAAAAAAAATATCCTGCTGTTTAATTATTTTTATTTTATTATGGAAAGGTGCTCTGAGAATGCTTTACGTGAGCATTCCTCTCAGAGGGGCTCGTTAGACTCGTTTTTCACTTGATATTTACTTAGAGACGGGCATGAAACATAGGAAATGGAACGCGCAGCTGTGATATTTAATGTCTGACAAATGTGCGCACAACCTGCCGTCACGTCATGATGAGAGGTTTCCGTCACAAGCAAGTGGGCGGACATGTTAATACTTAGTGGTGCGCATTTCCCGGAATTCGGCATAAGCTCTGCTACAAAGAGCAGATCGATCACAAAACACCTGCTGACAGATGTCTTTCACGGAACGTCATCAGCGCTCAACACCAAACAATTAATTATAACTTTATAATAACAACCGAATACATCGTCAGGAGCGTATTTCGGTGAACCAAGCGAAGCAATAATTGTTAAATTAAATCCAGTGTTGGTACACGTAAAAAAATACGACTCGTATTCGAAGAGGTGTTCACAAATTTGAAGCTACATAAAACGAGGGAAGAGAAAAAAAAACATACCGAAAATTTACAAACCTACATCACTGTTTAACGAAAAAATTCCGCAATATCAAGGTTTAAAAATAATCTAAATAAATTCAAAAAGTGTAAAGACATATCCCTTTAAAATAAAATAGTGTGAAATGTTTCATTTAATTACTTTGTGATGAAGATAAATATTTTGAAATTTGGATGATTTTTATGACATTTTGTAATATATTTAAGTATAACTTTGATTTAAAAATTTGATTCTTTATTTTATACCCAAATTTTAATAATATATATCTTTCTCAATTTCTCACAGGCTGAAATTCTCACGCATATATACGTTGTAACTTTTTATGTTTCCATGTCAACGATACATCATTCACACAATGCTGACTCCTTTCACTTATTATACACAATGTAGTTATATTAAGCATAATAAATAAATAGCCAAAACATGTAAGATTTACGATTAAAAGGGGAGAATAAATTTAAAAAAAGCTTTAAAAATTATGATTTGTAGAAAAAAAGACAGAAATTTTTTGTTCATAGGTGGTGTAAGAAAGGAAGAGTAGAAAATACAAAACTTACAGAATTATTAAAAATAGTAACGACAAAATTGAGAATACTATATTATACAAACAATTAATTAGGGTCAGCGTAATTGTGTAAAATTGTAATAAGAGCGAAGTAGTAGTGCTCTGGAAATATAATAAAAGAAGACAAATAATTACAAAAGCTTAAACCGTGGTAATGTAACTATCCCTGAATTATTTTTAAAAACAAAAAATTCATTGGAATAAAGCTAAAGTTGTATACAAAAAAAGAAATTTATTTAATACTGTTGTCATTTAAAAAAAACTTTTAAATTAGGATATAATTTATTTATGTGGAATAAATTATTTACTATATATATACATTTGATATATAACTTATGAATTCATTTTCAGTATTATATTTTTGATAATTCTTTTTTTGAGTCTTATGCTATTTGTGACAAAATAAATAATGATGCTATTGTTTGTTATATATTTAATACTTATTATTTTATATCAGGTTTACCCAAACTTTTGTATATCAAGAGCCATAGTTCTGACAACGAGTTCAGATGCGCCATATGACTGGATTATATTTTATATGGTCTTACGTTCATGCTTAGGGGTTGGTAAATATAGGATTAGAATAACTTTAACGCAATTAAATTAATTAACTTACGCCAGTATAATGAAGCATCAACCTACAAAAGTGTATATAATGATGTTCCTGTACAGGAGGGTGATAGTTTAATGATGCTGCTATGGCTAACAGAGCCTCGTTTGGTGAAGGTAATTCTGGACTACAGTTTTTGGCACTGAAGCGAGGTCAGCTTGGAACTTGGAATTCTCTCGTCTCTCCGTTCGTCAGAGGTACTTTTTTAAAATTATTCTATTTCTTACTTTTGGTTATTCATTGTATTTATTTATAATATTATTTATAATACATGTCTAACTGTATAATGCTTTATAACAACGTAAAAGACTTTTCGTCTGAAATACAAATAGGCTCAAGAATGCAATGCGCCACTTTTAGTCGTCCAAAGCGCCACGTTTGGCGCATGCGTAACGGTTTGACCATCTCTGTTTTACATTATTATATAATTTAAAATATTGTACTTTTATTATACATTTAATATTCCAATAAAGAAATATAAGTTAAAGAAATATAAATAAAATGAAATAAAATTATGTTAATATAAACATTCAATATACAAATACTTAAACACTAATTCTAAGTCTGTATAAATTAAGTAAAACCATTTCCCTAATTTTGTCGCTAAATAATTTTACACTCTTCGGAAAAGTCGCTAGTAGACTTTCAGGCAAATCATTCCAGTCTTTTACAGTCCTATTTACGAAGGAGTATTTAGCCATGTCCGTTCGTTGTCTTCTCTGATTAATTTTAAATGGATGATCATTTCTCGCTACATATATTGGTAAATGAATACGAGTTGTGATATGACTCCAGGCCTGTTCGTCTATATACGCTTTATACAGTGCACAAAGCCTGGTCCTCTTTCTCTTCCAGATTTACAAATATTTGCTTTTCCTGCCCGGTTTTGAAGCCTGTCCAACTTGTGTATCTGATCCCAACACACCGCCCCATACTCAACGATAGGCAACACCAAAGACCTATAAGCGATGTATTTGGTCTTTCGGGTACTTTTCCGCAGTATTCTATCGACTTTGTGAGGTGCACTCCACCCTTTCCCAGTTACTGAATTTATGTGTTCTCCCCAATGTAAGTCTTTGCTCAAGGGTACGCCCAGATATTTACAAATGTCTACTAGTATTATATTTTCATCCCCTAATTTATATTCAACTTGAAAAACGTTTCTCATTTTTGAAAATACAATCGATTTACTTTTTGCTGCGTTTACTTTCATCTCATTATCGTCCGACCAACGATGAATTCTGTTTAGATCAGATTGAAGAATATTTGCATCTTGGACGTTTCCAATTTTTCTGTAAATAATCTTATCTGAGACTTAATGCCTATCGCCAAATCATTTATAAATGCTAAAAACATTAGTGGCCCGATTACGCTTCCCTGGGGCACCCCAGACGTGACTTCAACTGGCTCAGATATTTCTCCATTTATTTGAACACTGATATTTCTGTTATCCAGAAACTCGCCAATCCAGTTTAAAACTCGTTTCTCAATGCCCGATTTTTCCAATTTCATTAAAAGAATATGATGCGGTACAAAATCAAAAGCCTTTGAAAAGTCAATTACAACAGCATCAATTCTTCCCCCTCATCTATCACATCAGATATATCTTGACATACTGTCACTAACTGACTGTCGCAAGAATATCCTGGCCTAAAACCCTGCTGCTCACTGTGTAACCACCCCGTTTCGTCCCAATGCCTACGCAAATAATCTCTCCAAAAATTTGCATACCACTGAAGTGAGACTAACCGGCCTGTGGTTACTAGTTTCATACCGCGAACCCGCTTTGTGTATAGGTTTTACGATCGCATTTCTCCAATCGACCGGGACTTCATTATTGTTAATTGGCATTTCAAATAACCGCATGAGGTACGTTATCATGGCTTCCCCTCCAACAATTCTAATTTTTATACTTTTTACTTGTTTCTTTTGTTAAGGTAATTAAAATAGTATTTTGCATAATGAGTAAGAATAAGCTTTGGTCTTACGTACCGAATGGCATTCAATGACACACTAAGGAAATATTTATTTCATTAAGGCAGATGCAGCCTGAATAAGTTATATATATGTTCAGAAACCTTGACCTGTTGAGTTATTTTTTATGATTAATAATGAACCTTGAATTAGGAAGAGGTGAGATTAAATTGTAAGCGTTTCTTTTGCTCTGTAATTAAAAAAAAATTGAACTATGAAAAATATTTTTTGTTGCTAATATATATTATTATTAAATCGGTAAAATAAAATATTTATATTTGCATATATAGAGCAAAGTTATCAGAGATATGATAATAACATTTATTATTTTTCTAGGAATAATTGCAGCCTAATTTGAGCCTTTAAGGCAACGCGGAGTTGGTCTTGTGGTAGTTTGCAAAGTTTTCGGCGAAGCTGCCGCCTGTTTCAAGTTTCCAGGCTGTTTAATGTCCACTGTTCTTCTGCAATGGCCGGTGCCGAAATCGGAGATTAGTCTCAAAGTTTTTGGACACTCGTTGCTTTTACAGGTTTCAAAATTGTTAATGGTGTACTGGGAATTATAATGCAAATTATTTAGACATTTACTCGGATTTATTAATATTTTGAAGCTGATGCATGATAAGAACTCGAAATATACTTCATCCACTTTTTAACAATTCCTCATTTCATATATTTTATTATTTATAAGTTGTTATAAACGTTCTGTGTTCGTATTTTTTTTACTAATTTTGCCTTCGAATTTTATAAATACAAATACAATTCCTGATAGTAACTTGTATTGTAATCAAATTCATATCTTATTTACACGTTAGTATAGAATTTACTCTAAGTGAAATCCTTACCAAGTTTTTCCATAATCAGGCTGTCCATTACTGTCCTAAATACCGATAGCCAAGAATACAATTAAATATTTAATACATTTCTTTAAATAAATATAAAAATGTTTTAACTTATTTCCCGGAGAAATTTAGTATATATTGAACATAATATTTATAATATTGAAGATTGTCCGATTCTGTTTCAGACTCTTGTTAAAGTTGTGAACCGTTCAAATATCATGTTAATATTTCATGACATTTTTTGAGAGTTCCTGCATTTTTCATGTGTTTTTATATTGGAGCATTATGTGTAGTAACACGTTTGCTTTTTATTTTCCGAAATAGTTACCATACCAGGGTTTCAAATATTTATTTTTATTTTCCACCCATAACTCAAAACATTTCTGTATCCGCATTTAAATTCAATCCGTTACATGTAAACATTGTATCGAATTTTATTCTAGCATAAATTTAAATAATTTGTTGTTTATTATAAATGTGGTCACCCTGGAGATATTTATCCGGCAGGAAATCTATAAAATAAAAAGAAATTATTTTTGTTTGTAACTTTTATATACAAATTGAAATACGTAAATAATACTGTTAAATACGTTTGTATATTTGACGCAGTTGAAGAGTGAAATGGCTTTTATTAATTTAACATAAAATAAAAATGAAACGATACTGTATGACCCCTCCTAATTTTAATAAGATTTCTTTGATTTTAAACGATCGAAATTCAGTAAGAATATTCCAGCTCGGAGACAAGCAGCAACAGGTTGGAAATCCGGGGTGCCTGGTGGCTGAGAACGTGCCTGTCTCCAAATTCAAAAGATTATGCTTGTTTTACTGAAGGAACGTTCACACTTCAAAATTTCCAAAGGACACTATTCTAATTGTCAGGAAAAAATTCGAGCGCTGGTCAAAGGACGTATAAAGATTGGCGAACACACGTCGCGTGGGAAGGCGATTTCCCCTAGAGAAGGGGAAGATAACAGTTTAGATGAAAGATGAGAACACGAAAACTAAGCAGAGTGAATCAAGACATTGAAAGGGTGTGGAAGCAGAGAGGCAGGAGTGTTGCTCGGAACTGTAAAGAAACAGGAAGTCAACGAATTAGGGGAGAAGATAGAAATGAACAATTAGTAAGTCAGTGGTGATCGAGAGTTGAAAGGGAGGTGAGCATTATTGCTCTTGAGTTAGAAGGAAGAGAGAGAATGAAAGGCCAAAACTTCCGACTTGCTTTAACCGTGTGTTGGAGTGAAGGAGGAGGAAAACTAGGTTTTCCACAATCACCGGCAGTACGAGTTCCAGAACGTTTTTCCGTCAACAGAGGGAAAATCAGTAATGTGAGAGTGGAAGACGGCAAAATTACTTCCCAGAGTTTTCGAAACTGCTGAGAAGATGCATCAATTTCGTCAAAAACGTGAAATCTCAGCTGCACGTTGTTACCCCAATAATTAACCCTGAGAAACCCTTTTAAATTTAAAAAATATTTCCCTTTAATTAATATGTATAATTGTAATAGTGCGCAGGACCCATTACAATACAAAAAACAAATACGAAAGCATTTTCTAAAATACGTAAGTTTGTATACTACCGATTTATTGTTGTCTTTCAATGTGAACAATATTTTACGGAAGCACAGGATATCTCAAACTTGAACCAGAAAATATCAAAGGGTATCGATGAACTTTAATAATTTTTTTATTATTTGCATAAGCGAGCATTTGCCAATAATCGTAGTTTACCAGTGTTCTTTGTATTTTGTAGTATTGTTAATCTCACTAGTTTTATACAGTGAACAATAATTCATATCTTAAGATTGCTAGTAATATTCTGCAATTTGAACATTAGAAAATATCAAACGGCGGTACATAGCAATAAGTGAGAATTTTAAAACCATAATTATTTAATAGATTTGTTATCATTTGATAAGATTCATGGATTATATAACCACTTTTTTAAAACACATTTTTAAGTTGGAAGTTAAGCTTTTCCTCGCTTATAAAACTAATCATTGCGTATGCAGCTAAAATTATTAAAGCAAAACATCAACGTCCATACTCAACACTAAAACCAGAAACCAACTCCGGGCTTTATGGTAAGAAAATAATAAAAATATAAATGAAGAGAAGATGATTGCCAGTGTTGCCTTATTAGGAAATGTTTGAGCTCACAACAGAAAATAATTAGAAATGTATTTCTGTTTGTTTAACTTGCTACATAAAGGTGGTCCTGTACAGCCGACTCCCCTTTAATGGTATTGGAAGGTAAATGAAAGGGGGGATGTCGAAGGTAGCCTAGGGCTGTAGTTTAAGGATCCTAGGTAGGTCTGGCTTTGGGGTACTATTCTCACGCCCTTCCGAATGAGGGGGAAGAGTTTGCTGTAGGGTCGCAGCATTCCCTTCTCCGTGTCTCCTCAAAGGTCTTCAACCCCAGTATATATACCTCCCAAAACAGATGAAGATACCTCGGAATGTGAGAACCTTGAAAAAACCAGAGACAGTACGAGGCATTCCCAAACTACAAAACTCATTATTCCTTTTGGTCCAACCATACTTAAAAAGCCAGTCTAAACAAAATCAGGTTAATAGTAAAAACATGATTAATTCATAACATTCTTTATGCGTGTATCTGTCTAATTTAAACGCGTTAGTTCTTTCCAAATTATTTTTTTCTATCTTTGTGTGCACTTTTGTTTTAAACTCGTTCTTTCATTTTTATCAAAACAAATAATCTTGTGCGGAGCACATATTAGTTATTGAATCTTTGATTCCTTTTGACTATGTATTCATTAATTTAATGCCGTCTATCGTTTTCACGTTGCGGAATTCGGATTTTGTGTACAAAAGCATTGCATCTAATCGCATGCCGTGCAGGGGCCTCACATTCGCTATTCGTACAAACATGCCAACGAGGATAAAAATTCCTTCGTCCAATACCCTTAGGGAAATATCACACGTCTCGCAATACGTTTTAAACTTCAAAGCCACGGTGACGTTTGAATTGCAGAAACGTTTATCCTAAATTTAATAAGAATATAATACCGTGTCAGTCCTCCCAGATTGAGCATTGTTTATCACAAGCTTAAAAGGAATTCACACACACACATATATATATATATGTATGTATGTATGTATATAACATCAATTTTTTCTATCAATACTAATAGCGAAATGATTTAACAGAATACGCTCTAAAACATTTATAATCTATAGTTACATTATTTAAAGATTGAGGGTCACTTTTTACGCTCCATTCATACAAACGGAATTTTAATCGTGGCAAAGTTATTCGAACCAAAGTATCGACCATGATAAGAATAAAGAACCTTACATTTATATGCACAATTGGGCAATGCGCAAGCAAAAAATTTGCAAAAATCATCATCTATAGCTTATGAAAAAATATGTTGCAAAAATCATCATACCGAGCAATAATTATTGCACCAATTCAAAAAAAGTGCTCATTTCTCATGGCGTATCTCAATTTGGATTACATATAAATACTTTCACAGCTTTTATTCTATTTTTACGCACTTATTAAAATTGTAAAAGTAAATATATTTTTGGCATTTTAGTAATGAAAATGATATTTTACTAGAACCCACAATTTGTAACTATGACGTTTCGTCGAAGGATCATAAATTCAAAATAAATAATTAATAAAATAATAAAACAAAATGGTAAAAAACCTACACTTACATGTAATAGTATAATACGAAAATTTAACAATTGAAAGCAATAAGAAGTCAATTGCAGAGATGAAAACAAATTGAATTCAATACCAAGCCCCTGAAACCCATTATAAAAGGTTACTAAATGTTTCATTTAAAATAAATCTCAGGAAAATCAATTTATAGTCTTTGTAAATTTTGTACCTGTGTTTTAGGCTCGCAAACTGTACTATGAGTACAAAATAAATATGTTTTATTAGTCATAATAAATTAATGCGGTTAATACTTGTATGATTTTATTGAAAATTTGGCGATGTAAAAGAAATATTCAGGTAAGTTTTCTACTGTTAAAAATAGAATTGATTCTTCAATTAACTCTTTGAATATGCCATTATTAACTATTTAATGATCAATTAAATGAATTCGACGAAGTAGACAGTGATACTTTTATCAAATAATTGATAATATATTAACTATAAAAAATATTTAATAAAATATTATTTTTGGTTCTGCAGAATTGTGCGAAAAAATGTAAATAAAATTAGCAAAGTTCAAAAACAAACCAACTACTCGTCAATTGTATATTTAATAGGACGAATTACATTAATGTTATTGTGTTATTTAAGTCATACCAAATTAGTTAACTTTACATTGTTTAGCTCTTTAATGGCGCGTAAAAGAATGTTCATCAAAAACTACTCTCTAATATGATGAAACTTTATTTTAATTTTACGTGGATTTTGTGCATACTTTGAAAAATATCTATGCAATGTGAATCAATAGTGATACTATTACATGGAATCTTAGTATTGTATGATGATTACACTTTAAAATTATAAGAAGGTATTAGATTTGCCTAGTATGGTGGTATTTCCTGCTGTTAAATTTGTAAAGAAACGAATAATATCTACTATTAATAATTATTTTTAAAATACCAACAAATGTTAGAATAAATGGCTAAACAGATTAATGGCATATTGATAAAGATATAGGGGAAGAAACAGCGCCTTGAATTTCACAATGAAACTTGATCAATTTCCATGATTTGGGAAAAATCACCCATGAACTAAATTTTATACCACTAGTTATTTTCTAGTAGAAAATGGAAATTTGGAATAGCGTGAACATATTAAATTATTAATTAACTCAAATAATTAAATGATGTTTTATTAAAGGTGTTAACTATTTTATCTGTGTTCACCTGTCTTAGTTGTTTAAATAAAATTATAAACACGAATATGGTTTAGAAATTAAGATATATAAGCCTGACCATTTAAAATTGTGAGTCGTATCCTTCACCTCGGCACTGAATGTATATGAAATTCCTTGTAGGGTGCTCTTTGCATTCACTCGTGCGTTTCTTTTCTATCTGTGAGGCTCTAGTCTGTGAAGATCGTGTTCAGCTCTCCTCCAAGAGTTTTCGAAGTAAGAAAGGGAAATATCTCGACAATTTCTTTGAATTCGCCTGAGGCTCGTACGTCACAAGACGAACTTGTCTGACTACAAGTCATTACTACCGATAAACAAGTACTACGCCTCTGGGCTTCTTAGCGTCTTGAGGTGCCATTAATATACTCCACTACGTCTTAAAAATAACGAAACGTTTTTCGAAAACACGTCAGGCAAAAAATAGAATTTTATTCATTTACAGATATAATCACAAAACTCTGAATTTACTTACTGTAAATCCAAACTTTTGATAAATAAATAAATTCAATTCATAGCAAGGTTAATGGGACATGAACATATTTAAGCATATATTTTATAACCCTTGTTGACCTGAGGGTACCTGGTTTTTTTCGGCGAGCCGCAAATACCTCTCAGACAAAAGCTGTGCCTTGCGAATACGTCAGGACTGTTCTCTACGGAATATTGTACAAAAAATTTTAATATTGTAAAATTTATTTATTGAAATAAGACAAAATATATTACGAAATTTTATACGCGTTACTATATATATATATATATATATAATTCATTGCAGTATAATGTATAACCAATTTCAGTAGGATGCCACAAAAATAAGTAACTCCTCAAATTTATTCATTCTATTTTGTACGTAATTAGACAGATATATCCCCATACTTCCCGCGTTTGCAAAAGTTCGCCGATAATTGTTAATATGAAAGAATTTTGTCGAGTCTGCTAATATCGTATAAACTATCAAAGTTTTGTAAGAAAAGAATAAAGAATACGAAATGCCGATGCAAAATCCCTGAAAATATATCTCTCCGATAATTTAGACCTTTAAGGAGATTGCTTTATTTTAGAGCGACAGGCATTGGCCTTAAAGTGATACAAGTAAAATTCTGGAAAATCTGCCACGAATTTTTTATAGTTTTCACATATAATTTACAAACTGTTTACCAATTAATCAAGTCAGATGTATGGGGATAAATTAAATTAGAATCATTCTTGCATGATAATAAGCACTCTCATAAAAATGGTAATTACTACTATGATTGCTATTGTCTCCATTAAGGCATTAATTACAGTTAAGTAGTTTCTACAAATTTTTGTATTGACATTAAATTATAATTAGTATCTCAAGAAAGTGGTCCATGAGCATTAAAGTTTCTATCAATTATGAAAATTGATTCCAATAATGTTGTTGAACAAACTAAGAAACGGTAGTCGATTTGAAGTTTCGTTTTTTTTGCAAAGCCATTCCTTTAGTTAAAGCGAAGAGAGAAACTTCAGTCCCTTGCGGAAGTTCCACGTTTCCAGAAAGGCTTTAATAAATCATATTTCAGGTAAATATAACAGAGATTTATTCAGAAAATCGCTTTTGATCAGTCCTCCACTACAGTCACGAAAGTAAATTGTAGAAATTGTTTTTCTTTATGATCAATTTAGTATTTTTTACAAATTGTGTCATTTAGGTGAATACTGAGTTTTTAATCCGCCAGACATTAGGACTTTAGTTAAAATATGATATTCAGTAAACATTTTCTGTTGTATATTTATATTTTAAATCTCAATGGATTCTAATCATGCTCATTATAAAATTCCTCATTATATATATCATATACAAGTATAAAAATGTATGAATTTAATAAAATACAGGGCTGAAAAGGAATAGTTCTGTGAAAAATATGAGAAGAATTATATGAAAAAAAACATATTTCTAAAGTGACAATCTAACATCAATCTATAAATAGATAACCACGTCGATTTGTCTTATAAACCATTAAGATAATTTTCGCATGGTATTTAAATAAATCTGACAAAGAGTTAAATTTTTATCTCTAACATTTCCACCAGGACATTATGAATTTATATTTATTTATATTAATCAATACATTGATCTCCCACTAAGAAAATAGGGTCTTTCAAGTAATTATTACCTGGAAAAGAAACCTGGATTTGGAAGAAAATACACAGTTGCGTAATAAAGAGTACACACAACTTGTATAGAAATATAAATAATAATTTCGGAAAATTTAATAAAATTAGAAAAGAAAGTAAAATAGATTAGTAGATAAGTCAGAAGAATTTAAAAAATAGTAATATGCAGTTTCGCAATTCTGTTTCTAATTTTACATGAAATACTGATAAAACAAATAAAATTTAAGGAATGCCGCAATTTAGAAGGCGAGTCATAATTTTGCTTCGTTTTTTGAGATTTGATGAAGTATGAAAAAAAGTCTAATTAAAAATTTTGGTTATTAAAAAGGTGTAAATTGTAAATATACTATAACTTGCATATTTTTAATACTAAAAATTTATAAACGTGATTCCAAATAACATTACATAAAATGGCTTATTTCATAACACAGCTGTCTTTATTTCAATAGTGATCAAAAATAATATAAGAAACCACGTATCGACCAGACCAAATTAATTTTTGAATTATAATTATTAGACTGCTTCATTTCAAATGTAATCAAGACATTATAAAAAAAGCTTTTTTACATTTTATATTTGAGTATCAAATAAAATGAATTTAATTTTTTTGACTGGGTTATATTTACTTTATATTAATACACGGCCGTGCCCCTTCCACCGCTGATGCACAATGGGAGCTAAGCTCTTTTGATCTATCCCGGAAATTTCATATCGGAGCCATATATGCTCTGATAACTCTACTGGCAGACTGTGAAATGCTTTGTCATTCACTCGTCTGCCGACATCAAACAATTATAAATATAGATTTTCTACTTACATTCGTTTTAGGAAAGGATACCGTAATGAAATCAATTATGCATGCAGCAATTATCATCACAAGACGATGCAAATGTATCTATGCACAATCCAACGGCAATGGTGAATTTAAAGTTTTCATTGCTATAACAGTCAATCGGGAAACGTATTTTCAATACAATTACTTGAATGAGACATGAATTATTGCTGAAAGTAAAATTATAATCATAGAATGATTTCGTAGAATGTGTAGGCTTCATGAATTTGGAAATTTATACTACTTAAACATAAATTCATGGCGTTTTTATAGGCTCCACTGACATCAGATAACTGTGCTTCAATAATAATTCATATAATTAAAAATAAAATTCTTTATGTTCCATTTAAGTTTTAATATTTTTAGAATATACTATTTATAACTACAGCGTTAAATAAAAAATCACAGATTAATGAAAACGCACTTTTGGCGAGCTTTTTCCTTAGTACGGTAAAATAAAATCAACAATATTTATTCTCAATCTCACAAACTTCAAACACGGAAATTTTCACACTAGTTGTAACTACTTGGTTCATGGCGTATACTCACTAGTTTTATATAATTATCATCAAAGGGAATAATAAATTCAAAAAATCTAAAAAAATATTTATAGAACACATACACACAAACGAATTGTACCGAACACATAACTGATTTCAATTTATTCAAATTTAAATGGCGACAACATAACGTGCGACGAAAAACATTGACATATAGAGTAAGTATTAATAACTAAGACTAAGAATAGAATTTAAGTTTGAAGTTGAATGATACGTTGTTCATATAAATGTGTTTGGGTTTTTTATTATATGGTTCTCGGAGGCGGTTTAAATGTAAATATATCAATAACTGCTGCATATAATGTGAACGTTGAGATATCTCACTATCACAGAAAGAGTTTATTGAATAAAGATTAATTAAATGAAATATTATCCAAATAAAGATAGAATAAATAACTACGTCAAAATTTTCAAATAATTTGTCGCGGAATAGTAGGTAGATGCCCGGTGGGCTAAGGAAGAAGAAGAAGAATCACGTAGATGGAAACTGAGTTTGAGGAAATAATACGACGAGAATGTGAAGACGGTAAACATGAAACACCAAAAGTAGTTTTTTATAACATACAGTCGACCATGATTATCTTTTTCTTTGATGAAAGGTTACATGAGGGTATCAGAGTGGTGGAAATTACCCTTTGATTGTTTACGAATGGATTTCTAAGGGAGAACAAAGGAGTTAAGGGTTAGCAATGGTTCCCGGGAATCACGTCCTATATTCACATAAAAGTGAAGAAGAAAACCTCAATCAGGCTGGTCGGGTTCTTGGTACTTGTCCCACGCCCTTCCGATGGCTGGAGAGTATTTTTCTGTAGTGACTCCAGACTAAATAGGAAGTCATATTACCCTTACTGTATTTCCAAGGATCCTGTATGTATTTATATTATTCAAACAGAGATAGCCTTTTTACGACTACGCCACGTAGCGTTTATAACAAATATGACGTTGAAGAAACTACAATATTAGAAAATTCCAGCTGTTATAGGGTACGATAAATGATAAAATACATTAACTTTCATAACTTGCATGAGGATATTTAATAATTTACGGGAAGGCTACAGAAAAACTAAGCACATTTTTCACAAAATATTACATTATATTCTTTTTTTAAAAAAAGAAGCTTAATATCCAAATAATATATTTATTGAGTAATTGAAACACGTTCATCAACGAAATGGTTATTGTAAGACGAAAGCCTTGAAACAAGCAAATTTTAGTGATGAACTCAACTATTAAATAAAATTATTTTCAATCAATTCCCATTTACCCAATTAAAAATAATATTTTTCAAATATGATAGTAGATTATCATGTTGTCTATTTACGTAAATAAAATGTTAATATAATGCATATAAACATACTAGGAAAATGTTATACAAATATGCTAGTTAAACTATATTGCTTATCATTACTAAATTAAATTTCATCTGCCTGTCTCACATATTAATCGTATCCAATTCGTATTATTTGTAATACATGTCATACATTACGACATGAAAGCATAATAATAATAAATCTCTCAAATTACAAAATAAATTATAAATTGAAGAAAAAATAGCACTGAGTTTATTTGAAAAATACTCTATAGTGTAATTACAAATTAAATGGTTTCTATTAAAATATTTATAACTATACAATAAAATACTAACGTTCTAATTCCTGTCGAGCACTTTGAACTTTGATTGATTTGGCTATCATATAATTTTTTTGTATGTTTAATAAGACTTTTTAAGAGTTTAAAGAAATATAAACTTCTCGTAGCTAATATGAAAAGTAAAGTAATAAGTTATGAAAAGTTAAGGGTTCAATCAGCACTTTTGATTATAAAATTGTTAGAAAATTGGCGAGGTTGTTTTGGGCGAGAGGAAAGATTGAAATATGCGTTTATGAAAGTTTTATCACAAAGGCTTTTGTGTTCCATTTTTAGGTGATGGTTAATTTTTAAAGTAAAAATCAAGCGGACATGAGAATGAATGGAAGGAAGGTATTAATTATTGAAACCCGATTCTCAGTGTGTGAGAGTTGAACTCTCTAGTATTCCTGAAAATGAACGTAACAACGCCCACACGCCTCAAATTCCAGAATTAATACTCGTTGGTTCATAAAATCAATGACTGTAATAAGGATTGTTCTGTCTTAAATGCGCAGAATGAAAATTGATCACAAATTACGTTAATGAGTACGAGTATTGCAACTTAGGAATTAAAAAGAGGACTTTTGTTCGCCTCGGCATTTTATTCAGAAAGAAAATAAACAATTTAATATAGTTTCAGCTACGTCGTCTTTAAAAAAACACGTCATGTTTGTTCCACTGAAATTTTATTGTAAAATGAAGCTGTCCTTCCTTACTCCCCCCCATCCCCCCGCTCTTCACGCTGGAAATAACACGAATTCTTTTCATGGTTCGTGAGTGGGGCACTTTACAGGGGCGCCTTTTATTTTGCCAGTTAACATAGATTTTCCCGGAATCATCTAAGCTTCAGAAACTTAAAAATATTCTCGTAATGAGTTTTCAGATTTTTAAAAATATTCAGAGCTCTTCCAACACGGTTTGATATTCAGAGCGAACGAAACGTATGTATATCTGATTCTTTGTTTTAGAAAAAACTATAGCTTTTAGCTGCACGTACTAGCGTTCCTAATTTATTATCATCATTTTGAAAGTTATTTCAAGATAGTATGTTACACGATTTGATAAAATTAAAATAACGTAGATGTAATTCTCTATTACTAATAGGGTCAAATGAAATATTAAATGAGTTTATAATAATACTACTTGAGTGGCCGTCCATGCGCGCGTACAGTATTTAATACGACACTAATGTAATTTAAGTGGTATAGAGCGCGTTGTCATAACTTCCTATCCTCTGGTTCTAAGAACGATTTCAGAAATTAGAATTAACAGAGGGAGATATATGTAATGGAACTGTGTGGTTCTCTTCTTATTTGCCACTTGTAGATACTCATCATGATTCCAGTACCTATACTTTTTTCCATTTCTACTCGTTCACCATTCCCTCCACTACAATCTCTAACCTTTTTCTTGATGTGCACTCAACCCCAAAGATAACCTACGCAATTTTATTATAAATTCAAAAGCATACAATTAAAAAGCAAAATACGCACATAACAAACTTTCTCGAAAATTATTACTTATGCAGATGTAAAAAATTCTATTACATTATGCTTAATAATATTAGTTTTGGTTTGTCTTAGGAAATGTAGTTTGAAATCTGCTGTCGTTACTTGAAATTTGAGAAAAATCTTTCTTATTTATGATCATCAATCTTCTATATGTTCGTATTTTGGTTGGAAATATTAAGTTTAAGATTATAAAATAAGTTAAGAATCTATTGATTCACACAGCTAGGTTTAATGGAAGCACAAGTTTATAGTTTTATTTCGATGATAATATTAAGGTACAGTGGGGGGGAATTGGTGGAATATTTATATGTAATAAAGGCTCATGTTTGAGTCGCAGTAATGTATGTACTTGCATAACTATCGAACGACTGCACCAAATTGGATGATTCTTTTTTTGTTGTTGTGTTCGTTATTGTCAGGACAAGTTTTGTATAAAAGAAAATTTTTATAAAATCGTTCGGTAAAGTTTCAAAATCTCATAATACGAAAAATTCTACGGAAAAGCTACCTTATATACGCGAGTTTGAATCTCAAAAGAGAATGTGGGTTGCCTATACTCTTGATCTGTTTATGCTCCGAAACGGCTCAACGGATTTAATAGAAAATTTCAGGGATTGAAACAGGAAATTCAACTAAAAGTTTAGTGTATGTATCATTTCGATATCTTGCAGAGTTTAGAAGATATTAATGTAAATATTTATAAATCTATTTAAATACAGTTTAAAGGCGGCGTAAAACTCAACTGCGAGTTAAAAGTACTATTATGCGTTCCTATACCATTCACCTCACTTACTGTGTTATTATAAGCGTTATTTTGGCAGCATGAAAGAGAGGGGGGGCGATCATTATTATTCCATCTATTGTTGTAAACATGAGAAAGCGAGACCTGTTCAAAACCAAGTGCGACTTATAAGGTTTGCCGTGAAGCTCAACCACTTGACTGGAAGAACGTGTTCATACAATATTTATATATTGACATTCATTCGTATTCAAGCACCGTTTCTTTCGCAACAGCAAACTTTAGTGTTTTGATGTGTTTATCGTCGTGTTATTTATTGTTAATGATAAGATAAAGGCCACCAGTGAGGCGTCAAAATTTCGGTTGGCGTACGTGTAACGCAAGTCGAGTTCATAAGCTACCGTCGGGTTCAGGCGAGAGGCGAAAAAACAGACGGTTAAACGTAGCAATTATCTATGAACGTTTGACGTATAGCTTCCGAACGACTCCCCTTGGGGGAGGGGTAGTATTGGTAGAATATTTTATATGTAATAGAGGCTCATATTTGAGTCGAAAAAGAATTCTTGAGGTCGATTACTTTTATAATGTGGAGTGGAAATGAGTTATACGAAAATAACAAGGCAATTATCAACTTTGTTGTTGAAACCGTTGTTAAAGGGATCGCTGTGTTACATTATGACATTTAATATGCGATTTAGGTAAAAAATACATCCCTTAAGTGGGGAAGAAATTTTCCTCTGTCAGAGTACTGAAAATATGTTTAGTACTGCTATTGTAGCGGGAGTAGTTTTGACTGACAAGATGCTGGGAGTATATCTGTGGTTCATATTATGACGTTTTCGATACCGGTTTTAGTCACGTGTTGATGAAGAATTAAGTAACATACCGGCAAAATATGAATAAATATCTGTGCAACGCGGGGTCCCCAGCTGATAGTTCATAAAAGTTGACGTAACCCTAAATAACTACTTCAAACTGTAGTGTACTCTCTGTAACGTGGTTTCTTTGACGAAGGTAAAGCCGAGCGTACCTGATGTGCCCGTACGTTTCTCGAGGAGCGTTAATCAAGACTTTTACAAATATATATATATATATATATATATATATATATATATATATATACAATGTAGCTGTATATTTTCCAATAAATTTTATGGAACAATTTGGTTGAGTATGTTTGGTTAGTTTAATTTTGATCCCTACTGAAGAATTAGGTGTTTTAACAATTTGTTTATCTAGAGTTCAGCGTGATAATGTCATCACATTTCGTCAAGTAAGCTGGAAAGCACAAATACACATTATGAGGTGATTAATGTAACCTGTAATTGATATACGCCCAAATAAGGAGTTAGAGAACCGAACACTGTTTTAACTAATGGGTAAATTCAATCACCAGTGGGTGTACGTCAGACATCAAACGCTTCGACGAAGCAAACACCGGGGAGAGGATCCAATAATTACCTATAAACACTAACCTGGGGCATGAAGATGGAGTCATTGTTCTATTTGGAACGTAACACTATTATTATTTAGTGTTTTGTTTACTGGTCGGTCGTTGTAAATTTCCTACTCCACCTCTTCCTGTTCGCTACTTTGTTTCAAGAAACGTATCTAAGGCAGACAATCCTTTTACAGATGACTGCCATTGGACTGTTGGGAAATACACCAGATTATTTTTAACTTAAAAATGAATAAAAATTACTTATACAGAAGTGTCTTGTAACTTGGAAATAAAATAAGTATGGCAAATCTGTCCTCCAATTATTTTATTTCAAGCAGAATGCTCATATCTTATGTTCCCATTAAGATAGAGGATTTCGGCCTGGTATAACCATATTCATCTGTAAACACTAACCAATAGGCCTATACCAATATATTATGAAATGAGCTTTGCGCTTAAAACATAATAATTGTGGGAGAGAATATTTTATTTATGTTGTTTATTTTCTTGTTACTGGAATACATTCTTATAATATCACAATAATTGTTTAAAATGTAATATTACAGTGATCATTTGGAAGGTTTCTTTATTTAGAATGTATAATCAAAGGGATTAAAAGCTGAAGATGGAAACTTTTTTTCACTGTTGCATTTCAACGAGTTCTTAGAACGCCGAAAAAGAAAATAGAGAAGAAAGATGAGTGAAATTCACAGAAATTTACCTGTAAACTCCGTGAGAAGTTTATAAAAATTATTATCTCTGACGATCTTTCTGTTACTCTACTGTTTATCCAGTTTTCCCACAGGCGCTTCACCCCAGAGTGACTTCGGGGCTCACCTGATTACGTCAGGAATGCCTCGTACTCTCTCTGGGCTTTTCTACGTTTTCGCATACCCACACACCTTCACCTATTTTAGGAGGTATATGTACTGGGGTCGAAGACCTTGAGCATAAGGCGAGAGTTGCTGATTCGATTGGATCAGTCGGCCAACTGCCTCCTAAAACTGTTGGAGGCACGGAGAAGGGAATGCTGCGACCCCACAGGAAACTCGACTCCCGTCATTCGGAAGGGCGTGAGGATAGTAGCCAATGACCGACCTACCTGATGCACGTTTTCTACGGTTTTCCCTGCATCTCTTTAGGTGAAACACAGGGTAGGATACTTACACTATAGCCCGGGGGCCCTAGTCAACCCTTGGCTACCTTGCTCTACCTTCCGCATCCCCCCTTTTCAATTGCCTTCCTCTGCCATTAAAGGGGAGCTGGCTGTTTCAGGATCACCCTCATGTAGCCTGTTAACCCAAAAAAGAGCTGTCTACATATACTACATGTTACATTTAACATTCTTTTAAACTATACGACACCAAGTGTAATATTTTTAATAAAATAATGAACTTATTGTTAGTTATAAACCATAACTACGTAAGTAGACAACAAACAAGAATATCGGCTATCACTGAATGTGGATTGTCTGTTTTAGTCATAGATTCTAACTAATTATTGTTCTTGTTTGGTAGGCGAATCAAACTCTCGAAGATTCCCAGTATTTATAGAAAGACTTATTCATTGACCGCCCTTGCTACTTCCATGTCAAAATATAAAGACCTACACAGAAATATAAAATTGTGAACTCGAATCCAGAAAGTATGTAACACATTCAATTTAGTAATATGTCGTTTGACAATAATGTAGAACTGAAAGAGTGAAATGAAACTGTCACTATCACATCAATATGAATAACTGGTAAACGTGCCCCGACTTAGCTATCAAATGATTCCCTCGGAATTCATCAAGACAGACCTATTAGCCGATCTCGTATCTCAATCATGATAAATTTACAACACCGTGTTACTATGGAACATTTTTAATTGGTATTCTACGTACATGTTATCTTTCAGACTGTTTTCGGAGCAAACGTTGTAGTGCATTTCAATACGTGTTCCCAGAAAATTATAAATTTTGTTAGGTTATAAGGGGCTGTAGGGTACGACAGTCAATGGCATTGTTCGGATGAGATTACATCAGAATTCTACCTCAGTGAATTATCAAGATACTGCTTGTGATGAAGAGGCGGATAAAACGTTTTTGATATTTGAGGCGGCAGAATATGTTGGCTGTGATGTAGTTTTCGTAGAGCGGAGATAAGCAGTTTGAGTTGAGATTCTCAGCTTTTTGTTTTAATGACTGTGCTGCCGGACGAATGAGTTCGTCGAAGAGAAAGGAATCCGATCAATGTATAGAAAGCAAGATTCTGTTTTATGGGGACCATCATCTCGTAAAGCACAATGATTCATCCATCATTGATGAAGGAGCCACTGAACTATCTACAGAAATTTTTATGATTTTTAGAGTTATATGTTGTTTTTTTAGTAAAAACATAAGTATACATATACCGACGAAGACTGGGGTTGATATAACAGCACAGGAAAAAAAGTTTAGTATCTTATACGTGAAAAATATTAACGAAAATGTATAAAGCAGGATGGAACGTCAAATAGAATGCGAGGTAGGAGAAGATCAATTGGATTTTAGGAAGAATGTAGGGCAAGAGAAGCAATATTGACTTTGCGGCTAATTTTAGAAGACAGAATAAGAAAAACTGGCCTACGTTCATGGCATTTGTAGATTTAGATAAAGCGTTTGATAACGTAACTGGAACACACTATTAAGGATTATGAAGACCACAGGAATAAAATATCGAGAAAAGTGGCTTATATAGAACCTCTACAGAAGCAGTGAGCTGTAATTAGAATAGAATATGAGAAACGAAAAGAAAGCATAAATCCAGAAAGAAGTAAGCCAAGTATGAAGTCTGTCGCCCATGCTTTTTATTAATAGGATTAATAGAGGGAAAATCAAGGTGATGGAGTGTAGTATGGGAAACAAATGAATAACAAAGGGTGTTAGAAGTTAAGGACTTCTGCTAATTGGGAAGCCTAATAACTAGGGATGGTAGAAGTATAGTAGACATAAAGAGTAGGACAGCACAGGCAAGGAAGACTTTCTCGAAAAAGAGGGATTTACCTAGGGTAATATAAGTGGGAATATTAGGAAATCGTTGCTAGAAATTTTCGTATGGAGCGTGGAGTTTATATGGGTGCGAAACGTGGACTATAGGAGTTGGGGAAAGGAAAAGAATAGAAGCCTTTGAAATGTGTTGCTATAGGCGAATGCTGAAAATCAGATGGATGGATAAAGTAAGTAATGAGGAAGTTCTAAACAGAATATGGGAAAAGCGAACAATACGGAGGACGTTGATCAAAAGAAGGGATAGATTAATATGCCACAGTTTAAGACATGAGAGTCTAGTAAAATTAGCATTAGAGGGAAGTGTGTGGGGTAATAACAGAAGAGGGAGGCCAACTATTGAATACGCTAAGCAGATTAAGGAGGATGTGAGATGTGATAGTTATGCGTAAATGAAAACACTAGCGTAAGATAGGTTAGCATGGAGGGTTGCATCAGACCAGACTTAGGACTGAATACCACAAGTATGTGTTGAAACACACTAACAGTCTGAAACATGTTTTAGCTTCTTCTTTTCATATAATCCGAAAATGACTAAGGTTGGCATCGAATCCACTGAACAATGACATCATTCACTATAACACTTACATTTAAGTTAGCATCCATCGACTTAAGGTAAGCAATATGAGAAGGATGTTCAAGTTTGAAGTTTTAGCTAAAGATTTTGCTGGTTGAAAGTTGTTCTTGGGACAATTCCGTAGTCGTCTCTTTTTCAGCGATCGAAGTAATGATAATTAAGGATTTAAAATAAATATTCGGTACGTGAGGTTCTTAATTTCTGAGTACCGTCCGAACGTGAACAGTATAATAAGGAAAGAGTTCTGAACCTCAGGAGCCCAGGAGGCTGTGTGCAGAAGCTTGCTTTGCACTGTAACTGGAAACTGGGAAATTTCTGTGGACGTGGTATAGTAACTAGATCCTGCCAGAACATTCCTTCGGGTCCCACCGGCAACGTCCAGTAATTAATTATATTCGATAATCCAGAGCTAACAAAACCTGAATATATTTTGAATAAATGATGGTCAACAATTAATATACTTAAATATACGACTATTTGACAAAGTGCAAAATTCATTCAAAATGTCTGTTATTATAGTCGAAGTCATACTTTCGGGGTAGTTCAGATGAAAAGTGAAGCTCTCGATACCGGCTAAGTCACGTGTCTACTATAGGTATGTGGTGGAGCATAATGGTCAATGCTTAAGTATTAGAAATGAGAAAAAAATATAGTTTTATATTTAATACCTCTTCCGCTCTAATGAAGAGGCTATAAAAAACACAGAGGCAACGCCAGGAGCTAGCGAGTCCATTTCGGTGACCACATCTCCAGTGATTATGTTAAATAACTTTCCTGCGGTGCATGTGAATAAATTTAGCGAGCTCGCTGAAGTTATTAAATTATGGCTCACACTGTAACCTGATGCGGGCGGACTAGAATAACGTAACATTATCTGTATTAAAGGACTGCATTTCATTAAATTTCGTACTTATATTTACATTTTACACGAAAATAGTATTTTACATTCATACAGAGTTCCCTGCGTGTGTTTCGATAGTATGTCATCTTTTTATAATAACAGTAGAAGAATAAGTTGCTAAACTGCAATTAATATTTGAATAAAATGAAATATTAATTATTTGTATAATATAAAATGTGATTAATGAAATTTTACGTAAAAATATAAGTTACATAAAACCCAGAATATTTATGCCATTTCAATGAGAACATTTTTTTAACTATTTATTTTATATTATTAGAATGCTAACAGGCAATTTTATAAGTCTCCTCCAATTAAATATTTGAAAGTTTATCTTCACATCCTATCCTATCCGAGGGGATATGACACATAGGCGTTTCAAGAAAATTAGTTCTTCAGCGATGAGGAACCACTGAAGTCTTACATGAGTTGCTCACACTTCTCGATTTTATTCTATGCTATGAAAGAAAGAAACGATTTATAGTTTAAAACTTCAATCTCTTATGGTTTTCGTAATTGGTACTGGAATATTCTATGAAAAAGATATGTGTAGAAAATTGTAAGGAAGTACGGCTTTGATTCAAGTTTGTTCTATTATTGGTAATAGGCGTCTTATATCGACGATCACAATTTGGAAAGGACGATCGCTTCCCCAAGGGATCGATCCCGTGTTTGTGATGTCTGGAAAACGAAGAGATGAGAAAAGGTGAATTGGACAGTTCAGTAGCGTTGGATCCGCTGTCACCTTGATGACGGTCAAGGATTGGTGTCTTGGTGGATGTTCTGAAGAAATGCACAAAGTATAGAACACTAATTTATTGTGCCTAAGTCAGTCTACACTATTTAAAGGATAGGAAGGAAAAGAAGACAAGGAATTAGATATTTGCTTGGAGCCTTGAAGGAAGGTGTTCAAGCGAGCAATGGATGTGCTGGACTGACGAGATAAACTGGTGTTTGGTGAAGGTGGACCAGGGGATATTTTCCTCCACCTGCACGGGTTGCTAGCCAGTTATCTATGGGAAAGGCAGTAATCCAAAAAGGACTGCCTTTCCCCTTAAAGTCTCGCCACTCAGAGGTTCTGCTGACATCGCTATTCCCACACTAACGCTGCGAACATTCTTAAACGTGTAGGAGACACCTGATACGCAGTCATCAAGTCCATAGTCGCCGGAAGCATAGTGCTCTTAAACTTTACGAAATTATTCTCAATGCAATATATATATGGCTCTAGTTGACAAATTTGTTTCGGCACCAGTCAGACGGCGATAACATTCTTTCCGACGTCAGTGAGGCAGAAAAGAGTGCCCCGAATCGTACTTAAATCTAAGCATAAGAGATTAGGGACGTTTATCAGCCCGGGCATAAACCCCAAGGAAATTTTGAAGGAAATTTCTCCCTTTTCGAAGTCAGATGAGCGCCGTGAGCCAACCTTCAAATTTTATTTGATCAGGGGAGTCATATTATCAGGCCTCCACCCTCATGGTAGGGGTGTGAGAAGAGCTGACCTTTGAAGAGAGATAAGTGGAGAGAAATCAGTCAGGAATGAGTCTTTGAATAAGAAGGTGACCGGAGAGAGCGTGGTACTTGGACCATAGCAGGCGAGGAGGTAGAGTCTGGCTCGAATATTTGAACAGTCTGACCGTAGCATTAGAGAGAAGGAAAGAAGAGAAGGCAGTGAGACGGACTCAAGACAGCAGCTGGTGGCATCCCCCGTCCAAGTAAAAGTAATCGCCAGACCAGATTCTAGGAAGCAAGTCAGCCCAGGAACTTAGCTATCCCGCTGACTAATTTGGACAGCTAAAATTTGTCAGTCCCAATGTACGTAAATTGCGTATAAATAATTTTCTGTTGCACATTGCCCACAAAAATAACCCTATAAATATAATTAGTTCCTTGTTCAATATAAATATAAGCAAGTAGGGTATTTATATTGTCCCTAAATTTAAAATTGTTTAATTTGAATTAACTAATTAAATTTTTAACGATTAATTTAATAAATTTGTCATTATTTAAGATATAAATTCACTTCCCCCAGTTTTGAATTACAAAATTTAAGATTTTACTTGGTGAAGTGAAGTATCTGTAAAAATACTGTCACGAATATTAAAACATTTAAGAGTTATGATCATATGTACCCTGAAATTAAGTTGATTTACGTTTAATTTTATTTTTAAACTGGCAATCAAATGAATCCAATTTTTTGTAGTACTCGGGGATAACAAATGAAAATAAATTTTGTCGCAGGATACAAACATATTAAAAAGAACAGAAAAGTGAAGGGAGAACTATACTTACAGAGATTACAGAAAGGCGTAAAGATAAATAATAAACATGGTTAGTCTGGAAAGAAGTTAATTACTCTGCGACACCAACAGTTCGTATTAAACCACCAGGAGATAGTTGATTGAAATGGGTAATGTTCATCAGGAAGGCAGCAAGCAGGAGATCGACATAAAATCGTCTCATAAACATCTGGAGTCTGCGCGTTTAACTTGCACTGTTTACGGCATATGTGAGTTATACATAGCATTCGGTTGCATTACCAAGGTCGAAAATGTTTCTCTATTTAATGGATTTATATTTGTTTCTTGCAAGCGTATGAACATGCGTACAACAATCAATGATCCATTTATGACCATACGATAATCTATTAAAGACGTTAACTTTATTTATATTTAAAGATTCTTTCTTTGATTACATTTTAAAGTAATGAGATTAGGTTGAAATTTCTGAAAATAACTTTTTAATATTGTTATAAATTGTAAACGTCTGTCATGCATTATAAATATACTTAATATGTCACAAAAAGTTTTGACGCGTATAATATTTTATCTTATATTTTGTTTTATTCAAATAAATTTATTTTAAAATATTAATAATTTTTGTACAAAATTCCGTAAAGAACAGTCCTGAGGTATTCGCAAGGCATCCTTCAGGGGAAACGCCCGGCAAGACAAACAAAGCCATATAACTTCAAGCTTGACGGAGGCAGTCTTTGCCTGAAAGGTATTTGAGGCCCACCGAAAAAAAACGCAGGTCCCCCCAGGTTAGCAAAGTAGTTGACCCAAAGGATTGCTAGGATGGCCTCTCCCAAATTTTGATTTTTGGAGAGGAAGGGTAGAGACGCCAGCCCCATTGGAGGACCTGGGGAATGTATAAAAATTGGGGAGACCAATTACGTTTAGGAGAGGTGAGTTGGAGGTGGAGAGGACCTCGGAAAAGTTCATTCGGAAAAGAGAGTTGGAGGCAATGAGTACGAGGAAACGGTAAGTCGGCTTCGAGTTTTGAGAGGAGAGGCGATCTGGCTGGGAGCATCACAAGAAAACTACTTGCATGCCGCTTCTATGCTGACCCGAGGTCTGCGTTAAATCCAGGACTGTCGGTCAACAAGGAAACTAGGGGAGGATGAACGTAAAGTAAGGAATAATCTCTCGCTCTGCTATGCGTATAACTACGTCATACAGCCCTGAGTAAAAGTAGATTGAATTACTAAAGTTTCATGCAGTATCATTTCTTTGTTTAAGGCTGAGGTAGGCAAATAAAAATCATTAAATTTAAATCTTGTAATATTATTGAATTTTTTTACTTTTGTTAGCAATAAAACTGTTTAAATTTCAAAGTTGAGATTTATTGGCGCCCATTCATATAAATATAACTATATTTTTTAATTTATTTATCAATTATAAAAATCCAAGTCACAACGTGTTATTGGAACTGGAACTATTCTAATTATTAATAATGTTAATAAAAGCATGTGTCCGAGAGCCAACTGCATCTCCTCACGTGGTAATGGAATTCAGTGGTGAGGTTAAACTTGGGCAGTGATGTGGCACTGTCCCACTCCATCATTTATGTTATGTGTTATTCAAGGTACGCTCCTGCACTCTGATCAAGCCGAGTCGATCAATTGTTAATGCCCTTCACAGGCATTGAAGCGAAACGAACTTGGAAATATTTATAGAATTTTATCTCTTACAATTATCGATCAGGAAAATGCGGGGACAGCAAAATATCTCTCAGATTATTGAATGGTCCAGCTTAATGCGCTTTACTAAATTAATCTGACAAGATTACATTTCATTAAATGTATAAAATAATCTGTATTATACGAAAATTAACAGATCGATGATGAAGCAGTCCATAAACAGAAAAACACGACACAACCTATTTGCTGTCCTCGTTACTTGTATCAGGTTATGACAAAACCCTTAAGAGCTCCACACCTCACAAACCAGGTGACGAATTAAAGATATTATGTGATGTACCTTAAATAATTGCATGTATTTGTGTTTCACAAATTTACAATAAGGTAATTAAGGTTAAAAAACATTTATAAAAATAGGAGTATGGCATTGAATATTATTCAATAATTTGTTTGTTCACTAAAATTATAAATTAAAATATTATGGACAATACTTATATTAATTTTATATTACTTTTAATTAGGAATTATGAAGGTTTTTTTAAGCAAGTAATGGTATTTGTTTCAAGTATCAAAATACTATTTTTCCGTGAAGAAGTAGCGTGAGATGTCAGGTAATGGTCCTGCAAATTGACATTTGGCTATTTTTCTTGTGCCGTTTTGGGTGTTCCTATAGTTTTTGATGCGCTGAATTAGAAAATGTAATGCTTTTTCCCCAATGTGGAAATGAAAATCTTTGCATATACGAAGATAGTATATCTTTAAATAAAATTATAATTTCGAGTCCTGAGGCCGATCGACATTTTTACATTCTTGTCTTCCTTCCAAATTTCACTATACGCTCTTTACCTGATCTTCAATTGAAACATTTCTACTTCCTTTGACTTCTATTTCCAAATCATAGATCAATTTAGATAATGTCCATTCTTCGCTGAATTCCGAGCAATTATGTTGTGAAGAATGTGATTAGTAAACAGTGGGTGCACCTAGCTTAGATATAAATACTTTCAAAAACGGTATAATATTTACATTTTTTCCTCGAAGAATCGTTTCCAGGTTTTCCGCTCGTACGCTGCATTTGGTGCCTCGCTGTGGAGCATCTAGCAGCAGTCGTGATCATATTAACATTCCACCGTCCTTGGTATCTCCGCTCCATTTCTTTTACGTCATCGCACCAAGATTTTAGGGAAAATAGTCCATATGCGAGTTGAAAAAGTGCAATTTTGAACTCGTTGAGAATCCCAGATCTTTGAAACTTGTCAATATGTTGCCTACGATTATTGAAAAGTTAGGATCTTTCTTTATCCCAGAAAAAAATGGTTATGAGTTCTTCTAAGGAATTCCATTCTGTTTCCTCAACGACTTCCAGTATGTTCTTAAAGTTTTCGTTCTTCATAAGATTTCTAAAGTGAGGAACGATCATATCATCCTCCTTCAGATTTTCTTCGGAGAGCCCAGGTAAATTGTAGGTAAGATACCTAAACGTATCAACATCTTTTTGCAATGCTTTGACAAACTGTTCATCATTCAAAGTTATTTGTAAGACTCAAAATGGAAGTTTTTTCTTACATTTAGTGTAATTTTGTTGCTGAGAGTGTCTTATATTAATTTGTGTCTTAATTTATAGTTTCTAAAATACCTCCTGTAAGTTATTGACATAGGTTGAAATGGACGAAAAATCACTACTTCAATCTATTATATAGTCACGCGCCTTAATCTTGACAATCCATTTATTCAATAAGATCTGAAGTGGGAGAATTTTTGTAGCACTCTTCCCATACTCAACACCTAAAAGTACATAAAAACATTCTTCATTCCACATAAAATTTTTGTGACGCAGATGTGTGAAATATGTGCAAAACAATGTTTCAATAAATATCGGTTATAATGAGTTTATGTATCAATTGCCATTTTATTTTATCAGTGGCGATACACTGGCTGAGAAATTCCCCACTGGAGACCTTCAGTCGGTAAGAACGCGCTGACAGATTCCAAGTTGGCGCCAAGGAGCGAACCGGACGTGTGTAATTCGCAGTTTTAGGGATTATCACACGCTACCTGAGTCCAAGCCATTCATGCCTGGAATTTTAAATTACGCATCTCCCTCCACGGAGTATGTAGAAACCGCGGGCTAAGCTATACATTTGATAGAGGCTGGGGGTCATGTGATCCACCATCCACCCCATGGAGGAGGGATGAAAGAGACAAACTTGCGATATGAATACTGAGAAAATAATCAGTTGGTAACGAATCATTGAACAAGGAGGTTGTCAGAAGAGTGCGTGGTAGTTGGGCCACGGCACGAAAGAAATTAGTCAGCCAGGGAATAGCTTTGCTGGACCCTAAAATTTATATTTGCATAAATTCGTCTTAATAAATTAATTTGGTTTTATATTAACTTTTAAAAAATTCTCCTCATTCAAAAATACAAAGATTAAATACCCCTCTCTTATACTTTAAAAGCAGCCCTTGTAATATATTTCTGTAAACATAATTTTATACCATAACACTCTTTTGGTTAGAAGGGTTATGAAGAAAATGAGTACACATCCTGAGCTCATACTTGAGAAAGTCCACCAATTGGTGGAAGGAACGTCGTACTTTAGGTTTACTGTGGTGTAAGCCTTACACCAGTTTTATTATTATTTGGGATTTTCATTAAGTTAATGACAAATTTTATTAAAATTTTCAATAGCTATTATTTAACTCGCAAATATTACTTATTTTAAACAGAATTACTTTTTAGATACTTTTGAATTCAAAATAATTTTTTTTTAAATAAAATCAAACTAAAATAATTAGTGCAGACGTTATTAATAAAAGCAAAAGGAATCTCTACTGCTTCTAATGTATACTCTCAAGGAAAGTTATCTAATCTAAATAATTAAAAATTATCGAACGTAGTGACGGGCTTAGACCAGATAGAAGTCGCGGAATGCCATTACCGTTAACGGATGATGAGCGCCATAGGTGATTAGATGATGTTCCTAGTGTGACTGATTCAAATTCTACGGAGTAGATTTTGTCAATGCATTCTTGTCTTGTTTCAGACCCGGGCAGAACTCACTGCGTTTGCAGTAACTTTCTTTCATCAACAGGTTGTCAAAAGTTTCTTTCTTCACTGGTGTATTTGTCTTACAGATAGTTTCTTTAAAGAATTAATTTTTTTAAAGTTCATGGAGCCACCTCTCTGCAGTCAAAGATTCTACCTGACTACCCCAAGACTTTCTGTCTGGAAGTCCTTGACGCATCTGTCTGCAAAGCATTCCAGGCCAAATAGTGTCCGTTATAATTGGTAAGACAACCACGAAGAACATTCCCGTATTCACGTCTTGCGTGCACGCCTTGGCAAAATATAAAACGAAATTATTAGCATATACCTCAGAGGATAAATTTTACATATTTATTGTTTAATATTAACGTTGAGGTGAGCGAGAAGTCACATTAACTTTTTTCAATATACGGAAATGGGACAATTTTGCTGAGAAATAGATGAAAAAATATTAAATTAGAAGTACAACGTTTCCTCTAAAATTGTTAGGAGGAACAATTGCAAATTCGTAACTGTTCTTGAAAATATCTTACAATTGGGAGAGGACAAGTTTAACTTGTAATTGAAATTTATTTATAATTCTACAATTTTTCGAAAAATTATTCTAAAACAATGTATGAGAATGGAAATATTGATAATAGATATACATGGTGACATGAAAGGAATTAAGGGAATGGTTTAATTGTCTTTTCAGTTCGTGTCCTAGTTTTCAGCGCATATCTTTCTTAAATAAAGGCTGAACTCGCACAATTTCCTATGAGAAATGATACGATTGGGTGCTCACCCTGTTGTGAGCATATTCGTCTTGTAGGAACAGTTTCAGTATCAACATTAAAACTCAATTTTGAGCGTTTTTGTTTCAGAGCAGCGCTATTGATAAGAATAAGGCGTTAGTTGGTTCAGAAACTAAAGAAGAACGCGAGCGGTACGGTGAGTTCCTGTGCAGACAGCTAAGAAAGGACAGCGAAAGGTTATGGAGCGATTTTTGTGCTTGTTTCCACATTTGATTATATTTTTAATTCAGTTCCGGAAAAAAATATAAAAATACGAACTTTAGAAAGGGCGTAACTAGGGAAGAAAAGCCAAAAGGGAGCCAAAGTTCCAAAATTAGAAACAAATATGTATAAAAATTATTGTACCAGTAAAATGAAACACCCAACAGGATATAGCTGAAGAGTACAAATTGTTTGATCCCACAACTGTGGGTTCTGACTTACCACATTTTTAAATGTCTATTACAGTTCTAATCGCAGGGAAGAATTTCAAATGAAACTGCGTCACATCAGGATTCCTGTACGGGTTCGTTCGGCGTCGCTGGCAGTGTGAACGGAACACGTGATTTCTCATTGTTGCTTATGAGAGTTTGAAAATTTGTTACCCCCGCTTCTTCCTGCAACGGATCGCTGACAGTGTGACTTCAGCCTAATGACCTGACAAAGGCCATGTCTGAGTTCCGATAGCAGGTGGCAGCGCCTGTCCTAGGAGCAGGCAGGAGTGATCACCTGCCTAGTGGACTTCTGTCGATTATAATTCGATTTATTGAATTGCACATTTTGTTTTAATAAATTTTAAAAAACTTCATTCTACGCACCATTACTAGAAAAATGATTCCAAACAAGCTATATTTTACTGATTCTTAGTGCAACGTATCAAATATATTTTATGCAGGCTATATGTTCACGATATATTACTTGCAAAACTTTAATAAAAATATTCAATATTGTACAAAACTTCATTGTTTACATTATTATCGTTAAATTACGTATACAGTTATTGAATTTTGATTGGTATTTACTACCACATTGGCGGAAACGTTGTACGGTAGCTTACTTAACTTTGTGTTTATGAGCTAGAACATTATCTATTTGTTAAGTACATCTCATAATTCTTTTTGTTTTCCTTAAAACTATTTAAATATTTCTCATAAATTAAACGAATCTATATGAATATTGAACTCTGTGATTGCAAATTATAAAAATTAAAGCTCATCTAACTTGTAAACTTGGGCTGCTATTTTGAGACTCATAACATTTCCAATTGATTATAGTCATTTTATGTGAATGACTTAACGACAGGTAGGGCATGGAAGCATGCGTGTGGATAATGGAAACACAAAGCACTATCTCCACATACCCTTCGGCTGAGCGCATCTCTGAAACTAGTAGGGCCTCTGGAATGCCCTGAGGATGACCACAACAGAGGCCAATGCTTCCAAACGCTTTGCATTAACGCCCCTAGACGTCGATGACCGCAATGATTGGTTATACTCCGGATCAATTGAAACAGTCCACTTAGCTTACAAAGTACTGTATTAGGTTGAAAGATATTTCTTTCACTATGTAGTCAATACAAATATATTAAGCTTCATTATCACAAATATACAGCACACACACATATATATAATATTTTCGAAAGGTGGTACGACATTCATACAGCCAAATTTTATTAAATGAATATGTTATATATATATATATATATATATATATATGTGTGTGTGTGTGTGTGTGTGTGTGTAACAACTTGAAAAATAATCGCAACTTTTTATACGGAGATTAAAATTGCGTGAAAATAGTGATCTTTTAATACCTAATTCTTTTAGGAGTTTGCAAAAATTAGTTAAGTACTTTTAACAATTAGTAAATACCGGGTAGGGAAGTTGCCTGTGGGAGTTCTCTCTCCGAGGTATTTCTCCTCAGATTGACTAAGGGGTTCAAATTTTGGATTGCCTCAAACTCTCTCCGCTTTTTTTCAATATTCTCACATTTCGAAGCATCTTTACCTATTTTAGGAGGTAGATTTACTGGGGTTGAAGACCTTGGGCATACGGTTAACAGTTGTTCTTCGATACCATTGTATCAGTTGTCCAGCTGCCTCCTAAAGCGTGTGGAGACACGGATAAGTGAATTCTGCGACCCCACATCGAACTCATCTCCCATCATTCAAAAGGGAGTGGGAAAAGGACCAGACGCAAGTTTTCTAGGATTTTCCCTGCATCTCTTTAGATGAAACACTGGGTAGGATCCTTACACTATAGACGGAGGTCCAGTCAACTATTGGCTGCCTTGATTTATCTTCAACATCCCATCGTTTAAATCACTTCTTGGGCTATTCAAGTGGAGTTGCCTAAAACAAACACGGAAAGATGCATGTTGGAGTCTCCTCTTGTTGGTATTTCTCCCCAGATTGACTGCGGGGCTCACTTTTGCGGATTCCTCGTACCCTTTCTGGATTTTTTTTATAGGTTCTCATATTCAAAGGCACGTTAATCTATTTTATGATGTGTGTCCTGGGGTCGAAGACCTTTGGAATACGGTAAGAGTTGTCCACTGCTTCTATTGGATCAGTCGGCCAACTGAATTCTTAAATTTTTGGAGACACGGTGACCCCACAGCCAACTCGTTATTTGGAAGGGCGTTAGAATAGTACCCAAAAGCCTGACTACCTGATGCAGGAGTGTCTCTTTTAGGTGCAACAACTGGTAAGATCCTTAAACTATAGACGGGGACCCTAGTCTTGCTCAAACTTCCACAAACAGCCCCCCTTTTCAATTCCCTTTCTTTGCCTTGGAGTTGCCTGTTTTAGGATCATCCAAACGTAGCCTGTTAGCACCCAAAAAACATCTCTATTTCATAAGAACTGTTACGGTATTATATAATAACTAATTGTGCAGATTTATAACGTAAAAATTTAAGGCAGCTTGTAGTGTAGAAAAAAATGTTCTATATTGGTAACACGTTCTATGCCATTTACAATAGTAACATGTACTGCTATAAATTCATAACTCTAAATTTCATTATAATGTGTAGTATTCAATTGGTATTATGAAGGGTCTTGTCATGATATGAAACGGAAATTAAAACGTAATTAATTTAAACGGAAAATTAATCATTCATTAAAATGGCATTTGCTGATTTTAGTTTAAACCTATTTTAAGCTATTCGTATTCTGTAGGCTAAACCATTACTCCTATAGCAAGTTTAACTTAATTTAAAAAATTAAGTTATTCCATATATTCGGTTTCGGGAAACGTCAAAAAAGTCATAGGAACCACGCTGATAAATTATTGAAATATTTTCTTGCTTTTTTAACACATCTGGCTGACCGGAAACTGCAGCGATAAAGCAGTTGATGCTGCGTCTTCCAGCTGTTGTATTCTACGTAGCGCCTAGTGGTCGCATTTGCACGGACGCAGTGCTAATCCATCTGCTTCAATTCTTCTGCGTACTAGGAGTCATCACACAACGTACTTCTCATTTATTTACCTCACTAATTTGCTGTCATTAATAAGTGTTCGTGAATTTTCCCCAACTTCTTCCTAAACACTAATATGATTACCAAAACTTGAGCTCCTTTTCACATTCGCTTATAATACCTTCGTAAATGCTTTCTCTTCCTGGAGTTTCATAATTCCATGGCCACTTGAAAAGCGGTTCTCCCTACTACACCAACGTACCTCAGGTTTCATTGTCCTCGAAAATGTAGCTTTGCTTACGTTCTTTATCATTCTCAACGGCACTCATTAGCATCGCAGACAACCAGGTTTCGTTTCCTCAAGCTGAATTTTTCAGTGTTATATTTGTTGCTAATCGATATTGACTTCCGTATCTCCTGTTACAATACCTATTACCCGCTCCACCTGCCTCAGGTTAGGAAATGCTCAGTATCAATAGCGCTTGTCTAGCATTACAGGCAGGTAACATGACCAGTAGCTGAGAGAGTATTGAAGGGATAGACATAAATATTGACAGTCAAGATTCACCTTGGAATATACCATTTTTATTAAACATATTCGATAGTAATTTTCATGGTTTCCAGAAGCTTTTAATTCAGTGTCGCCACCCTGCTCACGAATTCACCCGCCTGTGATGAAGGTGGAACGTCGCATTGTTTACGTTGGCTCCTAGTGCCATCGGTGAAGAGTGGCGCGGGATTCTCATTGACGGTGGGATATTCAGTAACCAAATTATTCTTCGTATTTCGTGGAAACTTCTTCGTTGGTTCTGCAGCCCATTAAAGGCCTTGGCCTACCAAGACGACTTTAAACTGTCATCTTGCATGACATATTCCGAATCTGGAGTGATACGTGGTCAGCTATCGACTCCTCAGGGAAAACTCAAACCCAATAATTCTGCTTTTAAGTGTTAATGGTAATAAAGGGGGGGATATTATTGAAAATTATTTAACAAATTAATAGTGCTTTCAAATATAATCATAATTATATTTATATTAAAAAGCAATTTCTTTAATTAGTACTATTATAATTATACATATTAATTAATTAATTAATTAACAGTTCGAAAGGTTCTCAGGGTTAATTATTGGAGTAACAACGTGCCGCATGGATTTCACGTTCGTGACGAACCTGTCTCTTCTCAGCAATGTGGTAGTTTTCCCTCTTCCACCCTCATACTTGCAGGTCGACAGTGGATTTACCCTCTGTCGACAGAAGAATACCCTGGACCGCCGATTGAGGGAAACCCAGTTTTCCTCATTCTACACTCCAACACACAGTAACTACCACTTGCTCTTCCTTATAGCTCATATGCAACAATGTTCACCTCCTTTTAACTCTTGATTAATACTGTCTCATTAATGGTTCATTTCTATCTTCCTCGCCTTCCTATTCATTTCCACTTCCAAACAACATTCTGCCTCCCTGCTTCCTCGCCTTTTCAAAGTCTTCATCGACCCTCATTCTCGTTTTCAACGTCTTATTCCACTCTGCTACTTTGTTGTGTTCTCACCTTCCAGATTAACTTCTCCAAGGGAAAGTACATGACGTGTGTTCGCCTATCTTTATGCGTCCTTCGTCCAGTGTGTGACGAAGAGAATAGAGTCCTTGGGAAATTTTGAAGGGTGAACGTTCTTTCAGCAAAACAAGCCTAATCTTTTGTAGCTGCAAACAGATACGATTTAGGGAAAACCCCAGCTCTTGCCCGCTTGTCTCCGAGTTATAATATTCTTGCTGGTTTTCGATCATTTAAAATCAAAGACATGTGAATAAAAGTGGGAAGGGGTGCTACTGCGCTACATAAGTCGACATCTTCCCGACGTTTTCCCTGCCAGTTGGTGTCACCCGAGCTCTATTTACTCCCACCAACTGTCTCAAAAACTCCCTCCTCATCTACTTACACGTATTTTTCTCTAACGTTCGTGTTCAACATTCTTGAACCCAGAGTTGCGTTAGCTTCCTGTGCTGGGCTCAAGGGAACATCAATAGGAGTCTATTTTAGTTAAACGATTTCACTTTGCTTACTACTGACCCGTAGCCCACGCTACTGATCTACACTTGGCCATAGTCCGTTTCTTCTATATTATTTTCAAATCTCTTTTCTTTAGTTCCCACCAACCCTGTTGTTTACTTATTACAATTCTATAACGCCACTATTTCTCCTGAAACTATATTATTCTTCCTTAAATCAACATCATCCCTCCATTTTCTCTGGATTCTAACAATTCAGGCTACACTGGCACAGATCCAGTAAAATTATAATCCGTTTCCAAAGTTAATTCGCTGCTGGAATCTAAAATACAACTCAGGACTATTAAATAAAATCAATTTTTGTAGTCTCTTTTGTGAATTAGTTATAAACTGAATTTCGCATTTTTGTTACAACATTAAATTCTGATAAACTTCAAGCAATGAAATATTATTATTTTACTCTTATTTACGTTACAAATTAACGAAGATCTAATACTCAGAGGACTATCTAAATAACTTATAAACTATTTTACGCCTTTTCTTTCTATCCCAGTGTGCAGAAAATTGGCTAGTAGTTTTCTTTTCACATGGTAGGAAACACGACAATGCATTCAGTTCCCGACAGCTGATCAATTAGAGATTACCTATAAGGCCTCCGGCTTTGCGCCGCCCGACCAACGCTATTGATTCAATACTAATATCATCCACTCAAGGTAACAGTGCATTATGACAAACTCGCTTATAGCTCGTATACCATAGCAATGCGATTCATATATAAGACAAATTTTTAATATATTACCAATGCTGGAATAAAATCCACAAGAATTAAATAATTACTTGAAACTTTCATTCAATTTTTAATTTTAACGGCAATTTCCTCACAAATAAGTGATTTTGAACCACTAAATTTAATAAACGGTTACGTTCCTCTAATAAAAGGACAATTAAAATTCGATTCTGAGATGAAATTTGTTGCATGAATTAAAATGTTTCAACTTTACAAAATTAAATAGATAACCTTTCCTAAAATCATATAAAATGGAATCAGGAAGTATATTATTTATTCCTATCTTTGTAAATAGTCTACGTTTTACATAACAACTATTATCGTCGATAATCCCGAAATAGAAACTCAGTTTCGGAATTAAAGTTTCAATGTACGACAATATTGACATTTAACAGTGAAAATGCGCGGAAATAGATGTCGTAGAAGCAATATAGTAACGAAGAAAAAAGTTTCTGTTGAATATAATTTCAATTTAAAAAGTATGAGACACAACTGATACAATTGTTTTCACTTTCTTACTTTCAGATTATATCATTTTTTCTTCCTCGCAGTATTTTTATGCAACTGGTAGTTTTCGTCTGCCCGATTAGGAGTTTGGTAGCTGAAGCTCAAGAAATAACACTCCAACAAAGAGGAAATTCCCTCTTCTTAAAAATTGCCATAAAATCTGTCACATCGCATAACTACATTATTCGAAAAAGTATTAAAACTCGCCATCCAATACATAAACGAAAAGCCCATTCCAGTACCTATTATTCCATGAAAGACTCCAAAATCTAAATCTAAAATTAAACATCAAATGTTCCCATATAGAAGCAAACCGATTCTTTAACTCTTCGTTTGGCGCGCTAGGTCCAGCGGACGTACGGTTTCACTTTTATATGATTTACATATGTATTTTTGTACTCATATATACACAACGAAAGTTTTGATTACTTAAAAAAGTAAAAAAAAAATTCATATAATTCTACTAAAAATAAAATTATTAGATTTACCTTAAACATAATTTGGATTTTATATCAATTGCCTCGTGCAGGAGGTCCAATAAAACAGGCCCCATTGTAACTTCCAACTCTCCTACTAGAAACAGAATTATTCAATCTGTTTGCTCCGGGATGACGATTTCAAACTTCTTCAACCGGAACAGCAAAATAGAATTCCGTATCACCTGTTACAATTCGTGGTATTACGTGTGCATATTCTGAGAAAGATCTGGCAGGAATCACGCACGCGCACGCGCACCAAAGTATTGGCGATCGAGTGTCACTAATAATGCACGGATGATCACAAATACGAGACTTCAGCGGAAAACTGCTCATTTATTTACAGGCGGCCGTCGATACTCGATAGAGCTCGCCCCGTTAATGCGGGTCCACGCCCAAATAATCCAAGAAAGAAGGCAGTTCTTTACGCTCGCCGTAAAGTCAACCCAGGAGCTGTCTGGCGGATCAAGATTGGCAAATGGGAGGTTCTCACCAATTCTCATTAGTCTCTTTGTTAAATGTCAAATTGCATTCAGTTAATTTGAATAAAATACCAAAATAATGAAACAATATTCTAGTATATACGAGTTTGTTTTTAAATTTATTTTTCATTCCACAACTTTTCAACTTATGAAGTTCACAGATACATCCTTCACGTCTGTGTTGAAAATAATTTCAACACGTTCCTGTGAGTGACGTTGTCATGGCTTATTTTAAATCGACTGTTGCACTTGACATTAAACAAAAGTTCCTGTGCTGTGGGAACGAGTTAGTGGGAAACAAGAGGTTGGAAAGGGTATTCGAAGATTTTGCTGTCAATCACGGTACAGGTAGTGAGCAAGCAGACTTCGTGGTGAAAGAGGTCACGCTAATATTCGTGACACTCCAGGCAGAAGCAGTCACACTGCACTAGCTCTTGACAATAGGAAAAAATTTAACGGCATAGTTTTAGCTGACAAACGAATTATGTGGAAGATGATATATTATTCCTGTAAAAATAGGTAATCTGCAGGTTACAATAAAAGCTGTTCATTCCTTTTGGAGTGACCCTAGTATTTTTATGAAGACAAGCATAGATTTGGAGTAAGTATAATTTTCAAATTCTAGTGTCTCCAAAGTTGTTTTATGTAATCAACTTGAATAAAAAGTAGATCTAGAGCAAAAATCTTGAACTAGTGTAGAGTTTCTTCCTACTAAAAGAATGGTCTAGTTTGAACAGTTTAAATATGTTTATTCAAAAGTTTTCCATTTCCTTTAAAAAGAAGTTGCTGCAATTCCTATGAAGCACCGCCTGTTGGAACTATGGTTTAGCTCACAAAAAGCTTCAATACTGGTTGTTGATCATCTTCGAGGCTCCTTAGTTGCTTGTACTCATAGAATGTCGAAGATCAGTCCGGAACGTCAGTTATCTATAGCAATCGCAGGTTAAAAAGGTTCAACAAACAAAAATATATTAATTCAAAAAGATTTCTCTACCACTGTAACGCTTCTTATAAATACCCACTGCCTCCTTGTATGTTGAGCAGTGACTCTAATTTCTAATAAATTTATTATTAATCACACCACCCTTATTCCAGACAACAGAACGAGAATATAAATCAGTATATCAATCCAAAATCTTCTGCGGATTCAGTTTGCCAGGATGAATTAATGGCACGACACGGTACAAAGAAGCACTTTGTCAATTGAGGTCTCCAAAGGAGAGCTCCTGAGCCAAACAGAACCTAAATGAGTATGAAAAAAAGGTTTACATAAAGGAAATATATCATTTTTATCAATTATATTTTATGTATAATGACATCGACCGCTAAGGCCATTAGCGACTTTCTTCTTGTGATTCTGGGATCTCTTTTATGTTATTTTTAAGGATTATATAGTATGAAAACTCACAACATCCATACCCTAACCAGGATTCGAACTACAGACCACTATTGCGAAGTAGCGAAGCTCATAATTTAATTGACTATCACGCGTTAGACCAAGTTACGAGAAGACTGAACGTAGGTAGAAAGTTCTTTTACAACCTAGTATGAAGACACAGTTTAAGATTTTTCAGCCATAGGCTGAATGTATGTTCCCTCATCACAACGATATTTTACAGCATAAAATTAGACGTTTAATTATACTCGTATTTTTAACACTCAAGTTATTACTTTGACGTGGCAAAGCTACACCCCACAAGTGTGGAGGCTGGAGGTATGTGAGAAGGGGATGATGTTGCTTTAGGATCCGTTGTGGGAGACTCGAAAAACTGTGATAGTGAACATTTGGAGCCGAGAGAGGTCAGAGGAATATTAGAAAGTGGTTCTAAAACGTAACCTGTAAGTAGAGTGCTGTTAAATAAAATAAAGCAGTATGCAAAGTGGATAATTTAATACAACTTGGGGTGGATTCAAGAAGAGCGACGGTGTCATCGCTAATCGCCGTGGAGTGTTCGAGAAACAACGCGAGAACGAACGAAACGTAATGTGGCGTCGTGTTATGTAGAAAATTACTATATTGGACATTGACTCTGATTCTGTAAATGAGTTGTGATTCTTTGAATGAACAAAATTGTGACCTAAGGCAGTAATTTTCACGATTTTCGGCCGTGCTTGTATATTAATTATATATAGTAAAACAAGTTTCAATTTAAATCTAACGTTACAATTAAAATCATTTAAAATTTATAATAATGTTAAATTATACACCTATTAAGCAAACCTGAAATTACTAGAATGTACTAAAAAAGTTGGATCAAAAGAAGTTGAACCGAAAATAATTTCTGTGGTTGCCATCTAAGAGGTGAAGTAGTGGCTTACATAATTCATATCATCTTTTTGGTTTCTGTATTGTATAAAAATTTATTCTTACAATCTATCAAATTTATTTCCCATACATTCTCCTCGTCATATAAATTTTATATCTCATTATCTATACAGATAATTAACAGTTTCATTTTTGTAATCATCCCTTTCTTTGTCTCCTTGAATTATTTATTATACTTACTGACTCATTGACTATCGAGTGTTCTACTCAATCACCAGGTAATGCGATTTTGCCATCACTTTGATACTCCATATTATTCTACGTAAGAAGTTATCTGCTACCCGACGAGTTAAATTGAACGACATTTACAATTCCCCCTTGGCTTCCGACATTTAAAATCCCAGCAGTGAAAACTTGAGTTTTTAACACTATTTTTCGGATACAGTAATGTGCTCAAGAAAAAATTTGCATTACAAATCGTGTTGAGTGGGCTGTTACTTTTCTCCATGGCTTGGCAATGACAGAGAATCTCTCTTTCTTATCTCTTTGTCTTCAGGAATATGAAATTGTACGACAAGGGAACCGCGTTGCTGGAGAAACTAATTCGCAAAGAAACTGCGCCGTACCATAATTAATGGTGCTCTCAAGAATTTCAGTAAGAAATCTGTTTGCTTCTGTCTACGCTTATCCTTGAGCCTTTATCATTCTAGTTTCAAAGGAATACATTTCACAGTCTAGTTCAATGAGGATTACGAGGAATAATCTCTTGTTTAATCTGAAGAGGAAGGCGGATTTACGGTAATAAGCGATTTAGCATCAGATTTATTAAAACAAATGATAACTTAGCTTTTGCTGATCGATTGAATACATTAATTTTGAGATTTAAATAACTGGTTTTACATATTTTATTTTAATATTCAATTTTCTTAATTTCACAAATGTGACAGGGATTTTACTCATACTGAATAAAATTTTAAAGTGAGAAATATAACATTTTATTCCTTAGTTATTGATCAAGGATGTCAAACATAGTGTAAACTTTAAAATATTTTAGCATACATAATTTACCTACCAATTCCAACGTAATAAACTTTGCGTTAATTATTCTCTGCTTAAATAATTATTCATGATTATATTTTAAACAGGTTAACAACTGGTAATATAATTTTAGTAGTGATAATAATAAGTGCGCCCAATGGTGTGTGTTAAAATACATTCATCACAAAAAGTGAGCGCCTCTTCCTAAATGCAACACATTTTGTTCGTAGTGTTTATTTGTCTTTGAAATTCTGTGAAAGAGCTCATCCCACTAAAACGAGTCTGAATAAAACTGCACATTTCACAATATGACTAGTCAATTTCCTCACTAGACCATATTTTAAACATGTGTATAAATATCCAGATAATGTTTGAAGAATGTTTCAAAATAATGATTATCCAAATGCATATGTTTCACTTAAAAATTCAAAATTTGTATAATTTGTTCAAAGAATTTATTAAATGTTGTAATTTTATTATGATGATAATTTTCCTTTTTTTATCAGTCATTTAAATAAACTAAAACTATATTTTAATTTTTATTTCGAAAATTTATTTGGAAGAAGCTTTTACATGATTTTTTGTATCATCACAATAATTATTTTTATATGGTATTTGTTTAAAATTGTGAAATAAACCACTTGGTTTTTTCACAATGAGCACATGAGCATGATCTTTCTAAAAATGCTCTGTGTAGGTCAATTCAGTCTGGAATCGCGTACAAATCCATAAAGAAAATTAGAAATTTTAAATACTTACTAAATTACATGATGGTATGTATAATATTATTTAAAAATTAAATCATTGTAAAAAATCAAAATGTTTGTCACAATATTAAACAAATTACATATAAAAATAATTTTTGTCACAATTTTAAACAAATTCCATACAAAAAAAATTTTTGTAATGATTCAAAAAATTATATTTTGTAGATGAATATATGGCAATGCCGAAATCTCCTTCCAAATAAATTTTCGAAATCAAAATTAAAATATAGTTTTGGTTTATTTAAGTGACTGATAAAACAAGGAAAATTATGATCATAACAAAATTTATATTTAAAAGTATTACACGATAATTTATTTGTTACTAAATAACCAAAAGCCAAATAAGTATATTACATAATTTATGTCACTCGATATTCAACAATAGAATAACGACAATTTCTTTAACATAACGCCACGTTCCATACGAAAATTTTTAGCAACGATTTCCTAATATTCACACTTATATTACCCGTAAGTAAATTCCTCTTTTTCGCGCTCTCTTTATATATCATATTTGAATTCCCTCAATTCTGTGCAAAGGACATAATATTCTCCGCGTCTAATATACTTCATAGTGAAAACGAAAATAACTTATTGATGAAATATCCTGTCAGTGATACGTAGTCCTTATCCGATACTGCGAAATAAATAGGGAACTTAAAACTAGTAAACTATATCAATGGCTATCAAATGTTTATATATAAAATTATGATGTGTGAGTATTGGTAATTATTCAACTCCAAAATGGTCTGACCGTTTGTAAGTTGTTTTTTGTATTAATGGCGTCGTTTGAGTGGTTCTTAGGTATATGTAGCTCTGTTGCCGATATCCAAAATATTTTATTTTATTTTCCCGCCAAAATTGATAAGATATTTTTCAGGGTTTCCACATAAAAATACAAATTTTCAGCCTCATTGTTTGAACAATCTGTGGCAATTTACTTGTTATGCATCAATACATACGCACGTTCTTTGCGTCGTAGCTTGGAATCGATTCGACATTCTGATTTCATATTTATATATATATATATATATATATATATATATATATGGATTATTTTGATAGTGTAGAAATGAAGTGTATTTGAAATAATATTTTCTGTAAATGTCAAGGTGCATTGTACCTCATATTGCCTTTCAAACGTATGATTTAATTGCTGTTAAGTGTTACGTAATGCTTAAATTTAAATACGCATGCAAGTAAAGATACTTTTTAATCAGTTATTATATACAAAACGATTTAGAAGTCACTGTGCGACTGGCTGAGGGACGTTGTATTAATACTAGGGCAGAACGCAGTGAATTTTATTTTTCTTAGAAATATCTACAGGCATGATTTCATGGAAGTGATGTTTTAAGTAACATCCCCTTATAAATATAGTTGAGGGTACCTGAATACTTTTCATTATATATGTGCCAATTTCAGGTACCGGTAGATTTCTTGGATCGATTAAGATATGGGGTCATCATGGTGGTTATTGGCACGAGAAAATGAGTATTACAAAAAATGTGCTCTCACTGTGGTTTTATCACGTTTTGACAAAAAAATTACGATATAATTAAGTATTGTAGCGGGTTAATATTAAATAATTACCGGACATCGCCGGTCGCACATATAGTAGAATTATTAATATTAAATAACAATCCATGCAAATATAAAACTAGAAAAATATTGAAAAAATTACTTAAATTATTATCTTTAGGGGCATTGAGTTATTATAACTTGGTGACACCGGTTATACACCTAGTTATAAAAACTTTTCCAACAACATTAATGGCAATAGCCACACGTAATTCCAAACGGAGCACAAGACTGCTGGAGAGCGCATGATAACCATGATAAATCGATCATTATATATGAGTGGTATTTATAACTTAATTCAATCCTGATTATATTAAATTCAAAAATACTAATATTTCATTTGTATTAACGAACTTGAAGTTAATGTCTCTAAGACCATACATTGCATACATAAAAAATATATTAAGCGTTTGGTGTAAAATATGACATCTTTGGACATCTTCAAATTGGCAGAACAAGCAGAATTACTTAAGAAACTTTTAGGTTGTAGTGGCAAATTGTGCCGAAAGCTAGTAAATGGTTTTATATTTTCATTAATATTAACTGCATTATTGTAGCCGTAGTTTTCAGCAAGAATTCAGCAGTGTTGATATTGGACCTGCAACTTAATTCCCTCAACGGTTGCAAGGTATTTGGCTGCTTCTAGGTGCAAACGATTAGCATAAAACCGGTTTCCTCAATTGATCTTGATTCATCGCGTTGACTGACTGTCACTTCGATAACAGAACACGTCAAGGTAGCTGTTAAATGAACCTTGTTGCGGATCCTATTGAAATACGAATATTATCGTGTTCAACACGATAGCTAAAAGGAAGATTTTGAGTGTAAAAATTAAATTTAACAAGTCTTCAATAAATAATATATTCCATTGAAATAAGCTGTAAGTAATTTAAAAAAAACATTATTTTTATTTCATGTAGGAAGTTTGAAACGCCAAATTTGGGGCACTAGTGGCAGTGAACCGTCCTTTTACAGATGATGTCGGCTTCTACAATCTTCATTCCAAGAAGTAAAATAAAATTGCAATATAAATAACTTGTGGCGCTGATTGTGACTCGAGCTAATTTGAAAGAGAATTTAAGAACGCTCCTATAGGTGAAGTTTGGAATTGTGGTCCTTATTTTATTTTACAACGTTTCTGTTGGATCAGTAGACCGGAACGCTAAGTTTTCTATCACATGTTTTTATATCAGACCCTATCTACCTCCCTAATATATAATTAAATATATAAATGGGACTGATTATTTTATATTTAAACATTTGCAATAATTATTCCAACCTTAGTATAGGAATTCAAAATTAAATATAATTGTACTAAATTGTTTACAGGTAATAAATTTAAAGACCATTAGGTAAACTCATAATCATATAACTGATCTAAATGAATTGATTACGTAATATTCAAATAAGTAATGTAGGGGCAAAACTTAAAATCATTGAATACCATGCAGAACATTAATGTTTGTGATTATAATTATTTGAAATACAATTAAAACTCATATGGTAATATGTAAAATTATATTATATACACACTAAAACAATATGGTTTTTAAATTTTAAATTAATATATTTTTTGGGGTGTTTTATTAATAAACCAGACGTTTTCCATATTGTATAAACATAAATAAAGTTATTTATTTATAACATCATTTTGTTCCTTTCAATTATTTAATTTCAATAAAAAATTTAGAAACTACAGTATAAATTTTTGATTGATAAACTAAGGGTAAATGAATGATAGTAAATTAAATAGAAAATGAATTTACGAATTTATGCCTGTTGCACATCAGAAACACTGAGTTTTCATTTTCATAAACGAAAGCCTCTAACGCAGAGTTTCATTAGAATTTATAATAGAAAGAAGTATTTTGTGTTCATTAAGTATAGAGTAAGTGTTATCAAAATTATTTACCCGTTCGTTATTCTATAGCACTATATATACATAAATATTTTTTATTAAATAATAGCTGGGTGCCCGAAGATTCCCGGCAATTCATATATATATATATATATATATATATATATATATATATATATTAGCCCACTACGAAATTATTTCGTCAGTAATCTGTGTCAACACGCGATAAAATCTTCAGCGAGAGCCTCACATTTTTGAAAAAATACCATTTTACGTCCACTACTTCGTGAGATCCGAATTTCACTGTAACGACCTCGATAACTCAGTATCTTAATCGAGTCAAGAAATCTACCAGTACCTTAAATAAGTACAGTAACTTAAATAAAATATAAAAATGTATAATACCGAGAAAGACACTATCAATTTCACTAACCGTGAAAAATGTTAATTCGCATGTATCAGCCGTTAATCTACGCCTTCATATTCCGCACCCAGAACCCTCGCCCCCTGGGGCAAGGTAGCTCTTGCTTGTTAATAGTCGCACAGAACAAGTGTTCAAAATTTGGCGAAATTGCTTCACGGGCTAACATATGTATGCGGCACATACATACTAAATAATACACTATAACACTCATAAATATATATACATATATATAATGATCCCGGAGAAAGAGTTCAATATAAGGATTAATAGAGACAAAACCTAGATAACGGTTAACCGTTAGCATAGAGAAATCTGTCGATTTCTTGGATTACGCGTAGTCATTCCCTTGGCGGAGAGTCTTTTCTCCGAAAGTCTTGTTTTCCATGTCACATTAGCGGGAACTGGAACGTCTGAAAACCCGATGAAGACTTATTGGATTAGTTTAGCCATAGATCGATGTCAGATATTGAGGTACGCAAACATTAAACTGGTAATTTTGGAACGGTAACTCACGGGCTGTATTAACATTGATACATGTCTGCAAAGTTGAGGATTGAGTCCTGTCGAGGGCCGGAATATTTATAGTGGTGGCTGTGATGGAATTGATCGAGGGCTGCGGAACAGAGCTGGCAGTGTTTGCGGCTGTTGCGGTGATAAGCCAGAGATAGTGCATCACCCACGTCACGGGGAGCGCGCCAATTTGCACAGAGCTCACCCCCCAAACACACACTTATCTACAGTCAAATCAAACACATCATACTCAACGAAAACGTCAGTTCAACATTTAATAGTAGATTAATGTCACGTGACCGTTGCTGTTTTGCACATTAAGACATTGCACCCACACTCTGACAGACGGGATTCCGCAGGTGCGTCTTTTCATATCAGTTCTGACTTTATTACATCTATCATTATAAAGTTTTCCTGATTTCTCAAATGAATAGTTCTGGGAATTTAAAATAGTAAAATCATCTGCGATATGATAGGATAAAATTGCCAAATATGCGTCACTAGCGTAATTTACTCTTTCCTTTTGAATCTCCAATCTTTGGTATTCATGGGAAAAGATGGACAAGAGCCTTCAAAACTGGTCGAGGCACGGAATAGGGAACATTATTTCAATTATAATACTCTAAAAACCGTCATTTTCCTGAACTGTAACAAATTATCGATCAAAAACAAAAAAATGATAGTATATGATGTAATAAAACCATGAAATATCTAAATTAAAGTCTTCTTTACATTGTTTTTATATTATACATCGACAGTTTTTGTCAGTCACCAATATACAAGACAAACAATTTTAATAAATTTCTTCACGAAGATTTAGTATTTTTGTAGCTTGTAGCAGTTTTCAGAAAATTTCCTCAGTCATCTTCAGTTATTCGTTCCTTCATACATATATTTTAAGCATTGAAATATAATAATTTGCTTGATTCCTGTTCTTCAATATATGTTATTTGAAAAACATAATAAATTTGTAACTAGACTTTTTGAAATGAGATGAAATTAATGCACAATTCAAAATCGGTCATACGATTTTTTTTTTGGGTTAACAGGCTAATAATAATGAAGTGGTTATATAGCCCAACTTCTCTCTAAAAGTGCGAGAAAGATTTTACTTTAGTTCGCTATTATAAGTTTTGATGCCGCAGATGAAGTCACACGTTTTCGAAACTTTACACGCCTCTACCAACTTACATAATGAACAGGAACCACAATAAATTATTAGAAGTAAAACATATTGCAAATAATGTTAACTCTATCGTCTTTAGGTACCTCCACTTTAGTTATTATTACGAAAATTGCAATAATTCAATCTCTGAGCGCCATCGAATTGAGAACATTTATTCAGTATGATTGGAAAACCATGATATCAGCTGATACAGCAAGGTTCACTTTGATCTCGGCAATGTGTAACATTTTTTTTCGTTATATTCACACATATATATTCATATTATTGCACTATTACTCATATATATACGTGGGTTGCCTATACTCTTGATCTGTTCATGCGCTGAAACGGATCAGCAGGTTTATATGAAAATTTCAGGGATTGAAACAGGAATTTTAACTTAAATTTTCAGGTATGTTTCATTTTAATATATTGTAAGTTCAGAAGATATTACTGGAAATATTTATAAATCCATTGATTTGCTGCGTGAAAGGCCGCGTAAAAATTAACTGAGAGTTTTAAGTCCTATTATGCTTTCCTGTACCATTCGTCCCACTGAATGTGTTATTATAAGAATGAGCAAGACGAAGGGGGGACGAAAATTCTCATTCCATTTGTTATTGTAAACATGAGAAAGCGGGACGTATTCAGAACAACTGCGACTTAGAAGGTTTGCCGTGAAGCGATCATAAGCTCAATCACTGGACTGGGCGGACGTGTTCATACAGTATTTATATATTGACAATCTTTGGATTCAATTACTGTTTCTTTATCGTCTTGTTATTTATTGCTAGTGATAAGAAAATTCCACTAGTTGGGCGTCAAAATTTCGGTTGGTGTACGTGTAACGCAAGTCGAGTTCATAATCTTCGAGACAATGAGACTGAAGTAGAGCTTAGGCTGCGTTTGGAGGCAAAAAAATGGGAATTTAGCAAGCAAGATCTACCACGGCTTCGAAAGAACCCATACCGTCGGGTTCAGTCGAGAGACGACAAAAAAGACGGTGAAACGTAACAGATTCCTGTGAACGTTTGGCGTATAGCTTCCGAACGACTCTCCAAAGGGAAGGGGTGGAATTGGTAGAATTTTTATTTATAATAAAGGCTCATATTTGATTCGAAAAATAATTCTTGAGGTCAATTACTTTTATAATGTTTTCTCAAACAATATGTGTTTGCAAAATGTGCGGGGTGAGAGTGCAAACGAGTCATTAAAATAACAAGGAAATTATAAAATTAAGGGTCGAAACCGGTCTAAAGGGAGTCACATTATGACCTATAATATGCGATTTAAGTAAAAATTCATCCCTTAAGTGGGGAAGAAATTTTATTCTGCCAGACTACTGCAAATTTTTTTGTCCTGTATTTGTACCGGGAGTATTTTTGACTGACGAGATACTGACATTTGAGGTTCATATTGTGACATTTTCGATGCCTCTTTAGTCATGTGTTGACCAAGAAATAAATAATCTATTGGGATATTACGAATAAATACCGGGCAACGCCGGGTCTCCAGGTAGTAATAAATAATTCTATTTGATGAGTGGATAATGCATCTTATTTATATTAGAACCCTGTAGGAGTGATTTGATTGAGCGCCTCTGAAGGCACGCACAGAACTTCTCTCCTGAATTGTCTGTGACGCAGGTGCGTCGTCTGTAACGACGCTCTCAGCCACTTTGGCGTCACTTTAACTCGTTAGTGGCGAGACTTGGTATACTTTTTGTTTCCTTCTACAACGCTTTCCAGAATAGAAAACGCGGGTCTGTGGCTTGCTCCGCAGGGTTCTTGCAGTATCTTGCCGGTGGTGTAATCTTCAAAAGTGGCACCGCAGCCATCATATAAATTCGAAATCGGCTCTTTAATCCCCGGACAGTTTACTCAGAACGAGCAAAACGCACTTAGTACTTCCAAAATTCTACCGTGTTTAAAATATATCTTCAATTTACAATGTGGCTCAGAATTCCCTTCATGTCGCAAAGACGTAAAATAAGTTTCTAAGACGAAATCAATCAATAAAATACTTTCATAATAAAACAGAAAGAAGAAATGCACTGAAATATTTAATATCTGATTGGATTTTTTGAGATATTTCACCTCAAAGTTCACATTTTTCAAAGAGAAATTAGTCACCGTTGATGATGATGGATTGGAAGACGGTATAATAACATGAGACATCCAGTCCTATGCGTAATATTTTCTCTGAGCGCACATAGATCACGGCGAAAATTACGTTATATCTGAAACACCCTAAATAAATAACTAAATATCTAAAAATTTAAAAAAAAAGTGATGTCATAGAAGATATTACTAAATTAAAACCCAAAAAAATTTTCTGGACCAGATAAAATTCTTCCGTACTTAATAAAAGAGCTTAAGGTATATCTTTGTCAAACCTCTTCTTCACATTTATAATATAACTCTCCTTCACGGAATTTTCCGCACCTTATGAAAGGAAACGTTAAGTGGCTCCTATATTCAAATGTAGAAGTAGAGCAGAATTATCGAATTACAAGCCAATCGCGCTTCTCTCTGCTCCAGCAAATATTTTTGAAATTATATTAAATAAATTTCTTTTCGCACACGTAAGGCCACAAATTTCAGTTAACCAACACAATTTTTTGTAAAGTAGATCTACGGTAACTAATTTCGTAAATTATACAGAACTACTTCATAAAAGTCTAAGCACTGGCGGCCAAGTTAACGTTATCTATATTGATTTCAGAAAAGTCTTCGACACAGTCAATTATAAAATACTAATAGAAAAGTTAAACACGTTTAGTCTTTCTGACAACCTTATAAAACTAATAAGATCCTAAGACAGCCTAAAGTACGTATGTTACAATAGTTTTCACTCTGAAAATTTCATTACTCGATCGGGTGTACCGCAAGGATCAAATCTTAGACCGTTGTTATTCACGTTATTTATAGATGATATTACTAATCACATAAAGTCAAATGTTCTTCTTTTTTCAGATGATCTAAAACTTTTCAAAAAGATAAAATCGAATGCTGACTGTGCAGCTCATCAAGAAGACCAGGACAATAATATTGAATGGCCTACAAGAAATAAACGTCTATTATCACAAGAAGTACATATCTGTACACGTTAAAAAATTAATTTAAATCCAGTAACACAATGGTAAAGGATCTTTTAACAAGTGTAATCTCGGTTGGAGATCTCGGGGTAATTTTCGATCAAAAACTCACTTTCGGCGATCACATAAAGTACACAAAAAAACAAACAACGTCATTGGACTAATTGTGAGAAAGTCAAAACTGTTTATAATTCCATCTACCCTGTAACATCATTATTCATCTATAGTAAGTCCAATTCTAGAGCACGCATTATTAATCTGGGATCCTGTTTACAGGACACAACCTCACGAAGTAGAGAAAATTCAGAAAAAAAAACTTTAATATGCCTCCTTTGGAAATGCATAATATAAATAAATTCTCAACCAGACGTGAACTATCGTCAATACGTTTTCTGTTCAAATTTTGCAATCACAAAATCAAACACTTTGTTTTTGTGTATCATCGTATACTAACAGATTCCAGCCCTTACTTTATAACACAAATATTAAATCAGAAACCAATGCACCACATGACAACCCTATGAAATTAATTACCACCTAAATTAAATTTATTCCATTGCAATTCCATAGAAATTATTATTATCTAATAAAGACAGTAAATGAATAAAACCTAAATATATGTTTTGTTTGTATGTTAAACTGATACTTCACAATTGTTATCATGCCAATCGCGTGCAATATCCAGCAGCTGAGATGAGCCGCCAGATAATTTCTTCCGGAGACGACAAAATTTCGAATTTTGCATCGTCTTGTAATGATCAAAGTGCAGTGTTATTTTTGCAGTGCAATGTGTTCGCCAAATTATGTGCTTTTTGTGAAGTTCAGGCTACTACTCTTAACCTTACTTTTCAGATAATCTTACATCCTTTTACAATCTAATACAATGTTTACTGTTGCTATTGTAAACTTATGTTCATACTGTTGCGTACGCGTATTTTGGAGGCAATTTCATTTCATTTAAAAATAAATATGTTTGTTAGACTAAATTTTCCGAGCTGTGAAAGTCGTGGGGTCGGTGAAAATTCAGGCATTAGGCCTGACCTTACAACATCTATTGAAGCGGCCCTTTGAGGGATTAAAAAGCCGAGTCGGACGCAGCCAGTTTCATAAATGTGCGGGAATAAATTTGTGTCTCACCATTTTGTCACGTTTTAAAATTTCCCACAGAAAGTTCAGTAACTGCTGGTGCGTGAGTTGTGTATTTGAATCAAGAATGTGAACCCCGTATTGGGAATTCGAAAATGTAAGCTGAATAACTATAGGTTAAAGTCGTGGTATTTCGCCGAGAGAAGGTAATCTAGGAAGTTTCGAGATTACTGGAAGAAGATTGTAAACTTAATAGTTGTTGAGGAGTTTTCGGGAAAGATGGTTGTTGAGCAGTCTTTGCGTTGTCGAGAATTTGTCGAGAAAGTTGGTTGCTTAGTTGCCGTTAAGTGGTTTAGGAGTTAGGGTGGAGAAGTTTGTTAAAAGTTAGGAGGAGGAATTCAGAAAGAGCAGTTGTCAAATTATGGTTAGTATTTTTCGTGAGTTGTTAATGGAACTTAAAAGATAGTATTTGTTGTAGTTAGGATGAAGAATTCAGACAGACCAGTGGTTAATAAGACTTAAGTTTGATTGCTGAACGGACATGAAAACCTTGTGTTTCATAGCAGAGACTAGATATCAGCCATATTTCAAAGGTGGCAGTACCAGCCAGCGAGTTCAGACACTTCATTGACTCCAAAGTTTCCGGCCAGATCTACCTACGAGTTCCGGTGTTGTCATTGGTAAAGTACTAAATGAAACCATAAATCACCTCAAAGCCATCAACAAAATGCCACAGTGATCATTGCCACTATCAAATAGTGTTTGCAATATAAAGACAACGAATCATTTTGTTTGGTTAATATTTAATTTTAATTGTAAATTCATTTCGAAAAATGCCTATTTTTTAAATAGCAGGAAGGTAAGTTTTATTGTTGTTTGTAAAATTTATTATACAATTTTAATCTTTCTTATTTTTTATTCTCTTTGCTTTATTAATTTAAAGTAGAAACAAAATTACCCATAAAATTACAATACATACATATTATTTCATTGTGAAAATGCATGATATCTACATAATTGGACTAGCGCCTGTGTCGTTCACAAAAAATAAAAAATGTATACATAATTGGAAATGAAATGAAAAGAATATTTAAGCTACTAATACCGTCGATATCTTCTGTAATTTGACCTAAAAAGTGGCCAAGTTCCAGGACTTGTCACTTTACCAGAATATGTCTATGGTTTTAGTTTTCGACGAAACGTCGTACTTAGCAAACGCCGCTCTCAATTCCAGCAGTCTATTTACCGTAAAAATCTACGAAATTTAATTATTATTTAATAAAAAACTCTCTTCTATAAATAAAACAGCGGAAGTTATACGGTAGTGAAAAACAAGCGGTCCCTCTCCTCCGTCCTAGAAAAATTTTATTGATTTTAGATTCTTGAAACCGGAAACAATTAGCAGAATTGTTACTGTGAATCCAATTAGACTTATAGAGGATCATGGCTAAAATTTCATTTAAAAATTATACAGAAATCGAGACAAATTCGTGCAACGCAGTGAATTAATACATAAGTTAGTTCTATAGATAGCTTTCACTTGTCATTGATGCGATCACTTCACACACCTTTTACATCAGGAATTTTTATTTTCTTAGACATTATTGAATCCGTTATTTATCACTTCCGCTAAGGTTTTTAAGTTTGCCGGAAGTCCCGTGGATTTGACACTTCGCGTAAGCGTATTCGTCATCCATAATGTGAAAATAAAAAGGTAAAACTCTCGGTAAATTGTAAAATATTCTTTTATTACTTCGCGTATATTCACACGTCTAAAGAAAATTGTGTTTAACTAGTGGACTATGAAGCAAAACACCAACATAAAAATAAGTGAAAATAAAATGAATATTGGAGTTGCCAGGAGTTTTCAGAATATGTCTACCAACCATATTGGCGTTAATTGATGCTTTCTATTGGTATATATTAAGCTTTCGAAAGGCAGTGCTTTACTTGTTGCCCGCTGAAATTATTAGAGGGACGAAACTCCCGCTTTTTTTCACGCTTCACGTGTACCGAAGCAAATCGCAAGGTCCAATGCTTTGATCAACGCGCCCGTCGCAAAATCTAGAAACACGCTGAATGGAGATGACAATTTAAGAGGAAACGTTTGTATTCATATTATGTATTTATTCCCCAAACAAGATTCAAAATTAACGAAGTTACGGAAACTAATTATAAACGGCGTGGTGTGCATTTCATTTTAAAACGGACTAATTTTCACACACTGAAGACGTATTTACGACCCCGGTGAGCCTTTTGTTTCGGTATAAGAGCAAAGTAATCCGCATTGCTGTCACACTGCAGTATTACAAATGCATCGCAGCCGAGTTGTGTAAAGCTAGTTAGCATTCATTCATGCTACTTCACGGTTTCTCTTTCAGGTTAGATGCAAAGATCCGTTATGATGACATTTGCATTACCAGCATAAAAGAGTTCAAATACATGAATAGAAATATTACTTGTTGTATCTTATTGTGTGGCCCAGGACACAAGACCCTAGAGGGAATTATATGTTGAGTAATTGCTGTACTAAACTATATGATTAAAGAAATGAACCACGCGCTACATAATAAATTTGTTTTGGTAAATATAATTGCATTGAAAGAATCCTGATACTTATACCCATTCAAAACTTGAATTAATAAACATAAAATTATTCTTTTGTTCTATTCGCTTCTGTAGTATACATAAGCAAAATAAATAACTTTGAAAGCAATTTAAATACAGTGTGTTCCGCAGAATTACTACCACAAAGAAACCTGAATAACTCTTAAACTAATAGAGCCAGAATATCCAGATTTAGATTTTACGCTATAAAACTCATCAAGTTTCACATGTGTGACTTTGATGGGTAGGTTCTTGGAATAAAATTAAAGGATAATAAGAAGATAATGGGAAATTTATTTATAAAATAACTTAACTAAGAAAACATTAATGAAGGAATTGTTTACAAATTTCGTAGGTTCGGCGAAGCTATCTGATCTCTTACTAATCTCCGGATACAAACCGTGGACGATACCCTCCCTAGACATCAAGGATTGGGAAACCTGACAACGTACCTCCGTTGTAATGTAGCTTCGCCTCCTCGCCAGTTTCTTCGCCTTCCTTAGCGCCGACGGTTGACCTCCTTCAAATACATCCAGTACAATGCGTCGGTTTCCATCCGTCCTCGTCAACTCCCAAGCGCAGAAAGATTAGTTCACACACCCTCACCACTGTGTGAAGAATAATCGAAATCGATGTTTGATAATCAATTTTATTTATACCACGAAAAACTATTGGTTGAAGTAACCACGGAGTATTCCTACGTGCGGAAATGCTATCCTTGGGGATTAGTGGCGACACCCGGTCTCGACGTGCTGACTCCAATTCTAAATTCCCAATACTCACTAGTTTATATTAAGAAATAACGAAATATCAATTACCACGCTACAACTTGGGTAATCCGAATATTATCATGACGGTATATTTCCATGTAATCATAGAATTACAGCTTTGACGGGAAAACCAAGTTGAAGGAGGGTAGTTTGGAAAAAAGTGGAATAGAAAAGGGTGTTAGATTGAAATGGGATATTTTGAAGAAAGTTAAGTAATTCTGCTACTTGGGAAACATAATAACTAGGGATGGTTGACGTAACAGTATACAAAAAGGAGTAATTTACTTACAGATAAAAAAAGTTTGAATATTAGGAAATCATTACCAAAATGTTAGTATGGCGTGATATGGGTGCAAAACAGACGGCAGGAGGTGCAGAAAGAAAACGAATAGAGGCCTTTGAAATGTGGTGCTATAGAGAATGCCGAAAATCAGATGGGTGGATAGAGTAAAGAACCACGAAGTTCTAAGCAGGATAGGGGAAGGGAGAACAAGTTGGTGGACTAACGAGGAAGAGAATAGGGGAAGAGCAAATGGAGGACGTTGACCAAGAGAAGGGATAGATTAATAGGACACGTTTTGAGGCATGAGGGTCTTGTAAAACTGGCATTAGAGGGACGTCTGTTAGGTAATAACAGTATAGAGAGGCAAAGGATGGAATACGATAAGAAGATTAGGGATGACGTGGTATGTAGTAGCTATGTTTAAATGAAAATGCTTGCACTGGATACGTCAGCATGAAGACTTTAATCAGACTAGTCTTAGGACTTAATACCACAACAATAAGTTTTAGTATTAAACCCGATATGTTTTTATACTTCTAGAATCAATTTTAAATTATATTTGTACACCTGAAGGTAAACCAAAAGACGAACGCCACGGTATGATGTTTTGTATAAAATTGTTCGCGGTGTGTTGACGATTTTATCAATTTATTTACTATGAATGTAAGTGATTTAAATGTATCATATTACATTTTTTAATTAATTGTTTATTTCGAGAAAATTTTCTCTTTTCACCATGATAAGTCATAAGCCATTAATTAAAAGGATTACAAGCAGGGCTTTGCATTATCAGTCATATTGATCATAAAATTGTCGTCAAATAAATAATATATGCAATTGGCACAATAATTCAGACGGGTAATTTATACAATAAATTAATATTGCCGTCACGTGTTTTTAATATTCCACTTAATTAATTAATGATATATTCACCTACAAATAAATTTACAAATAAATCCTATGATGGTAAGGCATAATGGAGCAGCTAAGTATTTGATGTTGCAATATCTTAATTAGACAAAAATTGAGGAAAGTAAAATTATTTGAACAACGACAAAGGCTTATTAATTAGGAATACACTACAAAGTAGGAAAATTTAATTGCTACACTGCTAGATAAGAATAAACTTGATCATTAAGACGTAATCAAACATTAAACCACATTAAAGGGAAATAATTATGATTCATGTCTGTTTCTCGGGATCTGGAGTAAAACACCGAATCTGATCAACGTCACTAGAGGTCAAAGTTCAAGAATGTGTGTCGTGTGAGTTTAGAATATCGAAAATCATTTACTATTTTCAAATTTCAAAATAAAAACAGAAACTATATAAAAATGAGAGTTAAGAATAAAGCAATTGTAAACATGAATGTTTAAACCATAATTATTCAGGAATATTATTTTCTTCAATTATTTGTCTGATAAGTAACTTCAGATTATTTGAAGACTTGAAACCAACAACGTCGTTAAAATATTTCAATATTCTATAACGCATGCAAAAGTTTGAGAGGTGTTCCATCATACCGTGTGACGAAGCCAATAAACTCGATGCGATGACGGCAGATCATTCCTTCCAAGCGTAAGCTATTGTTTCCGTCCGATATAATAATGTAAATAAAATCCTTCACCGTATAGTAAACAAAGTAAAGTAACATCCCATTATGACCTCACGTTGTCGACAAAGAAAAGGCAATTAGCTACACTATCAGACTAAAAACTTGTTACAGTCGTGGGCTAATAACGTGTATTGCTTAACTGTAATGTTTTCGCAGTTGATTATTAATCTTTTTATTGTTTGGGTATTTCCTCGTGACTGATGACAGCATTTTATTTCTAAGGATACGGAACGAATCTATCTATTAAATTACATAAGGAAAATGGTGAAGTATTCCATAGGCTACACGTGTACATCAACTGAATATCAATTTTCGTTGTATTTTATGTTACATTCAGGCAATTAACCATAATTATTTTATGATAATTCATTTTTCTCTAATCGTCTACAGACTGGATAGTGTGTGTTATGGTAATCACTGGTCTGATGCAACCCTCCGCACGTCTTTTCGTTTCTACATAGCTACCATATACCACATACTTCCTAATCTATTTAGCGTATTCCATCCTTGTCTTCACTCTTTCGTTCTTACCCACACACTTCCCTCAAATGCTAATTGTACAAGACCCTCATGTCTCATAACGTGGCCTATTAATCTATCCTTTCCCTCGGTCAACGTCCTCCAACTTGTTCCCCCTTCCCCTATTCGGCTTAGAACTTCGTGATTCTTTACTTCATCCACCCACCTGATTTTCAACATATTCCTACAGCACCATCTCAATGATTTGAATAATTATACATGGATAGGTCCTAAAGTTTTCTATAAAAACCAAACTTAATAAATAAATTAATAATTTTATTTGTAACAAATCATTTAATCTGCTTTCTAAGAGGTTAAAGTATGCTGTGGAAAGATCAGTGCTGTGTCTATAACGGTTTCCGAGATAAAGCTACATAAATTTTACTATTTTAACGAGTAGCAAGAATGATGTTACAATATTAGATTCTGAACCTTGAAATTATGCAAAAATAATGTCTCAAGTCCAATTATTCATCAATTTTTGTTAAAAGTGATACAGACAATCCCAGCAACATTTATGACTATTCTTACATAATCCCTTTGATCTCCTTTTATGTATACCTTTGTTTCCCTTTATTGGTAGTGCACACTGGGTGACGTTCATGTAATGTGGACGAAACATAGCGTATTATTGTTTTTAACGTATTACTATTTCTTGTAAATAATTAATTTTTAACTGACGTCTTTGCCTTTATATATTTCAAAGTTTTTTTTAACATACTCAAGTCTAAAAATAATTGAGGCAGTCTCAGAAGCGCGGCCAATCATTCCCTCATATTAAAAGAGTGTCACATTTGTTAGTTTTCAGTAATTCAATTAATAATAACAAAAAATTTCAGCATTAGAATATGTATTATTTACAGAAATTTGCAATGAAGAGACTATAATTTTCTAGTGGTAGATTAATTTTGCAGTACTATGCATAACATCTAAACGTGTGCTTTCGATTTCTAAATTTGGAGTCTTATGAAGATCCTCAATCTTTTAGAGACATCATAGATAAATATCAATCTTAAAGTAAAATTATTAATTAAATCCTCATAATAAGTGTAATATTTCGTAAAAGAGACATAAAAACCATGTTGTACGTATGAGACCGAAGGTTGAAGAACTAGCATCAGTAACTATTTTTCATCTATGCTTGGTATTTGAAAAATTAAATCATGAAGAACTTTTCTCTATAACAACGTCTAACGTAGATTATTACATGTTACACGTAGAAGCTTAATTAATGCTGCAATGCTAATTTCTTATGGGGTATGCAACTTATTCTTCTAGAAGACAAATTTTCAAGATGCGGCATATAATCTGAGAATAATGCACTCCTAAGTTACTCATAGTTACTCCTAGAGTAATACCCCTTACTTGTACTGTAATATATGCCCCGCTATTTCAAGCACCTGTTTACTGTACGTCTACCCAATTCTGTTAATAATTTATGTTATTAAGTGCTGTTCCCTACATGCACAAGTTTTGTCATCCTCCTGGAACAATTAATTATTAACTTTTTAAATTAAAAATTACCTAATGTAAATTACTGTAACAATACTTACAACAATAATATGACACATTATTCCAAATAAGAGTCTAATCTATAAGAAAGTGCTAAATATAATATTTACAATTATAAATTCAGTGCTGTCTATTAAAAATGTTCTAATTATGTAATTATTATTGGTAAAATAACTAATTACTAAATCTTAAAAAGAAATAATGTAAACTCTCAATTTTTTCATTCAAATTTTTATAATACATAGTTAAACGATTCTTCGTGAGATTGGAGCAGGTGCTAAAATTAAATGCTTAAAACTCCAAATAATGTAAAAGTATGAATTCACGTTTTATATCTTATACACACAGTAAATTGTAGTGCGACATTTATTTTATTAGTTGTAATGCAAAAAATAGCAAAGGATTTAAAGGTTGAGTGGCGGCGAGAAGCCGGCGCAGAGAGGGGGGCTGTAAGCTTATGGAATGCCGTCAGACCACGCGTAAAATTGACCTCAGCTATTTTCACAAATAGCCAGCTTGGGACAAACAATATTTTAAAATAACCACGTGGCTCCTTCGGCCAATGGGGTTTCATGGGTAAGGATAAATCAATTTATCGAGGCGTGACACAGCAGTGAGGCTGTGTAGAATCATTCGGCTCAGAGTATTATGAGCAAACGGTCGGAACCGATGATCGTTCCTGGAAGAGACAACTCGTGAAGAAGACGGCGCTACATAGAAGCTGTAAAGAAGTATGCTGCCAATTTTGCAATCCAGGTCGTTAAATCTGTGTTAAGTTGATCTGATTGCTTCACTGAACCCCTAATTTCATTGTAAACATTTACCTCAGTAATGTATTCCCTGTTAAATTCCCGTATGTAAATAAATTTCATAAGATTTTTAATCAGCATTTAATTTAATCCTTCCTCCTTCAAAATATATTGAATATAAAATACGAATAAGTGAAATTATAATACTACTCTATCATTCATAAATAATATTAAAATGTATATCAGTTTGGCAAGCCGACAATTTTTGTTTCTACATTAAGCAAATTTTTGTTTTGTTTTTTCGCGGATATAGCTAATAGTTAATTAATCTAATTCCATTGCTTTATAGTAAGTACAGGTTGAATAATTCACAGATGATTTAAATTAGATCAATCTGAGTTTTTCAATATGAAATACGATCATTTTCAGACTAATCTCGTCTCTCTCCTGTTTTTTGAATGAAATGAAACGTCTTTCATGTATAGGGAGTTAAATAACTGTCGAATAGTTTGAAAGGTGGCATTAACCACAAAAACGAGAAAAAGAGGCAAATAAACATGGTACCGGAAACGCATACTTTTGAGATCTGTACGTTCACTTACACATAGAGGCTGAAGGCGTTTGGTTGTGAATATGTTCTAAGGACACAGGTTCTCTAACACTCCAGAAGGTGAACACTAGGAGGCATTTACCGGACGAAACACCTGGAACCAGTGTGCGGCGATTGGCAGCAGCAGAAGACGTGAAGGTTTCTCTGTCTGAGTTGTACCTGAGTTTTAATCTATTTCTAAAACAAACATAATACTAAGTATTGTATTTAATCCACGAATTTATGAGTAGGACATAAATTAAATGTACCACCATAAGTTATGTTTTATAAAATACTGTAACGTATTATACTACATCTTTCACGTAGGGTTTCATGGCATTGGAAGAAACAACATGGCATGAAAATACATTTCATGTTTCCAGCTATTATGTTGTATGTGATAATTGGCATATTATGAATGGATTACTGTTTCATTTAAAACGATTGGAGCTGTAAGAATAGAAAAACACGAAAATCCATGCATCTCACTCATTTTATTGGCAACATTAATTCAAAAAATAATATTTTGGATAATTGAAACCAATTTAAGCTTTAATAGATTATATGATAGGCATTAATTACTTAAAGACAATAAGCACATACGTAGAGCTACCGATTTCAAATATTCAGGAGTTATATTGGAACATTGAAAAAGGATCTATAATTTTTGTAGGTAGGAAGAAAAATACAAGTTTATATTTATATTGAGTAGGAGGTAAATAAATGTAAAATTCTAATATATAAATGTATTATGCTTTAAATTTTTAATTATTGTTTTTCTGTATTCTTCTTCTTTCTTGGCTCTGCAGCCCATTAAGGGCCTTGACTGCGGACTAACATATTACCTGACACATTCTGAATATGGTGTGATACGTGGTCAGCGTATCGATTTTCCAGCAGTCTTAATCCCAGTCTCTGTGACCACGACGACGCAAACATCCAAGCCCATGCCAGGATTAGATAACGTGACCTCCGTATTGTGAGGCTGCGACGCTACCCACTAGACCACAGGAGGTCGCCAATAAATGTATAGACAGAATTAATAACTTGAGAGGTAGGGCGTTAAGAAATATTTTATGAGGTAATATAAGATTTAGTAATACAGTAACGTTAAGAGAAATGAATTGCCTGTGTTTGAGTGATTTTTTTAAACCTTCAGACTTTTATATATTTGGATAATAGAATCAATAGGCGGTTACAACCCTATTTTAATCATTACTTATTCGTTAAGTATGATAGGAACCTATAAAATGTTAGAAAGTAAGGTAGAATTATAAGAAAGTAGGGCTAAGTTAGATTTAAAACAAAACAGTATTTTAATTGAAGGAAAAAAGAATTTAAACAGTTGCTCATAGAAATTAGGGAATGTGATACCGTCAATAAATTAAAGGATGGGTTATTTCAACTCCAAAGTATACAAAATATCAAAACATTAGTATACTGTACTATTGAGTAGCATATTTGCTAAATTAATTCATTAGTGTTGTGATTATTTAAATATTTTTATGAGATAATAATACTGTTAATATATTAATCACTCACGTTATTCTATTACCTTAAAATATTACGCAAAGTCGTTTAATTTATCAATGTAAAGAGGGATAATATTAATTGCAAATGGTCCAGATACGTAACAATAGGGAAAGCTGTCCAAGTTGTATCTGGGGAGTGCTGCAAGTTTCGTGTTTTCTGTAGCGGTTTTAACTCCGAGCTTATTCCGCGTGGCTGAGTCCGAGTGCAATTAGTTGGCTGTCCTAGCTGCCATCTTAATCCGATACCATGTGAAATTGCTCGCTATATTCGCGTGCTCTGATGAGCTAAATTCCAAGAAGTTCTCTCACTCAAGAAAAACATTGCTGCAAGAAAGTCGGTTAAAAGAAAATGAACTACGTTTCTCAGGCACATGACCTTGAGAATGAATTACTCTCGTTAAAAACAAATAAAAAGGCGAGTAATTAAATCGGAACTCTTAGAATTACACACACATTCGTGTGTTGTAAATAAGTTGAGTCACTCTACTCTTCGAGAAGTTTTGCTCAGGCGTAATGAACTTTTTATAAGGAATGCGCTCCTGTTGTGAAAGTATTTCTTCAGATTCTCAGAATCGTTTATACAGAAATAGAAACGGCAGAAGTATTTAGTCACACACTTAATTAGCGAATATTAAATCAAAGGCACGATTTTAGAGAGGTAATATTACTGGTCGAGTGGCATTAATATACAGAGTTTGTTACCAATGTAACAAGAAATACACCCTAGGTACTTGGCTCTTATTGGTTATAAATAAATTATCTCCTCCCAATGCAAAGTGCATAACGCGTAATGTACTTCCCGCAATTTCAGAACTCCAATATTCACTTTCTATCGATAAAATTCTTAAAGACAACCACGATAAATAATTGTAAAATGAAAAAATTAAGTTTCAAAATTCTGTAAACAATATCAAAACAGTTATTCGGAAGATCTTAACGGTACAACTCATGTGGTGCTAAAATTAAAGTCCTGCCAAATAGCTGTTATTATATCGGTATTGCTTAAAATTATTCGGAGTCAGCTGTAGGTTTTCAGATTCATTTCTTGAAACGTCTTTATTCTTCTTCATTTTCAAGTTAAATATAACGAAGTAAAATCATTGATATGTTAATAAATTAACTGTCACTTCTAAGTGAAAATAAACAGACAATATGTTATAACTCTAATCCTTTTATAATGAAAATAAATTATTCCATTATAAAAAGACTTATCGCCAAATACCATATATTAATATGTACCACGATTATTGAAAAAAATATTAGTGTTTCAGAAATGAGCTATTGATTATAACAAAGGGGACAGAACGGACCTAGGGTTTATTTAACTGATGTTATCTGAGCTTACGAGTGTTGTTGCTGCATGGAGACTAACAAAGAATTCAGTTTCTATTATAAACCCCAAATGACCCGGGGCAGAACTCAAAATTTAATTTAAACGTGCTATCGCACTGTAGTTAACTCCCAATCTTGAGTGGAAAAGAAATTAAAGTAAGCTTTTAAAGCTGATAATTATTTATTTTGTACTTAAGCTGTAAGAATACAGTATTCAGACAAAACACGAAAATTCCGCAAATCAATTCTAAGTCAGAATAATTTTTTTACGTATAGTGATGTTTGGCATCACGGCATTATGTAAAACGAGTATATACTTGCATAAGTGAATCACGGCAGTAATTCTGGGAGTTCATAATCGAAATAACGGATAAATTATTCATTACGGCTCCATAAATCGGATACATAAAACTTATGATAAATAAAAAGTCATTATTAATGCTGACTATTTTATTTATTGTAAATTTAATGTCAGAAACTGTGATGGTATAAATAATATGAATGTACTGTAAAATACGATCAACGTTCATAAAATTAAATAACTCAAATCTGTAAGAGTACATATTCGCTAAAACTGAGACCTTATTTTTAAGAACTGACATTTCGTGAAAGATGAATGCTTTTATTTCAGAACCACGTGCCGTTGAAACTCGAAAGTAAAAAATACAGTTAACTAATGTGAATATAATAGGATCAAGGCAAAACATATTATAGATATCCCTATATATATGATAGGTCTGAGTAACGCTCGGTCACGTGGGTACTCTCGGCTTCAGCTTCATCAAAGAAACCACGGTAAAGAGGTATACTTCAGTTCAAAGTAGTTAGTGTTAGTTATACTTTTATAAATTATATATACTTCTATGAAGTAACCCATTTTTTGAACTGAAACTTATTATCCTAAATGAAATAAATATCAAATATAAACGTTTGCTACCATTAAACCTAGCAGTGTTAATTCAATAGATTTTAACCGATTTTATGAATTGAAACTTATTATTTCAAAGCCAAATACTAACACATGGAAAGATAATGATAATAAATACGAAAATTTTTTCCCAAATTTCAATTAACCACGGCCGATTTCAGCTAATATTTTTAAGCATAATGTAATAGAATTTTTAACATTTGCATAAGTGATAATTTTAGATAAACTTGGTTATGTGCGTATTTTGAATTTTATGGTTTTTTAATTTTATGCTTTTGACATGCTAATATTATTGCGTAGGTTACCTTTATGTTGAGTGCGCATCATGTAAATGGCTTGAAATTGTAGCAAAGTGTGTGGTGACGTCACAGTGAGATATCTCCATATTTACGGGTAGGAATTAAAATAAACAATTACGTGAATCTAAATCATGATGGGTATTTACAAGAACAGATTAGCAAAGTTCAATTACACAGTTCTCCATCTGCTATCAAGACTTTCTAAAATCGTTCTTTTAACTGGGGGATAGGGAAGCCTCTATACCGCTTAAATAACATTAGTGTCGAATTAAATGCTGCAGCGGGCTAATACAAATAAGTATCGGGCATGGCCGGGCACCCAGATTAAATTAATATAGAATGGAGACAATAACAAATATTTTTGAGTATTTAAAGGGCTTATGACGTGTAGTAAGAGGTAGACAGCAGTTCAAGTGATATAGGATGTACATCATCGAGTATGTGAGGAAATTTGTGTTTACAAAAATGAACGTCCAAGTACCTGACGTCGATCTCAAATTCTTAACATATCGTCGCTGTTGACTTACGCATCGTAAAAGTATTAAGGGCCGCGTTACGCACTTATAGCCCTCGTAAAAGCACGAGTCTTATCTGCCGTGCATGATTTTTTTATGTTACCGCATCACTACTTACAGCGAAACTTTTTCCCAATGGTAGAAAAAAAAACTTCAACAGTGTGAGTGAAATTTATAATATTTAAATTTTTGTTGTCTAAGCTGATCGGTCGTTTTTTGTGTGGACTAAAACGCCTCGAGGAGAAGGAGGAGAAGGTGCCGATAGGAGAGCTCGTGCAAGAGTCTAGATGATCGTCACTTCTCTTTTGTGAACAGCCTGGATCAATGTAAATCTTCTTTATCTACAAAAGAGACACGCCCTCGTCGCACAGTATACTTTACTTCACTTTGCACGCGGTTTCATTCTCGACACAGTTAAATGGAGCTCTCAGTAACACTACTATAATAGTGAAATGTAATACTCCTTTTAAAAAATCATTCGATATACGTATCAAGGAGCAGCTATCTGAAGTCATAAAAAACCAGGAAGTATTTTAAATAACCGTGGAACAAATGTGATTAGCAAAACCACTGACTATATAAAATAGCAATATTCCTCTGACTTAAACAAATCAATAAAATCAATAAATGAAAGGCCAATACGTCAGAAACATTCAATATAAAACTACACAACGTTCCATTTCTATATTGGAAACTCCTCAGGTGTACAAAATAACATATTTGATATATATTGTCACGTTTCTGAGGGATCGTGAGATTCAATAACACACGCGTAGAGGTTTATGTGTTTATTCAACGGCGAAGTGCTGTACAAAGCTCGTACTGCGTAAGACTGACCCCGATTTGGAATCCAGACCAGTTTATACATACATGGAATATTCCAGAAGCAGAACATTCTAGAAACAGAAAATACTAGAAAGTAAAGGCAAACAATGTAAATAAAGTAAACAAATAAAAATGGTTGCGTCGGGTGGGACTCGAACCCGAGGTTACATTTATGCAGTCCGGCTCTATACCCCTCTGCCATCACTGCAGGTCTTGAGATGTGGCAACAGTATTTTCCGTAAAATTATTATTCTTTAATTATAAAATCAAATAACGTCTCATATTAAAATTAAATAACTTTCGACCGGTTTTTTCAGACAGGTATTTTTATATTTTTAATCAAACAACGTTATAAACATTACCCTTTCATGGAAAAATAAGTCAGAAATTAAAAAAGATACTAACGACTTTCAATTTCAAAGTAGTTTTTAAATTTAACTATAAACTCAAATATTTAAAAAGATAAAAAGACAAAATAAAAAAGAAATTATTTGTGGTCAACTTCTTGTGGAAAACGTTTTATAGGACAAACTATATGAACTCTAAGAAAATTTGTTTAAGAGAAATATTACGGAAATGTTATTTATTAAAACAAGCACGAACACCCTTAATTCCCATAACGACACCTTAAAATTAAGTAATGTTTATAGTGCACTCCTACGAACTGCTGGTCATTGACAGAATCTCCAACCGTATGGTTCCGTATTTCACTTCAGTCTGGTACGTTACAATAAATTTTAAGCAAAGCCATTTAACAATTTGTAGGCCATAATCAATAATATTGGTTACATTGACACATCTACGTTATGTCAATTCTAGATTTGAATATTGGAATTCGGTATATGGTATAATAGATTTGTATTAAATATTGTAATACTGTATTGTAGAATAGTAATGTAGGTGTAACAATTATAAAATGCATCGCTAAGTCCTTATTCAACGAGAAAGCTAAAAAACGTCGCAAAACTGCTTCAGATGTCCAAATTTAAGCCTAAAGTTCTTACAACGTCAAATATAAAGGATCGACTGCTGAAGGCATTAAATTAAGCTCCGAAATCATTATTTACGATTTTCTGACCAGTGGCACGTGTTTCAGCTTCGATGCGGAGGCCTGTTTTTGAGTTATTATTTGCGGACGGAACGTTCAATGCAGATCAGAAGATATCGTATTGTACGGTTACCTTGGCGACAGCACGTGTCAGACGAAAGCTACGTGCCTTCAGACGAACTGCGTCACTCGTATCTACGCAGCTCTCCGGAGCTAACCAAAACACTGCGGCTATTCCACTATCAGCCTCCGTTCGTTACGACCTCGCACACCTGCGGCTCTGTGACACTCACGACCATCACACAGATTAATGCTTCTTACTCTTTCTCAAAAAAATTTCTTCTCGACAGAAAGTTGTCTTTTAAAATAAAACAGAACACAATCACGTCTAACTCAATTCCATCTCTGGTTTATTTTACTCTGGTCTTCGGATCAAAATTATTTCTGATAATTATGAATAAAATCCACTTCAAAATATAAAATATGTGTTAAATATATAATCTGTGTTAAATGTATATCTTAGAAAAAGGCAGACTATTTAAAACAAGCTCATATTAACCACACTATAGTACGTAATAAATATTATGACTATATTTGTGCGATAATAGTTATTAATGTCTTTAGGTTGAAATTAAAGGTTAAATAAGGCCTAAAACAGACCAAAAAATAGTGAAAAATAACAAACTATTATTTCAAAACAACTACATGTTTTGGTCCTGATCTCTTCAGGTTGAGCTAAATAAGAATGCACAAAAATTATAACTTTCCAAAGATATTACAGTAGAGCCAATGAATACAGTAATTAAAGAACCAAACTATCTTTGCTTTTTTTTAAAAAAAAAGACTTTTAACATTCGTCTTAAATTAAGTTCTAGAAAAATCCTAGTGCTCTACATCTAGATTTAAGATGGCTTAAAATAAATTGAGCCTATTATTATTTATGTGAAATAATGAATTGGAAAACGATTAATTAATCTAGTTATCAAGCTTGAATGAATTCAGGAGACCACATTGCGGTCTGTAAACACAAACCTGTTTCTGTCCTTGATTCCCGTATATTAATAAGCGATTATCACATTACTACAGAGGAACGTTTCATTTGGAATAAATTCGTTCAGAAGTAGGGTTCTGTGGAACTTTTGATGATTCAGGTTAATCCCTTCCCTCTTTCAGGCCAAAAAAACACACATCAATCATTTGATTATGATTTCTCATAACATTCAACCGATTGCCATGAAAATTTGGTGTTTTGTGGTGTGCTGTTTATTTAGATCATTAAAGATTTAGGATTTTGCCTTCCTCATTTGCAGGCCAAGAAAAGTCCGTTCCCTAAAGACGTATAGAATTTGCAAATGGATAGATTATGCCCTCACTTAGCCAGCCAATCGTGATAGTTAAATTGCTATTTAAAGCGAAATAATGAAAAATTTAAATAATACTTTATTTAAGCAATGAGACATTTTAATTAGTTAATAATAATACGCAATGATAATGATTACGAACCGCGACTTTGGCGCTAGAGACGGATTTTTCTGTAAACTTAAAGTTACCTATTCGATGGGACATTCGCTAAAAATAATTAAAAAGTAACATTATTAAAATAAAATGTTATTTTAAGCTTAGTAGCAATGTAATAATAATAGCGATATTTATAATTAGTGTGCAAAATGTTTTATAAGTTGCAGTGCAGACTGATTATGAGAAGATCATGGCCACACACACACTTAATTTTATTTTGCGTTGATATGTATATGTATTTATGCATAAACCCTGAGCTCCGTCTTTTCCATAAAGACATGCAGAACTTATAACAGGATATATTATGCTCCCTCGTAGCCTTCCAGTTTTCCAAAATTATTCCGCTACTGTATGCAATAAATACCGCACAACGTTTCTACAATATTTGTTGTTTTGGTCAGTTGAAGAACGCAAAAATACAGAGATTGTCGCCAAGCACATTGTAAAAACAAAGAAGAAAGTTAACCTATAAGTAATCATAATTATAGTTGTCCTTCACAATATCGTTAATTGCAGAGATTTACTATTAAGGATCCATATGTAATTCTGCAAACTGCCTAGTGTACACTTGATACGTAAAGCAAATAATGTGTAGTTTAGAAAATCTGCTATTGTTGATCTTATTAAATTGGGCAAATAAAATGGTCACTTAAAACCCGTATCATCTTCAATATCACGCTTTCCAATGACAATGATTCATTAGTACTCAAACATATCAACAACTTAAACATTCATTTGATTGGCTAAATGCTAATAATTCAGAAGAGGGCTTCATCTGCTTTGTGTAGCAAATTATGATGATGAGTCTTGATTCTCTGTTAGCACTTCACAAAACCGGACGAAGCTTTCCACATTTTCGAAGCTTCCAAACGCAATGGTAACTTAAGAAGCCCTATAAACCACAAATACCTCTCCCCCTTACCACAAAAGTAGCTCCAACAAAAACTTGCTTTCAGGCCGGCCGGTTTATTCGTGGCCCATGCTTCTTGGTATTGTTGTTATAAGTTCGCATATTTCATGTGAGCGCACGGGTAAAACAACTTCCACGTTTTGGTCTCAATCAAACCTTCCTTTTACGCGTATTAAAGTTAGTTAGCGGGTATCAAAGGGCTTCTAGTATTTCGGTCTGGAAACAATTAAACAGACTTATTAATAAAGAATACTTCAACATTTCAAGCCAAACTGCACATTTCCATGTTTTGTTGTGTGGTGTTTAGTCTTTGTTTACACCGCAAAAATATTATTATAACAAGGAATTGTTAAATAATAAAAAGAGTATATTTAATTTGAATATATTCCATTTAATGATGATATTACATTATAAAATTTCCAAAAGAAATATAACTCAAATTAAGTTTTAGTGAAAAAATATAAATTAACGAATATCAAATTGGCTCAATCGGTAAATCAAAAAGAATCTATGCAGCTTCTAAATGGCTGCTCCCGGGAACGCGGGTGAGGAACGGTATAATTGAAATGAAAACAATCGTGAATCAACGAGAATGGTTTGTTTGGAAAAGCCGGGAAAAATGCCGTTACCATATGTTCTGCGTGGTGACGTCGTTCTTGGTTTGCCGTTGCTGGAGGTTCCTTTGCTGGACACGTCTCCTCTTCTTCAGGTTAAATCTCCATCAAATGTTATCTTTTTGTTTTCCGTACTCCCATCAAATGAATCTTCTTCCTCATAACATGCCGAATTTAATTTTACGCATGTTGCTTCTTCAGCCACTCTCTCTCGTCGCGCCTTTCTCGGGACAGCTCCCCGGACCAACTGTTCCAATACAATGCACTCCAGGCAATAAATAATGTTGTAAAACGGCGACGTTTCCCGCCTACTCGGCCTCACCAAACCACCCTCGTCTTTCGTCCTGCTGTACGGGAATACAAAAAACTCAATTATTTTTGCTTTACCGCTTAAATGTAGGGGTCATGAATCACCACAGTTGTTCTTTCGCCCAAGTAACATTTAACAACCTTCACAGTTAACCAACTAAGTCAGGCTTTTGAAGTCGGCGGCAGAAAATGGCCACAGAAACGTTGTTTTTTTTAAGCCTGACCCGGTTGGTTAACCGTGAAGATGTCACCCGAATTATTCACTGGGAAAGTCTACGTTCATTAACATTCAACTTATTTTATAATACCGAGGAATTTGAAACCATCCCTACATTCTATTTTGGCAATTCAATTGCTTTGATGTGAATTCAGTGGTCGTGGAAAAGTAAAAAAAAAATGAAGCCATTTTTATTCACGAAACAAAGCAGCTTGAAGCGACGGTGTGCGTGACGAGATGCGGGGGTGGTGAAGGGGTCTCATGGCGCTGGCCAAGTGTCACCTCATTTTGAGAATTTAAGCTGGCAGTTGCCCGTCATCCCGGCTACAGAATGTTAGTTGGCAGTTAGCCAGTCGTTTCGGTCAGCTGTGGTCCACATCGAGCTGTGAACTCTGATAACACTCTCCCTAGAGAAACTTGGCCGTCGTACAAATTGCGGTGCCCTAATAAGAGCATTTGGTTCATCTAAATCATCGGCATGCAAGTTCAGATAAGGGTTGAACACCTGCCTCCGCAACTACAACTGTTCACTTTAATGGGTCCATATAAATTCACCTTCAAATGAAGAAAAGTATTTCGTATATTTAAATAAGATGAGACACCCGGTCAAACTTTTTAAATTGAAGAACAGAGCAAATTTAAGCAGAATTAAAATAAAAAATTAAAACACAATAGAAAAAAATCTCTGTACTGAAACAAATTTATAATTATAAAAATCCAAAACATACATGATATTCATAATACAATTGTTCTCAAATATATAACACATTACTTACGTTTTATCTCATGAATAAGCACAACTGTTGAAATTAAAAATCGAATTTATGTCAACATCGAATGAAAGCAATTTCAGTTATTAGTATCATTGTCCAAATTAATAAACGGATTATTAAATCTAGTGATAAACATATACCTCATAAAAATTGATTAATATTTACAGTCGTCTCTTAAATATTTTACATTTCCCCAATTGCGGATCTTAGATAAAAATATTTTGGTACGACTAAATAGTTTTGAACCTTTAATTTTATTTTTTATTTATATTAATACGATATATTTAAGAGCTCCTCGTTTGACTGATATAAGAAGCTTAGGAATCTAAGAAATTAATTTTGAATATAACATTATGTTTGATTGAAATATTAATTTCGTTTTTCTAATTTTTTCTTATTTTGATTATTCTGTTTCTCAACAATTTTATATCAATAATTGCGTCCTGTTACGTTTGCAAACAGTATTAGTTTAAACTGATCTGTTCAATTCCCTTCCTATGCTATTAAAGGGGAGTTGCCTGTTTCAGGATCACCCTCATGTAGCTTGTTAACCCCATAAAAAATAAACAAAGGAAGTATTTAGTCTCCCATCATCAAATTTAACAAATAGATTTCGGCCTGTGAACCAAAGTCATCTATTAATATAGAACCCAATTTTTTTTCAGCGGCCGAAACCTACAGGAAGAAAATTGAATGTTGATTAAATAAATGTATTGGAGGATTTAATTTTTATTGATGACTAGCTGTGTGTCCGGCAGTGCTGAGTAATTAATTTATACTGTACTGGGCCACTAAAGTATTTGATTCGACAGTAATGATTAGACCATCAGTGTGACTGTCACATTTCTGAAAAATTAACCTTTCCACAAACATAATTTATAAGAACTGAATTTTTATTATAACCACAGCAAAGACTCAGTCACTTTAGTCAAGAAATATTCTTACACCTTAAAGAAGCACAGCGAATTAAAAACTGTCTGAAAAAAATGTACAATATTGAGAAAGACATTATCAATCCCACGGCCAAAAATATTTCGCAACAATGAAAAACAATTAATTGTAAAGGTTCTTAAGATTACGAAGAAATAGTTGTTTTTGAAATAATTATGTGCTGTGGCAGCAGCTAATCAGATATTCACCAGACGTCAGTCATTGGGACCGTGTTCTGCGGTTTTCTTTTCGAATATTTCGTTCTGAGTTTTCAAGAAACATACGCAAACTTTTGAATAGACGTATATCTTTAACCGAAATCATCTGTTCTTTTTGATATTTATGGATTGTAGGGCATTGTTTTTAGAGAACAAAAACAAAACTGTAATATTTCTCGTGTGATAGGAGGAAATAATTCTTTTCAGCGAAATTTGTTTCACTTGTGTAAATGCGGCATAAGACTTTTTTACGTAATAATTATACATTAATAGAATATCAATAAATTTCATTTTAGTTGACACATATACTAAATAGGGTAAATACTTATATTCTAAGACTGTATTTTCTTATAAACAATTATATGTAAATTTATTATTATATCCATTTGGGTAACAGACTGTTCTCAGGAATATATTAGGGGAAATAAATGGCACACCTTCTTATATAGTGTTGGATAGTTTTTGAATGAGTAGCCTTTAAGCCGTTATGCTAATACCATCCAATGAAGTATGGTCCATGATTATTGTAGTCTATTAAACAGACGCAGTAAAGGACGAACTAGGTCGAAAACTTCCTCCAAAATAAATGAGATTTTGTGTGAGACTTATTGCCCCTAATATTCTTATTAGTCTTCGGATTTGGTTAGGTTGTTTATAGTGTAGGAATCATCCTGAAAAATGTTTAAAATGTTTTTATAAATAACGAAATAGTTATTCTGTAGGTCACACACTCAAGACACAGGCAAATGGTGACCCTTTCGCTATTTAGTCTCAAATGTCTTTTATGCACTGACGGCGCCCGCTCACACTCGCGGTCGTCGTTACTCACAACACTGACCTCGGTAGTCTTTCTCTCTCATTGTCGTCCTCTTGACACATTGTTATCCTAACATTATTGTCATCCTACGACGCGATGCCACCCCAACAAAGTCAAATAGTTATAAGTGATAAATTATCTACAATTTTATTGACAAAATAGTATATTAATTCCTTATTCCTCTTCAGCCCATTCAAGGGGCTTGGCCTACCGGGTCGACTACGGACTGTCATCTGACATGCCACATCATTCTAAATTTGTAGTGATTCGTGGTCAGCGTGTCGATTCTCAATCAGTCTTCGTGACCATGACAAGCTCATGCTAGGATTCGAGTCCCAGATTTATACATCAAATGTTAAATATACTGCATCCTGTTTTCAACTCGTTTTAGTCCCAGATGAAACAAGAAATATAATTCAATAAGGGAATTAAATGAGCACGTTTAGGGGCAGTTGTAAGAGAAAGGTTAATTTCTGTGTCGACGTGAGTGCACTGACACAACCACAGTTCCGCCCACAAGCTTTAAATTAACAAGTAATCCCTCGCAGCAATTAGTCGAACATAAATGAAGCGTGGAGACAGGACTGCCTAAACGTTTCCACCATATAGACAGAACGAGCTCAAATGGTTGATTTGTGTCCGGAGAAATGAAGCTACGAGGGAACCATTTGCAACACATTCATAAACCACGGCCTAATCAGATTACTGCGAGATTTATGTATCCGGACGCACGATTGCCCATGCGAAGGTTTGTTGAAAATGGAAATTTAGGAATTACACTTGGGAAATAAGCTGAGTGTTGAAATACGCAATCTGCGAATATACCAAAAAAAACAGATTTCAGCTTACTACGTCGAGTTTCACCAACAGCTAAGTGTGTCCCTAATCGAAATTGACAAAAACCAGTGTCCATAATCGTAAACGGCTGACTTTACTAAACTATAGTATACAGTAGAGAAAACAAACAGAGAAAAAATGACAGATGAATGCTAAATTTAATTACTAGTAATGCACAATGAATCGTCCTGAAAGCTGAGAACGTGAAATTTCTTCTATTAACCGTTTAATTCAGCCAATTTTTAATACACTCATTTTTAGCATAGATGATTTAGATAATATAGAAACTTTATGTCTCATGTTTTTTAATAGAGCATCTATGTCGATTTTCCGAGTTCATGTTGGTAAACACTAAAGATATACAGATAAATGTTGTAAACTACTTTTTGTCGATATCTATAAATTATGAATAATTATTTTCATTAAAATGTATGATATTGAAAATATAAATGGATGATCGCCTACCTGCTGTGGTGTATCTGTTACTGTGGGCATTGACGTGTTTATGGACAATAAAAAGAGCATTAAGCCGGGAGGAGAGTTGAAACGTTGACCAAGTACCACTTCAAATGCAGAATGTGTCATAGAAGATGACTGTTCGCAGTCATTAAGGTAGGCCAAAGCCCTCACGATGGTTAAAAGAAAAAAATAGGATGCTATGGATGCTCTATATGATGACATCAAAATAATATGTTTCCATTGTAACCTATTTAATAATCATTACCTCAAGAGCCCGAAGCGGCGTTAATGAAATAGTTATTACTAAACACAGATACTAATAGTTTTCTTATAAAACTATTATTTGAAACAACAAATTTATAGACTGAATACCACAGAGAACAGGAATAAAATATCAAGAAAAAAGAGTTACCCATAACTCTACAGAAGGCAGTCAGCAGTAATTATAACTGAAGGGCAAAAAAAGAAAGCAGACGTCAAAAAAGGAGCAATACAAGAATGAAGACTGTAGCCCATGCTTTTCAACAGTATTGAAGAAAGTTAAAAGGAATATGGAAAATGAATCACACTGTAAGGAGGAGAAATAAAATCCATTCGGTTATCCGATGATATTATAGTATTAGTGGAGTCAGAAGATGACTTGAAAAATATTAAATGGCATGATCGTAGTCCTACAGAAAGAGTTAAACGTGAGGATTAATGGAGGGTAAAGCAAGGTGAATGAGTGTAGTATGAGAAATAATAACAAAGGGTGTTAGATTGGAAAGGTATACTTTGAAGGAAATTAATGAATTCTGCTATTTGAGTAGCATATTAACTAGGTACGGTAGAAGTATAGTAGGCATAAAGAGTAGAAGAGCATAGGCCATGAGGCTTTCGCAAAAAAAAAAGGAATTTACTTACGTCTAATATAAGTATGTATATTAGGAAATCACTACAAAAAAATGTATCGAGTGTGGAGTTATATGTGTGCGAAACGTGGATGTTAAAAGAATGCTGAAAATCAGCAGATAACCAGGAAGTTCTAAGCTGAATAAGAGAAAAGAGAACATTATGGAGGGCTTTGGCCAAGAGAAAGGCAGAGATTAATGGGCCACGTTTTGAGACACGAGGGTCTTGTAAAATTAGCATTAGAGGGAAGTGTGTGGGGTTATAACAAGGAAGACAAGGATGGAATACGCTAAGCAGATTAGGGAGAATTTGGGATGTTGTAGCTATGTAGAAATGATGAGTCTTGTGCATATTAGCATGGAGGGTTACATCAGAGCAATCTAAGGACTAGTACAACAACATCAACAATACCACGTTTTGTAACAATATTATGTTGAATAATAAATTTCTCGAATTTCCATTTATGAAATTAATTTCGATACAATAAAAAATTATGTAAAAATAATATATTTTTGCAAAAAGTTATTTTATGAGGTTATTTGGTAAAATTATTTATTTTAAAGCGACTAACTAGTATAGGAAACCAATTATTTAGGAAAAGATATTTATTCTATCGAAATAAAAAACGAAACTGAAAATTTAATTAATTTATTATTCAACGGATTATTGTTTTTTTTAAGTTAAATGGCTGAAGAAGTTTATTTGTACCTGATGAAGTTCCAAACTTAGTGCTAATTTAATAATACTTCTATTTTGTTTATGCAGACTATAAGTGAAATATATTTATCAAATAAATTTTGATAGAAGTAAATTGCAATTTATTTTATTAAAATTTATTTTTCTGACTGGCTATTAATATTTATATTACACTTCAAGAAAGTCGGAGTGTAATTGTACTACATTGATAAAGCACGAGAATGTGACTAACATATATTTATAATTCAATTAATAGAAACTGTATTGCTAAATGAAAAATATTGAGTCTTATGTCTCAGAGTCTGATCATGTAAAACAAGCAGTAAATTGTGTTGTAGAAATGATTAATTTAAAAGAAGGGCGCTGCGGGAGTTTTCTCGCAGGCGCTTCAGCCCAGAGTGACTGCGGGGCTCACCTGATCATGTCGGGAATGCCTCGCACTCTCTCTGGGTACTTTTTATCAAAGTTCTCATATGCCGAGACACCTTCACCTATTTTAGGAGGTATATGTACCGGGGTCAAAGACCTTGGGCATATGGCAAGAGCTTTCTGCTCATCCTATTGGATCAGTCGGCAACTGCCTCCTGAAACTGGTGGAGACACGGAGAAGGGAATGCTGCGTCCCCACAGCAAACTCGTCTCCCGTTATTCGGAAGGGCGTGAAAATAGTACCCAATGCCCGACCTACCTGATGGAGGTTTTCTAGGGTTTTCCCTGCATCTCTTTAGGTGAAACACCGGGTTGGATCCTTAAACCATAGTCCGGGGGCCCTAGTTAACCCTTGGCTACCTTGCTCTACCTTCCGCATCCCCCCTTTTCAATTCCCTTCCTATGCTATTAAAGGGAAGTTGCCTGTTTCAGGATCACCCTCATGTAGCCTGTTAACCACAAAAAAAATGATTAATTTAAATTTCTTTAACTCTATTACTTATTTTTTTGAATTTAAAGCTCTGGCACCCTTCGATGCATAATACAAATAGATCAATTAACGAAAGCCATCTAGTATTTTTCAGAGCCAATTTTCTGAGATGGCGTTGTTGTGTCTGTTGCAGAGGTTTTCATTACCTCTGTGAACCGAGGTCGGGCTCGAATCTCAGAACTTCCGTTAGCAACGATTCCACGCATATTGTCTCTTGAAATTATGCATATCATCTGTCTCTGTTTTACCATCTCCCTGTCAAAGTCAAACCGCTATCATAAGTCTTTATAGACAAAATTTGAAACTTACACCATTCATTGCAATCACGTAGATAGCAAGATAAATAGACCACGTCCACACAGCGACACCTGTATTTCGGTGATTTAGGTCTGTAATTAATTCCAGTCACATGTGATGTTATGGTAGCTTGAATTTGTACTCCATCATCACGAATTCATAATTTTGCAAGTGGCAAACCACCGGCTCAGCACGCATTTCATTATTATCATCATATTTAACCCCATTGTGTCTTTATTGTTCGTTTAGGAAGCTATTAATATGCCATTAAAAACTATTTAAACAGAAACGTGAAATACATTAGGACTCATGAACATAAATTAATAAAATTATCAGCTTCAGTGAATCTGATTGCATACAGTAAATAAATTAAATTAAATGTTGAAATAATGTTTTATTTTAAGAAAAATGTAAAATTATCAACGCATTTTTATAGAATTTGGATGCCTAGAAATGTCATGCATGCAGTATTTTGTAGAAAATATGGTTCAAAAAAAGAGGGCTGCCTCATTGTTTGGGAAAAGACGTAATTTAATAATTTAAATCTCCAAACTTCAATTGGATGAAGTCAGACAGTTATTTTTACCCAAATATATAATTACATGTTCCTCTCTGAATCGTACAGCAAATATTACAAAAGGAAGAAAAATATAAAAACATCTAATAATATATAAATGACGATTTTTTTACAGACAACACTTACTGGTTGGTAAAAATGAACATCTGAAATGATTCATCACAAGTTTTCTTAAAAGTTAGTGCACTTAAGTTCAGACATTAGCGTATCATTATCAATTAATAATTGTTCTTAATAATTCTCATGGAATTTTTTTACTAAATAATTATTATGCATATATAATAATTCTTTGAATCTGAAAATACATTTAACTTTGGATTTCAAAGTATATGTAGCAGCATTTTTCAGTTGTAATGTATTATCCTCATGTAGGAATGTTTACAGACACATTTCCTCTAACTACGGAAATGGTCGATTCTTTCTTCTTCTTAAAAAAAAGCTCTCTCTTCACTTCTTAATTACTTCATCGACTGAAGATATAACGAAACAATATTTCTAAATGTAGGTCCGGCTAATAAATAAAACGTGGAAATCAGAGATAATCAAAGTAACGTAACTGCAATATAAGTCAGTTAATTTGATGTACAAACAAGTTTAAAATATTCACAGGAATGTGTAATGAATTCAGTTAACTATTACCTTTATCTTTTGAGAAACTTATTTTAACTATTTATTTTTGCAAATTGGTTATATAATACTGGCAGGAAACGTTGGCGTTATTTTATTATTGGATATAGTCTACTTAGGTTAGTTATTAAATTAATTACTAATAGGCCAATGCAAATTTTGTAAAAGATTTTGCACAGTGTCCTTAATTACAATATACGATTTATGTTTTTGCAACTGTATAGTTACTCGCCTCTTTATATATAGAATTCTGGTGTGCGCATGTTCGTAATTTTTCTCTCCTAAATATCTTGACCAGTTTGGTTGATTTTTTGTACTTTGGGGTCACGTAGTTGTCAGCTATTGTTGGACTCTGTAGGTGACGCAGCTGTGGAGATCCATAATTATATACTTTCTCACTTGAAACAACAATTTTGAGCCTGGCAGTTTGTGCAATCTGTGACATTTGACTTGAGTATCAATATATGCACAAGTTTATTGCGTCGTAGCTTGGCATTGTTTTGACATTACGATTTAGGATTACTTTCTAATAAATACTGTGTATTGGATTTACGTGTGCACTGAGTGAATTTTATTCATTAATTCGAAATTGAACAAGTTAACTGTATTTAGAATAATATTTTGAACACACTAGAAAGGTCCTTAATTTGTATAACGATTAATACTCTTGTTCATTCGGCATTATTGTATCTAAAGTCATAAATTAAGAAAAAAGTATTTTCAGCGTCTATTTTTGCGATTTAAATGATGGGCGGTGCAAACGTAAATTTTCAGTAATGAGACGATTTATTTGATGGGTCAGTCACGTGTTGACAAAGCGATTACTGACGAATTAAATACTGCAGTGGGCTAATATAAATTAATTACCGGGCAAATCCGGGCACACGGATATAATAAATCTAAATGAAAAAGAAATAATATACATAATTGAGATTTGTAAACTACAAAATAAATAATTATATTGAAGAAAAATTAAATGCGATAGTATGTATCATTAATAGGGAGCAGTATAAGCCAGTAATTTCGCAGATGAATGAGAAAAATTAAACAAACATTCTAGATGCGAAAAATCCAGATATGTGGTCAATTTTAAATACATTAAATTACAGGGCGAGATCTATTACTCTTTAATATTCCAACTTTAATTAAATTGGTAAACAGGAGTCACTTTAAAACTCTTATATTATTTTTAAGCCGTCATTACAAAACACTGAGACTGTTACAAACACCATTAAATATCTGAAACCATGAAAGTCATGAAAATTAAAATAAAACCATATAAGAGAAATATTGCTTATACAGAATTTTTCTCATTTCTGTTTTGTTTCCGTCGTGTTATCGTACTATAAATTTCGCAGAGATTTATCTTCAAGCAACATTGGATGTATGCCATCGTATTTCTTGGCAATATATATTTTCCACGCACTTGTTACCTCTGCAGTGCGACGAAAACAACAATGCAACAAGACACTTAAACATTTTCACAGCGGAAAGTGGGTTCTTATATCTGCCCAAAGTAAGTCTGCTTCTTAGAAAACAAAAAGGAATAGTAATAGTAAAGATTCGTCTCTTCTGAAATTGAAACCCTGACGTCGACCGTAGAGAGAGAAAGAGATCGATGAGAATCACAAAGAGAGAAGAATGGATATCTATGGTACGAGATGCGCAACATGGACGCAGCACAACTTTGGAAGCATCTCATTATCTCACAAGGGCCATTTTATGTTTATATCCATTCCCAAGGACTGAGGGAAAAATAGAGCCAGAAATTGGCGCAGTATAACAACTGCATTATTTAACCACTATTACGGTACAGTTTTTCTTTCGTTATGATCATTATTTATTACTATTCCGAATCAATAGAGAATTTTTTTGATATATTCCTCAACAATTTTAATTTTATATGTGAGGATAGATTGCACCTTTTATTTCATGACAATTAGAGTAGTAATTTATTAACAATCAAACACATGACATGACTAATTGACAAACATTAAAAATTTCGTTTAAATACGTACTGGAAAATATAATATTTTATTACATTAAACTGAAACTATTATTATTTAAGGATCTGTTAGCACGCTATTCGACCGAAAACAGCCGTCCCTGAAGAATAATGACCCTAACGTAAAAGCAGTACATGTGCTGTTAATAATTACTTCAATATTAAATCAATTAACGTCGATCGCCTTGATAATCATGTTAGAATAATTATTGAAAACTAAGAAGCAAGATTTATCATTTTCATTTGGATTATACTAAACATATTTTCCAAACTTTATATAAAATGTAAAGAGTGCTCATTTGCATCTCAAGTTCATGTACAATTATTTTAATTACAAACATTTATAGTTACTAAAGACTGATTTTAATATATTGTCACGTTTCTGAGGGATCGTGAGATTCAATAACACACACACGTAGAGGTTATATGCGTTTATTTAAGGGCAAAATGCAGTACAAAGCTCGTACTGCGTAAGACTGACCCCGATTTGGAATCCAGTTCCATTTATACATACATGGAATATTCCAGAAGCAGAAAATTATCGAAACAGAAAATACTAGAAACTAAAGGCAAACAATGTAAATAAAGTAAACAATTAAAAATGGTTGCGTCGGGTGGGACTCAAACATTTCAGCAGTCCGGCTCTTTACGGAAGCGAATCATAATTAATTCATTTAATTTACTGTTTAAAAAGATGGTGTTTTTTACTGGTAGGTCACCCAGTGTCCTGGATATTCCTACGTGGGATATAAAAGTGACTCTTGACGTCTGGAGTTCATTACGGACGAACGTCTCTCACCACTGGCTAAATCATCATAAATTAATTGAGTGTACTTATAAATTTTATTAAGTATTTATAAAATGAATTTGTCCTAGAGCATAGTTTTGACAGCAAAGAAAAGAGTGGAGACTACCGGACACCGAGAGATCTAGACCTGGCAATCATACACTACATCACCGATCCTGCGGGATCACTGGGACTCGTCATTTTGTCCCATACGATATTGCTAGCATTACCAGATGTCATGAAGTAACCTGTACGCGCATATCTAACCACGGATTTTTGTTCAAAATACTCCGATGAAAGGTCATGATCGTTCAGATGTCTCCTTTGGACGGAGAACCAACAAAACTGAGGGTTCAGACAATTTCAACATCACAAAGTTTTATTGGTTTTTAAATAAAATTAAAATTACTGGAAGGTATCCTAAGCTATTTAATTTAATCGTCCCATGATTTATGATCACAATTTATTGCTGAAAGCCCCTACGCATGCTTTGGTGATTAGGAAAACTCTCATTAAATCATTATTTTGATTTTTATCTTGCATATGAATATATCATTTCCACGACGTCACTAAAATTTTTTTTTGTCATGGAAATCCGTTATCTTTGTGAAAAGAGCTAAAATCACATACTTTGTTGCATGCGCTTATTTAAAATTAAATTCATACAATTTCTATATTCTACTATCTGCACAACTTGCTTTATATAAATTCACAAAATGAAACCCGTTCATTTTTATGGTAATCAGCTTTATTATTATTTGAACTATAATTCTTACACGATCAAAATTATTTCCCAAAATAAACTGTGCTTGTACCTCTACGAGAAGAAACTGTAACAGAAGAAGATTAACGTATATTATTATCGAATTTCATTAAAATTATAATATACGTTATATATGGCTTCCAAGTGTAATTATATCCGATTCACGCATAGAATTATATATATATATATATCATTCTAGAAGTAATTTAGAAATTTTGACTAAAGAGGGAACTGGTGGGATAGAATGTGATTGGTCGACGAGGTCACATGACTTAGCTTAGGCAAGATGGCCGGTACGAGGTTTTAGGGTGAGTGTGGGGTCGGGTGGGTGACCCGGAAGTGGAAGGACGTAACTTTTGAGAGAGAGAGGTGGTGAACACCGTGAGAAAAGACGTATATTTTGAGAGAGAGAGAGAGAGAGAGAGAGAGAGAGAGAGACGTACGGTGGACGCTGTGGGGGCTGAACGTGTTATTGCAAGGAGAAAAGTTGTGCAACAGTCGGGCGGGGTCTGGACGCGAAGCGGGGACGATGTGCCACCGTGTATGCAGACGTATAATTTTGGGAGAAGTTTGGTGGACACCAGTTTTATCAACCCTTGAAATCCGCTGATTCACGTAGCTATTCTGCAGGAAGGTGTCCTTTAGGAGGAGATCCCACAGTACATCGAGGAGCAGACTGAACTTTGGGCAAACAGGAAGCGTGAAATGCAACTTATATGTCGGTATAAACCAGCATCGTTATTATTTCATCAATTTTGAGATGAGAATTACTTATTAAATCATAAAAGATAAATGGTGGTGATTTAAATAGAGAAAATCCAAGTGTGTTGATCAGAATATAACATATTATGAAAACTGATTTTTTTTTGTAATCAATGTGCTAATTCATGATTTAAATTTTTAAGTATGTGGTCTTAGAATATACTGTGTTATTTTGAGAATCATCAACTAGATGTGTAGTTAAAAGTGGGTCTTTAATATCAAGATGCCAATAGAAGCAGCCAAGGCTGAGTCAGAGGCAATATTGTGAATCTTGATCATTTTTATTGTTATCTTATTATTTTAACAAATCTGATTCCACGTTTCTTTTTCAGTGGCTGCAATCTCTATCTCTCGATAGGCCCACATAACGGTGTAGATATTAGGCTTTTGTTAATATAAACGTGCATTTTTAATTTTTTATTTATTTAAATATATATTAATTAATTTAGAATAATTTTTAGTTCCTAATTGATTTTAATCACCCTCTCCACAGTAATATTACTATATAGTTTCTCCCATCCAATGAAAACTAAACTAAAGAAAAAGGCGACTTATTTCACTTGACGGATTAAATTGCTTTCAACTCAACCTTAAAATATTAAGAAAGTATCTCATCATACCTAGTGCTCACGTTATATAAAGTGCCGTGTTTTGTGAGTGTTAAATGTTCATGCAGACGTGATCTCACAAAGGAGCCGAAAGAGGTGTAATAGCATCAAAATCCTGCGAGTGCCGAGTAAATGTTGCATTGCGGTGTTACGGCGAGACCGTAAAAGCTGACGTGCTCTGTAACATACAGGTAGTTCACCCAGAAAATATCTCACACAGAACTTTATGACTGCCCTAAGGGCCGGCTGGTTTTTCGATTATGGGTCCTAAGAAACGCTCCCCTAGGGACGACATCAACGCCGGCCACATCATTCCTCTACTCGCAGATTATCGCGTACTTAAGGACAACTTTACAGATTAACAAATTCAATTCAGAGACCTCAAAATAAATTATGCGTACATCAAGCCCGTTTTGCCGCTTCCTTATTCTACTTTATGTATCAGAAGGTTCCGCTGAAAATATTATATTTTTGGCATAATAATACTGATACGCAATTATTGAGAATATATATATTTCTTAGAAAATTAAAGTTAACTATTTATTGATGTTCTGTTTTGTTCAAAATTGTTATAGCTATTAACTTGCACTTGATGGTTACGGACGCTTTGTGAATCAATATTGTTAGTTTATAAAGCCTTAAAAATATTTACCGTGGCCGTGAATGGTGATGCGTGACGATAGCACATTTAAGTGAATTTTGTGGGTCACCGACCATCCCACTGATACTAAGAAGTAGCTTCAAATATTCCAAATAACCTTCTAATTAGTTTACAATTAATTGGGTTTCTGGCAAACGCCAACCAAATGCCGTGTCGATGCGATCGTAGCGCCGCTCTATCGGCAAAATGTGTAAGAAAATGGGTGATAGAATTGAAAAGTTACACTGCATTGCGTGTTGTGACAAGTTTATTAAATTAGTTAATAAATCAATTAATGTTGATTGATAATGTCAATTATTATTAAATGTGGATTTCAAGAAGTAGATGTGAGAGTTTTCAGGAAAGAACCTTAAATAAAGGACGAAAATTGCTAGAGAGTTTTCACGTTAGTGAACTAGAAGATCACGGGATGATTAACGAATAATTACCGGCAGGGTTTTGCGATCTACTCCTGGGGCAAATAGTGCTAAAAATAACGTGATTACTTACAAACCGATTGCGCAGGTATACATTTTAAATAAAATAAGAGCAAAGTTAACGAATAATATCCAAGCAAACAAAACTACACGTAAAAGAATTATTTTTTTAATGTTTAAGCATTTTTTAAATATAAATTTACATGTAATTAATATTTCTTTCATTTTTATGAAATAAATTTCTATTTAAATAATATAAATTGTAATTATAAAATGTATACAACTTAACAAAATATACCTTCAATTGCTTGTTATACTAATTGTGCAATATTTATCGTTTTATATTGTTAGTAAAATATTTACCAAGCGAATGTATGTGAATATTTCTGTACTTTTTATCTTCAATTCATTCACCTTAGCAGAATTTATAATTTCATGGAAAATCATAATTCTGAATTTTCCCATTATTTTTATGAATTTAATAAGTAAATCTATACTTTTTGTAATTAAATATTATATAAAAGTTATATTTTAGCCGCAGTATATTTGCTCCATAAGTGCATCAATTATTAACGATATGTTTGATGTAATGTCTAATCGGAAGATAATATTAGAGATTGCTCAAAAACATGTGTAATTATGTTCAAATAATCGAATACCGTTGAAAAAAGTTATACTTACGGAGAACGATGTACGGGAGCAATCCATACTTTTGTCCGATTGGTTTCCCATTGGTGATTCGGAAAGCTGTAGAATTTCAAATCTGGATTTTTTATTACAGCATGGGGGCGCTGAGGAACGCATCAAAATTTTCCCAAACTTTTCCTCAAAGTTTCACTCATTTTAATCACCAGTTTCTTTAAAAACGTCGAATGCATATAACAACCACAACTGCTATCACCCATTTACATACATAATTCTCCGCCAGAGGTAGCACCAGTCGCCGTTGGTCAGGCCTATAAGATAAATAAATACAGGCGCCACGCCTCCCATTCAGCTAGTTATAAATGAAGATACAAAATTATTTACCATTACTTCAAAGCAAACTGTGAGTTTAAATTTATCGTGATTAATACAAGTAAATTCAGATAATGCGATGAAAATAAGAATACAATAATCCTAAATTATTAATTTACGGACACGATTGGTTTTTGCCAATTTCTTTAATTTCACATAAAAATGCCTAACTAAGCATTATAGAATAATACATTCGATTTTATTCCTCCAATTGTAAAAATTGTTAAGCAGAATTTTCAAAAATTAATGGATTGCTGGACGATTGCCCTCTTTAAGATTTTGTCTATTAAAGACGATTATTCCAAATAGTTTTCACTCCAGTAATTTATATATAATATATCTATTAATAATAATTTTTAAACGTTTCATTATTAATTAATATAAAAATGTGCGCTAAAATGTAAATATTCACGTTACAACGAATATGCCTTCATTATTTACTCAGAAACTAAACAAATCTTCCTTATATAAAGAAGAAGTATGTGACGCAAAGCAAATTGATATGAGTCATTATTAACCTTTATTAAAAATAAAATATATACAAAATAAAAGCATCACTTTTGTTATACGTGGTGTAAAGAACAAACAAAGATTTATGTAACAATTATTCCATTTTTGTAAATTTATTTATTAGATAAAATAAAATCTTTCGCTACTTCAAACGTTATACGGAACAATAAACTGAAGTGTAAACTAATAAAAAAAATTGGAATAGTATATTTCTTATCCAATCAGTAGAAGTGGTTTCACTAGCATTGAGTTTACAGAAATGTTTTGTATTACAATTTTCCTTGGGATTATATATTGTCAATTATAAGTTGAATAAAACCGCTACAGTAATACATTAAGTGACCAACACAATGTTGGGAACTGTTTGACTTCTATGGGCATGGATTCTATGTGATGTTGGTAGGTGATGGGAGGAATTTGAGACCATTTACAATGAACTTCACTTTCCAATTCCTTTAGACTTTTTATTTAGTGTGTGGGCTGTTGGGCTTTTAGCGACTGTGCACGGTTAGGGTAACATATTCATATATAGTGGTATCAAAGTATGGTTCCTCAAACATCACAAACGCCAGGATTCAATCCCGGGACCTCTGATCTGTGAGGCAGCGATGCTATCCTTTACATTTGATGGTACTGGATCCAACTTCCTGATGCTCCGTTCGATCTCACCCCAAAAATTCTCAATTGTATTGAGATCTGGTGATTTTGGAGGTCATAGAAGCAAGCTAAAGCCTCAGTCATGTTCTTCAAATCATCTGATGACAATGCCGGCTTTATCACAAGAAGCATTGTTCTTCTGGAAGTATCCATCCCTGGCAGAGTTCGTCATTATTAGCATAACTGGATGCACTTGGCCTGCTTGAATACTTGTAAACTCTTGAGCATTCAGAATTTGGTTCATAGGAATCCAAGGACCCGTACCAAGCCAAGAAAACATACTTATGCCGCCACCAGCTTGAAGTGTTGTGGGGCAACGCAGTTGGGGGTCCATGGTTAGGTGCTGTTTTCTCCATATTCGAACCTTGCCACCTGCATGGTCCATTTGAAATTGCGATTCGTCAGACCCCATGATCCTTTTCCAGTCATCTACTGTCCAATCCTAGTGTTCATTTGTGAACTGAAGTCGTCTGTTCTTGTTCCAGGCAGACAGCAGACGTTTTCTAACAGATCGTCGTCTTCTATACATAATGTGACTATTCGTTCAGAGACGTTCACAGTCGTTGATTCTCCACTAATTGACGCACAGTTGCTCTTCTGTTGCACTGGACTACTCTGGCAAGTCTCCTTTTGGCTGGAACACTGAGTAACCTGTACGCGTGGTAGTCCACTCTCTGTAAACATTTATAACTGCTGCTCTGGAACACAACACAAATGCCGACACTGGTTCCGACGCTTCAAGCGCCTACAATCATCCCGTGTTCAAATTCAGATAATCACAGATTTTGCAATATATTCGCAAAAAGCTGATGATTCACTTCACTGTGCCGCTGTCAGGTCAAATTTATTTGGTCACTCAGTGTAGATTAAAAATATATTAATTGTACATTATTAAATTTTTCTCGTAAATAAAACAACACAATTTCACTTCAACATTTCGCAAAAGAATAAAAATATATTGCAATTATACAGTACGTATTGTTATATGCAAGGTTTCCACAAAACTACTTGAGTTAGAAAACTATTCCATTGGTTCCGAAAATTAATTATTATTCGGATATACAAAATTATAAATAGTAATGCAAAATTTGACGTTCGCGTCATGACTACCACTAGTAATAATATGACTGTAATAAGTGATTCTTTTACGAGAAAACAAGACCCTGGGCTAAGTTTGAACATCTTTCACAGGCAAATAAGCAGGTTGACAAAATGACCTTAACACACGTTTGTTTACCGTTATTAAATTAAATTCCTGAGAGAAAAGAATCTGGTCGTGAGTCAGAGTTTTCTTCTTTAAAGGGCATCGCCAATAGGTTTCGGGCGAGGAGTGTCACGATCTTCGAATTACTAATGAATCCCTTGAGGTGTGCAGCAACATCGCTCCTCGACTCACGCGAAACCGATTGAATTACAGTGTGCGAGGATCCAAGATCAAAGGAAGCCGAAGGCATCTAAGAATTTTAAAAACTTCCAAAACACTCACAGCGCTCTCGTTCGCCTTACTCTTAAAATCGAGAGTCTCTGTGACACTTGATTTCATTGATATTAACAAAATATAAAATTTTAAGTCATGGAAACTGTAATAAAGACTAATGGAAATAGTTTTATTTTATTTAATCCGATAAATCACTCTCCTGACGTCCATTTTTTGTCATTTCTACTTACTAATACTACAATTTCTCTTCCTATAACATTTTATAGCGATGTGAAGTGTATAAAAAGATGTTCTAACCTCCTCTATTTATACAGGATTCATGAATTATTTATTTTAACCAAGACATTCTTTGATTCACACGGGGTTTTATGACGCCAATATAATAATTATAATTACAATTATCAACATAATTATAAAAGTTTCGGAATAAATGTAAAATTGCTCTGTTCAGGAGTTTCTTGATCGTTCCCTTAATAGTTGAAATTAAAGTTCCTATCAAGTTTTGAACGTGTTGCTTTGTAAAATATTCTATTACATAGCTTCAACACTTTCTGAAAAGTTTTTTCTGTTCATTTTTTTCATGTTTTACTACGAAAGTCAGATTCCTCGTCATGTAGCTCCTACAAATGAAATATCCATTGTTTGTGCGTGTTGGTACTTCTTAGTGTGTGTGTGTGTGTGCTCTCTAATGTGCGTGTCGTGTTTCCAATGATTTTATGTAATATCTTATTTACTCTAGTTATGTATTAAGACTTTTTGTTGTTAATTATGTTAATTTAGTTTGTCCACATAATTATTTCTTAGTCGATGTAATGTATGGCGTAGCCTATTTCTTCAACCGAGGACTAATGAAAGGAACAATAAATCTAAACCAAATTGTTCTATCGAATCACGCTAATAGTTTCACCGTCAAATAAATACAATCCTAACACTTTCGCATAAGATATTAAAACCTGAGGTCACCCTCAGTTACATACAAACTCTGTACGTTTTATGTCTCCGGGTATTATACTCATTTTCCTCAAATTAGGCGTGAGGAATTAAATTTATTAAATTATATGTCAGCCTTTTTTAGGTCTATATAAATTATTAAGAAGGCTTGCGCCTACTGGAGCGTTGACTATGACCAAGGATAGCTCAGATGGTAAGAGACGCGCGTAATAACCAGATAACGTGGATCGATTCCCGGTCGAGTTTTCCTTACAGATCCTTTAATTTTATTTCACCCCAAAATTAAAATAATACGATTTTGCATCATATATTTAAATGTCTTTGAGTAATTTCAATGAGCCCGCCACTGTGGTCTAGTGGCTATCGTCACAGTCTCGCACGGCGGTCCCAATTTCGATTCCAGGCAAGAGGCTGGGCGTTTGTGTTTGTTTTCAAGTTCACTGACTGAGCAAACTTGACTAAAAAGGAAATAAATTACCTAAGTAAAAAGTCGCTAATGGCCCTACAAGTTGGTACAATTATAAAAGCAGAGGTTTTAAAAAAATTCGAAGAACTGAAGAATATTTATTTTATTCCTATTATTAATTTCACAGAATTTAGTAACACGAATATTTAAAACAGTCAAATATTTATTTGTATCAGGAAGTTGGACATTTCTAACTTAGTTTTTTCAAACTTTAAGATACCAGAGTAGATTTTCTGTTGGAAATTTGGACTTTCTCTAAAACTTCACGTCATTAATAAGGCCACGTACATTGTATACTACAGTGAAAATATTTGGAGAGATTTTAAATGTGCCTGATATAAATATCGTAAGTGAGACATATCAAGAACAGGGTGAAAGATCTTGGTTGGACATAATTGGGGTTGAATAACCCAAACCGAATAAAAATGGAGTGAAACCTTTTACGACATTCTAATTGTAAATTAAACATTGTTGTACTATTACTGCTGCTAAGTTACAATGCTACAGTATTTATAAAGCAGTACTTCCGAACACACTTAATTTTAACGTCCGACATTTTTGGAAATATTTTCAATCTTGAAAAGTCTGTAAAATTACAGAAATCTCTTATTATATTCATTATTAGTCTCAACTGTGTAATCTTCAGGAATCTCACACCTCGAAATGTAAAGGCAGCAGTTGAGCAAAATGTTTCCCTGGTTCCTTCTGCAGTGTATCACAAGTTTCAAATTATTTAACTCGAAAGAATGTTCCATTGTAAAATGAAAAATATTAGTCGAGGTGAACTTTAAGAAATATTATCGAAATCTACAATTTATGTTTCTTTTTAGTGTTACGAGGATGAAAATAACGCGTTACTTGTTATGAATTGTACTAGATTTACATTTTTAGATTTATACTTTTTATTTATTGGTTATAATGGACAGCATATAGCAGAACCTATAGTATGTGCGGGCATGATTGTGTGTGAGCAAGAGAGAGTGAGTCGTAAGGAGGATGGAAGGGGACGGAAGAGATAGGGCGAGGATTGGTTACAAGCAAAAATCCCTTTGCCCCCTACAGTTATTCTTTGGCGAGAGATCCCAGGCATTGACCACGAGAATAGTCTTACTGTGAGTCTTACTGCACGACGCAGATATAACTCTTTGTGCACAAAAAATAATTTCAAATAAAATAATTAAATCAACCTGACTTTATATTACAAATATAATACGATGAAAGTCAGAAATAGAATAATTTTAATTGAAATCCTACGTTTCGTCCCCCACTTTCGTTTTTTTCTCAGTTCATTAATTAAATTCACATTGTAGTTTCTAACTGTTAGCCATTTTTTGTGTTTTATTTGTTGTTGGTTTGGTATTCAGTCCTAAGACTGGTCTGACGCAACCCTCCATGCTATCCTATCTTGCGCAAGCCTTCTCATTTTCTCATAACTAGCACAACCCACATCTTCACTGATCTGCTTAGCGTACTCTATCCTTTGCCTCTCTCTTCTGTTCTTACCCCACACACTTCCCTCTAATGCTAATTTTACAAGACCCTCGTGCCTTAAAACGTAACCTATTAATCTATCCCTTCTCTTGGTCAATATCTTCCATATTGTTTGCTTTTCCCCTATTCTGTTTAGAACTTCCTGGTTAGTGATTCTATCCACCCATCTGATTTTCAGTATTCGCCTATAGCACCACATTTCAAAGGCTTCTATTCTTTTCCTTTCCCCAACTATCGTTCACGTTTTGCACCCATATAACGCCACGCTCCATATGAACATTTTTAGTGCCGATTTCCTTATACTTATATTACCCATAAGTAAATTCCTCTTTTTCGCGAAAGCCTTCCTTGCCTGTTCTATCCTACTCTTTATGTCTACTATGTGTTTTATTTAAAATACTATATTTCTTAAAAGATAGAATATCGTTAATTGTACAGGTAACGTAATTATGAAAGAGTTACAGGAAATAATACACGATCTAGAACTTTAGTTTAACATTATTGTACACCACAATATTTAACAAATAAGAAATGTGATTTTCATGATCACTATATTGAATTAGTTTATTAATTTTTTCAAAACTGAATGATAATTTTAGGGTAATCACAAACTTAAGTCGTTTCACTAATCAAAATTTTCCCGTCCGTAGTTAAATAGAGGTTTTAGGACATTTCTCATCGGTATAACACAAATTTATAGCTGTATCAAACAAACTTGTTACTCTACAATAAAATAAATTTATTTTAAAATTACATCAATTTCTTTTTTTTTATTTTGGCATTATCATGTCAATTTCTTTAACTAAATTGGTTATTCTTATTATAACTTCAATGGGAAGATAAATTTATACAATTTTTGATAACGTAGCATTTCTTGCATGCAAGAAACGAATTACTGATCTGACTTCGCAGTTGGCGGGTCGTTCAATTGTGTCGAACATCTACAAACGCCCTAACGAAAGGAAAACACAAAGTGACGAAGCTTCACAGCTGCGTCTGATTTCCTAATGTATGAAGTATTTGTTCGCGAATGCTTAAAGTCGCAACACAGCGGTGAAATATTAAAACTCCTCTACTTTAAAAACAGCCCACGTTTACTAATGCTTTTATAGTAACATATATGCATTGTCTGAGATCGATCGTAGCTATAAACCTGTGATGTTCAGGTGAAGTCTGTGAAGTCCTTGGATGACTTATGTTCTACATTAAGAAGTTCGTATGGCTACCTTAGCATACTTCCCGTTGTGCATGACGGCTCTGCTGTTGGTCATATCTTTGAAATGGTAAATCTTCTACTAATTCCAATTTAATAAACAAATTTTTATCTCTATCTCCTTATTCTGGGAAACATTGGGTGATCCAAACTCACCAGTTATCCTCAAAAAAATCTCCTAAAATCTGAACCTTATATTTATATGCTTATCTGTCAACTGGACAGCTTCATACTCGTTCAGGTCTATATGATTTACTGTCACTACTATTTCTCCTAAACGAGGCTTAATTCTTGGTGGTCCAATAAAATTCTTGTTCTTAGTTTCTGCCCTGCTTTGTCCATTTGTCTCTTCATCATTTTTCGATAAAAACCCAGTTGCTTTGTAGTTAAAAGAAGGAGTCGAATTCTCTATCCTTCTCTACTTGTCTAGCGTTTGACTTCTCGACTCTCCAAAACTGGCTGATGTAGAACCAACTAATGTATTTTATTATATATGTAGAATGACCATACACACTAACACAAGGAAATAGTATTCCTTTTATTATTTAGTCTTTAATGTCTTATATACATTGACATCGGCCGCTTCCACTCGCAGTCGCCTTTAACACAACACAACTCGCTTGTCTTTCCCTCATTGTCGTCCTCTTGATGCATTGCGACCCCAACATCAATGTCAACCTATGACTGCGTTGTCAGCCAAACAAAACCAAATAATTATAAGTTACATAAGTTACTATAGTACATACTACATTTTCCAAGAAATTCCTGGCTATACTGTGTCTTATATTATGCACTTTCATCTTGGTTGAGCACCTGAAGAGTTTACTATTCATTTAGCTTTCAGATCTCAGCGCGCGCTACTTTCATCTGTATCGCAAATTAGCAATTACTCGCTTCGGTTCGGTGAACAAAGGCACTATATTTCAAAGTAAGTCAGCGTCTTCCGTTGACGCTTGTGGCCTACAGCTTTGAGTAATCTAATTACCTTCTTTGTGGGAGGCGAAGATCTGGAAATGTAACGAACCCTTTAATTATCTAAACATGATGAATTTCCAACCACGTACTTCTATGACGTATGTCTGTAGTATGTCTGTTTGTATTAAATAACTTAGAAGGAGAAGGAAGAACAACTTTGTTCGTTTAACTCAAATACGTCTACATAAACTCAAAAACTATTTTTCCATCATCAACATTTCCGGACAATCTTTAATTATTAATGACGCCGCGTACCAGAAATAGATGAATATTTTCATCAGATATTCATTTCACTTTACTTCTTGAAAAAAGTTCTGTGGGTAACATAATTTTACAATTCTAAGCATAAAATTATTATTTAACTTCAGAGCGTTTCTGTATATATTTACAACCTCTTCAACCTGTGGTATGACTGACAGGTTTGTCAGAAACTATTCAGCCTGTCTATGAATAATACTTATGTTTCGCAGTAACATAACATCGAATTTAATAAGTGGTTATTTACTTACTGTACATAGTACGATTTTCATTTTTTTATTTTGTTCATACATAAGACTAGTCTGATACAACCCTCCATGCTAACTTATCCGGCACAAGCCTTTTCATTTCTACAACCCACATACTCCTAATCTCCTTAGCTTATTATATCCCCACACACTTCCTTCTAATGCTAATTTTACAAGACCCTCATGTCTTAAAACGTAGCCTATTTATCCCTTCTCTTGGTCCAAGTCCTCCACATTGTTCTCTCTTCTCTTATTCTGCTTATAACTTTCTGATTGGTTACTCTATTCACCCATCTGATTTTCAGCATATTATTTGGTGTAATAAGTCATAAGACTAAATATATAAAAATTCAATAGTGTTAATAGGATAAAATTTACCAAATAAAAGATATTGAAAAAGAAAAACTACAGTTCTTGTTTCAATTGGAGTAAAGTAATGTTCCATTCATAAATTTATTTATTTTATTAATATATTTATCTAAAAAAATTAAGTTTATGGCTTAAATTTTGAACGAAAAAAATAGTTAATCATCGACAATACGACTGTTAAAATAAAGTAAAATATAAATTATAAACGATATTTTCTTAAGTTCTAAATCTCATAATTATCCAAAATTAAGTAAAAACTAATAATATCAGTAAAATACTATATTAAATTGATGATTTTGCCAATATTATTATATTTTAGGATGATCATTAACTAAACCTGGTAATTGAATTTATGAATCTGAGACCCAAAAAGTTTAATATAAACATTTTCCCCGTTATATTGTTAAATTCTTTTTATAATATCACTTTTATTATTTTTCTTTAACGAATAGCACGGTTCAATGCTATGTTAACAGTGATAGATGTTTAGCCGAATCAATTTAGTCGGTATTTCTCAAATCTGTAGTTTAGAAGTTCTTATCATTAAAAATGTAACACAAACAATTTTAAATACGATAAAATATTTTTAATAATTTTAAGAAGATGAGAGATGTTTCTATTACGTTCTATATAATATAATCAATATTATCTAATGCTGACACTTTGTATTAAATTCCTTAGTGGGCTGTAAAATAAAAAAGCAACTGTAAACTGTTGCCAAATGTTGAGTAAATATTCTTAAAATGACAAAGAGTATGTCCCGTTAGAAAAAAAATGAAAAGGGTTAATATAATAATTTTTCATTACGGTTCATTAAACATTTTTCTCAGTAATAACTTAAATGTTTAGTTATTCATGAGATGGAATAAGTCAATATGTATTTCTAAAACAAATTTATCAGTGTTCAGCTCTTTGTACAATTACAGATATATAATTATAAATTTTTTCAGTTATATATTTTTAAACGTATTAAACATAAGTTATGGTTATGAAACGTTAATACTTAAACCAGTAAGCCAATATTTCGGAATTAATCAATGCCAGTTATTCAATTCCAAGAGACGAATATTAAAAGAGCTCGTGTTAATTTTTTGTCAATCGGAAGAGTGAATTTATTTGTCGTGTTGTACGGTTTATAGAAAAGCAGTGAAAAATGTAATTTCCGAATATGCTTTGAGTAATGCAGTAGCTTAACAAATGAGACGTCCTCACCGCTTCTCGCTTCGAGGTAACTCTTTGAAGCTGGATTTATTAACACGGCGATGATGTAAAGTTTGTCCTTGCTTAAAGTTAAAATCTTATCTGCAGTCCTCTGCAAATTTACTCGCTGTCTCCGAAATTAAAACAAAATGATATCCTTGCGTTTATAATGAAGCAAGTTTGTTTTACAAACGTCTAATGAAATGCAGGGACAATCTTAGAATCAATTGAAGACGTACAGAAGTTACAGTTGCTTCTTCTACCGCCATTTTGTTCTTAGGTTCAGAAACTTTCCTTTTCACAGGAAGAGGAGGTGGAGAAGATCATGACAGTCCTAAAAATTAGATTTTATATTTAAACGTTCCAAAGAATTAAATATTTATTTTGATTAATTTTTGTTAGTTTAACTAAAATTATATAAATAAAACAATTAATTTTATACACAAACTGTTTTAAATTATACCGTCTAAATGGATAACTGGATGATTTCTTCAAATAACTAATTTTTAAAGTAAAATTAAAGAACAAGGTGAAAAACATTTATAACGCAATCCGGTACGTCTTGCGTCTTCCGATTCCCAAACGCCATTCCTCTCTGTCTTTCCATAAATTTTCTTCTATTCCTCTTTCTGGGATTTCTTCATTGATGCCACTAATCCAGCTCTGTCTGGGTCTGCCTTATTCCTTCTTCCTTCCGGCTTCCATTGTAGAATTTGTTTCAGTAGTCTTGCTTCTAGTATCCTTTGTTCGTGTCCAAACCAGATCAGTTGTTTGTCCCTTACGTCATGAATTATGTTGTGTTTCACATCCATAATTTCTCTAATTTTTGTGTTTCGTTGGTATCCTGTCCATTTTTGATCTGCCTACCACCCTCCTCCAGAAATCCATTTCGGTCGCTGTTAGCTTTTTGGCCATTTGTTCTTTTAGTGGCCAGACTTCCGCGTCATAAGTTATTATATTTTTTCAATTATATGATATATTCTTTGTTTGTTCTGTTTCGTAATACTTTTGTCCCATAAAATGCTATTTAGCATGGCTATCGCTTTCCTGCCCTGTACATTTCTTTCTTGAATCGCTTCATCTAGTGCCCTTTTGTGATATTTTTATTCCCAAATATTTACATTCAATACATCGTTTTATTTGTTGTCCATTTTCAATTTCTAGGTCCTGTTGTTCTCCTCCAATACAGATGTGTTCAGTCTTGTTCATATTTACTTCTAATCCCCATTTTGAATATTCTTCTATTAATCTGCGGGTCATGTAATTCATATCTTGGGCTATTAGTATTTGGTCGTCTGCAAAACATAACGTGAATAAGGTGTTATCCTTTAAGGTTCGCCCCATTTTTCGGCACTTTTTCTTCCATTCCTTTAGTGTGTGTTCGAGGTAGATTTGGAACAAAGTGGGGGGATATGCAGCAGCCTTGTTTTAATCCTTTGGTTGTTGTGAATCCTTCTGTGACCATGTTGCCTATCTGAACTTTTGTCTTTGTATGTTTATACAAGGTCTTTACTGTTTTTATTAGTTCGATGTTAATGTTAGTTTCTTCAAGGGCTTCCCATAGTTTTTTTCAAAGGGACACTGTCATAAGCCTTCTTTAGGTCAACAAAGACTAGATGTAATTCTTGTTGAAAGGACTTTTCTTTGCAATAATTTGAGTAATCGAGAATATATGATCAATTGTCGATCTGCCTGCTCTAAATCCGGCTTGCTCTTCCGCTTCCATTTGTTGGTATTCATTTTCTATTCTTTGTTTAATTATTTTTCCGTATAATCTGCTGATTTTATTGGTTACGGCTATTCCTCTGTAATTCCCACATATACTCCTGTCACCTTTTTTAAATACAGGTGATAGATATGATTCTTTTCATTCCACCGGTATCTCTTGTGCGTTTACACATTGTTGAAAGTTCTTTTGCAAATATTCAAATAATTTTTGGCTTCCATTTTTTATTAGCTCTCCATATATATCCCCTACTCCTGGTGCTCTTCCATTTTTTTTCCTTTTTTAGAGCTTTGCATTGCTTTTCCACTCATTCAAACGTTAATCTCTCATTCATACGTACTTAAAATCTACACTTTTGGAAAGGGATGACTTACTACTTTGAAGAACTATGCCATCGTTGCGGCGTCCCGATGTCACTCTACGCGAATGTGTGTCCGCGTACTTGTGATAGTGACGGAACGTCATTGAATTTTGCAGTTTCGAGCACTGACACATCGGAGGAGCGGTTTGCTTCCTGGCCCGCAGCTGCGACACCCCGATCTCTGATCGCTCCCAAACCTTAGCTGAACTGTTCTGCCTCGAAAAACTGTTCTCGACTATTTCGAAACGTGCATTGTCCTCCTCTCTCGATCTTCCATACTCTACTGCCCAAAAATCACCTGTGTTATTCACACTTCGTGATTTAAGAAATAAACTACTTGCTCTCACTTTAAGGACAGCTTTTAAACTATGTGAAAAACTTGGTCACATGGTCCCTTGAGACCGCTATCTGAGGACATCGACCTTCTAAAAGCCGGACACAACCTAACTTGCTGAGAAGTATTTGCCGAAACGCCACACAATAATTCTGGTTTCTCTTAAAACATGCCGACTTTCCCATATTTTTCAATTTCCGTTACAATGACCGACCACAGCATACATATTAATGAATAGGAATTAAAAATTGAAGAACTGTGGGCGCCTTCGTGTATTGCAATATAAATTATGGAAATCGACAGGGTTCTATTTCAGGCCCATTATAATTTTAAATGACCTGCAGAATTTAATTAATCGTGACAGCATCTCTATTCGTATTCCTTTTTATAAATAACAACACAGATACTCTTGAAGAAACGTCTAACAACACTTGTAATACTTTTTTATTATTTTTCCTGTTTAATGAAGCACATGCAGTGCTGTTTAACACAAAAAATTGTGCATTAAAACCAGTAACTTTGAAATGTACATGGTTAATGACATAGAAATTATAAAAATAATTAAAAATATGTGAGACCTCATCCCTCTGACGGATTACTTCTCACGAGGATCTATGGAAAATAAACCTATTCTATTAACATCACCGAATACGATAAATTATTAATCACGCTGTGGTAACTCCTCATGTAATAATTTTACTAACTTTGACGTCAATATTTAAATGTCCTGTGTAATACAGCATATAGCGTACGTTATGTAAAATCTATAGGATTATGGCTCGTGAATTTTATAATTATTATTGAAAGTCACGGAGATTGTAAATTGTCATTGATTCTCGTTCTACGAAAGTTTATAAAATCATATCATACAAAAATATATTGATATTCCATCTGGCTCGGGTATCGTTACGGGTTTCTCATTCAAACGTCAATATGTATAGAGGTTTCCGAAGCAATGACCTCGTCTCATTCTACGTCATTGGCTACGCGTTTACGGCTCGCCTATCTTCAGCAACACGCTTCATAAAGCGTAACGCATCACATGTATTTACTTGCTTATTATACACGAAAGTCAGGTGTTACGTAACGATTTGTGTTTTGCATTAGAAAATTTGTGGAAGTGGAAGGTACCTTGTTGTAAGTCTTCACGCACACGTACGTCTCGATAAGCTCTTGAATTAGCCTTCGCATGATTTCCCCGTTGCCCAATTTTGAGCGTGATGCTATAAGAAAATTCTAATTTAGTGATGTACTCTCGGTGGAATGCATTCCGCTGCGTCGGTTGTACGCTTTGTTGGTTGCTTAAAGAGTTCCTGCATATTAAGGAGCGTCTGTCTATATCGATCTTCGTGTAGCCGTCATCGGAGTACATCACGACATCTATATAGCGAAAATAAAAAACGTATTTGCTCATTTTTAAACCACTAAAGAGGCTAAAATGAAATTTTTAAGAGATTAAATAAAAATTTCACCACTGAAGTTTAATTAATTATTGTTATCAGTTAACCTTGTCGATATGTGTACTATTTCGGCAAATCAATTATTAATTTTACATACGTTCAATGAACGGTAACTTTTCCTTAGTTTATATATCTTATTCATTTTACAGCCGTCGGCTTATATGGGCCATTTTAAATAATAATTTTATTCTATTTAGAATAAATAAAATGACGACGAAAAAGTCAGCATTAATTTTCACTATTTATTCACAAAAGCGACGTCTCATCTCCATTTCGAGACTTCCTCAGTCTTACTACAAACATAGTATTACAATAAATTAAATAAAACTTCTATGTTACAATTTTTTAATTTATTTATAAAAAACATGGTTAAAACTTACAAATTTAGTAATACATCCTATTAACTTCCTTGACTCCCTCAGCCGAAAAGATTATTGAATTTACATGTGAAGAATTTGGTGCCGCGCTGGACCATCTCCAGCGACGGTTACAGCCGAAATGATGTAGTAACAATGAGTGCTTTCGGCAGTTAAATTTTAACAATGGAGAAGGATATTAAAATGTTAAACTACTACAACAAAAGAATATCGTAAATTTTGTTCAAATAATTCGTGTCATTTTTAGCATTGATTGCTTGAGGGTTATACCTGATATACTACATTACACTCATAATTCTCGAGAAGTAATTATTTTCTGCGTCTAAAATTTCCATATTTTGCCAATCTAAATTGTGATTATTAACATATCTGTGCTTGGACACAACTGTGTACTTTTGAATTTCTAATTTGATGTTGTTGTTGTTATGTTCCTTAATGCGAGTTTTTAAAGCTCGTTTAGTTTGTCCAATATACAATGCGTTACAATGTAAACAATTACTTTTTGTAGATAACATTATCTCTTTCCAGATAGTTAATTTTGTCTTTAATATTTTGAACGAAACTTAAATTACTTATTGATTTGAAAACAACATCTACACCGTAATTGTGAAAGAAGTCAATTAGTTTATTATATTGTATGTTAGCTATATAAGGCAAAATTATTAAATTCATTTTTCTGTCAAATAAATTATTGTCGAAATACCTGATTTTATTCAAACTAATTTTGAGATGCATGTTAATGAAATCGATTGGGCATGAATTTAGTAACAGAATATTGATAACTTTATTTAAAATTTCCCTTCAGTATTTGAGATGTGACAACTTGACAGCCTTATCTACCAGATTATAAACCATGGATTTCTCTTGAGCAATGGGGTGATTGGAAATATAATTAAGAACTCCTCCTGAATATGTAGATATTTGATAGCATTTTTTTATTTTGACCACTTATCAGAACATTAAGAAAATTAATACAGTTATTTTGTTCTATTTCATAAGAAAAATTTAAAATTTGATGATAACTATTGAAAATTTGGATTAAATTATCTAATTTAGTTTTTGTAATTATGTAAAACATATCATAAACATATCTGAAGAATGTTAATGGTTTAAAATAATTGGAACAAAATTTACGGTACTCTTTCGTTGTAGTAGTTTAACGCTTTAATATTCTTCTCCATTGTTAAAATTTATCTGCCGAAAGCACACATTGCTACTACAACATTTCGGCCGCAACAGTCGCTGGAGATGGTCCAGCGCGGCACCAAATTCTTCACATGTAAATTCAATAATCTTTTCGGCTGAGACAGTCAAGGAGTAAATAGGATGTATTGCTAAATTTTTAGTTATTAGCTATGTTTTTATATATAAATTAAAAAACTGTAACATAGAACTTATATTTAATTTATTGTAATATTATGTTTGTAGAAAGCCTGAGGAAGTCTCAAAATAGAGATGAAACGTCGCTTTTGTGAATAAATAGCGATATATTTAATACTGACTTTTGGCCGTCTTTTTATTTATTGTAAATATTTAAGTCAGAAAAGTTTGTTTTATTCTATGTAGTCAGAAAATTAACTTTAAACAGACATGTCGATTTTATGTAAAAATTTAACCCGTTCTTTTAACGACAACGTACAATTAAATTATTATTAATAACGGCGTGAACAATAAAGAAGTCTACAAATAAAAGTGTCAGGTCCTTAAACGATCAAGTTGGTATTTTACAACTAATATGATGTTTTAGAATTTTGTAAGCTATGAGCATCCCATGTGATTGGTAACCGGTACATGAAAATAATAAGGGATTATTTGTGGCTGAAATTGGAAAATGTTGACGTTAGAAATGTATTATTTCTTCCGGACGGTGCCACACGTCACACAGAGCGCAACACATTCGCTTTGTTGCAGGTAATAGTTGTTGGAAGGGTTATTTCACTAAATACTGATGCGAACAAACTTCCTGGTGCATTTTATTAAGTGTTTATTTTCGCAAACCTGAAATTTCACATTAGTAATGAGTGTTCCGCTGGCTTCATCAGAACATCACGAGCACAGTTGTCAATTTACCGCACAATTAATAACAAAGAAAATGAAGGAATTTCAATGATATTATTAACACAAAACAATTTCAAAATATTCGTTTATAATATGTTAAGCGTTTCGCAGGATAGGCTAGCATGGATGGTTGCAGCACACCGGACTTAGGGCTGAATACCGCAACAAACAGTACGTTGAAGGAAATATTGAATATGTCGTTCTTGCTTAAAAGTTATATAGGTCGACCATTTATAACGCAAAGTTATTATTTTTGATTTCTCTTAAAGTAAATCTATACCAATAAATAAAATTGAAGTGTATGTCTTTCCATCTGTCTGACTGTCTGTCCCTTTGTCTCGAATAGGCTCCAAACCGCGCAATGGATTTCAATGAAAATTTAGGTTTTAAAAAGTGAGATTTAATTTCGATATATTGCAGAAGATATTAATGTAACATGAATATAAATAAAAATATTAATTCTACGGAAAGATTTCTTGCAATTGCCGCGCAAAATCCGGCGTATAAACCAACTGCGAGTTATAAGTCTTATTACGCGTTCCTATATCATTCATCTCACTTACTATCTATTTTTGCAGCAACTTAAGAAAAAAATGAACTTTGGATCGTCGTTACGATGCATACATAAATTGATACATGGGTTTTATTTCTCGCGTCAGGTAAATTTTAAAATTGAGTAATTGCTTACATTAAAATAAAAAGCGAACTATGGAGTTTGGTGACGAAACCGGTGTAATGCGAGCGGCTGTGTTACATTATGACCTTTAATATTCGATTTAAGTAAAATCTTTTCCCCTTATGTGTGGAAAATTTTTATTCTGTTAGAATACTGAAAATATATTTATTCTTGCTATTGTATCTGAGATATTTTTTGCTCCATCGAGATACTGGGAGTATATTTGAGGTTCATATTGTGATGTTTTCGATGTCAGTTTAGTTATGTGATGACCAATAATTAAGTAATATACTGGGATAATATAAATAATGGGCAACGTCGGGTCCCCAGCCAGTATTAATTATATCTGAATCCCCTAGACTTTTTGGCAAGAATTTCTTATACAAAAAACGTAGGAATCTTAATTTACAACGAAAAGAAGTTAACAAATTAGTTTCTGTTGTATTATTGTAAACGGAGTTATCCTGAACTTCGGGAAACTTAATTCAATCAACGTCTAAATTAAGTTTCAGTTGGATCAGGTTAGAAAAAGCAACTCAGTTCGGCCGTTTGCAAAACAACTAAGAGTTTCTGCCTCTCTTGATCCATGAAGTTAAATCTTTGCAACTTATATTTTTTTCAAAACGCACACCCAACTGAGTAAGATGCAAACTTTCTGATATGCAATATTAATCATACATATTTTAATAATATAATAAATAAAACTAGATATGAATATACGCTAGTGTGTATATAACTGTGTATGTATGTATCACCCACATAAAAACCTAAACGCGTGTAGTATTTTCAAATAAACTTGGTACACATGTCACTTCATATCAGGGAAACCCTCCTCTCACAATTTATGTTGCTGATTTTAGGTGCGTTACCTTGCGATTCACTGTCCAATTATTTACATAATTCACTTCCCCACCCCTGGTGAGTGGGGGTAGTTGTTTCGTATCATTAGATATCCCCCTTCCAGACGAACATTTTTCATTCACACTTTTTTGATCCGATGTGTGGTTCTGGAGATATTTCAATATCTTCAGATAAACTGAACACCATATATATATATATATATATATTGTAACATGTAAAGTCACAGCCCCATACAAAAGAAACGCAAACCGAGAATATTGCTTGCAAGTTGCTACTTGTTCGACGAGTGGCGCGCCAATCGAGCCCCGAGACGCATTGTTGTCGGGTAGACGTATTGTCGTTTGGCTGACGTAAGCAGAAGCAGGCAGGGTAGTCGTTGATAGGGCATTGGAGGTGATAGACGTGCTTCGTGGCTGCTAAGTTTACAGCCACGTACCGTATAATAGCCAAGGGTAAACCACGAATAAGTGGAATGGAATCTCGCTTCATATAGTGTCATCGGCATGTGAATAAGTGATTTGAGAATGAGTGAATGACCACGCCCTGTTTTTGATTACCAACATTGTGCTCTGAAAAGAGGTACCGAAACGTCGGTTTTAGTACTAAAACTTGTCTGTTGAAAGTCGTTTCATTAATTCCTTTTATTTAGAACAGACGTAAAACATCTATTAACAATCAATTCACTAAGGGTAAAAAACGTTTCATTTGTATGTTGTGTCGATTTGTGTTGGTTCATTCAACCCAATTATTCATCATGAGAAAAATATTAGAAATTTTATTTCGGATACGTGACATTATAACATCATCGGCGTTCTGCTGTATAATGACATCTTTTTTTGCTTAACAGGAAACATGAGGGTGATCCTAAACAGGCAAATCCCCTATAATAGGATAGGAAGGGAATGGAAAAGGGGGGATGCGGAAAGCAGCCGAGGGTGGCCTAGGGGCTCCGCGCATACCCGGTGTATCACCTAAAAGAGATTCTGGGAATACCCCGGAAAACCTGCATCAGGTAGGTCGGGCTATTGGGTATTATTCTCACGCCCTTCCTAATGACTAGAGAGGAGTTTGCTGTGGGGTCCTTCTCCGTGTCTTCACCAGTTTTAGGAAGCAGTTAGCCGACTAATCCAATGGGATCAACGAACAACTCTTACCGTATGCCCAAGGTCTTCGACCCCAGTACATACACCTCCTCAAAGAAGATAATATTGCTGGCGAGATAAAAATTACACTTATAAATAAAAAACATCAGCTTTGCTAATTAAGTAAACTGGCATTAAGTATAAACAATCTATTCATTGCATTATTGACATATTAATAAACTGAAGCCATAATGTTTAATTTGAGACGGAGTGCAGAAAGTTAATTTTACAAACTTCAACAAGGAAAGTGAAACTGGAACGTCAAACTTCTCTATATCCTTAAAACATCCGGCAATTTTATACAAAATGGCAGCAGCTGCAGCGTTGCTGGAACTTGAGGCGCAAAGTTGTTTAACACGACGAAACACTCTTGTGTTTGCGCGCAGTTCCCCAGAGATGCATCTGAATTTCACGCAGCTAACAGTCGCAAAGATGCGAGTGCGTGGGAACAGAGCCAGACTCTGCTAAACACCAATACCAGACTCAACCATAACTATCGCTCTCTGAACATGCTCGCCACAACTTCTGCGCCAAACTCTTGTAAATGTCCTCCACTAGGTTTTATTTCAAGAACAATTTGCGCACTATCCTGATCAGTAACTACTACAACAAAATATTTATTACCTTACGCCAATAAGATATACTCCTTTTCAAAAGACTATTCGACGAACTGATTATCTTATCTCAGGATAATATTCTCCCTGAGAACTCACTTTTTTATCTTTTTTCTTTAGAAACGTTTAGCGGAGCATGCATTGAGATGCTAAGCACAATTCTCCTCGTAGTCATCTTGACAAGAGACAATGATGAGATAAATAGGTTTTAGCATCGAAATGACTGCATGCAACGCCCACTTAATCCTAACGGAGATACTAGAAACATAAACCATTACGTATAGTGTTTATACAATAATGGAGGAGCTCCTTTGTACATAGTGTGCTTAAGATTTAAGATAGTATTACCGTAATTATACTCCTGAGGACAATTAATTTAACCATATTCAGAAGCGTTGACACTACAAAATTAATGCAATAAATTTAAGGTATGGACAATTCAAATTTTACCTTAACAATTTTGTTAATAAGTATTTCAGGCAACTTAATTAGAATATTGAAATTGTAAAAATAAATTGAAAAAGTAATATTTTTCTTAGGCCGTAACCGCTGCGGGAGATAACCGCGACACCAAAGTAATAGTTTATCCAGTTAAAATTTGGCCTGAAGGAGTTGGATGAAACTTTGTATTTAAATTTATTAAATTTATTTGTTTACAAATTTCTCCGAATTTTTATTTACTAATTATAAACATAAATATGTAAACATTATAAATGTTGTCTCTCATTTAATTTTTGTTTGATTAACAATATTCCCAAAGACAAAAAAAAAGTATAAATTATCTTTAGTTATTAAAGAAAGATGCTTACTCTGTTCGGCGCAGACCTCATCTGTTTGTTTGGTGTGATATTCAGTCCTAAGAATCGTCTGACGCAACCCTCAATGCCTTTACATTTCCGCATAACTACAACATCCCACATGCTCCGTAATATGCTTAGCAAATTCCATCCTTAACCTCCCTCTTCTGTTCTTACCCCACACATTTCCCTCGGATACTGATTTTACAAGACCCTCATGTCTTAAAAATGGCCTATTAATCTATCCCTTCTCTTGGTAAACTTTCTGCATAACCTTATTGTGCTTAGAATTTCCTCGTTAGTTACTCTATCCAAACATCTGATCTTCAGTATTATTCTATATCACCACATTTCAAAGGCTTCTATTCTTTTCTTTCCCCAACTCCTACCGTCCACGTTTCGCACCCATAAAACGCTACACTCCAAACGAACATTTTTAGTAATGAATTCTAATTTTCACTATTATATTATCCGTAAGTAAAGTCCTCTTTTTTTGCGAAATCCCACCGTGTTCTACTCTTTATACCTATTATATTCTACCATCCCTAGTTACTATACTGCCCAAGTAGCAGAATTCCTTAACTTCCTTCAAGATATCCATTTTCAATCTCATATACTTTGTTATTCCACTGTTTCCCATACTACAGTAAATTGCCTGATATTGAACTCTTTCACTACGTTCATGCAATTTATCCTCATCAGTTGTTAAGACGGAATTAAGCAGTTAGTTATGGATAAAGGAAAATTGCTAGGGTAATAAATGTTAGACACAAGAAAGGAAATTGCTAGGCTACACATTTAATTATTTTGCAGGTCAGAAAACTTTCTACGGAATTTTAAAGAGAATGGTAGAGCCGATTCTGTACGGGAGGGTGGCTATCTTTACTAATCAGGGTGATTAGAATAATGTACCTGCAAGAATATTAGGAGTAAGTTTTTCAACGGAAAAAATAAGCTCAATTTAAACTCTCCTTAATGAACGAAGTGTAGTGATAATGCTAAATTCATAACCAAGAAACAAACTAAAATAAAGTGCTATTATAGAAGCTAACTGCTATTTTCACTGCTTTCCTTTACCGGCCTGCCAATATTATTTTTATTTGTAATGTTTTTTTAATATTATTCTTTATATACGTTTTATTACTTACAGCTATCTACCACTTCAGTTTGTTTAATTGTTTAAAATATCTATAAGTATTTATTGTAACTTAATTTATTTTCAATTCATTTACTTCATGTAATCTGCTACCGAGAAAATTGTCTATTTGCAGCCAGAAAAAATGCATACACACGGCACATTCACTAGATGTGGGCGCGTCGCGTTGGTATGAGGTAGACAAGCAAAGCGATTTTGGGGTATACTGTACAACTAATATATGTAAAAAATATATACGTAATATAATATGTTATGAGTTACCACATTTTTGAATGTTAGAAGATTGAATTCGAGTTTCCAGATTTCTTCCACACAGCCCATGATTTTGGATAAACGCAATGTAAACAATGAGTGGAAATTCTATTCATTATTTCCTGAAAATAAACACCGCTGTTCATCTAGAAATACGCTCCTTCCACTTAAGAGTACTATAAAATGTCGGATGGGAGAGTACAAAAAATAAATTAGCCACTTTGTAAAGGATTGAGACCTCTGGGAAAAATACTAAACAACGCTTACACCGCTTCATCCATTAGGCCTTTAATTTATGAATGCCACAAAGCAAGTGAGATTAAAGCTAGTCTGCGGAGAGATCGTGCGTGCTATATTATGGACGTCGGAAGACAAATGTGGAGGGTCTCAAGTGGACTCTCATTTCCTCTGCTGCTGTCCCTCCGTAATTTATTATTAGTTTATACGTTGTGGTTGAGCTGATGCACTTCTCCAACCACGTCACTGTTACTCCTGCATTTTAATGAAGCAAAGGCATATTTGTTCCAAAAAGCGCAAGAAAATTTGGTGTCTGAAGAACACGGCTCGTCTTTTTTAACTGGACACATATACGTCTCTCTACAGTGATCCTCAATGGAGAATAACTGAACGTAATTTAATGTTAAGGTGTACATGATTCTAAGCTATTAATGCATAAATTAACCCATTATACGAAGCTTATTCTACACAGGGTGTTTTTTTCGGTTGCAGCTGTCCTACATAAAATTGACCACTTAAAATTGTTTAACGACGTATTATTATTTTTTATATGTTTTCTTCCATATCGTTATTCAGAATGAAATTCAACCTTCCCCTAATTATTTTGCAGTTGTGACATATTCTGAAGTAAATTAGATTTATGAATGGTAGGAAGTAAAAAAAATACGATTCTATAAATCTCTTTCATATGGTAATTCACTGCTACAGCTTAGGAAGAGATAAAACTTGGACGCGTAAGGTAGAGAATGAAAGCTAACGATTAACTTGTCTGTAATTTAAGAAACCCCTTCTGAAGTTAATTTAAATTGACGCAGGAAAAATATTTTAGAAATCTTTATCAGATTGGTCGGACTCCTGGTACTTGTCCCACGCCGTTCCTATGACAGCAGCCTCGTTTAATAACAATAACAACACCATATTTCGACTAGAGATTGATGCAGCTCGTCGACTACCCTAAAAGAAGTAGAGGAAAAAATCACTCTCTTTAATTTTTTACGTCGTTACGAAAGCAAGATATGCTCGTATGCATAAAATGGTACTCATAGGGAACGTAAGATAGATTTATATTCTTCTTGGAATTTTTGAAAAAAGAACTTGTTACTCGTTCGACAAAAGCAACTCAAGTTTTTCGTGAAAGATTATTATTTTTATTCATGAATAGAAGAATATCTTTCGATTGAAGTTCATCCATGAAGCCTAGAATTTATGTTTACTTCTAAGTAAATTAACTCGTAAATGGACTGAAGTTAGTACTTAGTACAGTTGAATAAACCATTCTAAATTTCTTTGATAATTATCAAAAACTGATGTTTTTATTTCTTACATTACACGTACGAATAAAATTTGTCGTGAAGAACGTAGAAACAATATTAAGACTAAAAATTATACATAATATTCAAGTTCATAATATAATATAAGTATTTTATAATTCATATAAAGTAAATTAACTATTCACTAAATTCATGTGAATGATGGTGTGACTGAGAACACGCTTTGCGTTATTTGCAATCGTTTCATAATTAATGGGAGGATAAAGTTTTATTTATATATTAAGAAGGATTTCAAGTTAAAGTATTGATATAAAGGAAAGATTTCTACTGTAAAGAGCAAACTAGAAGACCATAAAATAAATATAAAAATTAAATATCTGTGTTTCGATAAGAAGAAAAGTCTCTGTTGAGAGAAAACGTGAGCCAAAGCAAATAACAAGTAGGTAATTGAAAAAAAAACTTAAATTGCCTTAATTAGGTTCGGCATTTGCTTTTTCACCCGACTCCAAGTAAGTAAGTTTGTTTAATTAGAGAACTATGCGGCTTGCACGCCAATTATCGGCTTGTCGCCGTCCAAGTGAACTTGATCGGCTCCGGAGGAACCTTACGGTAGGCTGCGCCTGAGCTCCGTGCCACACACCTACCAACCCTTCTGACAAATATAATTGCTCATCATGGAAAGCATTCGCTTTGGCAAACTCCATTTCGAAATTGATTCTATTTCTTGCTGCGTAGATTGATTTCTCCCGAGCGAAGGACTAATTCGAAAACTTATCCAAACAACAGCAAAGTTGGCAATATATTAGGTGATACCAACCAAAAAATAAATATATTAGTTGGCAGAAAGTTTGTTTCCCCTATAAGTAGAAAGAAAAACTTTAAAATAAAATAAGCAAATTTATATATCGGCGTTATACGATCTTTTACACAGAGGATAGGAACAATAAAATAGTGGCACTATGAAAGTTAAATGATTTTTTTAATAAATGAAACTTTTCTCATTTATTAAATAAGTTTGTGTTCTCATGGTAATCTGCTGTCTTAGGCTGGTCTGATGCAATAAATTTAAGAACGTTATTATATGTAATTATAAAGGCAGACAACAATACGTGCAAATAAAAGAGAAACAGTTTCAAATAATTATTCCTTATAAATTTGAATAAAATTTTAAATAAAATATCAAGAAAGGAGGCTTATACTCAACCTTTACATGAGACAGGTAGCAGTAATTAGAATAGAAGATCAAGAAAATAAAGCCGTATTCAAGAAAGAAGTAAGACAAGGATTCAGTCCGTCTCCCATGCTGTTTATCTTATATATAGAACAGGCAATGAAGAAAGTTAAAACGGAATATGGGAAAGGAATCATACTGCAAGGAGAAGAAATAAAAACCTTACGCTTTGCCGACGAAATTGTAGTATTAGGGGAATCAGAAGAAGACTTGGAAACCATAATAAATGGCATGAACGGAAACCTGGAGGAAAGAGTTCAACATGAGAATTAATAGAGGGAAAACCAAGGTAATAGAAATTAGTTTTTAAATATTTAGAAATTAATTAATTTGAATGATTTTTCTTAGCTGAGCCGAGCGCTAACCAAAGAAATAAAAGCAAGAGACATTAGTAAATTTAATCTATTTTACTCAGGACTGTATTGCGTGTTTGCATGCATTGGCTTTTGTTTCTTACTTTGCATTAATCCTTCCCTTGTTTCCTTGTTGACCAGCAACCCTGGATTAAACGCAAAGGCAGCTTCCGGGTCGGAATCTGAAGTACACAGGCCTCTGGTGTGATTTAGGTGGCACTTGAGCTAGATCACTCCTCCTCTCTGACTCATTGAAACCAAACAGTCCTACTTTACGTTTCGCTATCTTTCAAATGATCTTTTCGGGTTCCTCTCCGCCTCAAACTCACCTCTCCTAAAAACGTAATTGGTCTCTCCCATGTCCTCCAATGGTGTTAGCGTCTCTACCCTTCCTCTCCTAGTTATTTTTTGGGTCAACCACATTGTTGACCTTGGCTGACCTTGGTTTTTTGTGGAGTCGCAAAATCATTTCAGATTCTTCATGTGCCTGTCAGGTTTAAAGTCTATGGCTGTTTACCCGGAAGGGTGCCTTCCCAATATCTCTATAGAAACTTCGTACAGAATGCTTAATATTGTAAATTAATTTAGATAAATAAACTATGCGACGAAAATATATACGTGTCACAAGGTAGATAGTTTTCGAATAAGCTAAGCAGATTAGATATCATGTGGTATGTAGTAGTTATGTCGAAATGAAAAGGCTTACGCAGAAAAGATTACTATTGAGATTACTATCAAAGTACTGAATACCACAAGAATAATTTTAACTCTTCGCTTACAACTGTAAACGTATGCATTCCATTACGCCAAATTTTATAACTGAACTTCTAGTTCTTATCAAGGTTTATATATAAATTTTATACAAATAAAACAATTACAGAAATTGTATTCTGCTATTCTTTACTCTCATTCCTAATTTTTCTAATTTTTTAAGAGTTATACAATTTACTAATCAACAAGTAAGCTGGGAATCAGCATTATACTATGGAGGTCGTTATTGAAGGAATAAAGTAAGTGTCATTGAACGCAATGGTGTTTTTTACGACGTAATAAGTTTACGCAAGTAACTTAATTGTTTGACTGTTAGGTGACTTCTCTAGGAAGATTCTCAAGGCTAGGGACAGGAATCCGAGTTTATGGGTGGTTCTAAAGGACTCTATCGCTCTTATTAACTACCATAATGAACAAGCGCATTTAATGGAGTTCTATCTCACAGTACACGTGAACAAACTACGCACAAGTTCACATGCAGACGGAGTTTTGAAATTATTGAATATATTTTACGGTGGATGAGCAGGACTAAAACTTTTCGTCTGCACTCGCAAGGACCGGCGGGGTTAAAGAGTCTGCATCCCACTGCAGCGATTGTAACCAGACACTTGCACGTCTTTCCCATGCATATAATTATAACTATGCCATAATATACCATTTCTGAGAAATATATTGTGAAAAGGCAATTAAATACTGAAACACTAACTTTGTGATATTAAGACATCATTGGTTTGTGGTATTCTATTTCTGAATTATAAATTTACTTATTATTTGAACGTCTAGACAACTAGTGAATACTAGTTGAACTACTGAATCCCACTTAAGTTAATACTTTTGTTGCTTCGTCGCATATTTTAGCGTGTCTGCTGATAATTTTGAACCCTCTCTGCGTTTGATGTTAAGTTCATCGAAATATTGTGGTAATTATATTTAACAGGAATCCCATATTTTACCACGAATCTTAATGCGATATTCATTTTGTAAATACAGGGTGGCCATCGTTAAATAATTAGTCTGCGCGCGGAAATTAAAACAAATAATTTGCATATTGCAATGAAAATTTTCATCATATACCTTTAAACCCTATTTACATTAATTACAGCATATTAATTTTTTACGATGCATCCCAGCAGGTTAATTCTTAGACGTTTTAGGTTTACGCATGATTTCCATCTTCAGTTCAATGAACTCTCGTGATAATGTACTTAATTGTTGTATACGATCAAAAAATGGAAATTTAACTGCCGTTTACTTCGTTTTTTACAAATTTCCCTCATTTCCATCATAGCACATTTTTAGGAGGATTCACGGGAACTTCTCGTTGAAAACAAATAAAACGTAGAAGACCTATTAGATGCAACGTGAAATGTAGCTGGGGGTTTATTAAATATGATCCTATATACACATATAAAAATTGTAATCACAAACAATGGTATTATTTATATCTTTTGGCAATAAACTCATTGGATTAAAAATTCGACTGCTCGTTTAACTGAGCTTACAATCAATTAAACACTAGAAAAATATTTAATGCTGATAATGAACATTTCTGTTAATTTAAGTAATTAAAAACTTTTTAATATAAAATGATTTTGCAAACGTTTAAAGAATGACCCTTATTTGATTTGATTTATTTATTAAATAAGCACCATAAAAACGAAACAGGATAAGTAAAAGCTGAATGTATATATAAATAAGAATACTCAAATAAGTAGAAATCTACAGAGATGAGAAAAATAGATAAATAGTAACAATTCACAAATAAGAAAATTATTATAAAATAAAGTATAAACACAATAATACAATTTATGAGAAATTACATAAATTATAATATTTGTAAATAAGAAGAATACGAAAGTAAAATAAACACGAAAATTAAAGAAAAATATTTCTTCATCAAATATTAAATTGAAAAGTTGAAAAAATTATTCCATAAATAAACAGTTAAATATATTGTTCAAAACAGTTACATTGATAAGAGATAAAATATATGTAATGAATAAAATGGATTTCAATTTATTTCAAACGAAATGGGGCATTCATGGATGAAGATTTTGGTATGCAGTTACTATTACTTATAGTTTCTAAAGTTTTCATTTTTGATAGACAAATGAACATTTTGGATATCTTAATTTTTAAATGAAAGTAGGGCAAAAAATGTCATTACGTAATTTATTTGTGAATATCGGTTTCAAATTGCATTTGATATAAATCACAGTTAGAATTTTGTAAGGGGTAATTAAGTAATATGTGACGTTTCGTTTTCATCGGGTGCCACGAGTGAGTTGGAGGACGGCCCGCGTGTGTCGGTGTCGAGGAGGGCGATTTTTGAGCTGAGATGCCAGGTTCTCCGGAGCGGAGCGGAGAGGAGGGTGCCCAGTCAGCGAAGAAGCTAGCAGCTCAACAGGTGCGGGCGGGGAAGTCCCGGCAGGCGATCGATGGGCTCGCCCGGGATCGTTAGGCCCTGAGTTCTCCGCTCCCGAGGGCCACTAGTAATTACTTTGTATCTCTTCCTATCAGTTCGAGCCACGACTCCAATCCGTTGTTATTAACATTCATCCGGCGTTAGGGCACTTGGGGGAATGAATGAGAACCTGACACGTCTACGATTTCCTTCTAGGTAAAAAACAATTAAATTAAATTTAGTTACTGTACGTTACCATTCCTCGAGGAACGTATATAATATATCTAAACTTGATGTGCCAGAGTTTCTCCTTTAGAAAGCCGCTGGTATTACTAGAAGAGAAATCGACTTAGTACTAAAAATATTTTAATAATTACTGTCAAAATAAAAGCAGCATTAACTAGCGGAAAGTATTAAAAATGAAGAGAAACAACCATTTTTACCATTTTACGTTAAATAAAATAAAGGACATGCTTTATCCATAGTATAACATACAAGACACTAACCTGTTGAATGCATGGACGTTTTTCAGACAAACATCCATGCTCAAGCTGGTACTCGTTCTCCAAATTCTGGTCTCGCAGAGTTCCTGGCTTCGAATACCAGCAAGGGCAACGATGTTCGTGCTCGTCATTGTTAGAAAAAGCCAATCTTCTGTGGCTCTTAAATGTGTAGTGAGAGTGTAAATACTATAACGTGGTATTGTGTGCAATCCTCTAACCTTTCAACGCGCGTTATTTCTGGTAGGAAAACCTCCTCACAGCCTTTTCATGGTATATTTCATTATTTGTAATGTAAAATAATGTAAAATTAGCATTGGATTGGAAAGTTGCGTGGCGCCGATAAGTCGGTGCCGAGCGGGACTGTAAGCCTCTGGAATTGCTTAGGGTCACGTACAAATCTGAACTGCGTTATTTTCGCAAATAGCCAGCGCGGTTAAGGAATATCCACGGAAACAAACAACATTTGAAATAGCATGCGGTTGCTTCGGGCAATGGGTTTTCGTGGTTAAAGATAAATTGATTTGTAAAAGATCGATTTCGAGGTTTTTGACACAGCTGTGATGCTGTGTGGACAGGCATTCGGCTCTGAGAATCTGGAGCAAAAGGACGGGAACCGATGTTTGGTCCTGGACGCACATGTAGGAGGGCCACTTGTGACGAAAACGACGACGCCATATAGAGAAGCTGGCGGACAACCGACGCCACCCTGCAACGAGGTACACTGCCAATTTTCTAATTCATGACGTTTAGGAGGGAATCGCCCACGGTATTGAACCTGAGATAAAGTAGATCTGATTGCATCGCAGAACCTTAAATTCCTTTGTAAATATTGCCCTAATTAATGTTTTCCCTGTTAAAATTTCGTGTGTAAATAGATTTCCTAATATTTCTTAATTACCATTTAATTTTAATCCCCATCCCTCCAACAAAAGCACCCAAGAGTAAAGCTGGCTAATGACACAGATGCAGAAATGTCTGGCATCAACTGCGTGGTTTACAGGCTACGTTTGTAACTGATGTTACGGTGTAGTATTATGCTTAATGATTGGAGATATTATAATTGGAAAGAAAAAATAATGACTAATTAATTTTAAATAAAAGTTAATATTTATTTTAACAGCAATTAAAATTGGTTAATGAAAGTCTTGCAACCAAAAATAAAATTAATTAACATGGACACAATAGAACATTCAGAAATTTTAAATATATCTGCGAGGTGGACCAAAAATTAAGCAAGACTTATTTGGCAAATAGGACTGGCAATGTGAAATTTTGAAATGTTAAGTCAACGACACTGAAAAGCTGCAGCTGTTTCGCTGGCGCCTATCTGTCCTGTCGAGGTAAGGTACATCACAGCAACACCGGAAGGTGGTTGACTCTGTACAGCGAAATTATGGATCCCTCTTATTTGTTAGCCCTCAAGTCGGTGAACTAATGAAAGAGGTCTTCATATTCTTGAAAACAATTATATTTGGAAGAAGAGGCTGTATGATTGTCTGTAACTAACTTTGTAGGAAACATCAGGGTATAATATATTGGTGTTTCCTGCTGAAAAATAAATCGTCTCGCTTTCTGGGGATTTTTAATTTTAATATTTAGTCCAATGAATAATTTTTTATCATTTTTATAATCTATTTTATTGATTAATAGATGTTTAGTAGCCTATTACTCAAATTAATCCTCAATTTGTAGGAGGAAGAGATGGAAGCGGCTTTAATTCGCTTATTCGGTCGCATGTCTCATACTTCGTTCACATAGAATAGTGTTAATGGTGACAGAGCAATACCTACTTTGCTTTCATTGGTATAGTCGAACCCCGTAGATCGCTGCCTTGTAAGTTGACAACTCATGGATGAGAAAGGTAGAATATTTGGCTCCACTTGAATAATATTGTCTGGTTCTTTGGCTATTAGCACTTCCTTTCTCTCTGCCCGTCATCTAATCAACAGGTTATTGACGTCTGGTGCTTATTTGCGTAAGTCCGGTGCTTATTTTACTTACTCACGCCTCTGTTTGCAATTTATATACAAGCATGTGGTCTAGGAATAATGAAGACTCCTGTGCCAGAAATGCTTCGACTTCTCTGAAATCCTGGATCAGGACTGTTTTCCTTTTAAAAGCTAGATCTGATCTGCTTCAGAAAAGTCACTGAGTTTTTCATATGATCAGCTCCACCAATGAACAATTTACCTTTACGTTCCTTTCTTCCAGATACAAAGATGGGCAGACTCTTGAGATGACGCTTTCCAGGTCAACCGTCGTGGCTTCTGAATTTCCCCAGGCAGCTTCTTATTCCTCTGACAATGAAATATGCACGACTCTCAAACGCTTAGTTTGTTTTTCCAATGTATAGTCCAAATTACACAGCTGTGGGAACACGTCGCAATGTAATATAAGATATGCAAGCTTAAATATTATCTTAAGCGATCCCGTATTTATTTTATCAATTGAAAAACATTCAAATATTCGTTGTATAATACCCGTCACTACACAAACTGAATTATTTAATTTATGTAGCTCAACACTAAAATAAACCAGGAAACCAATATCGGAATTCGATCCATTTGGTAATATTAACTTCATTAAACGAACAGTAATCGAACATTCGCAAGATCTATTCAGAGTTGTTGATTGGTGATATCGTTAGACAGGTTTATGGATTCAATTAATGATAGTGAGTACCAAGGGTTTAACTTGGAAAAAATGGACCACTGTTTTGGAGAACAAACTACTTCACGCATGACTACTTGCACTGTCTTTCTAGACGAAAATCCTTTCCGCTCTTTGGCGGAACTTCAGTGTAAAGACCGCTATTAATCTTAACCGCTTGGGAAGCTGCAGTTTTCCTAGAAAATCTAAATCCTCGTAGTTACTTGAACCCTTATCAGACATTCATTTATCAGACGTTGTCTACTCAGAAACTAGTAAAATTCCATGCACTACAGATGGAGACTACGTTTCCTTTAGCGTAGTATAAATAATTTTATATCGTGAAGGACCAAGGAAATGTATTGATATCAGGAAGGTTTTATCATAGAACAGTTTTCTTGTGAAGGGCTGACCTGGCACGTTACGATCAAAAAAACGTATCTCAACCCTGAAGCTCTCAGTCGTTCCTGCGTTCAAGCTACCAAAGAAATTTTTCTTCTTTCTCAGGCAAATGCATCGTAAATCACAAACAACCTCTCGTTTAGCATTCTATCCCAGGAACCTTAAGCCAGACTTTTCCAGGTGATTGGCTCAGCGGTCCACGGGCAATCTTTACGGCATATCCAGATTATGGACCAAAGGAAAACAAAGAGAGGTTCACAAACTGATGAAATACATAAGCAAAACAAAGTTCATTCAAATTTATGAACCTTTTTACAGAAATTTAGAACAAAACATACACGTTATGTTTTGACTATAAAACTGTAACACACAAATCAATGTAACAAATTGAAGACTGTTTAAAAAAAGAAACAGATTAATTATAACATAAGTAGCCAAATTAAAGACCAGATTAAATAATCACCACAAAACGTTCCGCAATACTTGTAGCATTCATCGTAATTATATCACGATTTTAGGAAAATCGATATTTCTGTAGTGTAATATAAATTATTACCCATCAATATACTGTTATACTTTGTGACCCCAAAAAATATGGAACAAATTTCTATATAGTTCAAACTAATCAGTTCCCTACTCATCTCGTAACTTCATCTTTGAAGTAGTTAGTCTTTTTATTACCGTGGTTCTCAAGTATCATCTTTTTAATTGGTCTGAAACTATGTAACTCGCAGGTTCCCAAACGTTTTTTAGTCCCCAACACCTATATTATATTACATTTTTTCCGCAACGCCCCAAAACATCGATTTAATAAACGCATTAAAAGTCCAATGATTAGTTTAAAAATATGGTTATAAATGTAACGCGGATTTTAAAATCACAAAATCAACTTTTAAGGAATGTTGATCACTACACAATTTCTCAAATTTCTGAATAAAAGCGGATACAGCTACCGTCATCTCCTGTTTCACCTGTATTTTGACGCAATACTTACATTTTATTACCGCGGTAACCCATATTTGCACAGATAAGAAGTTGAAATCGGATTTACCAGACTGCCAAATTCTGTCAACAATGAACTGCCACTAAAACATTTCTTCTAAATATATAATTAAGAAACAGATTATATATTGCAAGACAAATCAACTTCATTGGAGTTTACGAACTGTTGCAACAAGGAAAAATGATTATTGATATCACCTTCTGTTTTCATGGTGATAATTTTAAAAATCTTCCGAATGATGATGAAAATACATAGTAGTATTGGATTCATTCTTTATTGTCTCTGATTTTTTTTCTTTCGAAAAAAACGTTTCAATATTGCCCTTGACCGGCATTAAGACCCTGTTTAGGTCCTTGGTCGACTGCCAGTCTGTCATCTTCCATGACATGATTTGCAGTGGCACGTAGTTAGTGTAATGATTCACCTTCAGCCTTAATCCTGGCTTTCATGGCCAAGAAAAGCACAAATATTCGTGATTAGAACCTCTGTGATGTGAGGCTGTGACGCTGACCGCTTCACAGCTGGTGAAATATTACTATACATAAACAATATATATTTTTGTATCACAAACATACGTCAAGAGATTTTTATTTTTTCATGTGAAGCCTTTTGCCCAGTTGAATGTGTTTAATGTAATATACGATAGGCGCCCGGGGTGTCTTCACGCATAACTTGGGAATCACTGATAAAACTAGCCAAAGTCGTACAACATCCGTGGAAATTAAAACAAATGTTGTTGTATTATGCAAATTATCGAGATTACTTAGTGATTATTTCTACAAGTAGTAATAATAAATCTACTTGTTTCTCGTTGAATAAATGTTCACAAAACACGTCAGTATCTTCCACTGAACGCGTGACTGAGCTATATTTAAAGAGAACTTCTGGAAGGTAACATTCAGACCCACCTCGTCCTTTTATTTGAAACATTTTAACGGTTTCCTTTTTTGTGCATCTGAATGTAAATTAATTTAATTAGAACACAAAAAATGCTTTCATTAAAATCTCAGCTCCTAAGCTGACATAATATTGATAGCAAAACGCAGTGATTGTTAATGAAAAAGAGAGATAATTAATAGAAATATGTCAATTTAATGAAAATGATATTTTTCCAAGTTAAATTTCACTAAACAAATGTTGAGATAAATATATTTCCAAATTAAATACAATAATTTTCTTATATTCTATTGTGAAATGGTTTATTTTAATTTATGAAATTTTTTCGTAATATTGTATGTAACAGCCGGTGGTACCATTGTTAATTTCAACGGCTCCTCTACAACACCGATCATTTGTTTACTTATATTATTAAGCGCAAATACTTTTACCTAGGAAATCGCACAAAGAGTTTTGTTTCAAGAAAACTGCCCATTTATTAGAACAATAATATTAACAGTATCTCTCATGCTTATACAAAACTATACATACAATTTTAATCTCTACGCTCCATCGCGCCTCGCCATGAAGTGTCAAATTGCCAAATCAGGTTGACGTCTCACTACCTTTATTCGGCTAGCGTGTTCCAGAGCCATCACACACGTACGGTCGCGACTTCTCACGAATCACCTACGTCTTTACTTCATCATGGTTCGTCGACAACTATTAAAATTTCCGTGCACTTGCACTGCCACACGCTCGTAGCACCAACAGAACAGTTCCGAGCCGCTATGCCGCTATCAATGATGGAGCCTTAACTTCATGTTAACGGGTATATGAATTATTCTAATAATTTACATAATGAGCGGGTAAACCGTGTGAATAACTATGACTCACTGGGACATTGGCCACTAATTATGGCTTGCCGTGTTCGAGGGTCATGTCCCGCAGTCTGGTTGCTTCTCCTTTAAGGGGCTACGGTAACACCTACACTGAATCAATGGTGTTTGCCACCAGAGCAAGGATATGTGTTAGGAAGGATGCAAGCGATGTCATAGCCTCTGCTCCTTCAAGGACGGGAAATGCCTTGTCGTGGCGCCCGTATTAAACCACTTTATGGTGGTGACAGAATTCGTCTGTTACGATAAAAGGAGGTCGTGTGGTTCTCCGTGGGGTCAGTCTAGAAATCAAGTTTCTCGTCCTGTCGGTGACAGTGGCTGAGATTGACTCAAGACGGTCGGTATTGTGGGGACTGGTGCATTATCGGGAGTTCTGGACCTGGTACCGTTTCTTGATGACATTGGGCTTGGGGCGTTCTGGGTGTGCTCTCGAATTTCTAGTTTTTTTGATTATGAAACTGCCTAGCGATAAACCTATTACATCATAGCCATAAACATATTACATGATTTCTCATGTTAGTAGCAGGATGTATTAACTTGAAAGCTCGCTCTGATTCGATATAATGAGCAGACTAGCTTCAAAGGCCATTTAAATGGCAAGTGCCCTGCGGGGCGACTCTGAACCGAAAGGAGCTATGCGCGCGGCCGACCAATGCTGTTCTCCGGCGAAATTGTTACCTCGGAGTGTGTGGGGCCTTCAGTCTATCTGGAGTTGGACTCGAGAGGTGGCGTGGTTTCGCTGAAAAAATATCTCTTCTCGTTTTTCCAACGGAGCAGACCCTTTCCGCAGAGGATTTTGTTTAAAGGCGGCCCCGTTGTCCGCTAAGTTCTTTAGGGTCTTCGAGCTAAAATACAGAAGGTGGGGGGGGAAACTAAATCGAATGAATTTTACATAATCATGAACAAAAAAGAAATGCTTTCAGTCGAGCTCTAAGGACTATAAAATGATTTATCGGATTAGGATAGGTAATTCTAGACTGGATCAATAATCAAACACAGGATCTCCCTTAATACGTGAATGCTCCAACATCTGAACTATTCCTATAGACTCCTGGTCAGATGAGATCTTTCTCTATTCGTTGTATAGACTTGAATATAGTACTAACAACAATTTACAGAATCACACTATTCATTAATTTAAAAATCATAGAAATGCAATCAATCAATGCGCAGACAAATTTCGCAATTTACTGGGAGTTATACTAATCATTTAATAACGTGATAAATTACTAAATACATATTTATAACGTTACGTGTGAAATAATTAACAAAGACAATTTCATTTAAAGGGTGGACTTAAGTGAGAATAATAAGAGTTAAATAAAAGCTTAACCTTTAATTATTTGCGGAGTACAATGCTACGTAAACAAACAACTGTCCCAATTGTTACTTTTCGTCATGAAATTATGGAAAATAGTGACCAAGTTAAATTGAAACATTTAAATTTTACACACAAACGATATGATCATAGTTCAAATTAACTTGTCTTAAAATACTAGTCGATTGCGTGATGATTAACAAAACAAAGCACGCGAAGAAACGATTAATGTGGAGCAAAACTCTTGTGTTAAACACTTTCACCACATAAAAATAAGAAGATATTATTGATGCAGCTCAGACCACACGCACGTTCGTTTCTATCAGGAAGGCTATCTCCTGGACTTAAAGCCAAATAAGCCCCTTTTCCACGAAACGTATTGAAACCGATACGAGATCCACGACCTTGTCCAGAAAAAGAAAACGGAAAGGAGAATTACGATCACTTTAGTATTGTCCTTATAGAAACTTTAATAAATAATTCTATAAATTGTTGAGTACTTCAAATAATGCAAATTTTATTACTAATGGCTTTATACTTAAAATGTGGAATTATCTGAAACGAGAACTTTGGTGACAAATACTACGTTAAATAATTTTTATGACTACTCGCATGTGCAATCAAACATTTAACGGTCATTCATTTAAAATATTTCAGTCCACAAATTGAACCTATAAATATTCTATTTACTACTGATAGACATTTTTTTTATATTGTGTGGATCATAAGTTACTATAGAGAAGTCATACCACAAGTTTAAATAGTGCAATATTTAGCCTAATTTTCCTATGTAGTTTTAAATGAAAATTGATGAGTTGTACTAATATAGACTTTGATTTGATGCACAAGATTGTATAGAGTATAGTCATCATCTTCATTATTCAGAATTTCTGTTCTTGCTGGTGTATTATTTGCATTCTTATAAAGAATTAATAAGACGATAAATTTTTCAACAAAGTCCTGAGTAACTATTTGTTGGTTTCACGTTCAAAATCTAAACCTTTCTATACACCAACAATGGCACTTTCATAATAAAATACACACACACACACACACATATATATATATATATATATATATATATATATATATATGAATGTGTAAAGATTGCCTTAAAAATACTTTGCCTATCTCCCTCCCATGTGTACAGTATGTAACCCCATGCAGTCGTACAGAATTCTCCGTACGATTCCGCCACCATTGTTGGTCTTAGACCTGTCTCGCATTGGGACTATCGAGTGTTGAAAGAGAAAACGAGGAGCTACATTATTGAGTAGTCGGGCTTCCACTGATGCAAACAGAGAGGAAAACGAAAACACGTTCGTAGAAATACTCGTCGCTGAAAGGAAACCTGAGAGAGAATTTAATATGCATTGCGAAGGACTACCTGGCGTTTAGGTAATCAAAATTGTTAGTAGAAATTAATAAAACACGGTCTAATATTTATTAATAGTTACTAAGTACATGATATGTTTCAATTATAAGCTTACTATTACTAAAATTTCATTTTACAGATACAGTAACATTCCAATTTTCATAAATTTATATCTATATTTCAATAGGAAGTCTTGAGTTTTTTTTGCGGCTAAAATTTTAAATAAATTGATTGTTTTGATGTATAAACAAGAATACATAAGTAAAAATGGGTGAAAATATTAAAACGTGTAAGTTAATACTCAAAACTATTATGACGAGTTAATCGAGAAATAGGGAATTTATCAAAACAAAAAGGTTTTCATACTATTAAATATTTAACAATATCTTATTTTTGGGTGACAAGTTACATGAGAGTAATCTCTTTTAATAGCAAATGAATGGTACTTAAAAGTGGGGATGCGAAAGGGAGAGGGAAGCAGCCAGGGTTAACTAGGGCCCCTGACTAGAGATTAAGGATCCTACCAGGTATTCAATTGAATGGAATGCCTGTATCAGGTAGGTTAGACTCTTGGTACTTGTCTCACGCCCTTCCGAAGGACGGGACAGGAGTTTGCCGCGGTGCTGTAACATTCGATTCCCTATGTTTAGATACGTTTAACAGGCAGCTGGTCGACTTGTAACCGTCTCCCTTTAAGTAACTTACAATTAGCGTGTGCTATAATTAAAATTGTATATCATCCCCACGCGACTGTAGGTAATTCAGAATATAATATCTGGGTTACTACAGCTATTTGCATTGGCCCGTATACAAATTTAGCGATTCAATGATTAGTTCGTCAGTTGTGACGTCAGACAAGCTTGTTACAGTTCGACATACTCTAAGCCACATCTTTAGAAGTCTCTTGAGGAGAAACTTCCCCGCCAACGCTACTATTATTGTTAAAAACATTATTTGTATTACTACGAACAAGATATGACGACTGCGAAACGTCTTTTTAACATTTTCACTGCTACTGACGTAATATAAAACGACTGTGAGTGTCATCTTACTCCACTGCGTAAAACCGCAATGTTCGAAAAACGCTTATAGGCGTCATTGGCACGGAAGCAAGTCTGAACTTGACACTTTAAAGCGCCATCGGCAGTGAACGTGTTTAATACACCCTATACTCATTATGTATTACATTTTACGGAAGAGTTTCTTGACGTACAACATATCCTGAACTGACAACAATATATTTTCTAGCGCCAATGTTTTCAGAATTTCTTTAATATTACCAAGTTTCGTTAACAAAACTGCAGTAAAAGTGGTCTCCAGGCCACCCCACAACAATATGGGAGGAGTTGGCCACTAGCTATATCTCCCGAACTATACTAATACTCAGTTGTCCCAACTGTAGATACAATATAGCTGTCTTTCAAAATCCTACATTAAATAAATTTGCTTATTTTCAGTTTTTTCCAACCACATACATTTTGGGTTACTTGAATATTAATATTTATGCAACAAACAGAGCAATAATAACTTTCTGAGCGCCAGCGTCGTTCCTGGTTTAGTCAGGCTAACCTGATAACTAAGAATTCTACTTCGTCAATTTATCATAAGATAATGAACGATTTTTAAAACTTCGCTACAATAATTTCTCTAGTAAGATATTTTCTCATTTACTAAATTCTCTACTAAAATATTTGTACTTTAAAACAGGCTTTGAACGTTATTTATACTCAACCAAAAAATAAGCAACGGTTGATACCGTTCTGGTTCTCATTTCATCAATATAATGAGATTAAATATTTCAACATTCAATTCATTAGCTTTGAAGAAATAATATTAATTTACCATACCCTTTAATATGCATCATACTTTTTCACAATTATCAGATACAAACTTTTACCATGAAACACAACCAGTGATCCTTCTCTTCCCCCTCAAATACTCTCTTTAAAACACTTTGCAAACGTATATATTTCTTTCTAAAACTCAGCGACGGTCACAGGCTTAACTAATTGGTTCAGTGTTGCTCTTATTCTTACAATATGCCCAAGGTCTGCGATCCCAGAACTTGCACCACCCAAATAAAAAACTTCAAACGATTCATTACATTATTTTAATATAAAACTAAATACTTTCGAGCAATATGAATTAATCTTTGCCAATTACATTGGAGTATTCTGTGTAAATATACGAGTAAAACGTCGTTTAAATTTTGGATCCCATATATATACATTTATATTCAATAAATAAAATCATTAATTAAAATAAATTAATTGAATTACCTATATTGTGACAAAGATCAACCGTTAAACTAGTTTAAATGAACCCTCTCTGCGTAACAATCAGGAAATATATGTAAACATAACATATTTTACTTATAGAATTATTTTTGATTTTTTTTAACAGGTGACGTGATCGAGTTCTACCAGTTACCAGTCCCGGAGTGCGTTTAAGTGTCGTAGTAATCGTATTCGGTTTATGGCTGAAGTTAGTTTTCTTGCAGCAGGTAGTGGCTGTGACTCCGCCATCACTTCCCTGATTTACTGTTTCATTAGGAGCCACGTTATCATCCCGTTTATAGTCCCTGACAGAAACCTCCAATAGCTTTGCTGCCAGATGGTCACGTACAACGTCCTTAGGAAACTATCGCACGAAATGAAACCATGGAAGGATAAAACGGGTAAAAATAAAACTGTTACATTTCGCTAGTGTAAGCTGCCAAGCAGTCATTTCGAAAAGAAATTTAATTAGCACTTATATACGAGTGTTTATAGATTTTCATTTATTTCCCAGAAACGTTTAATTCGTTTTCTTTCTGACATTATAATCCATTAAACTATTAAAATGTGTAATTGTTGGTGAACTGCTCGCTTAACTTTTAGGGTAATAGAAAACTACGTTTTAATGTTAACAGTGCAATGATAAAATTGAATATGTGTGATATTGTTTCAAATGCTACTTAATGACACCATAACTGTCCACCCACCTCCACTCTCCAGGAATGGGAAAGCGAATTAAGTCAAAATTTTCAATGGTAAACCAATTCTTACTATAGGAAACCTTGGTTTTATAATGTCGAATACCAATGATTTGAATTAGTTTTCAAATTGCGCTGTCATTGAAAGAAACGGAGACGTTCATTTATTCGTTAACTGATAAGAAGTAACTACGTTTGGCGTTACCCAGAAACAGTGACGATGACGTAGTAGTTTTCTCTTTCCTTGTGGTGCTTATTTTATGTGAGTCCCCTTACCTCTCACAATTTATGTTGTTAGTTTTAGGTGCGTTCCCTTGTTTTTGATTGTTCTATTATTTACATAATTCGGTTCCCCACCCCTCGGGAGTGGATGAACATTTATGGTGTCATTTGTAAGAATATCGAAGTTTATTTTGCTGCTCTGGTGCCTATAAATAAATGAAAGAAAACTGAAGTGGCACTGCGCACCACGTGAAGTGAACAAACTTTTCAGAATATAATAATTAAATATACCTACCAATAAACAGCGAGTAATTATATAAAAACTATTTTTTATTTTGTTTGTCGGTACAGAATACACGGCTGAACAAACGGTGGCAGCTCCCGTTTAAAAGCATGGAAGCGATATTCAAAGAGGGGATTCTAAATGGAGAGAAAAACAGGCAAGAGTTCACTATGGGAATCAACTATAGCTAAAAACCTGCATCTGGTCGGGTTATCGGTACTTGTCCCAAACCCTTCAAATAACGGGAGAGGAGTTTACTGTGGAAACGCAACATTCTCTTCTCCACGCCTTTTCTGTTCAGGAACACTTACGTGCTGAGACAATTTTCACCTCAGAGACATAAAGTTGATTTAGTGGGAACCAGAGAGAGAGACGGGAGACATATGGAGTGAAGTGTCATGTACAGCTAAATTTTAACCTGAAGAAGTCTCAAATCGGAGACAAAACGTTGTAATATTTAATAATTTAATTAAAAAAGCTGACCAAGATGCTGATATAACTGATTTCTTATTATACATTTAATGTGTCAGATAAATTATGTATTATACCATTATTTTATTTTAGTAAATGTTTAGTGCTCTTACACAGGGCTATTAAATACTATCTATTGTAGCTCGATATAGCATTGAATCAACAGTTGGGGGAGTGTTTTTAATTTGTGCTTGTTTCATCTGCGCTTTGGCTGGCTGCGACATACTATCTAGACTCTAATTAGTTCCATGGATAAATCGTTTTCTATTTTTATCTAATCGTCCCTTACATTCTTGCAATATCTTCACTTGAAATTCGGAAGTCTATATAAAAAAATATACAGCATTCAAAAAGGGGGAAAAGTGAATTCGCTGAAATTTGTCTAGACACTTATCCCGTTCTATACGTTATATATGGTGAATCTGATGAATACTATTACACTTTCCACTACTCATAGTAGCAGCTGCTTACGTCAAACCTGACGAGCAAGAGAAAGTTTACGATGAGCGCCCTTATCTTTCCGGTAATGGTTGTCTACCTAATTGCTTGTTTCAACTCGTTTATTCATAAATGATCTGATTACTGTGAACTATTATAAAAGATGAAATAGTTTAAATATGTATTTATAAAGGAAGTATATTTCTTTACTGTTTATATATAAAATCGATAGTGGTAATATCTACGTTAAAATTAATTTTAAGCATTCTTTTTATGGTATACCGTTATAAATACATAATGAAAACACAGGAGGAAAAAGGTTCAAACTTTTAACGATATTTAATTGGGAAATGCCCGAACAATGGGCTTTCCCGAGGCTTAATCTTGCAGTGAAAAGTGAACGCCGCCAAAGGGACTCTCATGGGCCGAGACGCGGTGGTGGCTAGTGAAAGATAATCTGAGGACAGTAGCCAGAAGAAGCGGTGTTGGCAGAAAAATATATTCGCTCCGGGGAAAGACCAAGGGAATATTTTCCCGTAAGAACTGCCATGTTATTGTTAAATTACGGCTCTGGAAGGGGTAATCCGATGTGATAAAATGGCGGACGGGAGCAGAATTTGACATTCTAGTCCCAACAGTAAAGAGAGTTTTCGGCTTTAGCAGCCAACAAGTGCGTCTTTGGGTCAAAGGAATGTGACTTATGCTGGGCCGGCTAGAACCCAGAAATCGTCCGGCTTGGGTGTGGCTCAGCCACAACAAGGAGTGGACTAGATGCCTCTTTCAGCCAACAGCTTCCGGATCAAGGAAGTCAAACCGAGAAGGAGGCCGACGACATACTTCCACCAAGGTTAATCCGAGGTATTATAAACTCCTGGGACGAGCGGTTTTATTTGCCATTTTGCCAGTATGTTAGTCATTTATTATCCCAAGCCTCGAATACCCTTTAGAGAAGGAGCCTAGCGTAAATGCCGGGGAACAAATGTACATCGTATTAAAAAGTTACGTAAAATTAATTTGAAATAGTTAGCAGTAAAATCTTGCTTTATTTATTTATTATTATATCAAAACCCACCCAATCGAACAGCGTTATAAAAATCGCAACTTCGACGTAGAAATTAGGCAATATGAGAAGAGGAAGCGGTACAGTGTACTGTAATGTATTATTCAATGTTGTTATTCTTAACAAATAATCGCCTATTTAATAATATTGTCAAAGCTCTTGGGCTATCTCTTACAGGTCACCGTATTTTTGTATGATAAAAAATAACCACTGCATTTCCCGTACAGGGGGATTATTTGATATTCAATGATCCTCGAACAGTAAACCTCCCTCCTGGGGAACTATGTATGTGTAAAGGTCACTGACTATCAAATCTCAAGTCAGTGAATTTCAATATCTGTCCCCATTACGACGGTCCAAAGAGCCAGGCTGTAATTTATTGCTGCAATAAAACCGGCAGACACCCCAAATGAAGGCAGCAGGGTTGTATATTTGCTTCTCAACTGTATTCTTTACGCCTTCTTTCGAGCATTAATAAAGACACCTTGGTGCGAATAACACCCTCCAAAGAAAAAAAGGAGCATGCGATCACAGTTACTCTCAGCAAAGTCAAGCATTTCTCTGTTATATCTTCACAACAAGATTAAAGTATTTAGTTAGAAACTTATAGCATAGAAAGTATTTTAAAATTACACGTTGTGTAATAAATAAGTACCAAAGTTCAAGAAAAGAAAGATACAAATCCATACATTTATAGCTCATTTTAAAGTTAAAATGTATTACAATTTATGTGGTAAAATTTACAATCATGTAAAATTTCGTAATCTGAATATTTTCATCATAAAATCATATCATAACAAGAAACTTTGTAATTCTATTCAATAACATTGTAAGCATTTGATTTAAATTAAGTACGCAACTCATACGAATTTTACAAATAAAATGTATGCGCAATCCGTAATTTTTTATTATTTGGGTAAAAGAGAAAAATTTTAAATAAAATTACGGACAAATATGTCAGCAGAAAAATTTAATTAATATTTACTTAATTTGAATACGAAGTTTCATATTATATATATATTAAAATATATTATTTATTATAACTAAATGTTAATCAATTTTTTTATTTATTTTACTGAATATCAAAAAAATTATTTTTGTTAAAAATAAATTAAATCATTGTCAAAGACAACCTGATTTTTTTATTTCTGACTTGTGTTGGTGTTATTTCATTAAAAATGTAAATCCCGTACATATAAATTGCTAAAAATTTTAAAAACAAGAGGCATAGAATCCAATTACATAAACCATTTTTAAACATTTTTTTCCTTTGCAATATTAAGTTTTAGATCTTCAAATTAAAAAACTAGTCAAATAACTAAACAATGTTCAAACTTAAACTAAATGCTCAACTTTGGATAAACATAATTAATCCAATTACCCGAAAATCTCTGATGCGCATAAAAAACAATATTATTTCTATAAACATTAGACAAGGTAGGTCTATGACATCTTGTTCTATATCTTTCTATATATTACACTCTAGTATTAGTTTCTTTTTAATCAGTGTTTGACAATTATATAGGTAAGTAGAAACGTACTAAGATCTATAACATGAAAAATATACAATAATTTTAGCCTGTAATCAAGGTGAATGTTCTTACAGGAAAGAAATAAAAAATCTATAATTTTAAATAAGATGTTTCCTGTATACTATAGTATCTATGTGAAGAGTGTCTACAAATTCAGACCCAATTTCTTTTCACGGTTCCCATAAAACAAAGATTAATGTTATAAAAAAAATAAGAACCCGACCTCTCCTGGTAGTTATTTAATTATTGAAAAATTTTCCGACATAGTAAGGGAGTCAAGAATTCTGTAGTTAAATGCTTCCTGAACCTTAAGAGTGTCTCATATACTTATAATACCTATTCCGTTGTTTACTTAATTCCCTCAACCCAACCCCCAATAAAGGACTTTTTTGAATAAATGAAATTTACCATCAAACATATTTATTTAAATTGCGTTGCGAAACATGAACTTTGAATGAAACTTAAAATACGAATCGAGGTTCACTGGATAAAACAAACCTTTAAAAATAACTAAGTGCACCAACTTGATAACAGTATTGGTTATTTCGTCAAACTTTACACATTTAAACCATATATATTATTGGATAAACAGTTCTTGAGTTTATATCCAGCTCAAATGCCACGACGTTTCGATGGCGTACGCTGCCGTCGTTCTCAAGTGAAACCCAAAAACTGTTTATCCAGAATATACACCGGGAAAATATTTGATATTTGATATATACATAATTGAATAATTTTTAATACACAAAATTCAAGAGACAATTAACCTAAGATTATCAAGAATTATTATATAGTCAGTCTGTGAAGCTGACGATATATATTTTAATTTATAATTCTTAAAAAATCTTACCTTTGATATTTCATGAAATTCGTATTGCGTTATATAATTTGCCAAGCGTCAACTTTGAGAGCATAACCAAAAAATTAATGTGGCTCGGTGAAAATGCTATAATTTGATTCTAAATATAACGAATTTAATAAATCATTTGTATTTTTATCATCCTTCCGTATGTACTTGATCTTCAATCTGTATTATGTAATTGATCAAATGTGATAGTAGTCAGGCTATATACGCGTAATTAAAAATGGCGTATATTCGACGTCAAGACTTACGCGATATACATATAATTCATTTCCACTTCTAAGCTAGGGTTTTCTCAATCTCCCCTCCCCAAGCTTTCATTTTTGGGAAAATGTGAACCTATCAAATTCAACTGCAATTTCTCTACTATTTTAAATTTTAATAGAGAATATACAAACAAATTTATATTATTTTTTAGTATAGAGAATAGGATTATAAGATAAATAATGAAATTGTCATTCGAAGCTCAGATTACATTATTATACTCCGGTAGCTGGTAGTTAGACACTTACCTATTTCTACTTTGCTCCACCGAGCAGTCTGAAGCAGTAGCATCAATGTATCCGGTAATTAAATTATTTCCTGGTTTTAATGGACGAATAATCATTTAGAGGGATTATTTTGAAGTAAAAGTATAAATTTAAATGACTTTATAGGGTTGTTCGACGTCTTGTAGCTTTTTTTAACGATTGTTACCCGAAATTAAGTTCGGGATCCTCATTTAAAATTAGAAGTGAAAATTCAATTACCGTCTGTTGAGACGTTGATGGGTGTGGTGTTTGACAAACGACTATTAATTAAGCATTCGATTGCAGAAGGAAATAGACCCGCGTAAATATTTGCTCGATTCTCTCAATATTTTTACGCGGGAAGCTCATCTCATCCAGCGCTAGAGGGAAAGGTATTTACATTTGACAACAAATAATAAGAAATGAAAGCTGTAAGGTTTTCGAAGCGCTGCCTTTGTTAGTTAAATGTATTTACATGCAACTTCATTAACAGGTTGTAATTTATTTTGTAACGAAAATTTCCAACCCCACGTTAAATTCGCTTTTTAGATATGGACGAATAAGAAAGGAACTGTAATAAATATTAATTTCACTTGTTTAAAAATTAAAATACCGCCGCCTTCTTGAATATATTTTCTTGTTTAAGAATGGAATACCCGTAATATTTTCGGTTAAAGCTACCCTTAGAGGCGGTCAAATTTAAATTTTTACCCATTTGGCATATTTTCTCCAAATTTAACGCCTGAATAAAATTCAAATATGGTGACGAAACGTCGTTTAATTAAATAAAAACTGTCTGCAAAACTGGTCGTTAATTTATATCATTTTAACATCTCCAACTAATGTGAAATTACATATGTTGCTATGATAAGCTCTTCCAGATGCTTTCCTTTCCTTAAGGGACACGGACTGAAGGTTGAAATTCTTGTAAATAAATTGCTACTGTACTGAAATTTTAACTGTGTTAACAACACACATTTGTAGAAATGTACAAAATTGTGTTTTGGTAAACTTTTTGTTTGTTGAGATAATTTTGAAATTATTTTCCAAATTTGACAGTTTTGAAGATGTTCCTGGCGATACGTCCTTGAATATATATTACATTTTCTTCACATTAATATGTTGAGCTGACAGATTTTATCAATTTACAGTATTATTTTTTAAATTGATAAAACTGTGGGGAGAAAATAAATTTTACAAATAGCGCTTTTGAAAATTTTTTCACTTAACCTACTTAAACAGTTAGAAATTTAATGCTTATATGTGAAAATATTAGCATGTAGATTATGTACCAAAAGAATTAGGACAGTATCTTAATATTTGTGACGCATAGAAGGTTTTTGGTACCAGAAATCATTAAGCTAAGAAAATACAATTTTTTGAAAAAATGGAATAACTTATTAATTTAGAATCAAACACATTAATAAAAATTGGCATATAGCATACGGTACACCTTCCTTATTTTCTTTGGCAGCTTCTTTTCCATATTTTGCTCAAAATTTTAGTCACCGTGACCCTTAGTAACACTAATATATTTTTATACTTTTTTTCTAAATTTTCAATATTATTCTCACTGAAATTCTCCTACTTCTGAAATTTCACTCGAATGGGCTTCGTACCCTTGAACAGTGTTGTTTGAAAGTTTAAATGCAAAGCTCAAACAAAAATTACTAGTTATTATTTTTTGTGGAACGTTTTAGGATTAAAACTATTTTATTTAAAACCGCAACGTTGTTTGATTAAAGTTTTTGAAATAATTGTTTTGTTTTAAATAACAACTAGTGGTAAATGAATCTTAATCAGACGATTATTACTCACGTTCTCTGGCATGGATTATGCAAATTGTATTTGAGCCTGATATTTTATTTCATAGTCTACATGATATTGTGTTAACGACTATTTCAAAAATGTAGATGACAAAACATTGATGGTATCTTAGAACTTTGGCATCAAAAATATTTCTTCCTTTCGCCTGTAACTTTATTTATATTCCTATTCGCAATCCACATTCATATTATTCGTTCACATGCACATATTTTCATCAGGTTTTATTTAAATTAATTGCTGAGTATGCATAATTCCAATTGCAAATAATATACAAATAAACGTCAAATTTCCCGGAATTTTCAACACTTCTATTGAATTACCAATCGAGAATATTGTTGGTCAGTTGTGCTCAACCACCATAGCATTTTTTTCCCCACAACGCGAGTTTTGAAACGAATCCACAAACCTGTCCAATATGTCGACAATTTCTATGGAATGCCATACAAACCCGAATGGATTGGAAATCCAGAATTATAAATTCGGAATTGAATTACGGAAAATATTTAAAAAAAACACGAGTTTTCATTGAAGTCCTCAAATTTTCTCAAAGAGTTGACAATTTATTCTTGTGAATTAATTGAGGACTTTTTGTGGCAACGCATTGTTTTTTAAATTTCCTTAATCAAATGTTCATTACCTTAGCTTTTTAATATAAATTAATGAAATATGAAATTTGTATTAGCACTTTAATTTATTAACAAAGCTTACGTATCTGAATTGTTGGTGGACCTTATGTGCTGAATTCTCTGAACCAGTTATTTAAATAATTGCAATTCAGTGCCGAACAACTTCCTTTCTAAAATACCTTTGCATATGACCTCAACAAAATTATTCAAAGCACTTATATTTTCCTATGGCCATTTGGTGTTGATTCTTCTACTTTCAATAAGGAAACGTAAAACGAATACGTATATTCGAATTTACGATTTTGTGACCGAGTCTATAGCCGTAACCTTATTCCACAAGATGCAGTAGAATTCTCAATTCTTCAATTTTCTTTTCTGAAAAACGTCGTAAACAAGATCCTCAGTTCCCTTGAAGACAGATACTATCTCGTGAAAGTGGTTGCCGCTCTAGTAGGCGTTTCTCCGAAGGAAAATTTCTGATGCAAAAGCGGCTCGACCGGAGCGTTTTCTTCCCAATTTACATATCCATATGTTGTTTAATAACCGATTAATTTGGGGGAGAGTTAAAACACCTAAATCAGGATTCACTAAACGTAACAACTGAAAAGTGTTCCGACTTCATACTGTAGTGGAAACTACATGTATGTGGTGTTGTGTAAGGATGCCGGAATGTGACTACCTGAGTATATATCCTGTCTCTACAAAAAATCGATACTATTTAAGAATCAGGTTGAAAGAATCGCGAACAGACAGGGAGTCTAAGCCGGGACCTCCACTTGGTACTTGAACGGTCTTCAATATGAGCTGTGCGAGTCGACTCTCTATCCGTAGTATAGCCATGGGCTCAAGCCCAATTTTTTTACTTAAACATATCCCGGTGATGTCGAAAGTTTTCTATCCTAATTGAGTTTCATAACCTTCAAGGCTGAGCTTCGTTCGAAAGCATTATTTCTGTACTTGACTTCAAATTTATACCTTGCTATTTGAATAAACTTCACACTTAAAAACATTTATGTTGTTCTTGTGTTACCATTTACTCATTATAATGGTAACATTCTACAATCACACACCAAAAAAATGAGTACCTCAATGTATTTAGTTTAGTTTACCTTTTACAGAATAGATATATTGAACGAAACTCAACACATTGTTGTAAGTAATTTTATCTAATTAATACGTATGAAAGGGAGAAATTTTAACATCGTTCATTACGTAGGTCTTTTAAAATCAGCGTGAAAGCCCTAAAACATTTTTAGAATTAAGAAAAATAATACGATTTCGCAGGGAGACGTAGTACAGTTGTAGGAGGGGTTGCCAGTACTAAGCTGATAGGATTCCCTAAAAAATTCTTTTAGACTGAAGAGACACCAAAAATGAGGTTTTATAACGCCTTGCATTGGAGTTCTACAGACAGAGATTTTGAAATGAAAGTGAGAGGAAAGAAAACTGTAAGTTGATAGATGAATTCAAGGTTTTTAATTTGAAACAATTATCGCGGCTTCTAGCTTAATTAAATCTAAATATATTGAACGTATTATATACATATATATATATATATATATATAAAGGGACTACTACTAATCCCCAAATATATACGTCACGGCCTGGCCGCTCCCCATCCCAAACAAGCCACGGCCATTAAAAATTTCCCAGGTACTATTTTTAAAGTAAATGTACATTTAATAGATGTAATTAATAAACGTATACATAACTTAAGCTTTTGTGCCTAGGCTAATATCACATGAGTTCTTTTCCAGAGAACGTGGGGTGAAACAAATTGTTCTAATATACTGTCCGTCGTACTATAAGGAAAACTTGTCAAGAGAAACACTTTGGAGAGATTTTTGTTTTGTCGTATGAATAATTGAAAGTTGGGAATTAATAATATTCTGCTATGTTTTGCTCCGAACAGGAACGGATTGTACTCAAAACGTCTCAGCAGTGACGTCATCATTCGGCGCCCAGATGCATCCAGAAATGCTGATGGTTTTTCTCCTTATTTCGTCTGCCAATTAACGTGATGAATCCTGATGTTCTGCGTATATATTGCTATGAAATGAGTTCCTTCTGCTTTCGATGTATTCTCCGCATCGTTTAACGTGTTTGTGTAGGTTGAGTGCTATATAATCACAACTACGTATATTACTCAAATAGTTCTCAAAGTAAACTGAGAAAATTTAAACCAGGAGGATACCAAACGTAGACCAGAAATGACCAAAAACTAAACGTAAACCTTAAGGTAGTATGAATTTGTTATTACTGTTAAATTGATTCATAGAATTGTAATTAATAAATAATAGCAATGTCTTTTATATACACAAAGAGTTATTAATAGTTGAGTTTCCCCTGTTCTCAATAAAAAATTATATCCGTAAGGTAATGGAGGAAAAGAGTACACAGTGAATTTTCATAGTGTTGGCAGCACTTTACAGAAACGTTTTTGTACTATTTCAGTGCGTCTAATAGTGCAGGAGAACATGCTGGCCGTAATGTCATCAATTTGCTGAGATTTTTTTGGATTTCACGAAGTAAAATACATTTGTTACTTCGGTATGTAATAAATACAGTTTGAAACCTAAGAATTTCGACGAAAATAATAATGATTTATAATTTTGTGTGGCATATCACGTCAAAGAACAATAATTTAGCTTCAATATTAGGCCAGTTCCGGTTTAATGTCTGCACGGTGAAGGCGACAAGTAACTATTTTGTAAAAAACTACGTGGGAGGCCAAGAGTACGTAGCACAAGCAACATTTGTTCTTGAATGACCTTTTTATCTCGTTTTATTCCACAGTTCTTTTGTTAATGTTTATTTTCACTTTACAAATAATGAAATTATGTTCCTTTAGTATTTTTACACTAGCTTTACCAGCTGTAGTTTTACAAACTCAAAATAAGGTTTCTGCTCATCTTCAAAACCAAACCGTTCAAATTTCAGATGGATAGAAGAACCGAAAAATTATATTCCGGCTCAATTTAAGAAACTGTCAAATGAAACTTTGGCTGATTCTTCGAACTACACACGGTATACTCCAGTTGTCATAGGTTTACAACAAGGAAACTTTGTCATTCTAAACGTGGCAATCTAGCTTAAATTCCAAGAAACCTGTTGCCGAAATTCATTCCATTTTACCGCTTCCTAAACTCAAGGAAAAGTAAGATAAAAGGAAAAGACTTTCAAAGACGTCAGAAGTAATCTATTCGCCGTTCTGAATGGATTATAAGTAAAAGAACAAATGGAAAAAGAAAAGAAAAGCAAAGACTGAAAGCATAACAAATAAAGCCATCAAACGATACACAAAAGAGGATGACAGAAGAAATCATCAATAAAAAGATAACCTGAAGGTCAGAAAGGGTTTAAATTTTTGACCCACAACCCAGCACAAGTTGCTTTGAAATATCTTCTGATGATGATGATTTTGCAGGATGTGGACAATAGTTTTCCGGTAACTGGATCCAATGAGGTGTTTGCCAGGACCGTCATGCTCCGCTTGCGAAGGCAGTGGGCCATTTGTTAGTGAACAATGCTAGTGCGTACTCTTAACCGCCACTATGCGTACTCTTACACTCGTTGGAGGCCAAGAGTACGCAAATGACATTTTTTTCTTAAAATATTTTTAATGGCAAGCTTGTTCATTGTAATTTTATCAAACGTTTTGTGATAAATTACTAAATCTTAAATAACATTGTGATTAATTTTGGTGTTGATGTCTTTATTACCTTCATAGATATATCAAATAAACCACTAAGTGCGTGCTCTTACCCTCCCTTACGTTATTAATTATTGAATATAAAAAATATATTACAGTATTGAAAAAATTGAATTAAAATATTGTATTAGACCACATTATCTTTTTATTCGTCCAAACCAACGCAAATTTCACCTTTGTAACGCTTGAATTTAAGATTTATTTTGGGGATATAATCGTGTACTTGAAATAACGAAGTTTGTTGCAAGTCGCAAGACACCGAGTTCTTCGCATAAAAACAACTTGTTAGCGTCGTCGTGACAGGTTGGAGAGTGGAAGGAGGAAGGGAGACAATCTCCAGTCCATACTTTTTCCAGGGCTCGGGTAGATAAATTGCGGCGACATTTGTAGGAGCGGGACAGAGTAGATGGGGCGCCTAACGCGGACAGACAGCTAGGTTCATCGTGCGTTCTGATGCCTGTCTGCCTGCCTGCCTGTCACAGATGCTTACACGGCGCAATTAAAGACCATCACTGTACACCATGTCGCCTTCGTTTATCTACGAAACAGCAACCAAATAATTCCCAAACACTTTCTTTAATTAGTTTGTAGTAACAATGGTCTTATTTTCATTTAAAATTACCAACAGCAGCTATTTAATAAATGTATGTACTAACCCCGAATTAGAAGCCAATAATTTATCAATTTAAACAATAAAATAGTAAATAGTCAAATGCATAATAAACATGCAAATGGTTAATATTTAACATGATACTGTTGTCAGGTTGGTTGATAGAAACCGCAGTTGGCAGAACTATATTGTGTTCGCATTATATTATCTTTGTACATCATTGTTCTTTAAATAAATCATGTATCATACAACAGTGTCTTCTCCGCGTTTCTAATAAAAGTGAAGTGTCTTCAGAGTGATAATACAGTGACAATAACTTCGTTAAAAGTGTAACAACATTGGCCAAATCACGTCTTCACAACTGTAAAGGAAACTGCCACCGAAGAATCCAATCACTCGAAATTTAACTTTGGTGTCTTAGATCTAACCGGCAATATTACTAAAATTTGTCAGAAATGGAACCAGTGGATTAAAAAATTTAACTTATATCTAGTGGCAACAGGTCTAGATGGCGAAGTAGACGAATACAAGGTTGCAATTTTACTGTCATTAATAGCTCAACAGTCATTACAGACCTTCAATTCATTCTATGTGGAAGCCGAAGCCGTTAAGTACTATGACCTGGTCTAAAAGTTCAATGACTATTTCACGCCAAAAAAAAGAACAACAGCGGAGCGACACAAATTTCGTCAAGGGAAAACCGAGTCTTTGGATGACTTCGTCACACAACTAAAAAATCTGAGTCTCACGTGTGATTTGTGATACCAAATCATTGAGATTACAAAATTTAATTAATATTCATTTAACATGATTTATCAATCTGATTCAATCATGGATTAATAGCAAAGATGAGGTAAATCATTAAATTGAGTAACGTAAACCTTAGTAATCCTCTTTATGTCTCGTGGCGAAATCAAAAATTTGTAAATTAAGTATGTACCTTTCAAGTTTAGTTAAATATAAGAACAAAACGAGTGTCATTCAAATATAAACGAGTCTTACGTCTGAGGACTTGAAGAATGCGTCGAAGGTAGAAGGGTAGTGGGATCACCTTTGGATGACTCGTGAACTAACCAACCTCCTGACCGATTTCGTTAGTTTTCGTCAAAATGAGCGAAAGAGTAGTTCATCCGTTGGTTGCGCTAAACATCGTAATAAAGTTCTTCATGAATTAAGACGACAAATCAGCCAAAATTCGGGTCCGAGTGTGTACACAGTTCGGAGATTGTCCTCTTTTATGACAAAGAATGAAATTCTGGTGTGACACGTTCAAGGAAGAGCGTGAAAAGGTGGAAAATGTGAGTCACCGAAGACGCCCCCGCTCCAGCGTTATACCTGGTAATGTTGCAGCTCGTTGCTTCACTGTAGCAGAAATCAGTAAAGAAACGGGAATGAGAGTTGGAAGTTAACACACCATCATCTGAGACCACCTTGCATTTCAAAAAATCTCGGCGAGGTGGGTTTCCCGGACTCATTACCCAAGAAAACAAAATTGCGACAGTTGAAATATGTCAGACGCTTCTTACTCGTTTTAAAAATGAAGGAAAGCATTTTTGAAACGCAACTTCAGTTCACCACTACTCTCGGGAGTTGAAAAGGGCCAGTATGGAATAAAGAACAAAGGTAGAGCCAGGATCATCAAGAGCCGAGAAGGTGATGTCAACTATTTTTGGTACTCTCAATGACTTTTACTCAAAGATTTTCTTCACGATCGTCGCAAAATAAACTCTAGCTACTACTGTGACCGTCTGGATCAGGTACGAGCTGCATATCGGTCAAAAATACGTCATCAGCCCTGCTTCTCCGATACAATGCAAGACCCCAAACTGAAGCCCTAACAACCCAAACATGGGCCTAAATTTACTGGACTACACTTGACCATCCTCCCTACGTAGTTGATCTTTCACAGTGTGATTTACATGTGTCTGGGCCTCTCAAGGCAAACTTGGGCGATAGAGTTTTGCGAACGATCAACAGTTTGAAGAGTTTGTGCGCAATTGTTTCGATACCCGCAGGAAATCATTCCTTGGAAACGGAATGAAAAATTTATGTTTGATAGGGAAAAGGCATTAATGAGGGAAGCTATGTAGAAAAATAAATATAAATTTTTTTCTTCATATAAGTAAAATAAATATTCATTAGAAAAATACTGGGTTGTATTTGAATGGCCTAAATAGTAATATCATGAGTATAATGTACGGTGGGCCTTCCAATGAAACATAAATATGTCAAAGAGATGATCAATTTTAGTCATAAGTATACATGTTGTGTTGATACGTTAATTTTTAATGCAGCAGATGATTTCGCCATTTCGGCCGAAAGCTCCCGTGTGATCAATAAACTGTTTGACGACTTAAGTTGGTTTAATCCTTATGTATAGCATTGTAGCATTAACACACGAACTGAAACGATAACTAACAGGATTTGGATGACAAAATTAATGGGCTCATCACAAAAAACAGGGTACCTGAAGGATATTGACGTTGTGGTCCCTCCCATACAGTCGATGGGAAGAGAATAGAGAAAGAGTAAGAGAGGGAGAGGAGGTGCAGGAGGGAGTGCAAGGTAGATGATTGTTATTTTAGGATAAGTGGTTATAGTTTAAGGAATCTACCCGTCTTAATGTGAAGTAGGAAACCCGACAGAATCTTACATGAGGTCTTTTGGTACTTGTCCGACGCACCCCCCTAATTGGACATTTTTTGTTTCCAACAGCCTTTTACCCTCGCAGAAAATTTTGTCACTTAGGAAACCCTTGTGTTTGTTAAAACCCTTTTCATATGTTGTAATGAGTTCGTCGCGAAAAATGCTTGCTCGACTTAATTTACCATACTTCACACGTTTCTTGCCATACCAATGCCTACTTTCTGGCCTTGGAATAGGATTAAACTCTATCTTATGTAAAATATCTAATAACGACGTTGGTTGTTTCATAAAAGAATAAAGGATGATTCATCTCAACAAATGCTAACAAGGTAAGATAACTCTACGTCTCAATTAATTATACTGATTAATTAACAAAGTAATGACCTCTTAGCTTGCGCCTCCAAAATCTACATCTATTTTAAGATCGCCGATTCATCACCGTTGCTGTTCCTGCTTGATAGTAGATGGACAAAAATTATTTGTTGTTAATCTAGGCTGCTCGTGGTGTGGACATTGCTTCACTTGCCTCGAATCAAGTAATTTCTGGCCTATGAGCCACTTGTAAAATTATTTTCGATTTGTAGACATTGGCCACGAAATTTTCACATAACTTTTACTTCTCAAGAAACGATGCGTAGTCGCTCACTAAGTTTCAGTTGGACCTTACTTTCACACGATTCTTTGTTACGGAAATTTATTAGTGTAAAACCGTTCCTATTTTGACACAAAAACGTCAAAAATCGTATCAATTAAAGTTAAGAGATGATAAGTGTAGGGTGTTGTAAAAAATGCTTTTTCGGTGCCTGTATTTCCCGTTTGCAAGACTACAACCAATATTTTTAAGAATTTGTTACACCAGTTCCTCTCCGACAACAGCAATCACTGACGACAATACTCGCCTCATCTTCTATCCTCTACTTAGAATCTAATACGTGTGTATAAAAAGCATTATCAATCAAGTTAAGATCGACCCCTTAAGGGATGTTTACGGCCTTGGAAACGCATCTAGTTCGTAAGTAATAAGGAGAACTCCTTGTGAAGTAATGCCTGGCCGCGGTTCCTCCAGGAGTTTCTGAGAAAAGGGGCTACACAGTGTCTTTTGAAGTTTCCCTCCTACCGATGCCTTGTACTGGACTTATTTACTCAATGTTTGTGGTCGGCAGATTCATTCGTCAAAATACCAAATATCAACATAACAAAGATTAAAGTTTCTTTTAAGAGCCAAATGTTTTAAACTTTGTTACATACTCCTAAACTGGTCTTTGCTAAAAATATCTTAAATCTTATTCAGGTACATTCGTTGAAGTCAACCCCGTCCAACTCTTCCGTCCACACTTGCCATTATTCTTGTTTCTATTTACGTCTTTTCCTTTATCGTCTCTGTATGTCCAAACCATGTCAACATACCTCTTTCATCGCTAGACACTACATCTTCTTTCACTCGAAAACCCTTCATGAAAATAACTCAATGAACTTTACTTACAGGGTATGAAGTTTCAATCGTACTGTACATGCGATCCCACACATGTTATTTTGTGGAATTTAAAGGAGCAAGAGAACAGCGGGTTGCCGACCACTTCTCTAAGTCCATTTACATTCCCTCTCAAGTCGCTGACCATCTGGTTCTAGCCATACATGTAAATACGTGTAAATTAGTACTTTATTAGAAAATATGTTTTGCAAACCGCAAGTAGCAAGGAGATTCACATTTTGCGCTTGAGTGATTCATTTCTAAAACATTTCAATTTAGTAAAGAATTAATTAAAATGAGGATATAGTATAATAGATAAGATATAACTGAAAATAAATATTTTATAATAGAAAAAGTATCCACAAAAGTGAATTAACTATCTCTGATAGACGGTTATCAGTTTTAATATTGAAAATAATATGGAGGATAAGCATGTATATTCATAGATATATAATACCTAAAGAGATCAGATTAGACCAAACACAGAAGCGACTGAAATGCGTACAATGGAGTAAGAGGAACACTGTACGAAATTTAAATTGAACATGCAGAGCGTATAGCTTCATGTAAAGGATTTCAGACCCTACATTGATATAATATAACTGTAATATGTCATGTAGATGACACATGCGCATAGGTCAGAAGGATAATACATTCCCGAGAGGCATACAGTGTCAGTGCGTTTTATATAAACAATAAAGCGGACAATATTTCACAGGAAGTAAAAGCATTTAATTAATATGTACATCACAGTATGCTTCTAGCCTAATCCGAATTTTCATCAGGCCATCGTGTTTACTAAAACATTTGAATTTAAATGGTGAAAACTCGCAGATAAATGGAAGTGGAGATCCACTACTAAAAACAATAATAAACCTAAATGCTGAAAAACAATTGTTTTTGATAAATTATCTGGCTACTAATTTTTTTTAAAAATCTGGGATTATACACAAGCAGAAATAGTAGTATGAGTGGTGCGTTAAATTTGGCAACACATCAAATAGATTTGTTTCTGACAACGCAACTGCTAATGAACTTACGATTTCTAATGCCAATAACTGTAAACTGAAATATATATCCTCGGATATTAATAAAAATTTCATAGTTATGGATAAATTTTCTAAAGGAGAATTTAGAAATTTGTAAATACCCAAATAAAACCAGATAAATCCTTTGTTTTATTAATACTTTTATTTGATACGGCTCTCAAGACTTTATTCTACTGAATTTGTTAATTAGTTCTAAGGAAGTTTCGTTTGCTAAAGGTTTTCCTTTGTAAATATTGATGTTTCTTAAATAGCAACTTGAGTGTCATGAGTTGCATTGGTCATTTAATTGTAAAGTATGTAATAGTGTTTAGGCTTGAATAGATTTAACAAAAGATATTGGTGAATGGTAACCGTTTTCAATGATCGAAACATCGGAATAGGTGTAAGTAAAAAAAAAGTACGGTGCATGTAAACTAATGAATTTATTTCTAATTCTAGAAACTATTCAAAAGATATAAACACAGCAACATTGGAAAATTACAAATAAAGATTGAATAATTAATGGCTTCACAAATCACGTAAATCCGTTGTTGTAAAATACTGATCAATTAATCATCAGTGTGATGTTACCACAATAATTGAAGGAAACGAATGTAACGCATCAGACTATACCAAGCAAAGAAAGAGTATGGTGCTCTGTTTACTTGAAAAGAAGAAACTGTAGGAAAACGGGAGGAATATCAAAAGCTGAAATATTCTGCTACTGGCAAATCTCTGGACGTATTCTGTCATCATCTTACTCTGCCCTGAGCTACTTCCTCCATTACCCAACATCAGCTTCTTTCTCCCTTAAAGTCATCTAGCAGCTTCACTCTTCTTCTTCCACCACGTGGAACTTCATCAATCTGTAATTCAATGATATCGTGCAGTAAACAATTTCTCATTTGATGACATCAATCTAGTTTATCTTTCTCTTAGATACTGTATTCAATATGGGTCCGTTTGATTTACTTGCGTTAGAACCTTTTCTTTTTTCCCAACATATGACGTTTTTAAAATACAACTAGAATTCTTTATGGTAGTTAATAATCTTAATAAACAAACAAGAAAACACTGATACACTGAGTATGAGGAATATATCGGACAACCAAACGATATAATATTTAATTTTGAATTATTATTATTATACCACGGTCCTCTTTAGAAAATTATTCACTGTTAATTATTAAAACTTTGTTTCTTGTCAATTCACTAGTCTATAAACTAGCTTACAGAATGCAATTGTTCAGTTTATATGAAAAAAATGTTGACTTCAGTGAGCATCGTTTCCAGCCAGACATAAGTTAAAAACTACAGCTTTTTATTTTGGTCCAATTTAAACGAGGTTAAATGAATAAATGAAACTGCCATCACGAGAGAAACTGTTCGTTAAAAATCACTGGACGATTCAAATATCTTATCTTATACTTGCACACTGAAGACTACCACAGTCCACATCCTCCATAATATGCTTATCGTATTCCATCCTAGGCCTCCCTCTTCTGTTATTACCCGCACACATTTCTTCTAATGCTAATTTTACAAGACACTAACGTCTCAAAACGTTGCCTATTAATCTCTGCCTTCTCTTGGTCAAAGTCCTCCATATTGTACTCTCTTCCCCTATTCCGCCTAGACCTTCCTGGTTAGTTACCCATCTGATATTCAGTATTCTTCCATCACCACATTTCGAAAGCTTCTATTCTTTTCCTTTCTGCTGCTCCCATTGTCCACGTTTCGCACCCATCTAATGCCACACTCCATTAGAACATTTTTGTTTTTGATTAGCAGGCTACGTGAGAGTGATCCTGAAACAGACAACTCCCCTTTAATGGCATAGGAAGGAAAATGAAAAGGGGGGGGGACTGCGGAAGGTAGTCTACTCCTAATTCTACAAAACGTGTGCGAATGGATTCTAAGTATAAAGAATTTTTTCAAAAAGTTTTATGCATATCTAATACGAATTAGTATTATTATAGTAACGAAACTACATAATAAAGACAAGTTACATGTGAAAGTAATATGAAAGAAAAGCTATTATCTGAGTATCGCTATTCTTTAACTTTACGTTAGTTTTGCGACTGAACGATAATATAAGTTATTATTATTAGTATTGCATAAAAGGACCAAATATGATGATTTGATAATTTATTTCCATGTAATAATCTGACAATAAGACATTTGCCGTGGAAATTTAAAACTTCGGTTTTGAAATCAGGTAATATTTATACCTTCAGGGAAATATAAAATAGTAAATCAGGAAGAGAGAAACATTTGGAGAGGGAAAGAAGTGAAGAGAGAGAGAGTGTGTGTGTATTCCAAACAACGAAAGAACTCTACTACCAATCCATCCAAAATAAAGCGTTCGGAGATAAATAAATCACGTCATGTCGTCCTCTTTAATGACTAGATATTGGTTTGTAATGTAGCACAACATTTTCCGTATCTTCAAAATGCTAGTCATCGTTCAATGAGTGAAACGATACAGGGTTTAACTATTTCTGCTAATTTTATTTTGAACTGTTTCCGGAACCGTAAAAGAATTACGACAAATGAAAGTTACAGGATATTCCACGTGTACTCCAGAAATGGCCTTCCTCAATTGTTGCTATGTCGTGACCAGTGGAGTATAATGTATCACGAATAATAACCTTTCGAATCACTGGCTTGAAACGAAATGCATTCGCCCAAATAACGGTTTCAGTCTCAAAGAAAGCTTATAGACGAATGGGATGAAATGAAACCTACATCTACATTTAAAAAAATAAATTCCTTCATTAATTTTAACATTGTGTCAAATATAGAATTTTCTGCTTTTTGCATATTCGATACTAGTTTTATCAAAAAATTTAAATACTTTCTAAAATAAATTTGATACATTTATAAGTAAGTATAACTTTTATTTACCCTAAATCAAAGAACCGGATGTAAAAATTTTACAATTTATGTTCTATACTTAAGAGCAGGTGTCTTTATGGAATTCACTTGAAACAATTTGATCAAGTATAAATAAGTTACAATGAGAATAATTTCTTCCATAAACAATCGTAGTACGGGATTCTCATTTGGTCTCTATTGATACGATGTAGCTAACAAACGTAATCCATAACTATGTTAACCGTGAAAGTCACTTTCTAGCACAAAAATAACAATGACAAAATGTCTGATATTTATTATGGCACGAGGACGTACAACATGAAAATTATTTTTAAGGGTGAGGGAGTTCTGTAATTTTATACTTACATCAAGAGATATGTTTTCAGTACCAGATTCGCCGTCAAGGAGAGGGGAAGGGAGACGTGGAATTGTAAATAAGTTTTAAATAATGAGGAAGAGTCTGTGAAAGCAAGTTAGAGTAGTTAGAAAATAGAGTCAGTTTTGTAATAATTCAGGGTGATGAAAGGAAATCTTTAAGTTAAGTGATATTACAGCATCTGAAAGTGAAGTTACGAGAATAGAGAATGGTGAATAGAGCGTGCGGAATTTGTCATATGCTGAATTGGCAACCAGCTGATGACCTCCAGTCGTCAACTTCTGGAAAATTTGTCCTCTACGTTCCCTTTCAATGGAAACAATTAAGTAGATGTAAATATTAAATCCCGACGACGCATAATTGAGGGCTGAATTTCTCTTTTGAAACAGAATGTTAATTATCATCGCTGATAACTAGAATTTCAAAATTAATTTTAATCGCTAATTATAAAATAAGAACACCATTTCTACTCATCCAATAATATATAGTCGACTTTCATGTATTTAACTTTTTTACTTTTACTCCTTAAACTTTTAGTTCTTATGTGTTTCTCATTGACTCATTTTTCTATATAAATTCGAACTGTGTTGATCAGCACTGATAATGCAAAGTATCAACTATAATTTATATGAAAATTATTCATGTTTCAGGACTTATACATAGACTCCTCCCACATGAGTGCAACGCACAGAAATTTTATACAACCATAGGAAACTGTCAAAAACGTCCTTGTTTTGGATGTTTTCTATTCGCACTAGCTTGAATGCCATTTATGTCGTCAAAGCAAATTTTTATGTGAATTTTTATCTTGGGGAGTAAAAGCAGGTCATTCGTTGCTCAACTGGGTGGAAATGAAGAGCGGTTGAGAACTGGCACTCGTTTTTTCGCTAGGACGAAGAAATCCCTCTTCTCCCACTATTGCAGGTGAATCCTCTGCATACTCTTACACACCCGATCCATGGCACTCAGTTATCCCTGGGAATTGGCAGTTGCTCCGGTGGGAATAATTTCCCTGCGGATAATGCAATGAGCGAAAAAAAAATTCGATGAGCATTATCTTCTCTTCTGATTCTGTCATTCGCAGATTATTTGGTTATAGAAACCATCACCGACCCATTATGAAGTTTTTCGTTTCCTTATAGGTTCGTGTTGAAAACACCAATCCCGCCATTCGTGATGATGTTTTCCATCAGGCTCATGCGTTGTTGGTCTTGTTCGGGAGTCAAGGTGTGCGACACAAAAACTTTTCTCTTCATCAAACGATTCCGGAGAATAGTTGGATTATCCGGGGGTGACCCCTCATTGTTCCCCAAAAAACACCTTTAAAACGTTTAAACCAGCCAAACACTCATGCACGACCTAAACAATTATGGCCGTAATCTATTTTAGTTGACTCGTATGTCTCCGTAGCCGTATTACCGAGAACAACGTGAACTATATAGAAGCTCTGCTCTTTGCTCCATTTTCGTGACACAACAATGTTCACAAACTACACTCGCACATCCACTACCTAACACTGCCAGCTCATAACTGACTGGCCCTTTGCACAACTATAGTTTCAAACTGTTATCTGAAGCTGTTTTGATGTTTCTTATACGTCAGAAATAAATTTAGTCTCAACTATAATAGTTATCTTTTACATAAAAATTTTTTATGCAAGCCATGACAGTTGGAAGCCAAACTTTAATATTTATGTGGATTTTATATTTATTATTCAAAAGTTATTGTGGGGCAAACATTTTAGTGGAAACTAAATAACAACAAAATAAATTAAATTAAATCAAAATTAACATTTACTGAGCAACATGGGATTGAAAACTGGTGGTCATAATGTGGGTCAGAATCGGAACAATTTCTAGGCATGGCTTAGACCTTGGCTATGCGAAGTATTAACTTCATCACTTACGGATCTTCGTCAATTACTGTGACTGCTGGTATCTGAAGCAGTCGACATGGAGAAGGTCCAGCTGATGGACATCGGGTGACGTCCCGCAGACCCTGCTAAGCTTACTAACTTCGAATATTTTCCACTTATTCTGTTAATATCACTTACAGCTTCTCTTTACTGAGACTAAAAATATTATAACTCAAAAGTGAACAACTATGCTCAACTGCTCGTCCGTTTTCTCAGATTATTCTGACATTTTATATAATTCCTGGCTACTGGTTTCGTATATTTGATTGGACTACGGTGTCTCCCAAAATTTACACACAAAAGAAGATATTAGATATTTCCATGCGAACCCTTCCTCAGTTCTTTTCTAAAGTGAGTGTCAAACAACCAGTAGCCTCGTCGATTTTACAATAGTAAATATGTAATCCAATAATTCCTCATCCTTTCGGCTGCCCCAGCCACTCCCAAATCTTTGAAATTTCCTCCAGGCTGTATTGCTGTACATTACATACATTTATTACAAAACTATTCGGACGCACGGTGTATATTTGTTTAACATAAATTTTTGTCACTCAAAATATTCGGAAATATGGAAAAAAAATTGTAGAAGTTATGTCGTGTAATATTTTTTCTAATTTTAAGGAACAGCAACTACCCCAGTAAATAGTAAGTGAGCAGTAATACATTGATTCAAATATTTTTAGTTAATTAATATATGTGTTGCGCCGTACTGCTGTTGTGAGACAAACACCATAGAGGTCCATTGTTGGAATTCCAGCATGGCCATGGTCACGAAACCCCTGGTTAAGACTGAAGGACAGTTGCTGCGCCGACCAATTGGTACTCCAAGTAATTTGGAATGTGTCTTATAGATGACAGTTTGGTAAGCGAAATTCTTTTGTGTCGAAGAAAATTTGCGTTACAAATTCTTAGAATATTGAATAGTGATTTATAACTTATGATGGACTATTTAAAGAAATGAAGATATTCTACGATTCAACAATTAAATTAATTTTTTTACTAATAATAATTATTGTTATGATAGATATAGATTTATTTTATCACAATGGACTGAGTCCAGTGGCAACATACATTTAATATTCCAATAAAGGAATATATAGGTTAAAAATGAAAACTACTATTAATATTGAATATAAAATTACGTTAATACTAATTTTAAGCTTAAATATACTTAGTGAAACCATGTCCCTAACTCGGTCCTAAATGATTTTACACTCTTTTGTCGCTAGACTTGCAGACAAATTATTCCACTCATTCTTGGTCCTATTTACGAAGGAGTATTTACCCACGCCAGTTCGTTGTATTCTCTAACTAATTTTGAATGAAAGATTATTAATACTCAAAATTATTTAGACAAGACACGAAATCATTTTGAGTGAGAATTGTTCGCTGAAAGTATGAGATTTAGTATTTGTCTATAAATCTTAATTATCGAAATAGTAAAAGGAAGTTATACACCAGAAAGCAGATCAAAGGTATAAGGTCCAACGAGTACTTAGTTAAGCTGAATTGAATCATCAGGACGGAAAAGTCTCAACCTGACTCGGAATCGAACTCGGAACCCCAGTGCTGTACCCGAAGATTTACTAACTAAGCTATCCAAGTTGACTGTCAGCTCAGCACGAGGATTTTCCATCCTTTGAATCAAAATAGCGGCTCATTTGTTGTTAATACAAGAATTTATAACCCCAAAGCGTAGACTCCTCATAAAAACCATACGTGCGCAAAACCAAATCGGCTGCCTGGAATAACTCAAACCCACATTATACGAGAAATCAGAAAAAAAAACATACGCTGAATAAATTTTAAGATCTATTGAAGTGTAGTAAATGTTGACAGTCTGGTGATGGATGAAACTTTCAATGAAAGACTTCAATTCTGTTGTAGATTCATATCTTTATAAATAAATATTGCCTGAAAGTTTTTTGCTCTATTCGCCAAAAAGTGTTACAAGGGTGCTAGCAATTGCATATAAGAAAGTATGGGAGTGTATTTAAAGAACGAAAATCGAAAAGTACTTCTTAATATACTGTCTTGACTGTTATTCAGTAGTAGTAAATGTAAACCATGAGTGTCAGTGGTGTGAATGGGATAGGAAGAGAGGGGGCGAAAGGTGGAAGGGGGGAGGGAATCTGAAAAGTCTAAATTAGTAATCACCTTGTTTATTTTTACATCAAATGTTCTAATTGGATCCTAATATAGGTTGTCACTTTTTTGTCTCTTTGAAATGTATGGTTAGGTTTTTCACTTAAAAAAGAATTGGTGAATTGAGCATAAAGAAATCCCCATTCGTTGAGCAAATAGAGGACGTGTGTGGTGGTTCTCTGATTGCATAATCCACAACATTCCGATGAGTTAAGTGATCGTAAATAAGGTTCTCGTTAAGAGCGAACGGAACAAACAGAAGCCGCAGACTGTATGGTTGATTGTTTCAGTTTTTGCGACTCCCCAATCATCTCAACTCCTCATTGCTCCGCAGATGCAAAAACTCGTGGTAACGAATGTAAGTGGTGGCTGGGCACGTCCCAGAACAAACGCAGGCTGTCCATCTTCGCCGCCGGCAAATTGCATCACCGGCTTCGAAGTTGCGACTCCGCCCGCCAAAGTAATATTCCAAGTTTGCCTCTCCGGCGGGAAGGATTGATGTCACACAAACTTACACGTGGTTTTGTTCATTTTCAATCTTCGCGGAAACAATTTTTCACAGACAGGTCGAAGCATTTCGGGGGAACAAAGTTATTTCTTCCTGTATAGACTTGGGGGAGAAAGTTGTCAAGATGTAATGGCTGAACCTGAAAAGTCAAGCCGTCCGCATCGAGCCGGTTCTGTCTCCTCCGCCAAATGCACGATCGATCTAGACTATACGTGCACTCGTTCCGTTTGTCTTTATAAATCAAGCTTCCGCATGAAGAGTTATGTATGCAACGTAAATAGATTGGCTGATTTATTGGTTTATAGTAGTCCTACAAACTCATCCTCAACTCAGCCATGACCTCTCAGTACCCACCGAATGCTGTGTAAAATGCCCCTTTAAGTTATACCAACTTACCGTTTTAATTTCAATCAATTTTCTATCTGTTAAAGACTTTCATAGCCTTTGGAGTTGAGTTTTATTATTCTTGTATTTCTATCAATTATGTCTCTTTTAGATATCTATCCCTTGTAGCAAATTGGTTTGAATAAATTAAGGAAATACGTTCTATTCCAGATTTAGTTTTTGGCATTGTTGCATAATATTAGATATAATTTAGTTATTTTGCCTTGTGATAAATTTCGTTATATTTAACAAACTATAACAGTGCTCTGTTTCAATACATATTTGTGAAAGGTTTGCGATAAATGTTATTTCAATGTATACATATATAATATCAAAAGCACAACAGAATACATATACAATATATTTTATATAAAGGTTTCATAAAATTTTATTTAGAAAAAAAACAAACAAATGTATTCTTCTCTAGCCGAAATGTTATATGGAATGTATGATTTTATATATTAAATTTTTACTAAAGACATTTCAGAAATAAATATTTCTGCTTAATTTGCTATATATTTTATTTTTTTAATTTATATAAATTCTAACTGCAAGTAAATTTGTATGGATACAAATTCATAGGAATAAAAACAGCTTTCTGGTAGTGCTTACCGTCAAAAAAACTAATTTCAGTTGATTTTTGATTAGTTACCTGCACTTGAATAAATCGAAACACCCTAAAAGATCTTAGATAACATAGTGTTTCACTGACACATTAACTGAATTGTTTGTCAGTAAATTTAATATTATATGTATATGAATTAAAAATATCATATTGTTTCTTATATCACTTAAAGCATACATGCATGTCTTATTTTTCAGTTTTATTAATATAAATCAAATCATATTGTGTATAGTATGTAAAAATACGCCTATCAATAAATTTATGTTCCGTTACCAGTAGTAAAACTACGATATCGTTATAACATAGAAGTCTAACCTTTGAGTCGGATTTCAGCCACAGAGGGGTTCAATAAAATTATTATTTACAATTTTGTCAATGATAAACATGTATGTTAATTGATCGTTAAATTTGATTAAAAACAGAGTTTAATGCTGTTTAATAAATATTTCTGCCATCACAATAGGACAAGTCGTAACATAATCGTAGAAGAATCGTTACAGTTAATTAAGAATTACATCTTTAAACGCAAGTAATATCAACTAGTGAAGGATAAATTGGGAATTACAAAATCGTAAATAAAGTAATGAAAGAAATTAGTACCATAAAAGTATTGAGTCGCCTTGGATTTCTTATTTATTATATGAATTTGGTTTTTAATAACAATAATTGTTGTTGTTGTGGTATTTAGTCCTAAGACTGGTCTTATGCAACCCGCCATGCTAACCTATCTTGCGCAAGCCTTTTCACTTTCTCATAACTTGCACATCCCATATTCTCTATAATATGCTTAGCTTATTCCATCGTTTGCCTCCCTCTTTTGTTCTTACCCCACACACTTTATTCTAATGCTAATTTTACAAGACCCTCATGTCTTAAAACGTGGCATATTAATCTATCCCTTCTCTTGGTCAACGTCCTCCATATTGTTCGCTCTACCCCTATTCTCTTCCTCGTTAGTGATTTTATCCACCCATACGCCTATAGCAGCACATTTCAAAGGCTTCTATTATTTTCCTTTCCGCAACTCCTATCGTTTCGCAGCCATATAACGCCACGCTCCTTACAAACATTTTTAGCAACGATTTCCTAATATTCAGACTTATAATACCCGTGAGTAAATTCCTATTTTTCGCGAAAGACTTCCTTGTCTGTGCTATCATACTATTTATGTCTATATTATATTTAATTTTAACCTTTATGATTTACATAAGTTCTGAAACATGATATAATTAACCTTTATATTTAAAGCAACAAATAACAGACAATGAAATTAATCTGACTTTAAATAAATAGAAATAATATTTCAATTAGGACGTAATGATAATACCACGTAGCAGAGACATACATTGATATGCGTCATACATACTTTGATGTGGTCATGAAATATTGGACTATTTTTCTGTTGGCTGCTTGGAGTGTTGCGTGTCCTTGAATTGGGATCGTTTTCTTTATCAGCAACGCACCATCCTCCTCGTAGGATATTGGACCTCTTACAGTCCCTTTACCGCCGTATATAGTGTCTATAATTTATTTTACTCGTCGTCGTGGCAGCGTTTTAGTCGAACTTCTTCCACTATTAAATTGTTCAATTGAATAGCTGTTGGAGAAACACTTCTCCGGAACTAATTCTTTTTGAAGAGAAAGTCAAACTGAAGAAAGCCGTACAAAGTCATACTTATATTGCTCTTGCTCCAGTCCAGAGGAGAAACTATTCATCCCCTACTCATACCCAATATTCCCAATTTGCCAATCATATTGTGACCTTTCATTCCCAGCGCACAAAGTGCATCTTCTAGGTTATAACTCATCCTGGCGCCTTCCTGCAAGTTTCTTCTCCCTGCTCAACACACTGCTGTGCTTAATTATTTCCATTGTTTCCAGTGTAACTGCTATCTACTTCTAGATAGAGGATTTCCCAATGTTCTCTTTGTCTACCTTCTAGCTACAAAATTTAAAGAAATTTGCGATCATTTATATGATTTAGTATGTGATAGCGGGTAAAACAGTATAGCGTTATTGTCCGTATGCTTCATTATAATAATGGTAATGAACTTGGTTTTGTCTACAGTTACACATTAGCCTTCGAGATAGAATCACAGTCAAATATTTCAATATTATCCTTACAGCCTAATTTATTAATATATTCCTCATTCAGTAACCTCACCGCTATTACCTTCCGGCCAAAGTTATGGACGAATCGCTGCATCAATCAGCTACGATAAGACATTTCCATATGAAAATAGCGGTAGTTGTTTATAGAGAAGCCGTTTCACACGTCAGCAAAACCCTTAACGGATAACAGTTTACGAAATTAATTTAAAACCTCATTTTTCATCACAAGAGGAAAAATTTGTTCTTTTAATAATTATGCTAACTAAGCCAAAAATGGTAATCAGTTCTGGGTGAAATATGATCTTTAATGAAGAAACGATTCAAATTCAGAAATAATAAGACAATATTTACTTCAAAATTAATTCTTTACGGATTATTCTAAACGTCTTATCAACTTCCATAATGTATTCAAGCAATAGCTCTTGTTCGGCGTTCGCTCCTGCTGAAACTTATAAATTTATTGTGCATTTAAATTTGTTTCAAAGACAATGAAAAACCTAGAAACAAGAAGAGAATATACGTTCACTACAGTATGCGTAAACTATTAACGTTGATAGACATTTCTCTGAGATTGTATTGCCGTGGAATTCGGTTTTAGTGGCAGAATGTCTTTTATTCATAATATCGGACTGAAGGAATAATAAGGATATAAAATATCAAAACGAAAATCACACATTTGTGATAATAATATACATGTCGTTATGACACACACATTCATGTTTTTAACGTTCAGCACCGATATATTAGTGAGTATTAGCCAAGTTGGTAATGCCAAACTGTAAGTTAAATGTTATGATGTCAACTGCGTAGCCAAAGACCTCAAACAAACCAAACGACTATACGTTTTACACAATGCTGCTAGCCTCTAGATGAAGGATGCGGTGGCCATATTAACACACACTCACTCCATTACCGACATTCTACTACGGTAAAGTTGGAAATAGAGAGCTTATCAAATACAAATACAATGAAACTAAATTACCCTAAACAGATCACATAATATAAAGAGTGCAAATAGATCTATTTCCCATCAAAATATATCTTATAATGAAGTTGCGATTGACGTATCGGAAGAAACGTACTGTTATATTTTTCCTAATTGCATTAAAAAAATTGCAGCATATTTATTTATTGGCTTATATAGTCACATTATTATCAATATTAAATTCAGTCATTGCTCCTCAATAACCTACAACGTCATCGGAACTGAATAAATCTCAAACTGTGGTGAATTAAAACCATAAATTTTGTAATGAAGATTACATTATCGTCTGCTGACCTACCAGAAAGTTTATCGTGGAAAATATAAGAACTGTACGACTTCAAATGAAGTGGTAAGAATACGATAACATGAGCTCTCATTTAATTTTCGATTCGTATCTGATATACATGTTTCAACTGGACACGGTGGAACATTTTTCGCTATAGACTCAATATTTTTTAATATTACTCAAAATCGTGTTGTGAAAAGTCACAAATTTACTTAAATTATGCTAAAATTTATTCATATTCTGTATAAATTTTTTAATAGATTTAATATAAGTAACAAATACAAAATATTTATTTTTTAATTAAAGACATGTTTCCATGGTCAGGACACCTGAAATTGTGTACGTGAAACAGACTTTAATATTGAGTGTCTTTTTTTCCTTAATCGTAGCATATCAGTATTAGGTACAAATGCACTTCATATCAAAGTTAAAATTAGTTGGAAGAAATTCATATTGAGGTGGCGTGAAATTTAGCTTCAGCTTTTACTATCCGCATGCTGTAGTTTCAGAAATAATGTTACTCGGTCGCATATAAAAATATTAAAATGCAATAATCTAATTAAATTGAATTTTATGTAGAAAAGTGCGCAAATAACACGAGTAATTGCAATATTGAATTTGTTAATTAAAAAATAAATTTTATTTTTGAAAAAAATGTATATAATAACAAAACGTTGGAAACACTCTGCTAACCAGAACATGACGCTTATGCTAGCAGTTAGTTGATCAGCCGTCGTATTCATTCTCTCATCAATAACAATTGCTGGACCCACTTGCTCGGTGATGCCATCAGACTTGAAGTTCCATATATTCTTTAGTTCTACAGCTTGAGTCGCAGCTGCGTCAAATACTATGAAAAGAAATTAACGTCTCTCAAATAAAAAAAGGCTTCTCTCAATCCAAAATCTCTTAAAACTGCACTGACTGAACCTTCATTCAGTTGGCAGAGGATGAAATTATCTTTCGCCAAGATTGTTTTTGCAGTGAGCTATCATATTGCCCTCAATTTATCTGCGGTTCTCTTGCTGCCATTCCGTGTGCCCAATAGTCAGCAAGATGATATCCATACTTATTTGGACGCCGGAGTGTCCAGCCTCTGGGTTGAATTTTCTTAAGATCTCAGTGTCGTGCCCATGTTATTTCAAGATTCAAAGTACTTATTTCAGCCAGCAGTACTGTTTTCAGTATTTTCCTCGCTATCGTTTCTAATGTCTATTTTTCAGTTCCTGTACCACCCCCAGTTGTAGTTTCCCTTCGCCTAGGGTGGTTGATATGCTTGTATCATGAGCCAACCAGACGAGGATTTGTTAATTATTTCTCCTTAAAGGGTGACCAATCATACTTTTATATAAAATGCTCAAATTGGAAATTGATTTGTACTAATAACAGTCATTCTTTTCAGTTGCCTTGAAAAACATCCGAGACAACATTTAGCAATAATCAAAATAAAGTTGAATGTGTGCTACATTTGTGGTTCTTTATATAGTGGGCGTCATTCACCGTCAGTGCGACTTATAAATCAGTTGGAATCTCTTCTTCCAACCCGATACTCCCATTATAATCTAAACGTATTTTACTAACCAAGCTTATTGATGGATTTTTACATGACATGCTCGGCGATCCGGACGTGACGGTAAAGAAGAAGATCGACTGTGTATAACCAACACTATCCAATTACATGTTTCTGTCGAACAAGAGCAGTATCCTAACTTATTGTGCCTTTCAACCCACCAGGTCGAATTGTCTGCACCTTTTCCCCTGAGCCGTACGCTCTTCATTCTGTCTCTCTCACAATCTATCTCCGTGTACGACCGTATTAAAGGGTATTATGCCCCGAGGTACGGATCAAACACAAGTTCCAATTCCTTGTGTTCCAATTACTAACAACACGTGCAGATAAGGTGTAGAAAGTGGTATACCCCATACTGGCGGTACGTGGTTTCTCCGGGGCATCTGCCTGGTCCCATTAAAAAATATATTAGGAATTTCGTCAAAAATATAATTTAAAAAAAGGTTTTAGAATCTATATAGATTGTAAAAACAATTATGGTATGAATTCCAGAAAGGAAACTGAAGATATATACCTAAACACTACGCCAAATTTTAAAATTATAATTTAAAAATTTGTTGATTTGGACTTCCCCTTATCAAATCTTGTTCTACAAGTTTCGATGAGTAGATATTAATATTACAATTAAATCGACATTTCTGGCGTTTTAAATTTTCGACGAGGCTAAATTTACAAGATCAGGACTGACTGAAAAAATATTTTCAATATAATCTTTCAACATTTCGTGGTTGTATGTTGCCGATTGTGCTGAGTTAGCACAGGAATAAAATAATTATTGAACTTCTGTAACTCCTAAGTTCAAAAAATGCTCTGTGTTGGCCAGCACAGTCTAAAATCACGTACAATCCATGAAAAAATTTAATAATTATATATATATATATTAAATTACTTGAAAGTATGTACAATATTTTTAACAATAAATCATAGAAAAAACAAATTTGTTTCATTTTGTTTTAATTTTAACCAAATTCCATTAAAAAATTGTAATATTTTAAAAGAAATTGTATTTAAATTTTGTAGATAACTATGGCAATGCCGAAAAACCCTGATGAATAAATTTGAAATAAAAATTAAATTATAGTTTTGGTTATGAATGTTACTGATTAAAATAGGGAAAAAATATTATCATAATATTAGGAATCAATAAATTATTATTACATAAATAATATGTTGGTTATATTCAAACTTTATCTCATGCGTAACAATCTGAAGGCATGGTTCCAGTGCCTTCTTCTTATAAACTTCCAAACTATTCGAAAACAGAATATATTTGCGTCAAATAAAAGATTTCTCGGAATTAATGAGAAAAATATTGTTTCTAGCCTCGTTGTTTGTGAATATTTTCAACACTTTTCAGGATGGGAAGGTAGAGGTTGATCTGCGTTAAACATAAAAATGTGAAACCAACCGAGACTCCCAGGTAATTGGTGTCGCTGCGATCAATTCTTACATTCAACATGCAACTTAAGTTGTACTTTAGCTCCAGGTTAGGGTAACTGTTTTAGAATAAATAAATATCTAGGCAACGCTGGGTACCCAGCTAGTAGTAAATAAGTATAATATTTACACAAAAATATATGTTATAGACACATTGGTTTTTGAGTGATTTACAGTGAGATGGCAGGGAAATAAAGTAAAATTTTTACTATATTACGGCAAGCATAGTAGTCTGTAATTGAATAAAAACCGACGTGTGTTAGTTTTCACCGCTATATATAATTTAATATATTTTAAATTTTTCTTGTAATATATCAAAATGTACGAATATTTCTTGTGCTGAGAGCCAAGACAGGAAGTAATGTGAAACCTCCTCTCACTCAGTTCATTTTCTTAGGTGTAAACACACGTGTAAGAACGTCGGACCTAAGCTTCTGTGGCTCAACATTTCCTGACTTGCATTCCCAACCTCTCCCATTTAAGGACATTGCTATAAATAATAAAAACTTCTTCCTCCACTCCAAAGCTAAAACTCCGCCTAAATGCATGTATAGCCTAGACCCGTCCCCTACCAGGGTTGGATAATGAATGTAAATCATTCTGCTTACGATTCGAGCGTTCTGAAAGCTTATTGGTGCAACCTCATATAAAAGGTCCCAATTTTGTAAAATTAGTTAAGTTTCTGTGTAACCATCTGACACTGTCTCTATGGCATTCTGGGCTCTGATTTTCTTAATATATTTATCTTAAGGTTAGACTGTAATTTTAAGAATAAATCCCTTTTCTAATTCTTCTTGAACTAACGCCTTATAATTTCACACTTATTGACGCTATTTTGAGTGCAACCTAGCCTGTTCTCCGAACCCTTCCGAAGTTTATATCTTTATATTTTATAAAATACTGAATTCTATTTCACGTCCGAAATATTTCATCTTAGAAATATTTCTGGTGGCAGCGAAAATTAAACTCAACGATATTCCAATAATATTTCAATAACCTTGCGTTAATAAACTTTAATTGGAAGATGTTTCTTACTGATGTAGAAATTTTTATTGATATTTTAATAATACGGTCATTGATTACTTCCATAAAAGGTAGTTTATAATAAATTAATATTTTGGATTATATTTAAAATTTACTGATAGTATTATGTTCTTACAACGGCAATAGTTTTCTAATTAAAATTGCACGTGAATATTTTCGGGTCACGGCACCGGACTCAAGTTGTATTTCTGGAGTCGGGGGATCAGACTGGATATCGCGCTAAATTAAGATGCGGCTTGTCACAACAGCTAATTGTAACTGGTGCGCGTGGAAGCAGGAACCATCTCCACATGCAAACGTATCTCATCACGTATGTATGCGCCACGCAGCCCCGAATGCTGGCTGCATTCCTGAATAACCAAACCCCGTCCAGGCCTCACCACAGCTATTGACTCGTGCTTCTGTCTGCAGCCCTGACACGCTAAAACGGACGCTATCATTAGCTACGCACGGCACTTGGGCATCTGTGGGGGCGATCCACAGGCTCCGGCGACATTCTGCAATACTAACAAGCTAAATCATAACAAAAATAAATATTAAAAAAAATTATTTATACTCATTTTTTAAATGTTTACGAAATTATTTATCTACGTTAAATAAAAAGTTGTATCAGAAGCAATTTTGTGTTTTTTGACGATCCACAAGGGTCACACTCATTACTCACATCAGTTTCAATTGGGATAACGTGAAGTCATTCTATCAGAATTGATATAAAAATATATAAAGAAACGAAAATGCTAAAAATAAATAACGAAAGCCAGCTCAATAATTAAGAGCTTCCCAAAATATTGTAATGATTCTCCAACATGTTTTCCCAGTTTTATACGAATTAAAATATGACGTAATTATTTTAGACTACTCCGGAGGATGTGAAATTCTCCGGAAAAGACTCAAAAACTTATTCTTAGGAAGAATTACCCTCCATTATTAATCTACACTAAAATATCTCCATGCACTATCTCTTCATCTCTTAATGCGGTGTACGAGGAATGAGTAATTCTTCGTGTGCGGTTTATAAACTCACTTTAGGAAACGTTTTCGGCGTAAGATTTCCGAGACAGGATCGCAATCAACTTCTTACAGCAACAAGGCCTTTTCTCCTGCTAAGAACTCTTCGTATTGAAAAGCCAAGAAGATTACAGTGAAATATTTAGTACGAATATTATATTCGTTTCATAATGTTCAACGAAAGTCCTTAGAAAACGTTTCTTGATTGCGTCAATACATTCTAAATAATACAAGTTAACGGCGCCGAGAGTTGAGCAACATCTACAGTAGTTAGTGGAGAAATGGCGGCAGTAAAAATAAATGTGAATACGAAATTGGTAAAGGCGTGAGGCAAGGTGATTAGTAGTAACGTTTAAAGAAGTTTCGAAAAGTTTTACTAGGGTACACGCTAATGAATTCAAATACGTTGATACATCTTGCGTTAACTACGTACACGGCTCCGTTTCCAATAAAAAACTGCACAAAATGTAAACAGTTATAAAAAATCATTCTCAGTTGAAGCATATAATTTACCATTCATTTGCGCATACTTTTAAGGCATTAGCTTTTTGTTTACATCTGGTCAAACTTGGTTTAACGTAATTCTTTATTATGAAATAAATAAAATAACCAAACTACAAAAAAGATAAACGTAATGTAATTAGCAAATAGAAAAATCAACGTTTCATCCCATCTTAGTAACATCATCAGATGACAAATTTAAAATCTGCAAAACCCGTTCAAAAATTTCGATCATTTATGTAATAATATGATCAATATACTGCACTTGCATAGTGTGTTGTTACTTCAGTTACGAAAAAGAGTACATAATGTAAACCATTTGATTTCAACAATCGTTAAAAATAATAAACAACAAATTTTAAGACTTATAATTTTGAGGATTTTTTGTCTCAAAGGATTGCCTTTTTTTATCCTGTGATTACTTCTGTATACCAAAATATATTTTTTAACAAATGCGAACAATCTCTGTAGCTACAAAAATAAATTACATGAATAATATCAATACTAAATGCGTTACTAGAATGAATAAATTTACATTATGCGGACTCAATACAAAATATAGCTTCTAGCCTCATAATTGTGTTTTTAACAATTTTGCAATTTTATTATGATGTTAAAAGCAAACAATTAAAAATATAAAATTAAAAATACATACTTAACTAAGTTTATCGACACTTCTCAATTATGTAAGTGACAAAACTCTATTTAATTATAATGATTACAAAATCTTAGCATTGGTTTATAAGTTTATCTTGGGCTAATGTAGTTTCAAATCTGCCGTAGTTACTTGAAATGTGATAAGAGATAAAAGAAAAATTTTCGTATTTTTTATCATCATCCTTTCACGTTTTCGTATTTTGGTTTGAAATATTAAGTTTTAGTTCATAAAATAGGTTAATAATTTATTTAAATAACAGAACTGTGTGAGACTGGAATACAGTCTTAATATTGGGCTTTTCAATAAGGCTCGCTCGATGTTGAAATTTAACCATAGGTGTGTGTGTGTTACCAAAAAAACTTTATTTCAAAGGCCCATGTATACTCAAATAAAAAATAATTTCATTAATACCTCATGAGCATATAATTATTTAATTTTAAGAAATTAATTCTGTGAAAAGTCATAAATAGTTTTACAGTTAAAATTTTAAAATTAATACCTCATGAGCATATCATTATTTAATTTTAAGAAATTAATTCTGTGAAAAGTCATAAATAGTTTTACAGTTAAATTTTAAAATTATACTGTCTCTTCAAATTACAGATTATTTTAATAAAAAGAACGATTATTTCCATTCAAACGTGTAATTACTTCATCATCTATGTTCAACGATATTCTTCTCGCAAAGGAGTTTATCTACACAGGTTTTCAATATTGAGCACGCAAACTTATTTTGATTTAAATTGAAATAAAAACACAACATATGTTTTTAACATTAGATATTAAAGTAATCGATCGAGAATTGGCAATGTATGTCATATGTATTGAAGGCGACACAAGGAAATATGGCGTAGGCCACAAATGTACGATCGGAAATATGACAAATGGGACATACGCTGTGTTGTTCGAATCCCATCCCTACAGGAATAATTTCTAATGTACGGTATACGGGCCAAAACGAGACCAGTACAGTGGCAGATTGGTAACGTAAAACGTTAATGCCATAAATAAAACTTTAGTAAAATTTACTGTAGCTGAACAGGATGTGTCTCCGTTAATATGCGTATGTTGCAGATGCATAGCAATAAATGTAAAACACATTTTTACCATTAAAAATGGACTTCTACTGAAAATTAGGTCTATCCATAATTTTGGTTCTGTAAATGTAACTTTATAATACTTCATGTAATGTGTGATTGAATGAGTATAAAAATTCGAATATATTTATTTTTGTTTTGAAATTTATTACTGTATTGAATATATATTTATACCAATTTTAAAAATTTCTTTCAGAAATTTGAATCTTATAACTATAAAGCTACTATAAAATTAGTCACTTGAAATAACTCACTATTTATTACGCTGTAAATAGATATTTTTATATATTTACAAATTATTATTACAGGTTGTAGTGAGCTAACTTGTATTAATTAGTAAAAAGTACATAATTTTATGGGAGGCGTTCGTCTAAATAAACTTCTTTGAAGGTTAACACTGATTAGCAATTATTATTGAACACAATTTCTTCTTATATCAACAAAAAAGGGGTCGATGGAATAGACAATCAGAATACGATAGGGACTGATCTCTCAGTTGTGATGTCCGGAAAAAAAATGGAAGAGATGAGAAAATGTGAATAGAAAATTTGGTAGCGTGCAGATTCACTGTCACCTTGATGACGGTCAAGTAATGGTGTAGATTTGTTGATGTTAAGAAGAAATGAACAAATTTTAAACGACTAACTTATTGTGCCTAATGCAGTCTACACAACAATAAAGATATAGGAGGGGAAAGGAAGACTAGAAATTAGGTTAAATTATCCAAAGATGGCTGCTCTTCCCCTGAATCCCTCGCCACCGAAAGATTTTGCTGAGGTTCCCGGTTATCACTGGGAAATTTTCTTCACGTGTCAAGTAAAAGGACAAGCTTGTCACATCAAGCTCCCATCGGCGTGTGTACACAGTTAAGCGTTTGTAAACAATTATTATTCAAATATATATGCTTCAAATGAGAAAAGTAAATTTAATCAATATCCCAGGAAAGTAATCTGATAATAACCCCATTTTATTTTCTCTCATAACAGTTCTGCAAAAGACAGCCGTGTACTAAAATATTCTACTCCACCCTACCTTTGCATGTGAAGGACTGAGACGGTACTGAAATATTACACGGAGAAGAGCATTAATTTAAAAGATTCCTAATAGCAGGCAAATATTAAAAATAACAATTAGTCAAAGAAACAAGATAAAAACTGTAAGGATGGTTTATGGAAAAATTTTAAAAGAATTTTAATAAATTTGGAAAATATAATTAGAATAATATATGTTATTTAAAATTATGGCAATTACAAATGTATAATGAAGGCGAGAAAATAATTATGTAAAACAAAAATGGATAGAAAGGGGGTGATATATCCTATATATTTAACAATTTTTTTCCAAATCCTACTTATAATAATTATATTAATTCTCAGTTTACTAAATTTATTTCTAAATGTAATCAACTGTGAATTAATTCTATTCTTAATGATTCTAATAATTGTGTACCAAAGTCTATTTCCAATAATTATGTTGTTTTGCCCTATTTTGATTATTTTTCTACCAGATTCAAAATTTTATTTAAGTAGTATAATTTTCATGAATCTACAAATCTGTCAATTCACTACTTTCTTTGTTTAAAAAACATTAATATTTCCTTAGTACTGGCATAATGTCTTCAATTAGGTTTCATGTAATAACTGTTCGTCCTGTTACATTGCTCAGACTAAGAGATCTCTTTCAATTAGAATTAAGGAACATTAAGCCAATTTAATATTTACTTTATATAAACACTCTTCAATTTCAAAATAGTAAGTATAAGTTTATTATACGGGTTGAAAATTTTTCATATTTATTATTTAAGGACGTTAATTGTTCCAATATCGCTAATTCAGCCAAAAGCATCTGGTTTTATAAATTACTATCTGGAGACCCGGCGTTGCACAGGGATTTATTTATATTATTCTGGTACACTATTTAATTCTTCGTCAACACATGACTAAAGCGACATCGAAAACGTCAGAATATAAACCTCAAATATTCTCCCAGTATCTCGACAGTCAAAAGTACTCTCGGTACAATAACAGGACTGCAAATATTTTCAGTTCTCTGATAGAATAAAATTTCATCCCCACTTAAGGGATGAATTTTTATTTAAGTCGCATATTAAAGGTCATACACCGATTTCAACCACAATGTTGATAATTTCCTTGTTATTTTCATAACTCATTTCCACTCCCACCCCACACATGCTGCAAGGGGGTTAAAATTAAACACAAATATAATATCTTATGAACTCTACAAGATATTGAAATGAAACATAAATGCAACGTTTAGTTAAATTTCCTGTTTCAATACATGAAATTTTCATTGAAATCCTTTGAGCCGTTTCGGACCATAAACAGATCATGCGTAAAGGCAACCCGCATTAACTTTTAAGATTCAAACGTTCGGATGTGACGTAACCTTCTCATCGTTGTTAAGTTTTCAGATATTTTCCAATTTTCTTAATTTTTCGTTCCGTAAGAACCTTGTACGAAGTATTAGAAAACCTATTAAAAGAAGATGAACAAAATCGGTAAAGTCGTTCTCAGATTTTGGCGTGACCAAGGGAAATAGGGATACATTATATATATATATATATATATATATATATATATATATATATGTAACAAAATAATGCACAATCTAATTAGAATCTTTTATAGCTTAAAACTTGCAATTTGTGATTTATAATTGAGAATAATTTACATGAAAAACTAATTTCTTATTGATAAATAATTCTGAAGAAAATTTAGTAGTACGAATTTTTCTTCACAGCTTACAGTTTTTATCAAAATTTTAGCGACTTATAAATCTTCTTTGTAATTGTTTCTCAATGTGAACTTCGTCTGAAATATGATTCTGTTTCTTAATTGTGAAATGATTTAAATCTCGAGGGAACTGCACTTAAATTCCATTTAGACATCATTCGGATATCACAATGTATTGTGATAAAAACCACGGATACCCTATTTTATCTAATTAAACAAGGCTGCTTAAATTATAGTATAATTTTATTGTTTTAATTAATTATTAGTTATTTTAGATGTTAGTGTAGTGAGTGGAGTGAGGCAATAACGGGACTGTGGACAGCGCATTGTCCGTATCTTCTTGTACAACCTCGCGCCAAGACACACATTCGAAAACATTGTTGGCCTGGGCACGTGACATCAGGGCCTTGTGCAAATGAATTCGAGATTATTCTAGAAGTAATTTAGATATTTTGACTGAAGAGGGAACTGATGAGATAGAATGTGATTGGATGACGAGGTCACATGACCTAGTTTTCGCAAGATGGCTGGAACGAGGTTTTAGGGCGAGTGTGACAGACGGGTGGTGGATGCCGTCAGTGTTGGATGTGTTGTATGAGGAGAGAGAAAGTTGGAGACGTTAAAGTGTGCAGACATAATTTTGTGAGAAGAAGGTTGATGGACACCAGGTTAATCAGCCCTGGAAATATGCTGATTCACGTAGCCATCTGCAGGAAGGTTTCCTTCAGGAGGAGATCCCAGATAACATCGAGGAGCGGACTAAACTTTGAGCAGACAGGAGGCCTGAAGTCCAACGCATACGTCGGTATAAACCAGCCTTATTATTATTATTGCATCACTTTTGAGATGAGAATTCTTCATTAAACTATAAAAGATAAATAGTGGTGATTTAAATAGAGATATTTCAAGTTAATTGATCAGGATTAAATCTATAAAGAAAACTGAATTTTTTAGAAATCAATGTACTAATTCACGTTGTAAATTTTTAGCTATGTTGTGTTAAATTGTACAGTTGCATTGTGAGAGTCAACTAGATGTGCAGATATAAGTGGCTCATTAATATCGAGATGCCAATAGAAGCAGCCAACCATATTTTGGGTGAGTAGGAGGCAATATTGTGAAGCATACTCTTTTTTTATATTATTATCTTTAAAAATCTGATTCCACGTTTCTTTTTCAGTTGCTGCAATCTCTAACTCTTGAGAGGCCCACATAACCCTGTAGATATTAGGCTTTTGTTAATATAATCGCGTACTTTCAATTTTTGTGTTTATTTAAATATAGTTTCATTAATTACGAATTATTTATTACTAATTACTTAATTACCCCTCCCATTACATTTTTATAGTATATTTTATGACTAGTAATATTTCCTCATTAGATCACTACTGGAAAAAAGTAGTAAATAATATATGTTAAATTGGCAACATATTGGTAATATAATAATCGAATAATTGGTTATCCATTTCATATGCACGAAATATCCATTTCATACGCGACTCTGTTCATTGTTTATTTACTGTATATTATGAATTTCGACAAAGCTTGTCTTAATAAGTTAATGTGACCAATTTGTATTAATATTGTGTTTATTTGAATGAAAATTTAATTAAATAAAATAGCATTTCATACTAACACGACTGTACTACAACTAAAATTTTAGTTTACAAAAAAAAAGTTTTAACGGAGCACTAATGAAAAGAGACAAATACTTCATTAGTTATTCTTAATCTTCTCGTATTATTCAATGATTTAACATTACCGTGAATTGATAGTTAATTTACTGTTATAGTTATTTCATTATTATATAATAAGTAATAAATATTATTATGAAATTATTTTATGTTAAATCTTGGAGTTGTTTCCGAATGCCGCGGAATTAATTTCACATCATTGTAGTTAGTTTCAAATTAAACATGAGCGTTTATCTGCAACACAAATACAGTGTTTTGACAGGCTGCCCTGAACGAACCATCTGTCATGAATTCTCTTCACAACTCTGCATTCTGTTAACACTTCACGCTTTTGAAAAGTTGCAACACCAACCAGTTGCTGATGCTGACATCTGTCACACCCGTATTTAATGGCTCGTTGCAAGTACATTTATTAACATTTTCGGAGGCTGCGTAAAGTTAAAATATCTGTTGACAGTTGATTAACAAGCTCATTATAATGAAAATATTCGTCGGCCTTAAATCGACTGATAATATCCAAATGAGCGATTTTGCATCACAAATGCGTTGGAGTAACCGGCTCATTATGAAAGCTAGACATAAAAATATATGTATTTACAATGAACGGTTAAAGGTTTCGCCCTTACAGTAACAACGCAATCTGGTCGGAAACCGTTATTTCAAGAAAAGTTAGTCATTTCGCTATTTGTAAATTGTTCGTGCAAAAATAAAAACTATTTAGAACTTTTTCACTTTTTATTGTTTATATAAAATAATAGAAAAAATCTACCTTTGAACGTGGAAAATTATACATAAAACTAATTCGTATCACCAGAATAACGTCACTTCCTCAGTCTACTATAAGAACAATGTACTGGTTTTTAAATCACTTTAAGGCCTTCATTAATGAGAAATTCAATGAATCAGAAAAGTTTGTAGATCCTTCCCAAAACATTTTGATAACCAAATTTATAAGGCAAACTAGTGTTCTATAGAAATACAGGAAATGTTTTGTAGTTATTCATACTATATTTTCTGATCGAGAAAGGAAAGTGTCCGTAGAAGCAACGATGTCAATATTTGTCTCTCTCACAGGAAAAACTTGTGGGTTTGATTTTATGAGCTCAGATTTTCGTTCCAGATTGCATCAAACCGTTAAGATTAACTCTGAACGGTGACGACACAAACTTGGTAATAACAGGTCTTCACGTCTTTAAAATAAAATCCACAATACGTGGGTCGGTACAAACAAACGGGTTCTAACTCGTAGATATAAGAACTGCTGTCGATCAAAGCTCAGCCAAAAATGATTATGAAACTGAATTTAGGAATTGAGTCTGTGGTTACAAAAAGAAAATGAACATTTTTCGAGTGCAAATTGCAATTCTGAGTTCGCCTGCCAAGGAACCAATCAGACTGAACAAGTTGACGGATTGAACATATTCCGTCTGTTACTGTCTTCGATTATAGCGCATCAAGTGAATACTTTATCAGAAAAAACTGCATATTATGTAAACTTCCACACTATGATGGAAATACAATTTCACGACATTCTTCTCGCTCTCATATAAATATTTTAACTTCAGCGACGAACAATCCGATAATTGTGTAGCAATGATTGTAAATGTTAGAGTGTATAATTTGCCAGATAGAGTCAGTGTTTTTAAAAATAGAGTAAATTTTCTCGAGTACAAATTTAATTGCAATATAATATAGACGAGCGGGAATATGTCATTTGTAGGAATAGAATGGCTTTGCGCCACAAATCTTAAATGCAAGGTAAGGGTCCATAAAGTCTACTAAATTCATTATTATGACTATGTAGATTTCAAATTAAATTATTATGTGTGATATCAATCACTTCAGAGATGTCAAGCATTCTGGCATTAGTCCAATTATAATTATGAACATATATATGACTACGTATTGTCAGAACCCAATTAATTCTACGAAAAGTTTATAATTGAACCCAGTTTTCAAAGCACGCTTTGTTTGTCCACTGTACAGAGTTGCAATCCTTGCGTTCTATTTTTTTAAATAATGAACTGGGTTCTGTGCGATCTTTACCATTCCTAATGAAGCTTGGCAAATAATTAACAGCTTTATAAATAATATCTATATTAAAGTACTGGTTTAAATATAAGACCGTAAAGTGTAGGTCTCTATAATATGAAACTAAAAACCTATATAGATATATTACAGAAAGAAGATAAGCTATTGAATTCTTCTCCTTGTTTGTGCTGTTTCATTCTTGCGGCTCTTACGTCTTTCTATCATCTGACGAAAGATATAAGGCTAGCAGAAACGATATGTGGTATTTATTTCGTAATTAATTTTTTCTGTGGTTTAGAAACTGTTTGTGTAATTGTAACAAAAAATTGGGTGCGTTATTGAAAGAAATACCTAGGAGGAACATTTTAAAAATTCTAAAATCCATAAACCTAAAGCATACTTGTTACTAAGGGATTTCCAAAAATATTATTATAGATAGGCGTCGGCTTTTATTTTGTGTAAGAGAATAAACCTACTAATTGTCTTCATATAAGTATTAAAAGTATTAGTAGTATTTCAGAAGTTACCATATATAGAAGAATTTCACGAAGTTGTCCGTTGTCGTAATGTTAAATCAGCAAGAACCTGATTCATATTGGTTCCCTAGAAAAAATCCGATTAATTTGTTTGAAGTTGATATAAATATGTTTTTGAGTCAATGTCCAACACGTTCGTCGGACTTATTTTTTCGGTCAGCTATTTCCTCAATTTTTCACTGCTGAGATAAGTGGCCAGCAGTATTATAGAAATGTTTGTGAAATTTTGCTTTCATATCAATAGTAATTTATCATAATTTAACGTTTAAACTATTTTTTTATTTGACAATTTTTGTTTAAAATGTAGTGAATACCTAACTCAATCTCTGTGTGCAGTACAATTTACCTTACGGAAAATATCTTCTCAATCCTCCATGCTATAATTAATATATTTTCAACTATCTTCTATCATTTATCTACGTTCATGAATTATTATTGACTTATTTAACTATTTCACTATTTATGTTTATAACTTTTACCTTTTCTGATTTCAGCAAATGCCTAATACAACTACAAGATCTTAACGTAAATGAAACACGATGGATCATGCGATACATCGCTCAAGTAATAAAGGTTTGATCTTTTATGGACATTGGGCTCATGGTCAGTTCGAGAAAAAGCGGGGCCACATCAGAGTTGTGGTAACTTTCAGTCAGACGCAAGAACCATTGGAACGGTCGCAGGGCCTTGTGCGTACACAAATCCTAATCATATATCTCAAGTGTTTTTCCTTCCTTTTCTTTATTATACAAATCATACTTACGACATTTTTATCAGTATTAGTCTCACGCAACATCACACAATTCTTCGAAAATCGTCACACAATCACATGTTACTAAGAATCTATTTGGACAGAATAGTGAAATCCCAAATCCATCAACGTACAGTAAGTGTAATCAACTTGAAGATAGTTACGAGGTACGCGTATGTCTTAGCAACGTAACAGTTTCCTGATTTAAATTTGCAATGACTTCATGGCACATAATGTTATTTTATATAATATAAATATAATATAAGAATAACTTAATTTCCATACAGTTGCATAAATGCAATTTGGGAAAACGTGAGGTTTTAATTAATCTGTTTACAGTTTTGCAATTGTATCGCCATTCCTTTAACTTATATACTGCTTTATTTGCTAAATACTCGTTCAAAGTTCGTTCAAACTGCTTGCCTTGCAGTTCTTTTATATACACTGGCAATTTAAAATAAAATAACATTCCCTTTAAAAATGGGTCATGGTCAGTTTTTTAAAATTAGTATGCACTCTACAATAGTCTGCATTTCATCTAGTATTATAAGGATTAGTTATGTTTTGTCCTGGGAGGGTTTATTTCAATTTCGTTACCATCATAATAGCTATTATTTTATTTTAACGAAATAATAGAATATTCTAGACAAAGCTAAATCTTAGATCTTCTATTTTTTAGTGTGATCATTGCTCTAAATAGTAGTATTATAGTCGTGAGGTAAAATGTTCACATATCAACTGCAATTAAGAAACTAACAGCTACAGAACTTGCGCGGATCCTTAAATGGATCAGTGTAAATGATACTTATCTAAATGCTTTAAAGTTTATAACAATTCAATTTGGAAAAAGAACATATCAATATTCAAACATTAAATTCATGATATCAGGAACTGGTTATTTTATTAAATATATCTGCGTGTATTTTCTATATAGAGTGAGCTGTAACGAACATTTAAATGCAACCGTTTAACTTACACAGTATAAGATTTCTATACTGTAAACAAAATGAGAACTAATTTTTAATGAATTTTAAAACTTCCTAACATATATTGTCTTATTACATATTGAAGATTCTCATTGAATTAGTCAGTCTGACTGTTTGGAATTAATACGTTGTAATTTAATATAAACTTAATTAAAATTATCAACACGATTTTTCAATAAAACACAAAGTTAGAAATGGAATAATTTAATTATTATAATAGAGGAGGTCCCTAAAGTTCTGGGACGAAACGTAGTCTAATTAAATAATTCCATTTCTGACTCTTGGCCAGCGTTTGTGTTTTATTGACAATGTAAGACAGATAAAAAAGAATTACGTTATCTGTAACACGACGTTTCGTTCCTCAATTTGGAACCTCATCTGGCTAACTTTTAAGGAATCAAGAAACTTAGGAGGAAGTAAATCATCTTATAAACGTTAATATTAAGAATAGTCAAGCAATTTGCATTCTTGAAAAGTACAACAGTTCCATTGGATGGCATCCATTAATTGTGGTTTTCTACTCCTGAGGAAACCATCGTCACCATTGCCATAGTCAAGTCTAAAGAGAAGTGCTATTTCAGAGCATCAATACTCATAATTTTAAGGAAATTTTAAAAAATTATTCCAGTGTTTATATGTATTCTGTATTAATATAGTGTTTTTTAGTACTTAAGATCAGATGCTCATTGTTAAGGATTTATTTCAGTGACTAGGTGTATAGTATATTTTTTACTTGCGTACGGTTTTATCTTAATGTATTTGTACCAATATTATGCAAACAATAAGATAATAATTAGCGACACAAAAGTCATTAGCAACAACAGTCGTATAGGAACTGTAAACACAATTCCGATAAACTGAATGCCAATTGTCGTTTCAGTGGAGTATTCACCGTTAATTGCTTCAAGTTATTCATTCAACTGAAACCCAAATCTGAAAAAAATCGAGACGGGTCTTAAAGGTTAGTCTTTGCTAAATTATTACTCAGCAACCCTTTCCAAAAGATAGCCGTATCGATCGTCTATTTTGACAACGAATATTTTGTTTATTCATTAATACACGTCCTTTAGATCTAATTATATATTCAGAAGACAGAATTTTCAAAAGGCTGATGACAATTTAATATAATCTCAAAGCTAGGAACTACTTTATATATAAGCCATTCAGCTGTTTTAATTTATAGAGAACAAAATCAATGGCAGGACGCTTGCTATTTAGTTTAAATATTGTGGATGAAAGTTTTGTATATTAAGAACGTGTGTAGTTTTGTCTAAATCGGTAGGAATAAAAAGTGAGCGTGACGAATTTCATAACATCGGCTTCGGATTCCATAACCTTAAACAAAATAAAATTGACTGTGAGCACTTTTAATCTAATTTTGCACACACGTATCTTGCAGCTCGGAAATCAGCACTGTTGCATTAAGACAGGGCTACAATTCATAAGGGCGTAGGTGGAAGGGGCAGTAATTTTTAAATACGCAAAATATACCGATATTTCCGTTGATTAAATTATTTTACACTGTTTGAATCCGTCCTAACCTAATGATATATAGAGCCTACTACAGGATACATAAATTAAAATCACTGGTATCAAATCACTGTACTGACAAAAGTTCTTCAGATTTCAAATCTGTTAGGTTTACCAGTCTCCAGAAGCCGCTTGTTAAAATAGCATAATTTTGTTACACACATCGAGCTGCTTACCTTGGAATTTTACAAGCGAATTCTTGCGTTTCTCTTATCACAGTCTCTGTAGCGCTAAGAAATCTTCCTTATTCCTTCATACTATTTGTTTGTTTATTTTCTGTGTTTACCAATAACAAACACTAGTCGCATGGTTATTTTTGCGAGCTGCAACAAACGTTTAAGAATATATTTATATTCTTCTTGTTCACTGACGACTGTTTTACGGCTGTGGCCGATTGCGGAATTTTTTTTGTATTTATTGTAAGGTTCAAATATATTTTTCTTCAAATAATTCTATGGCTTGCTGGACAAAAATATACTTGAAACGTCTGTTACGCTTCACTATTACGACAAAATAAACCATTTCTGCGCTTTCGATACGCGAGGAGAACTCTGAAGCATTGCTTCATACAGTTATGCCAACGTATTTCCCACTGAAACCTGCTATCTTGCAAATACAGTAAAATATTTTAATTATTATATTCGCCCAGTAAGAAATATCCTTGAAATTCTCTGAATTACTACTTTCTTCAATAATTATTTAAAGGAGCCTTTCAAACACTTTAATTAAGCAAGCAAATACATTTGTATTGAATCAAATTTAATAACATTAATTCGCCATTTTACCCTTTTCCCTGTATATTGTATTAAAAAAGCAATAATGCAGTGTATATGTATTTCTTTCGCTGAACTCGAAAGTTTGAAGATGTAAAACATCGTCACGAAATTTGTATACGAGGCATAACTGTATTTCCTATAGTACGCGAACAGTAATCAAGGGCCAAATTCCGTGATTATCAAGCGCAATAGTACTCCACTTGTAACCACAAGAAATTCCTCATTTGCGGTCAGCTCTGGTAATGAGCCTGACTGCGAATGTGTGAGGCCGCGCCCTTCAGACCCAAATCGTGACCAAATTAATGTATATTTAATAGTGAAAATGGGGCAGTTACGTGAATTAAATAATATAGGTGGATAGAAAGAAAATAATGACAGCAATAAGACAAACTCTTTAGTACCCACACTTCTCGATATTATTTAGTTATAATGAAAAATGTATAAACCACAGTGTGGTGCCATTTGAACACCCTGATCATTTATCACAAAATACTACATTTTATTATTGATCCCTTAATAAAATAATATTTTCCCGCGACAATCACAGGCTATTTCTCTCTCAGTGTTCTGTTTACAATAGATTTGTCTGCATAAATTATTTGATTAGACTTTGCATGTTATCCTATTTTAATATTTGTTTATTGAAATGTCTTATGGCTGTCACTGCTATTATTATCTATTTAATTTGGAATTCGGTTGATCATATTAATACGCACTAAAAGGTCTTGAGGATTTATGCCAATACTATGTAGGAGGGATGATTTTTTTTATATTTTTATATTTTATATTTATTTTTTGGATATTTTACTAACCATCATTACTTCTTCCACAGTCACTGCCGTTATTCAAGTATTTGTTGTAACTGGAAACTATTTTTTGTATGATTTCATCAGAGAAATATATTGCCTGTGATAAAAGCTAAGTAGCGGGAGGCGGAACGGAACGGGACACTTATTGTTTAACTTTTTTGGTAAAATTAAAGAAAAATAAAAATCATTTATGAAACAATAATTTATTCTATTATTTACTTAATCTAATATAAATATATCTTAAAGCAACGAATTTAGATATTTTGTGAATTTTAAAAAACTCCCCCCTTACACGCCCGGGGGGCACGACGGGACAGGTTGTTTTTAAATTAAATTAATACAATGTAATTCAATTTAAGATAAATATTAACACATTTCATGTTTATGTTGCATACGGCTGATCGCTTTATCAATTTTTCCTTTCGTAAAGAGATTTTTTTGCAACTGCACAGTCTTTGTCAACATTTTTCTCTTTTCTCCCTTTCTTTTCATTATTAATCTATTCTTTTTAAGTACAGCATCCTATAAGTCATTCGTATAAGGTGAATGCCAATTTTTCATTTTTGCCTTGAGGAACACACAACATCTTGCCTTCTATAGAAGTATACCGTTCCGCCCCGCACGCTAGTCTCAGTTAAATATATTTTTCACAGATCCTTAATACATGGAGATGTAAACCTTTTATATGCCGCTAAAGACATCTAATTTACGAATATATACTATTAAAGAGTTAAATGCGAGGAGCTCCATAGCTTACCTTCTGTCAGAATGCTGCAAAAATTATAAATTCACAGATGTAAGACGACGAAACAAGAATTCATTCACAAGGTGCATTCATAACTTGATCAAGTCGGCTGCCGGAACTTCTTCCATGACCAGTTGCAATGGCCCACCTCTATTTACTAACCCCCAGCACTATTCAGTTCGGAAAATAGGGTATCCCGTTCGACCCCACTATCCCGTTCCGCCCCGAGTTCCTCTATGCACTTCCTGTTACACACCGTCAACAACGTTGAAATTTATCTTTGTAACACCTCACAATTGTCGTATTTGTTGATTGTCGCAGTCCTGGACTTATATTGAAAAAATAAAACCTTGTTGGTACACATGTTCTCAGGAGCGGATAAGACCTGTTTGAATTTCTCCTTCACAAGGGAAGTTTTGTGTCTCCACTCCATGGACTGTTACTTTGATTCAGCAGTTACGTGAGACACCCTTGTATCATTGACCGCAATGATGATGTTGTTGTGGTATTCAGTCCTAAGACTGGTTTGATGCAACTCTTGCGCAAACGTTTTCATTTCCTTATAACTAGCACATCCCCACATACTCCCTAATCTGCTTAGCACATTCCACCCTTGCCTCCCTCTTCTGTTCTTACCCCACACACTTCCCTCTAATGCTAATTTTACAAGACCCTCATGTCTTAAAACGTGGCCTATTAATCTATCCCTTCTCTTAATCAACGTCCTCCATATTGTTCGCTTTTCCCCTATTCTGTTTATAACTTCCTCGTTTGTGATTATATCCACCCATCTAATTTTCAGCATTCTTCTATAGCACCACATTTCAACGGCTTCTATTCTTTTCCTTTCCCCAACTCCTATCGTCCACGTTTCGCACCCATATAACGCCACGCTCCATACAAACATTTTTGGCAACGATGCCCTAATATTCACACTTATGTTATCTATAAGTAAATTCTTCTATTTTTTGAATGCCTTCCTTTCCTGTTCTATCCTACTCTTTATACTATACTTCTAACATCCCTAGTTATTACGCTTCCCAAATATCAGAATTCCTTAACTTCCGTCAAAATATCCCTTCCACAATCGAACACCCTTTGGTATTCCTCTGTTTCCCATACTACACTCCATTACCTTGGTTTTCCCTCTATTAATCCTCATATTGAATTCTTTCTTCATTTCTCATGCCATTTATTATAGTTTCCAAGTCTACTTCTGATTCTCCTAATACTACAATATCGTCGGAAAAGCGTAAGGTTTTTATTCCTCCTCTTTACAGTATGAGTCCTTTTCCATATTCCGTTTTAACTTTCTTCATCGCCTGTTCTATATGTAAGTTAAAGAGTATGGGCGACAGACTGCATCCTTGTCTTACTCCTTTCTTGATTTCTGCTTACTTTTCTTCTATTCTAATTACTGCTGCCTGTCTTCTGTAGAGGTTATGTATTAGCCTCCTTTCTCGATATTTTAATATAGTTATCTTCAAAATCCTTAACAGCGTGTTGCAGTAAATATTATCAAACGCTTTTTCTAAATCTACAAATGCCATGAACGTCCGCCGGTTTTATCATATCCTGTCTTCTAAAATTAGTCGCAAAGTCAATATAGCTTCTCTTTTGCCCATATTCTTCCTAAAACCAAACTGATCTTCCCGTAATGATATGCGTCAGCATATCATCGCCTTCCTCAGAATTTCACAGTCCATAGTAGCTCGGAGAAAAGCAGGGCGGTATTAAAGATCTTGGAATATTCAATCTAAAACGTATTCTGTAAGAAATAGCGTCTTTTGTCCTACATTATAGTGTTTCAATATTATAAACTCCCCTTACGAAGTGTCAGAACTTGATTTATAAGTAAAACTTAATGAGAATAATTTTAGGAGTGTGTGGAAGCCGTGGATTCCAATTCAGTTGACAGGAAATATTTAGAGTAAATAAACTAATGAATTACAGAACCCCAGTGAGGAGGTGCTCCGTATTGTTTATAAACAAAGATTGTTAATGTTCTGAGGTAAGTAAACATCGGTTGCAATTGTTTTCCGTTGTGACCTGCACAAAGAGCGTTAACTTTACAGCTCTCTCATTCAACCCATATAAGAACATTATTCCTATCAACCTCGCTGCTCATACGAGAAGTTGACTCATCTCAGAACAAACACAATTCAAGTAATCTATTGTCGACAGCTATGTAGTCAAGAATTTCAATTGGAAATTCCGCACGTCTGCACAATCGGTATTTCACGTGATACGCGACGAGTTGATAGTTTACGTTGATGTAAACGACAATTGAGGTCCACCACATCTGGGAAAGGGCGGGAAGGGCGGGGGAGGGGAGACTTCCCACTTCTGGGACGGTTACCAACACATCCAGTTTCTAGCAAATTTCCATGCTCAATTTTCATCACGTCTAGACAATCCATAATAACAACGAAACTCACGTTGAGATGAAATGTTTATTGAAATCAGGAAATACATTTATTTTTATTTATTATGCCACTTTGTAAATAATTGAAAATTTCTCCTAAATTCATGAAATAGTTGCTCCGCAGAACAATAAAGTTAATTAATACATACTGTATTTAACGGTTTCCCAATCAGAGAAGAATATTACTGACACATACGTGAAGAAAAAAGGAAAATCATTGTCGACTTGTGTATGTGTGCTAATGTGCTGCAGCGTATAAATTAATTTACGCATAACTTTTTTTAGAACCTTTATGATAAATGTGCTTAAAAACTCCTCCTTGGGGCTCACACAATCCCGCAAATGCATCAGCTGTACGTGGTTAGAGCTACTCGCGGGCTCTGCAACACGCGTTTTTCATCTGAAGAAATGACCAGGTGCAATATTCCGTTTCACCCCCCTGCACTACCATTAAAGCTCATGTATTATATGAAATGAAATAGGTGGTAAGTTGCCTTAGACATAACGAAAAAGTCAATCGCTGAGTTCACATCAAGTGAACGACAGCGTTGATAAAATATCACAAGGATTATTAATTTCACCAGCTTCAGTCAGACTTATAGAAGCAACAATGTTTGCTAATCAAATTGGAAGTTTGATGATAATATTCATAATATGGTTTTTAGAATGGTGGAGTTGTTTATATCCGAATTTCGAAAGCAAAATTAAATACTGGTAATCAACTATCTTCATTTAATAATCAAATTAAAATTACAAATCGTGTATCTTGAGTACAGGATAAAATATCTCAAATATTCTGCCATTAATGCAAAGTAAATACATGAAACTTCCACCATGTTTATTATTTAATAAGCTAAGAAAGTATCGTATACACATGTTTGATTTGTAATATCAAAGTCTTGAAAGTTGTTGAAATCTCTCATTTAATCCCGTTTGAGTCGGCGGAAAACTTCATTAGGTAAAGTGTGCAAGTAAAGTACTGTTTACAATTATTTCTATTTTAATATGACACTAAAGTTGGATTCATTTAATTTATACTTCGTATTTTTATTTTTTAAGGCGACTTTAACTTCTTTAGTGTACTGTAGTTTTTTTGAAAGAATTTTGTGTCGGTGCAGCGTCATTTTGCCAACGGAAAAATTTTAATGTTAAATGGTGTTCAGAAAGAACATGAGATTAACGGCGAATATACAAAAAATGTAAATGTTATAAAGACGGACCTTAAATATAAAGATATATAATAAAAATATGTATCATAATTTCAATCAATTATTAGTTACATTAGAAAATTTATTGCTTAAAATCTCGATTAAAGTTCTCATTATTTTACGTCTTATTTTATTTATATAATTCGCAGTAAAATACAAATAATATATTTAGCGAGAAATATAAAATCAGAAATGGTCGCATTATAGTCCGATTTTTGATGCTCTTGAAGTCAAATAAAATAACTAAAGTTTTCTAGAAGTGTGCTCCCTGAAACTTCCACACCGCATTGTTACAAGCTAATATAACTTTGATCTTCAACTGCTTACAAGGTTAACTTATCTTGATTAAAATTCATTGCACGAACTTTACTCCTGAACAAGAGCAATACATTCTTCAAACGATGCGGAAGTTAGTCAGACACTGCTCAAGTTCATAATGAATTTCATCAGAAGTTTCTTGCTGTTCCTAGTTGACAGGTAATGTAAACTACATGTTTTGGGCAGTGAATTGGAATGAATTGACATTCGACCTGAACATAAAGGCAAGATCGTTTTGACACATTTCTATTGTTGTTCATTGATACCTTAAAGTGACTGGATGGAGTCACTTTTGTCGTATTAGCAAATTTTCAGTTTTAGTTTAAAGTTAAACTTTAACTTTCATATACATTCTTATTATATCAGTCACAATTATCTAAAATTATTATTATAAAAATATAGGTATGCACATAATTGTCCTTATAAGTCAGCTGATTAATATGAAAATAGTTTTTAATAATCATGATTACTGCCCTACACAAAAGAATTGGAGCACACATGAATTTTATATATTTTTATATTATTGCACCCGATTATGGTCAAAAATGTCTCTTTCGGATTCCATATCAAACATATATTTTGTCGCAATTACAATACCTGAACAATGCAAGTCCTATATGTGAAGAATGAACAATGAGGTATAAATGGGATACTTTGTTTTATGCTGATTTTAATTGTAAGAATTACTTTTTTTAAAGTCAGATCAACAGCCAAGGTCATGAGCAACTACTTTACCATTGCGATCTCAAAGACTTACACAAACACCAAAGCCGTTGCCAGGAATCGAAGCCGGGACGTGTGTGATCTTTGGCAGTGAAGCCAACCACTAGACGACAGACGCCAGCAAGAATTACTAGCGTTGCAAACACTATTACTCCCTCCTGACTGTCTTCAAAACATTACAACTGTATTTTTAAACATCTTTTACTTAAGTATCTTAAAAGTTTTATGTTTCATAAAAACTATCAAATAAAATCTTATTCTTTCCTCTGTATGAAATAGTATTTTCAGCGATATAACACAGGCATGAATGGAATTCAGTGCTGCATAAAAAAGTACCAGCTTGAGCGTCATTAAAAGTGTTTACTGACAATGGCAATAAAAAGTCGGCACCAGCATGGTCAATAATGTAAATCAAAACGTGCCGCAGAGTAAGAGGAGATTGAGAAAATTTATGAAGAAATAATTAAGTATTTCAAAGGACGAGAATTTGACAATAATGTGTAATAGGAAAGAGAAGAGAAAGTTTTGTATTTTGGGACTATCGACTTGGAGATAGTTATTAAAGCGGAGACAGAATCTTGCATCCAGCTCAAATTAGTAGTGACTGGTTCAGGAATCATGAAAGAAGAGATTACACGTGGAAGAAACCGGGGGACACGGGCAGGTACAAACTGGATTACATAATGGTGAGACAGAAATATAGGAATCAGGTGATGGACTGCAAAACCAAGCCAGGTGCAGGCGTGAACTCAGAGCATAATCGGTTGATTATGAAATGCAGACTGAAAATAAAGAAAATCAAGAAAGGAATTGAAACAAAGAGTTATGAATTGGAAAAACTGAAGTAAGAGGAGGTGCTTCAGAGTTTCGAAAAAGAAATGAAGAATAGATTAATGGAGAAAGGAGAAACAAACAATATAGAAGAGAAATAGGAACACTTGAAGGAAGGAATGGCTAGAGCAGGCCACGAAAAAGTACGAAGATAGCTCATACCAATTGGTAATACAAGAAATAATAAAAATGATTGACGAAAAACGTCAGAGATGAATATGGTAAAGAACAGTACAAACATCTGAAGAATGGGATAGGTAGGAAGCGCGAAGCTGACAGGAAAAGTTGTAGATGCTAAAATTTTGTAAACAACTCTACGAATGACAATGACGGTAGGAAGGAAGCGCGAAGCTGACAGGAAAAGTTGTAGATGCTAAAATTTTGTAAACAACTCTACGAATGACAATGACGGTAATATACAATTTATTGGCTCAATCCAATGCATTCACAGTGAGGGTCGCGGAGAAATCTGCGCCCCCACAGATGGAAATTAATGGACTGCACTGGGGAGAAAATTAAAAAACAAGAGGATAGAAGACTAAGGCTCTGGTTTTTGAGTACGTTATTTCTGTGGCGAGCCTAAGACATGCTTTTAGAACAAATTTTACGTTGGTCATGATCTTAGTGGCTAGGCGAGGGTGATCGGGAATTTTAACTCACGGAGTAACTCAGTAAACAGATTTGCTTATATCAAAGCAAAATTTGAAGTAAACCTTTGCGACACCAACAGGAGGATGAAACCTGTAACTCTACCAGCGCCATCGGCACACAACGCATACAAGGAAAAACCGGTATCATACAATAAGCCCTTTTATTTTATGAGAATGCCCTTCGAAATGACGTCTAATATTTATTTATTTAAATAATAATATAACCCTTAAATATATATAGTTATATTTTATGTATTTAAATAAATGTTTATTTGCCTGTAAGTATAGTAATTTATATTGAATTATAAACAAAATAGACTAATCTAAGTAGTATAGTAGATCATTCCGTTTTTATTATTCAGAAAATGAAGCCCCTTAATTCTTGTTCAAACCTGCCGTTCTATTCTGTCACTGAGCGGCTACTCAAGTTACTACAAGACCTTCCTATCCTATTTCATTAGCTTCTAAACATTACACGGCTTTAGACGAGTTAGAATTTCCAGCCCTACGTCATGCCCTTCCCAAACCAAGCGATGCCCATTATTTTAAGCAACACTTTTCCAAAGAAATAAGGAAAACTTAGTGGCTAACGTCACTGCTTCATACCACAGAGGTCCCGGGTTCGATTCCTGGCAAGGGCTTGGTCGTATGTGTACGTATTTGTGTGTTCCCGAATTGAGTTAAAAACCGTACAATGAAACCTAGATCCCTGAAAATAGTCAATTAGTCGCTAATGACCTGAGATGTTGATGCGACTGAAAAATTAAAATAAAAGGAAAACTATTTCATGCATATTTATTCGCATCAACATCTCAGGTAATTAGCGACTAATTTATTCAAATATTAATAATTTAGAATATATATATATATATATATATATATATTCATTTATCAAACCTAATTATTCAAATATTAGTAATTTAGAATAGAATTTTCCTTCCTTTAAGAAAACAGATTTTATAATGATCAGGAAGGGGATGTAATATACCTGGGGTGGCTTTTCGAGGGAGAGCCGTGATTTTGACAAAACAATATTTCTGAGTTCGACATTTCCTATCAATACTCAGCTACACATCCTCAATAATTTTCGATTATACCAATACGCAAACATCGGAATTTATTAAATATAAATGTTGGTAATAATTAGCTAAAAACAAAAGTTTTCCAAAGTGTTTATGGTCGAAAATTAGTTTTCAGTTTTTAGACAGCTCCAATCAAGACCCCCTTTGTGCTCCTTTAACAACTCTTTTGTATATGTCATGTTTCGGATACATTTTTTGATGTAATGTATTGCGACTCTATTTTTCATACATCATGTTCTAAATTGTCGTGAAAAAAAACGGACGAAGTATTCAAAAACTGTCAAGAGCTTGGAGAATGTGAACAGAATATACCAAGACAATAACATATGACTTCAGGACACAATAAAATTCTCGTACTGGGCGAGGTTTCCGGTTCGAAACAATAAACCTGAATTGTTGAAGTTAGAGAAGTCGTGGGAACTCTCTCTGCAAATGGAACACGCATTATATTATAAGACAATGAACTATAAATCTTACTGTGTAAGGCTTATATAGAGATTAAATAATTATTTATATCTTGAGTACTTCAAAAATATTCAAACATTTGTTAAATAAACTTTTTAACTAAATACTGGTTTCAATTACTCATTTCTCAAACAGTTTCAATGATCTCGACTCCTTAAACTTAAGACATTTTAATATAACGTAAAATAATCTTAATTGACAGATTCCGAATTGTATTTAGACATAACGTACAACGTAACTGTGATATTGTCACAAACAGCTGTTACTTCTTTGTTCCCTATTCATCCCAAATGTATAAAATCAAACTATGTATTCTGATAATGACACATTATATTTTTCAGTATTTAGACTGGTATATTAATCTATCCCTACTCTTGGTTAAGTCCTACAAATTGTTCTCTCTTCCCCTATTTTGCTTTTAACTTCCTGATTTTCAGCATTCTCCTATAGCACCACACTTCGAAAGATTCTATTCTTTTTCTGTCTGCATTTCTTATCGTCCACGTTTCGCATCCATATAACGCCACACTCCACTTTTAATAATGATTTACTATTATTCATACTTATATTAGCAGTAAGTAAATTCCTCCTTTTTGCTCAAGCGTTTCTTAAATCTTTATGTCTACTACACTTCTACCAAACTTAGTTATTATGCTGTCCAAGTAGCATAATTCTTTAACTTCTTTCAAAATATCCCTTCCCAATCTAACATCTTTTCTTATTCCACTATTTTCCATAATACACTCCATTACCTTGATTTTTCCCTCTATTAATCCTCATGTTGTACTCTTTCTCATTTTTCATGGCATTCAAGACTTCTTTTGACTCCCCTAATACTACAATAGCATTAGAAAGCCTTAGGGATTTTATTTCTCCTCATTACAGTATAATTCCTTTTCCATATTTCTTTCTTTCTTCGTCGCACGTTCTATATATAATATTAAGAGCATGGGCAACAAACTGCATTCTTGTCTTACTCCTTTCTTGAGTTCTGCTTTCTTTTCTTGCTCTTCAAGTCTAATTTCTCCGCAGGTTTTCTCTAACTCTTCTTACTCTGCGACACGTTATGAATTACATTATTGGTGTTGTTAGCATATTATATTTTCCTATAAATTTAAAGCCGTAGTTATTTTAAAACAAGGAATTACTTCTGTTAACAATATTTATTATTCAAAACAATTATGGCTTGATTTAAAAAAAAAACTAAAATCAGGCAGGAATTTTGCAGGTTCCTTGCTAATTCCTTACGAGGTTTCATTGCTTTGTAATACGTCTTTTTTCCAGCGTAATAAATTTTATGGCCCTTTGACCGTAAATGATTTGTTATTTTCTTTCGTCATATTCTGAACACTGATATAATTCATTAAATTGCATTGACTTCCTGTGCTGTAAAGGAATATTATTTTATTGTAACCCTTTTTTCTAAGTAAGTCCTGAAGAAAACCTGTAATTTACTACAATATATTTTTCCAGTAGTTTCTAACCTTTTTGGCTGGTGCTTAGGTGCTTTGGCGTCGCAATGGAATCGGCTGAAAGGACCAGCTACTTAATACAACAATTGGTCAATCCCAATTTATTGCACGAGCTGGAAAAACATTTCGAAAACACATTTTCTGCTTGCAGCGTGACGAGCACTTGTCGTTTGGAAAAACAGAAGATAGAGAAACGAATAATTACTTGAGATGGTAATGTATTGGAGAACTTTGTGTTGAGATTCTAATTTTTCAATTTCAATAACTATACAGCCAGGAGGAATGAGTTTCTCGTAGGGAGAAGAATCGGATCATGCAGTTTTTTAGGATATTTTTCTATGGAGCACCGTGGTTCCTCCTGAAAGGCCGAGCATTCATGAAGAAGCGACTCGCCGATCTGCCCCAAAAAACTTCCGTTCGCAGTTTCCGTTTTGACCCCTGTTTTCATGTGGTCTATAATTTAAACAATGTAATGCCTCACATCACCAAGGACATTCCTCTATAAGCGTTTTAACTGTATAAAGTGTTCTGAGTCTGATCCAATGAAAAGCATGGAAAGTATGAGTTAAAGTTACTCTATTTGTGATTTTTGTTTAAGTGCATGTTCCATTTTTCGATTAAGCGATTTTATCATGTTTAATGGATCGTTTAAAAATTATTTTATTTGTAAATGTTAAATTCATTAGCAAGTTTCTGATAAAATTCATTTTGTCTTCTTCTATAATTATAAAATCATATTTCTCTAAAGTATTACAAAATAGAACTCCAATAACAAAAACATAAGTTACCGTTAATTATGTGTTATCAGTGAAGACAAGGGAATGTTCTGGAATTTATATCCCACGCCACAAGACCACAAGCAAATTTACGACTCCTCCGGGAATCGAAGTCGAGTACTGCACGTGCTGTAGGTGATCTGGATCAATGCTGGATTAATTAGGTCATCAGTGCAAAAATTATTTAATATACGGCATATACCTGTAAATGCTTTAGAATTTAGCACGCCGATGCCTCCTTTTTACTATCTGCTGTTGCGTAACGTCTCGCGCCATTGATCAATTAGGGCGTCAAAGCGTGAACCTGCTCAAACATCTAAAAGACTGGCGAAAGGCGTAGGGGATCTTATTACGTCCTAAATTTAGGAGATCTTCTTGTTGAGAGCTCAGAGGGACGCTAACACGACCTACTACGTTATCTTAAAACAAATAAATTGGGATAAATGAAAAGTACATCATAATTTTAAAAATAGTACCTTTGATATGTAAATATATAATAAACCCCAAAGAACATGGTTTAAAATATTTATTGACATACGAACAGATTCAAAAGGCAAAAATTTAAGATAATTCTAGTTAAAAATTATTACCATTTTTAATCGTCTTATACTATATAGCAATTCTTCCTTTATGATCAAAATTAAGGGCCTAATTACAAAACTAATGATACGGTAATTAATAAAAGTTCTAATAACTAAATTGTTTTGTTTCCAATTTTCGTTTACTATGTACAAATAATTTTGGAAAATACGAAAGGCAACAGGCTGTACCTGACCAAGGAAAATAATTTAAGGCCTTATTAAGCGTTATAGACTCAGTGGACCATTCTCTAAAATTAATTTCATGAATGATATACTACAAAATGAAATAACATAATTAACAATTGAAAATTTGAAAAAAGGTTTATAATACGTATCCTAGCATTGTTTGACCTTTTTTCAACACGTCCATAGAATTCCTTCGTATGTAAAATACTATAATCTACTAATCCTCTGATAACTGAAGACGATGGCGGAGATAGCTGTCGAAACGTTATGTTCCACAAACGATATAACTCAGGTAGAAACCCCAAAACTCTATATTCAAATATTTCACCGGGAAAATTACATTCTCTGGTCTTATAATCTAAGTTACCTAATTTCATTGTAATAGATTTAATATAGGAATAACGTTAAATGTTTAAGTGGTGTTATAAACTAATAAGCCACCCAAATTTGTGAGAAATATATTTTAATAAAATAAGAATAAAGTAAAAACTGATCGACGCATCGTTCCTTTCAGAATCTTCTTCCGGTCCAAATTTTTAAAGACAATATATAATTTATTTCTTCAACTATCAATACATAATTAAAAATATTGTTGATAAAATGTCTAAAAGTGTGTGCTTTACCCGCACATTGCGAAATTTTGGATTCAATAACAAGGTAAAGCCAGTTAAACTTTTAAAATAAATTGCAAACAACAAAACATAAACGGACATTTTAGGATTTAAGGTTGAAGTTACTAATTAAAATATTGACTGTAGGACAAGGGACGTAAATTTCAAAAGGATGTAGCGCGATAATTGATATTTAATTATTTCTTAATTTAAAGTTAGCGACGATTGTAAACTGTAATTGGCGCCACTAATCTCCAGGAATTTCATTTCGGCACGTAGGAATATGACTGGAGAATTTCTGTAAACAACGAACTCTCATGGGAATCAAGACCCACGTCGAAAACTAAATATTTAAATACCACGTGGTTGCCTCAACCAATATATCGATTTAGAAGGTCGATTTTTCAATACGTCAACACACGGCGGTGAGGCTGTGTGAATTATTACTCTCTTGGAACTTGAGAGTTACGGAAGGGAGCCGAAGTTTGGTTCCGGACGTTTGAAGGAAGAAGGCGTCCAACGGGGAAACTGGCAGAGAGGCGACGATACATTCAACGTGGTACAATATTAAGTTTTCTAATCCTTGACGTCTAAGAAGGGTATCGACCGCGGTTTATCCTGAGATTAGAAAGAGATCAGATTTCTTCGCCGTTCCTCCGAAATTGTAAATATTTTTATAAGTTAAGTTCTTAAAAAAAGATTCCCCATTTATCTTTTAATACCATTTAGTAATATCACAACTAACCCCACCCTATAATGAATATGAATTTAAGATAAAAAGTAAATTGGCAAAAATAAATTATGAATTTACAAATAACATAAGGTAAGATATATACAAAAAAAGTAATTTCCAATTCAAATTATATATGAAACAAATGTGTTTACCACCCAGACTGTAATTTTTTATGAATTTAGTAGTACTAACATTATTCATAAACAACAGTTTATAAAACATCATTACGTACATTTCTGAGTAAAACTAGGTAAATAAGTTAATGTGGGCAGACAGGCTCTAGTAACTTGGCATGAAGCCATCTATGACATTGGAGACAAATACTTTCTGCTGTAACGATAATAAGGGACATATTGCTGCTTCCGTACATACGATAAACGAAATTGTCAAACAATAATTCAGATATTAGCCTCTAAAAAAATGTTTATGATGGTAATTTTCGGATTACAGTGAATCTAATTAATCTTTAAGAGCATCAAACCTACGTCAAGAGTATTTAATTATTGTTCTTGTTACTTCGATCAGTTTACTGATCTGCGGCTGGTAAATTAAATAATATATGGTGTGTTTCAGAAAGAACTCATTATACATTGATTTGCCGAAATAGTTCAAATATTACAGAAATGGAATAACATTACTCTACTATTACAATATTTAACAAGCATTCTGATACGTTAATTAACAAATATAATCAGAACGATGAAAATAAACACTACTTCTACTACTAGATCAGTCGCCATAACTAATTTTTTAGTTGTTGCACTTCTCTTTAAACTATTTTCTGAAAAACTATAAAGTAAATATTCGTTATGAACTACTATATAGATTTTTGGATTGCTATTAACTGAAAATAAGATAACTTACAGTATTTATTTTCTTTGCACTGACTATATTGTCATTTGTAATAATTAATATCTCATATGTAATTCAAGAAATAATTTTATTTATATTAATAATTTATTATTATTTTTAACCGTGTTACGTTTATATAACTTATGGCGGTGATTAGATTTTCCACTTATAAATCAAGGTATAAATAATAGGAACAATATTATATATAATTACACTGACATTTTACCTTGAACCATAACTACTCTTAACTAAAGATAATGAATGATAGTCAAATATAGAGCTATTCAATTTTGAATGTACTAAAGAGAGAAAATATGTATAAGTATATTGATGATGAAATTTTTTACACGTTTAAGTTATTAAAAATCCGATCCTAAATATGGGGTCATTTATTTAACTGCTGACAACCTTTCTTTAGGACAAATAATATTAACCTTGAAAATAACAAAAAGATATCTCAGTGTTGTTGTAATGCTTATCAGACCTATTAGAGTAACAAATTCAGACAACGAAGGTCACTAGACTCTAAATAGGGAACGGAATAAATAGACGATGATTATCAGCTAACCACGTGGATGTAACCTTCTGCTCATCTCCAAGGAAATGTTCCAATGATTTTTAAACATTAGTGTTCAGATTTTATCTCTAAACGAGAACACTGCCAGTTCATTTTAATATATGAAAGCCCGTGTTGCTGCATAACGATCCAGCTTTCTCCTGGATGCACGGGATTCCAGACCGTCAGGTCTGATCATAACTGTGGGCAGGGACTTCTGCTAATTAGAGCGACCGTTTCGAGGTTTCATTGCCTTTGCAGCTTTAAATAATGAAAACTAACAGTAACTTATATATTTAATAGCTATATAATTCCATAACACGACGTTCTAAAGTGGCTCGAGTTGACATTGGTTACACCAATCGATTGACTGTAACTCTATCGTCTCGCAAGTGATAGGTTAAAATTAAACTGGTCTAAAACTGGGCAATGACCAAATAACGCCATCGTCTTACGACACGTGATCTTCCCTCATGTTATTAGCATATTATCATCATAAGGATCAGAGTGCCTACGTAATCAAGTGTTTCAGAAGTCAATGCAGGTGATCGGGCTTCCATCTCACACAGATTATTGGTCAATGGCGTCTCCTTTTACCTTGTAATCCGAAAATTCATTATTAATTTTATGAAAATTATTAGTAAATATAGTCTTATGTCGATTAGTATGTTATCAAAATTTTCTGTCGCCATTGTCCATGCTGTTTTTCATGAAGATGACGTTTAGTTCGAATAGATATAATTATCAGCCAATGTAAGTTGTATTATGGTTTGATGGTTACTTGTTTAGGCAGTCAGGCTTGCCGGTTTTTTAAATCAATAATATTGTTATTTATATTTCAATATCTTCGATAGGAACGATATAGAACATTTTTATTGCATTCTGTGATGATGATAATAATAGAAGGTGAATAATGCATATTTGTCCTTCAGGCACACATCACGAAGGCCGTGGAGTACTAGAATTCTTTTTCTCCTTATAGGCGTGAAACTACAGTGCGATGCACCTAATAACCCCGACGCATATCATGCATCGTCATGGATTCGTGCCATCATGAATACTAGAATAAAGTCAAATTCAGGCAAAAAAATTAACTCCTTCTCGTCGGTTCAGAATGCAGTTAACAGTAACAAAGACAATATAACATTTCGATTTCAGTGAAATGATTCTTTGGTTCCAGTGAATAATTTGTTAAGGTCTAAAACTGGGCAAAAATTGTAGATTTTCTGTGATCTGCTTCCAAATCTCCTGCCCAATTGTACTCAAGAGTTATAAAGATTTGATTTTATTGGTATGTCACAAAACCGTGCAACTTAAAGCAAGTAAAAAGAGATGCACTTGAAAAAATTAACATTGTCCCGATGACCACACAACTAAGGTGGAAATTTATAGTTCCAAATAAATTCTTGGTTTTGAGTTATTATTTAATAATTATTTAACTACGCAACTCATGTCAATAAAAACTAAACTATACCAGAATTAAATTTATATAATAAAAAATAAGTTTGTATAAGTTGTTTCAAATAATTATCTGAAATTATCAATGTTACAAGTTAAAAATCAACAAGAATATAATATAAAAGAAATCCTACCTTCTAAGAGTCAGGTGACGAGTAGACCAACGTTTTCGGCCACGCAATCCAGTATTTGACAGCTTTGTGACACACTTCGTTAGTATCACCAACGCGACGTACTGATATTCACAAAACAGTTACAAAAGGTATCTGATAAACGAGGCTGCTTATCACTCGCTGGTACAGTAAAGTTTGACTTTATTTTTCTGGATAAGCTTAATATTTGGAAAAAGTATGTAACGATCCGTCAGTGAGGCGAGAAGGGGCAATTTTCGCGCTTTTTCGTACTGCTGACCGCATTGCACACGAGGTTTGGCCTTCACATAGTGTCATGTTGTACATCTTCATGCGGTCTTTCAATGACATGGATCTTGAATATTAGATATAAAGTCAGTCCTGTTTAAATGTAACTGGATCGTTCCTCTGTGAATGTTCAGCAACAATTAACGGTGTATCGATATTGATCTACAGCCAACGTAGAAGAAACGTACGTGCAGGCTATAGCTTTATTTAGTTCCGCAGCATTATTCGTTATTAAAGTACGTGAAAAGCCGCAGGAGATTCTCTGCTTTCATTAGCCACAAAGCCATCAATTACACTTTTGAATCTGAATTTATATTAAAACGTGGCACTGTTATCAGTAATTTATATCTAAAGGTAATTACTTCATAATGTCACATTAAAAATTTCAATCTCGTGACTGTCTCGAGGGTATAAAGTCTTAAATAAAACACCGCAGTTATTTGTGATACCTTCAACCTTGTCGGCGTTTCATAAACAATTACGACCGTCTTAACGGTTCTCTTTGTGAAATGGCTGAAGAGATATCATGTTTCTCCTAAATATTGTGATTTCCCAAACTAAGTCCGCAATATGAGAAAAGGATAGGAGATTCTCTGTTTCTGTTAACAATTATAATCACCAAGATTGGTGCGGTCTTTAAATATTGCTATGAGACATAAAAGTGAATTACGGTAGAGTTAATCTTACTTTGCTACTTCTCACTACGTCTCACAGATAATAGTCGGATGCGGGACTGTCTATGTCAGATTGTGTCAAAACCTCCTTGTCAGCAGTAGGTGAATATTACAGGTGTTTGGTTCCGATTTATTGCTGTTATTATTTTAATGTTTTTGTGGGAATTGTACCTGGATATTAGCGTTTGGATTAGAAGGATGAGTAAATAGAACAAAGTTATGGAGTCGTTTCGTCCAAAAATTTCCGTTTACCGCGGAAGTATTTCCCTTATTTAATAGTAAGACGAGTGATAAGCGGAAGTTTGAAGTGAGATATGATATAAGCACTCACAGCAGGCAACAGGTGGTCCGAGCGAGAGCAAGAGCGAGCGCGTCTGCTGGTCTGGCCGCCACTGGCCGACTCGCGTCCTTGCCTCGCCTATCCACGCTGGGCGCTGCTGTCACTGCCACAACACTCCCACGACAACAGACTTTGCATGCTGCTTCTGATGGACACATCTGGAAATTCACATCTGCGGAATTCAGCGGGAATTATCTCTCGGAAGCTGTTTACTAGCCGCGAGAACCAAGACTCAGAGCTGAACGGCGCTGGACAGATTCTTGGTACACCCTTAAAGATTACATGCTTCGAAAAAACTAGAGTATAGTATTTGCACTGGATTATGAAAACACTAACGAGTGACATGAATGACGAACATTGAAATCTCCTAATTGTTTGGGGTAAACAATATTTCTACAATAAATGATAGTGAAGTTTATGAGAACAATCGGCCCAATACATAAATACTAAACAAGACACACTGTACTGTGGTGACTCGCTTCCCTCAATAAGTAAATTAAATCTCGTAAATCATAAATTATTTAGTTTCATAGATTGCCGAGCGGCGTACAGGAGGGCGAAACGAGAATGGTCGTCTAGGTAACGCTTGGGGTGATGCCGGTCACTTTTGGCCTTGTATTCTTTTTTTGGACAGATGGTGCAAAAACGGCTTCACAGTGGGGTGAAACAGAAATAGCTGGGCTGAACGAAAACAGAGATTTCATAAAATTACTTCTGCATATTGAGAAAGAGGTTTTTGCATCGAGTATCGGCCTGATACAACTTAGATTGCGGCCTGCACGACAACAGCTGGGCGTGAGATTCAGAACCTTCACCAAGGAAATAGTCAACAAGATCGGCCCCGTACAAATTCATCAACTGCACCAGGAACATCATCCGGTTGTCTCTGGCAGTCACCAAACAACGACGATAAAGGCATTTTTTCTGACTTAGATTTGGAAAAACAATCTCGTTTTCAAGAGCGTTTATTCTATTTTATTATCTATTTTAATAATTTTAATTTTACCCGCGTTCCCAAGAGCTTCCAAAAGAAACTGCAAAGAAATTATTTTGGTTTTACCGAGCTAGGTAAATTTCATCTGATTTTCGTAAATCGATTTATGTATTAAAAGTTCGATTTTATGTTTTTTTTATTCTGTAAATGATTTGACATGAAATGTGTACACCAAAATTCACTTGTAATACCAATAATTAAAATTATTGTATTTAAATTTAATTGGAAGTTTTATTTTATCAATTCTCTATTAGTAATATTTGTTGATGTAAGACGAACACTAGATTTGACAACACCAATTTTGTGGTGAAAGAAAAGCTGAATGCTTGAATTGTAAATCTACTTACATTAATGCATTTAATACCAGTAGCACAGATCCAATATAATTACATTCGGTTTTAAGTAAACAAATTCATACATATAATCATAACTTCAATTGGACTAATGTCTGAAGTATTGACCTAAATACAGCCATATCAGAAATTATCACTAGTAGACTTAATAATAGTTTATCTATTAACGTTCAAGATGAAATTTATGCACTTAATAAATCATATGCCCTCCACCCACGTACTTGAGATCGTTGACTTCCTGTCTTTTGTCGGCTGTAGAAAAACTACTGATAAATAGAAGAAACGTTTATTTTGCTTTATCTGTATTTGGCTAATTATATTTCTAATTATTCACGTAACAGACGTTAGACTGATAAGATTCTTTAATGCATTATTATTCAAAGCGCCAAGAGCGTAAAAATAATGTATGAAATGGATTCATTCACAACAATCCACTATTCACCTTTTCTAGATTGACAGGCTGCATGATTATAATCCATTGCGACAGCTCCCCTTTAATGGCATAAGAAGGGATTAGAAAGGGGGTTGCGGAAGGGATGGCCCCCCAAGCTATAGTTTAAGGATTAGAGCCAGCATTCTCCTAAAGCTGAAAGAAGGTAAACTGTGTCATGATGTCCGGATTCTTGGTACTTGTCTCACGTCCGATGACTGGAATAAGGTTTTATGCAGAGACCCAGCAATCACTTCTCCATGCCCCGAACAATTTAGGAGGCAGCTCACCGATTTTTCTAGAAGAAAACACTTACCGGATGCTTAGGGCAGCCTTAATTCAAAACCAGATGGACCAGAAGGTATTAACGTAAGCAGTCACATCTTATCCTCCTTTGTGTTTCTTCCTTTGAGAACTAAAATTAGGTTCCACAAGCTTCTCTTACTTTATCGCCATCCTCTATTTGGTTATTAATATTCCCAATGATAATGTCAGATCTTCCGTTACTCATTTCTGAATGTGTTCAGCTGGACCACATGTTACTCACGATGGCTTCATTAATCAGCAATCTTTTCAACTGGAGAATATATAAATTATACGGAACCATGTTATGGAAGAGGAGAATTGACAAATCACGCGAATAGTGTTTTATTATAAAGAAAATCTTTATGAGATACGAAGAATTAGTGTCCAATGGATTGTTTCGTGTGTCATATGGCAACATCAGCTCTCAATTATAGGCAAGTCATTGACGTAATGACTGTTAAATCCTGCGAATGGTATTCAATTTGGTTCCGACAATCTCTAAATTCAACAACACTGCATACAATAATCAACTAAACTTACTGTTAAGACTGAAAATGAGGAATACTTTTCTACATCAGGCAAAAATATTGTCGACTTACGTAACATATAACACAAGAACAATTCACTCAATTTGATCACATGGAAACAATTACTTCGCATAAAGAAATTATGGCCTTAACACCCCCTTTCCTTCACATAAACCCTTCATTTTTAGTGAAATTTTAAGATTTAGAGATAGGCAATTTACGACAAATACATTACTAGACTGAAGCGGGCCATCAGCTCACTTTGTCCCCCCATTGTCCACCTGGATAGGGTTTCTAAAAATTTTCTTTAAATAAATTCTTCATCTGCTGAGTTTCATTGAGAGTCATTAGAGATTGAACTAAAATATTGATTTATAGCACAAAAATGTAACAGCAATATTACGCCCAATCTTGATGTCATGAATTTAAATCAACTGAAAAGTAAAAAAGAACGAAAATGTGTGAGTGTTTTAAGTTGATGCGGACTTGCCTAGTGAATTTGACAACTCCAAGGAAAAACCAACGCCTGTGTTGCTAGAAGAGAATGTGAACCACGTTATGAACTCAACGATATGAAATTTCCATTAGCGAAAGTTATTCAGATCATCTGCCTAAGCCCATACTGTAGGATGCAACACAATTTCATGATCTCGTCAATATGCCCTACATGCCTGATAATTTGACAGGGCTGTGCTCTATGTAAACCCCTCTCAGTAGCTGAGTGCCTCTATAATTATTATAGTTAACAGTACTGAATTTCATTATTGATTACAGTGAACTGTATTGCACAACGAGTTTTCAGGGACTCATTAATAAACACTATTTCATTAGCTTTTCATATCCGCCTCAAAACTTACAGGATTGTTTCTTCTTCGCCTATTTATACATATATATATATATATATATATATATATATATAATATTGTGAAACGTATAAAATTTCGTCATACATTTTGTTTTATTCAAATTAATTAATTTTACAATATTAAGAATTTTTGTACAAAATTTTGTAGAGAACAGTCCTGAGGTATTCGCAAGGCACCCTTCCTGGGAAAACCCCAGCAAGACAAAAAAGCCATATAACTTCAAGCTTGACAGAGGCAGTCTTTGTCTGAAAGGTATTTGAGGCTCGCCGTAAAAAAAACCAGGCCCCCTCGGGTTATCAAGATGGTTGAACCAAAGGATTGCTAGTGTGGCAAATTTTTTTGGGAGAAGAAGGGTAGAGACGCCAACCCCATTGGAGGGCCCGGTGAATGTAGAAAAATCGGGGACACCAATCATGTTGAGGAGAGGTGAGTTCGAGGTGGAAAGGACCTCGAAAAGATCATTCGGAAAGGAGAGTTGGTGGTGAGAGTTGAGTACGAGCAAACAGAAAGTCGGCTTCGCGTTTGAGAGGAGAGGCGATCTGGCTGGGAACATCACAAGGAAACTACTTGCATGCCGCTTCCAAGCTGACCCGGAGCTGCCTTTGAGTTAAATCTAGGACTGCCGGTCAACAAGGAAACCAGAGGAGGATTAACGTAAAGTAAGAAACCAAAAGGTTTCTCTCACTCTGCTATGCGTATAAACACGTAATACGGTCCTGAGTAAAAGTAGATTGTTTTCTAAAGTCTCATGCAATATTATTTTTGGTCATTAAATTTAAATATTGTAATATTGTTAATTTTTTTATTAACAATAGAACTGTTTACATTTAAAAATTGAGAATTATTTACGCCCACCCATTTTTTTAAAATATACTCACAAATTATAAAATCCACGCCATAATATGAATGTGGTTGTATATGTTTCTTAAAAGATAGCAAACGAAATGTTTGAAAAGTAACAGACATTAAAAAGGGAAGAAAAATGTATATAAAGCTTATTATGCAGTTCTTTGTTAGGCACATAATTTGAAAATATAATAACATATAACAAAATATGATTACGAAAAATATTATTTAGGAAGTGATTTATGAATGAGCAAGTCAATCATTCCCCATGCTGTATGTTAATTCGTCTGTTAGACTGGTGAGAATTATTATACTTTTTTTGAATTTCTTCATGGATTTGAACAATTTTGTGAGTGGAGGATACTGAAATTGATACAAGAGGCATACATTTCACAAGAAAGAAAAACTATGCTCAGAATACTCAAATCCTTTCACCACTTTTTAGTCCCACGCCCGTCTACATTGCATCATAAAGTAAAAAATATTATATTAAGAAATCATAATAATCGTGATATACGGAATTTCTGCGCAACAAAGTTTGGTCTGCAACGATTTGTTTGCCAGTTCATTCCTAAACGATTTGAGACATGATTGGTGATAATTTTGTAATTCCGTGAATCTAGTGAATTACAGAAATCTCTGAAGTAGAAAAATATCTATGTTTCGCAGAAGAATGCTGACTTCAATGAAACGCCATAAAACTTTAAAGGCTGCTTAACGACGACTATAACCATTACAGAGGTCTAAACCGAGCAGAGATAAAAACATAAGTTCAGTTCTTGCGGTGTCTGAAATTTCGTATAAATTGAGCGATATGAGACTAAATATTTGCACCGAGACACATTCTTTTTAATAAACATACATACTTTTAGTACTTAATGTATTACAATTTTTTATAATTACAATATGTTCCAAACAAAGTAAATTAATTTACTACTTAAATTTATTTTTTCATAGAAGTTAAATTGAGGTTGCATAGGCGATAGACAAGAATTAGGGTAATTTATTTTCGGAAGGAGAATATGTACCAGAAAATGAACGTTTTTAACAGACTAAGTCTGTTAGTTCTTAACAAGAGAGAAAACAAACCTGAAATAGTTTATAGATTCTTAAATTGATGTAGTTAATTTTTTGCATTACTTTACAGTTATGGGTAATGTTAAGTCTTGAGAGATTTAGGTGTACTTATTTTTTACGTTAGTCCTCGAAGGAGAATATAGGAAACGTCAATAAAAAAAATACAAAATTATAAATTTAGAAACTAATTAATTTATATAACTAAGAAATTAATGTTAAATGACACGTCAATGTAATAATAGGTACCTATTTACAATTCATATTTATAAAAATAATTAACAATAGACAAAATTTACTGTTGAATTAACCAATCACTAATGTCTCATATTAATACGAGTACATATCACTCGTTGTTTAGTTCTGGGTCCTTTCTAGAAGAAGGTGTCACGCCGATATTGTTTTCGCGCTTGTTATCTCTTGGAAGAGAGGTTGAATTTATTACCGTGGTTCTTCGTAAAAAATTGGTAAACGTACATGCATTTTAAACAATTTATTACAACATTAAAACTTTGAGTGGTCTCGAATTCACATAACACATAAAACAAATGTGTTTTTCAAGAAACCAATAAGTAATAACTCGCCAGCTCTACTTTCACCCAAAACTTCAAGCATAAACGGACGTATGCACCACTCCGTAGGTCACTGGAGCTGGAATCCTCAGCACGCGTTTTGGGGCGGGCTCCCCTTAGCATACCGTCCACGTTACATACAGGTCAGCGCCGCTTGACAGCAGGACAAGGCTACGGCCTATAAAGACAAACAATTATATCTCTCATTCTCGAGCTACTCACGAGAATATATACAGTATTCAAAATTATTTTAAAAAAACTAAGTTAAAATACATAGAATTTTGGCATTTATTCCCCGTTGATGTAGAAACCTTTGGCATATCTGAAAAGTTCTTTGCTCCATTCCCGTGGCCTTGAGCTCTGTTGAACGTCTCTTTATTTTGATGATTGTGCTGTTCCTGAAGGTATTATAATGTTTTGTGTGTTTTTCGTAGTAATTAATTTAAATAAAATGAGAATGTATATCGCTGAGTGAGCCAGAGAAAGTTTAGTTTGGGGTTACCGGGGTAACTGGAGGGCAAACGCAGGCTAAGGAGGACTGCTGAACTAAAATGTATTCATTAATTCAATACATTTGTCTCATTTGGAAGTAATGTTTTGTCTCGAAAGTTAATTTATTCGAGATGAATTGACGCGATACAGTTTGAATATTTTGAAGTAAAATTGATGAATGTGTATCACAGAAGTAATTTTACGGTGACAATCTTCTATGAGTAAAAGTTATTTAACTGAATAAACATAATTTATGATCTTGCATAGGAACCGGGAAGCGAAACTTTTTTCTATAATCCGCTGAAAATCAGGTTTGACCTTTACCTGCAGGAACTTTTAAATAACTAGGGCCTATTTAATTGAATTTAGCAGTAATTCCGTTGAAATTCATTTGTATTAAAATACTGTGGTGGAATCAAGCATTAGGATCACATTTATATAACCAAGGACTTCACGGTGTCTGATTGCTGTCAGCTTATATTTAATTAATAATGTTGGTATGAGGAGCATATGTCTATTAAACGTTAACGTCATCTGCACAACCGTTAAAAGTAGTTGAGAAACATTGCCCTCGCATCGTTAATGAAAGCATATCTGAGGTGAAGTCATACATCAGTAATACGAGAGATTCACTCTATTTAGTCATTTTCTACGAAAACTCTGTAACCTTAAACGAAATAGTATTTGTCGTAAGCAAAAAGATCACAGTTGTAACTAAAAGGTTGTTAAAAGAAGTATTTGGTCTAAATATTTGTATTATAAATTTGGTAGAAACATATAATAATTGCTCCATTTTACAGAGAACTGCAAAGATTAACAAACATTATTAAAATTAAGTTTGAAATGTTTTATTTTATAAACATTTTCACAAACTTTATGTTGTTGAGTTGTTGTATTCATTCTATGAACTGTCTTATGCAATATTCCATACTAGCCTATTCTGCGAATCTTTTCATTTCCGCATAACTACTACATTCTCTTTAATCTACTTAGCTCATTCCATCCTTGGCCTCCCTCTCCTGTTATTACCCCACACACTTCCCTATAATGCTTATTTTACAAGACCCTCATGTCTCAAAACATGGCCCATTAACCTCTGCCTTCTCTAGATCAAAGTCCTCCATATTGATCGCTCTTTCCCGGTTCTTCCTAGAACTTCCTGGTTAGAGACTCTATCCATCACATTCCGAAATCTTCTTTTTTTTGTTCTTTCTGAAACTCCTAGCGTGCACGTTTCGCACTCATATAACGCCACACTCCATAAGAATATTTTTAGTAATGATTTCATAATATTCACACGTATATTACCCATAAGTAAATTCCCTCTATTTTGCGAAAGTCTATCTTTCCTGTGCTATCCTACTCTTTATATCAACTATACGTTTACCATTTCTAGTAGCAGTTTTCCTTAACTTCCTTCAAAATATCCCTTCCCAATCTAACACCCTTTGCTATTCCACCGTTTCCCAAACTACACTCCATTACCTTGGTTTTCCCTCCATTAATCCACATATTGAACTCTTTCACTAGGATCACGTTCATACAATTTATTATGGTTTCAAAGTTCTTTTTTTGACTCCCCTAATACTACAATATCATTTTCTCCGTTATTATACTACCTTTAAAAGATCTAAGTTTTCGCCTTTTACATAATCCGCAATATTAATTAAAAAGAAAATAAATAAAATCAAACTCTCAAATACTTAACACAATCTAGTTGGTAATACTTATTGTATTAATTGGACTTTTTTAGAATGAAGCGTTACTATCACTTCTAAACTACTTTTCTTTTGTTAGGATTGTTGGTATAAAATTTTGGATTTGGCTTACTTGTCCGTTTTTTTATTTATTGTCGCTCTGTAAAATGACAATAATAACCTGTGCTATATATCAGTCCACTAGGTAAATTTATCTGACAGATTATTCGTTTTAAATATTCCGAGTCCCACCCTTTCTCAGCATACTGCATATTCCTAATAATTTATTTTATTTAATTCCAGGTTATATTTGTCTTATTACAAGAGTCTGTATACTGTTTGGCATGCAATAAAACCTGTTCTAACCAACTAGAATAGAGGAGAAATTAAGATATCCAGAGAATAATCCTGTCACAATAATTAGCCTGTATCATTAATTACGAACTATTTAATCCTTCGACATTGATACATGTACTTAATGAGTGCAATGATGTATAAAAAATGGTTTTAGTGAAAAATGTGGCCACTCTCCGGCGTATTAGCACGAGATTCTCAAGTCTGTTTGATCAGCTGTGGTTACGTATCATACAGCAGGGCAAAGATTTGCCAGTAATAACACGTTATTACTTCGGGATCCTTGTATCACAACTACGCGTTTAGTCTCTTCCGTATTCGGGTAGATTATACGTCATGACCAAGGAGTTACGTAACAAGCGTCCGCAATAATCCGACGAGATACAACGGTCAGAAATGTTATCGGCAGCCCATCGCAAACGCTCTAATTGATAGGCAGTTTATTATCCCATCTCCAGTGTTATGCAATGAATTAGAACGTTTCTATCACATAACGGACTTCTCGTGCATCTGTTGGTCTGACTGATGAATAGTTGAGTGAGCCCACTTGTACTCTACGTTTCGTATACTCGTATTTTCAATTGTCATAATTACAAGTCCTATATATTTGAAGTAATAAATACACTATATTTATAATCACAAAAATTGGGAATAATTTTATATTATTACAACAATTGTCTAATAAAAAGGCATGTCTTCCCATTACAGATCAATAAATCAAGACGAGTTCCCATTATGGATTTTATGAGAATTAAGAAAAAAATTATGGTTTTGTTGATCATTGCAGTCTTTTAGGACGTCGAATTGAAATACAGTTGAGGTATACAAATCTTCAATTACTGGTTTTCCACCTAATTAAATGGAAAAATAATGCTTTGGACACCATATTCTGGTAAAGTGTTTTATTCATATTAGATACAAGTGTAGGTTTCACAATTTTCTATTCTAAATACATTCCTCCGTTACTGCCCATAATTTACTCAATGGACACATTAACTCATTTCCCTAAGATTACATACTGTTTGCAAACTTCATTAGTATTTTAATTAAGAATAAACAGGAGACCTCAAAATAAATAGTCAATGCTGCATTTAAGCATTGATAATCAACTGGTTGAGAGAAAACAGAAGCTAAAATTAATTGAATTATGTGAACATAATAATTTAAATTATAAGAAAATAAGAAAACGAATAATGACAAATTGCAGTTATTTGAGTAATATATTAACTTTGCAGACTTTCGTTCTTTATTAAAAAATGGTATAATTTTATGGGGTAATTCGTCTCGCAATGAAGAAATTTATGTTCACCGTAAAATTAACAAATAGATATTTCTTCACTTTCTCAAATAACTTGGCGCTGGGTCCTTTCCAAAAATTGATAACACATTCTTAGATGTTAGTGGACACAATAACTTAAAGTTGTAACTTATACAGAAATATATACCGCATATGCTTGTTAATAAATTTAATAACATTTCAGGCAGTATAAAATATTTAAAAGACAATTTTTTTTCATACAAACGATTAACAAGTTTTCGTTGATAATTAAATAAACCTTCTGTGATAGCATAATGTATCAATCATTAACTATCTTTATAGATGCTGAATGCATCAAATGTAATTCAAATATCTAGTTACGTAATCTAAGTTAAGTTAGTTCGTTCATCAGAAATTAATGCTTACTTGCGTTCAGTTTATTACTAAAATGATTATAATAAAGAAAATAATGTTCTGTAAAACAATATTTAATAGCATAGTGAAACTTTTGCGTATCATTTTCCGTTTTATATGATTTTTCTCATATTTTATCTATTTTCTGGCTTATTAGTTTTAATGGTTTTATTGGTGTGGAACAATAAATTGTCTCTAATTAACTGAATCGTAAGGATACGTCCTACTAACAAATTGATTATTTATAATTGATGTTGTTCCGAAATTATATATTAAAATCTTAATACTATAAGGAAACTAACATTCAAATCATTCTGTAAACTCTAACAATTCTGAAATACTCTGAATACTTCCACGCTAATTAAAATAGGGTACATAGATTACAGTTCCACACTATGTTACCCACCTAGTTATCAACTCAATAAACTATGTGTCACCCATTAACCGGTTAAAGTAATGAGCTAATCAATAGTTAACGATTTATCAACTTATATATGGTTTTTCAATAAGTGCGGGTCAATGTCGAAACGTTGAAATGGAATGTGTGTGACGTACCAACGAAATTCTTTTGTCTATTTGATAGGACGTACGTAGGCTTTAAAATCAAACCCACAAGTCTTTCCATTGAGAGAGACAAATAATAACATCGTAGCTTTTATGGATTCTTCTTTTATCAGAAAATATAATATGAATAACTACAAAACATTTAATGTATTTCCACTGCACACTAATTTATCTAATAAATTTTGTTGTCATCAAACACAAATGTTTTGGAAAGATATATAGGAATTTTTAATAAGTGCGGGTCGATACTGAAATGGAATAAAACAAGCTGTGTGTGAGGAATTATAGAAATTCTTTTTTAATTAAAAGACCCATGTATGTCCTTTATGGACCTTTTAAATAATAATATCGTTAGTATCTCACACACAGCTTGTTTTATTCCATTTCTACATCGACCCATCCTTATTGAAAAACACTATAAATAATGCTGAGGGTAATATACAACATTAAATTAAGAAAACTTAGAAGTGTAACAAAAGCTTAAAAAATTCAGTTTAGTCACTAATTATTTACTGTTCCCTAAAACCCTGAGATCACTAGCTTTAACATTCGTTTGAATGACAAAAAAAAACATTACGAGTTAACACTGATTCAATAAAATTTCAACAGTTAAGTGAAAAAACAAATGTATCTGAGCCTTTGAATGTAATTCATACAATCCAAAGAGAACGACGGCAAGGGAGGAAAAGATGCTTTCACTACATTAAAGGTTCTAGTGCTCCTGTCTGCCTTCAGTCTTTATCTCACCTTTCAACTCTCCATTTAATTTTTTAATACTCTGACTATGACCTTCTTAGATCAAGAACGATTCTGGAAAGTGAATTCGGGGATTTGGGTACCTCTAAGTCATTCGTCTCTGAACTTATACAAATATCAATTCAAGACAATTTATTTTAAGCTTTATAATTATATGTAACGTATCTCAACATAGTCGTCAACGACACTACCCTGAAAAATAATAATAATAAAATCTTATAAGAAACGCGTGGAGAGTTGTGGTGTTCATTCCTAAGACTGGTCTGTTGTTACCCTCCATGCTAGCCTATCTACCACAAGCCTTTTCATTTCCTCATAACTAGGAAAACCCACATCCTCCCTCATCTGCTTGGCGTATTCCATCATTGCCCTCCCTCTTCTGTTCTTATCCCACACACCTCCCACTAATGCTAATTTTACAAGACCTTTTCTTGGTCAACGTCCTCCATATTTTTAACTTTTTCCATATTCTGTTTAGAAATTCCTAGTTAGTGGTTCTATCCACCCATCTGATTTTCAGCATTCATCTATAGCACCACATTTCAAAGGCTTCTATGTCTTTCTTTTCCGCAGCTCCTATCGTCCACGTTTCGCACCCATGTACCGCCACGCTTTATAACTAACATTTTTAGCAACGATTTCCTAGTATTCACACTTATATTACCCGTAAGTAAATTTCTCTTTTTCGCGAAAGCCTTCCTTGCCTGTGCTATCTACTCTTTATATCTACTATACTTCTACCATCCCTAATTATTACGCTTCCCAAATCAAAATATCCCTTCCAAATCTAACACTCTTTGTTATTTCACTGTGTCCCAAACTACACTCCATTACCTCCGTTTTCCCTCTATCAGTCCTCATATTGAACTTTTTCTCCAGGATTCCGTTCATGGCATTTATTATGGTTTCCAAGTCTTCTTCTGAATCCCCTAATACCACATTACCGTCGGCGAAACGTAAGGTTTTTATTCCTCCTCTTTGCAGTATGATTCATTTTCCATATTCCGCTTTAACAATCTTCAACGCCTGTTCTATATATAAGTTAAATAGCATGGGCGACAGACTGCATCCTTGTCTTAATCTTTTCTTGATTATGGCTTTCTTTTCTTGATCTTCTATTCTAATTACTGCTGTCTGTCTTCTGTAGAGGTTGTGTATAAGCCTCATTTCTGGATATTTTACTCCCGCGGGCCAAATGTGGTCCACTGAAATGTTTTATCCGGCCCACATAATATTCTTGTGAAAGGAAAATGTTCTCATCAAGCTGCTAGCTACACATGGATGTTATGTATGTTGTAGCATACAATATTGCTAAAAGTAACAAATCTCTGTCTGATGGAGAGTTTGTTAAACAATGCGTGCTCAAAGTTTACGTAATTTCATATCCTGATAAAAGAAAATATTTTGAAACAATAAGCGTAACCTGGAAAACAGCAATAGATAAAAAATATTATCATGGTTGGAATTGAAGATTGGCCATTTTAAATTCTGCTCAATTACTATGGATAAAAGCTGTCTTATAAACGATACTGAACAGTTGCTATTATTTCTAAAATGTGCTGATGAAACTTCTGTTTTACATAGGAACTAGCATGCATGTGGTTATTGAAGGGACCTAGACAGGGTCATATTGTTTTCGTGAATTTATGAAAGGAATTTCAACTTTGAAAGTCTCTATAAATTGTACATGTAATATAACAATAGATAAAACGAGAAATATCACGGGAAAAGAACTGGATTTGTTGGGATCTTTAATGAAAAATATCGAGATGAAAATGTTATATTTCTACATTTCTTCGTCCATCAAGACGCTCTGTGTGCATCTGCTTTGGATATGAAACCTGTGTTTGACGTTATTGTGAAGCTGATTAATACTATTCGATCTCGAGGGCTTGTTCACAGGCAATTTCGGAAGTCTAGAATCCATGCAATCTGTGTACTCTGATCTATTATACTTCTCGAAAGTAAGGTGACTTAGCGCAGGACGCGTCTTCAAGCGAATTTGGCAACTGAATAACGAAATAGTGACATTCTTTCTTGAGAAACAGGAGTCTGTAGAGTATAAAATCCTTGAAGATACTGCATGGCATTCGGATATTGCATTTTTACAGATATTTTATGCCACAAAAAACAAGTAGAATGTCAAGATCCAAGGTAAAAATCAATTTATCGATTAGATATGGAGCCATCTCAAAGGATTTAAATTACAACTTGTTCTATTCGCGAATTAGGTTGCTAAGCATGCATTGTCTCACTTCTCGAGGTTGAGTTCACTAGCCTCGGTGATGAAGGAAAAGCTTAGAGTTACGAAGAGAGTCCACGGTGAATTTGAACAAAGATTTGAAGACTTCAGTGGCATTTAATCACACTTTGAAATTTTCAGTATGGATTTTAATGTGAACTGTGAAACAGTGAAACCGAACTTGCAACTTGAAATGATTGAATTACAATGTAACACTCAACTCAAACAGCTGTTTCTTAATGTTTCAAAATTAGAGTTCTACTATTCTTTGTTGAAATCCAATTTCCAAAATCTCATTCTCAGGAAGTTACTGCTAGGTTTACATCATGATATATATGTGACAGAGTTGCCTTAGAGACAGACTGACAGATGAAGATTTAAAATCTCTTCTAAGAATAAGTGCATCCCGGATCGAACCAAATTATGAAAAGCTTTAAGAAATGCAGTCACAGTTTCATTAATCACATTCACCATCATAATCTTTCAGTCATTAATAGGCAAGTACTTTGTAAAATGTATCATTGTAATTTTTATATTAAAAAAATATGGTGGCCCACCTAAAGTTTTTTCCTTTCCTTTGGCCACCTCTTTAAAAAGTTTGCCCTATACTATCAATAAAAGGCTGCGGCAGACCTGTAGCTGACAAACACTAACCGTAACGCTGAGAACCTTGCACAACATTTTCATTCCAGTCCGAAAGACGGGTAATCAGCTAGTTAAGTGGTTTTGTAATTCGTAATATACTTGTGGTTCAGATCATATCACATCGAGCTGTTGTCTTTTCTCATATCTTAGATGCAGTGGTCGCCAGAGGAACAGAAACTTTATCGTCCGCTTTTGTCATTGCTGCAATACAGTAAGTTGCCTCCTAAGCCCTCGCGTTTGTAAAAGTTTGTCCTTACTCGCCAACTGTGTTCCCGAAGCTACGTTTTTCTGTTCCCGCAGAGTTTGCCGAAGTTTGTAAACCGCAGCACAAGATTACCGACGCAATGAGCGGCAGGAAGCCTGAAGCATTTAACTTTGACGTTTATGTCGCGAGTTCTTGCGTGGTTTTATGTTTGCGCTGCGGTAGAAATACTTGCTTTTTATGCAGTAGTTGTAATGAAATTCCAGGAAAAGGAAAAACAATGCTTTGGAGGAAGTAGTAAACTGTCAGCTGTCCCACGCGCTCGCAATATGGCCGCCTGGAAGGTCCGCGGAAAGGTAGGAATGCGGAACAAATAGTGAATATATTACCATAATACTAAACTTAGCTCGAAGGGAAATACCATACGAGAATTCACCAAGCCCGTAGTAAACTTTCCTGTTGTGTAATTGAGTGATGTTTACACGTTTATGCATAGATTAGCAATTTTACACGAAGTTTAACACTAGCACTTCGATATCCCTTGTATAAGATTCTGACCACTCTTAATTATGCGAAATTATCAATGTTTATCATATGATAAGTATCAAGGTTACAATTAAATTTATTAATTCGGAAGGAATTACTGACTGAATGTCATCATCGCCCAAGCTCGTCACCACTGATTAAAGGTTTACCTTGTAAATAAAATACGGTTTTTATTAAAATTATTTAATGAATTTTCTTGAGCTTTAGGATACAATATAATAATTTTATTTACAAAAAACAGTCATTTCATAGGGGTCATAGGGGTCCTGGGCGGTAAAATAAATTAATTCATGGGTACGATTTTTAAATATCAGGTTTAATTACTTATTGGGGTAACCACGTGCAGGAGATTCCGTTCACTTGAAGATTAGAAATATTCATAGGACTTCAAACGAAATCGGCGCAGAAGGTTGACAGAACAACTCTGACAGCAGTTTTGAACATTGCCCATAACACTTTTTGTCCCTTTTACGGTAAACCATAGAAAACTGTGTTAAATACGTTTCCGAGTTATAGCAATGGTTTTTCCAGGTGCCCGGGATCAATCTATTCTGTTTTAGATAACACATCGTTGCCCTGACATTAATGATTTTATTAAATAAAATACAAAAAGCTTTACGAGACGTAATCGTCACGACATTCAATCTTAAAGGTTATTGCGCCATTTTCTTCCAAATAGGGATCACGGTATTACTCTGTCCTTGATCAATTGTTGTGGTAGACATATTTGATGGGTTTAGACAGTCTCGTTCGTGTTATAGGTGCTAATCCTATTTAGCAACACACTAAGTTGGTTTTAAAATTTTACTATAAATCTTTGTGATGCGGTTTGAGTGTTAGAAATAAACAGTAACTTTCCTATTGGGCCTGACAAATTATAAAATCAATAGTTTTTTTATTGTAAGACAACCATAATTACATTCTAAACATTAAATTACGAGTGTTCATTTTTGATTATTTGAATGTGAATTATATATAGTAGTATCTTGAGTGCTTGGCTACTAACCTCTCAGCTATACCATTTACATCGTTTCGGAAGCAATACAGTGAAACTCTGTGGACGGAAAATCGAAATTCGTTAAAAGCTCCCGAGTCCCGCCATTACTACACTGTGTCAAGCTGTCTTCGTGTACGAGTTCAGAGTACAACACTTCTCCCGCCACCACCACCGCCACCCCAACGGTCCCCTGTGTCTCTTCCGATTACCCTTCCCCTGCAATCTCCCCAAACTCTTCCGCCATTGACAGTAACAATCACATTCTGGTCAGCTTGGATGGCAGAGAGGGACGGAGCCAGGAAAATTTTAAACTTGTCCATTGGCTGACCTAATATTAACTTTTTGATAACATTAACAATTTCAGAATAAGACAAAATGAAAATATTACTACGTTAATTATTTCTTTAAAACAGAAATGATGAGACTAGTGGCCATTTTTCTTTTACACAACCCGTGATTTAGAAGTGGCGTTTTTATTTGTGTGTTACATCAACCATTCCAAAACAATTTCAATGATGAACACATTGATAATTATGTAAAATATAAATAATACTACAACAGCGACAGTGGAAAGATATATAGGTATTTTTTATAAGTGCGGGTCGATACTGAAATGGAATAAAACAAGCTGTATGTGAGGAATTATAGAAATTCTTTTTTATTTAAAAGACCCATGTATGTCCTTTATGGACCTTTTAAATAATAATAATAATAATATCGTTAGTATCTCACACACGGCTTGTGGCAAATGAACAGACAGATAATATGCTACAAAGTATCCATTTTTTAAAATCAAAATAATTTTACACAAAGTTGACAGTAGACAAGATGCGGTAGATATTCCCAATATAATGCAACTCTATTTCAAAAGTTGCCTCTTAAATTTACTCATTTCTTTTGAAAATGAAAAGTGCTTCAAGATAAACTTTTAATAACACAACTGTTGAAATATATTTTGATTTCGCTGATATGTCTGTTAAAGTGCCATCATTGTACAGCACGGATCTTATCATATGTGCTCACTTGAAGGAAGCAAATAGTAGAGCTTTACATATAGTGCAGCGGGGCGGAAGGGAATGCTGCATATACGTATTTTTCGTTCCAGACAGAGCACCTGTACTGATGAAGGCTTGGAACAGAGCTGGTTGCATTAAGGGGAGCGAGTGTACCGCAATATAGACGGTTTAAAGACTTAGAAATAATTACAGACCTTTACTCGGCTAAAAGAAAACTAATATAATTTTTATATATGGATAGTTCCCTATTTACAGTTCCCTTCGCCAACTCACGAACTTAGTTTCTTCTATCTGGACTGAAAAGAATAGAGCTATGTCATTGCACATTTACTGTTCGAAACGTCTCTATCGATAATTTCTTTCTCATTAATACTACTCTACTTTTCTTCTCCGTACTAATTTTTACAGAAAAAATTAAGAAAACGACTGATTTAGGGGTATAATTAGTTTTGTAATAAACCAGCCCTAAAGTCTGAGAAGCCACTGCATAAAGACAAGAAAATTTTTGGTTCTTTGAACTGCTCCTTCTGCGAAGGATCATTTCCCACATTCCTGAAATTGCATTTCGTTGTAAATTAACAATGAATTTACAATTCTAAACAAGTGGACTTTGCTAACACATAGGTTATGCTCTTGCAGAACGTTTTTATGCACGCCCGCCAATTATTTGCAGCTCTAAATTTAGTTTTCCTTGGGATATGGCTCTGGGAATCCTTAATAGAAACATGCAATTTGGAAATTTTGGTTCTTCACTATCGCTCGTTATTTATAACAATTACGTCATTACAAATTGCATCGAACAGAAGCTCATTTAAACTCAGTAAAACCTCCATCATTTATTCTTCCTTTCAGAGTCATTTATGATTTATTAAAAACTTATTGATTTATTTAGCGATTTAACTTCGAATCGAAAATATAAAAAACACCTGTATTTGATAAAAATTAACAAACAGATAATGAAGAAGTAAATAAGGATTTAAAACGACGTGATCATTTCTTGTGTTCGTGTAGGGCTAAAACTTATTCGACAAGGATTGTAAATTCTGTGGGTGGCATTTATTTGAACACTTTTTAATTTAGATTTATAAATTTGTTATTTTCTATAGTCTTCTGTTGAGGAAATAAGAAACTTCCTACATTAGATTAATACCAAGGTTCAGCTATTGCAGAACGTCGTTATTAATACCAAGAAAAAATAACATGTTATTAACAATCCAAAATCGTTAAATGCCTAATTAGAGTAAACAAGTCAGTATAAAATAACTGAACATACAACACGCAACATTAAAAGCGCATCACACGTACTGAGAAGCACAAATACGAGTACACACAAGAAAAAGAAATGTCACTTCTCGGACCACGACTAGGAATCTGACCATCCGCAGTGTTTCCAGGTAATGCATGAAACAGATGAACAAAAGAACAGAAGAAACTATGCATAAAGTGTTAAAGTTATGTAATAGAATATTTTTAAAAGTAACACTATTTCAGGAAAATTAATTTAATCTATTTAGGGGAACAATCAAGGCGCTCCTGTACAAAAGAAAACGCGGCATTAAATATAATAATTTACACTGATTCACAAAAATTTTGTAGTTATTATTGTTCTTTATCTCTGCAGTAAGGCTTTTATGTAGAATAATCCCGTTATTGTGGATATTTTTCTGGTGAAGAGCAAAGCGATGCTAGTACGACTTTAGACATAAGCGATTTATAGTCGCGTATTCCTGATATTCACCATTGAAACAATTTCCAGTTCCGTTTTACAAACTTTAAGACTTTATGAATTTATACACTAAATAAAGTTAGTATTTTAATGAATATTAATTGCTCGGTTTTGCAAATTCAATGTTTCATATCTCCTGGAGCATTCCACACTTAAATTCGCCTTTTTAGTTGCTACTTATGTTTGAAATTTTTATATTTGAACTCACAAATTTTATAAGGAAATTACCACAATATCAGTTATAATTACATGCATATTCCCTTTCGTAAAGGTTTCATGTGGTTACGAATTTGTGTGCAGTTTTTTATTTCAAACAGCTTTTCCGTCTGTTGGTGCAAGAGTCTGACTGTCGTTTGCGTTTTGTTGCCTCTCAGTTGTTTTCCCCGGCTGCTGCTGTTTCACTTCTCCCGAGATAAATGCGCTTGTTGTTTCGCACCGTTCTGCATTCGTCTCTCCTCAAATACTGGACATCTTCAACTTAAGTGTACTTAAACTTTCATTGTCACAATTCGTACTACAATTTCCTCCCCGTAATAACTAACCATTTATCCAATAGCAAAATAAACTTTCAGTTTCTCCATAACTCTCCATCGTTACTCTAAACCTCAATGTCTCTTTCTTCTGTTGTTTCTTTGTAACTGTAAACTATTAACATTTCTTTCACACTTCTCACTAACAACCGATACAACGAATGAATTGAACTCAGTTGAATGAAGGAATGCTCGATTACCATCTGATACTAAAGCATAAATGTTTGTATCTTCTTACTGCCTCGCTCTAAGAGTTGCAATGTTAATCTGTACTTTAAGTAGTGACATGGTTCTGCTCGTTGCCGTGTAACATTTCACAGACACTAATCAATTTTCTCAGTTGAAAAGCATACAGCCCAGCGCTTCTTTAAATGTAGGTCGCGACCGCCCAGGGGTTGTGTAGCTACTTAATGAGTGTGCAAAAATTGATAATGTTAAATAATTTTTAGGATTCATATACACGCTAAAAACTATAAATTAAAACCAAATAAAATAGCTTTGTATTATGTTGTTACATTATAGCACTTCTGTTAACTACATCAATAAAATACTTTTTTCTGTTTGAAAGTCCGATCTTGAGTTAAAAACCACACAGAGTATTAGCAGAGTTCTCAAGTGATTCAAAATGGCAAATCATATTTCCCCAAGTATCATTACACAGATTTTGAAACGACAATATTCCTCTCCCCCTTTTGCTGCGCATGTAACAGAGTAATTCTTATAAAATTTCAAAGTCTTTTATTTAATGCAGCATTTCAAGCGGAAAAACGATATGACAAGTAAACAATGATATGCAAAATGACTGGGACGGGTTATCATTCTGTAATAATGATGGCTTATGTTTGGATTTTCCTACTCTATCTTTTATGAGTATTTACAAAGAGCTCCCGCGTATTGCAAACCACGATTGTCAATACAACTTAAATATTTGGAGGCGGAAGGGATGGAACGTATTTTGAGCTTAATACTCAGAAATTTGTTACGTCTGTACTTTGAGTCTGAATTAAACTGTATAGTTTAACTGTACAATTCTGTATAATTATGATTTTTATTACACTAATTTTATTTTACAGATAATTTGACTCCACTGAGAAGCAAGTGTATAAAAGTTTTAATCGACAACAAAAGCACGACATTTTGAAATAGAAAACGAAAGTCTGCATTTAATGACTATTTTTACACTTCAGTAACCACTGATTTTATTAAGAATGCATAAAATATCATATAACTCTTTACGAGCTTTAAAACACTTGCAGGGCTAAAATACTGAAAATGTTTAATTGAAATATCCTATCAATGATAAAATCGAAAACATTTTTAAAATGATAAAAATATATTTAATTTTTTGGAACCAAAAGTATTTATATAATATAATTAAATTTGTTCGCGACTCTTGTAATCACATAAATTTCACACCCCTTATTCTCGAGAAAAAACGGTAAATTTTATAAAAAAATGAGTCTTTATTATACATTCTAAGCATCAGGCCAAACGTATATTAATCATGCAATTGTATTTAATTAGTAACTTAATATATAGTCACGTTTCTGAAGGAGCGTGAAGTACACACTTCTAGAGGTTATAGACGTTTATTTGACACTATTTACTGTACAAAGACTCGTACTGCGTAAGACTACATCCGCTTGGAGGTCCAGTACAATTTATACATTCTTGGGATATTCCAGAAACAGAACATTCTCGAAACAGAAAATACTAGAAACACAAAATATATTCATTCTACAAAATGATTAATATTAAATCGATGTTAGAATATTATTTAATTTCAATTTTTCAAGTCCAACATTTTAACACTTATATAAGCGAAATTAATTATTAGAAATAATGTTATTTATTTCAAGTATTTTTTTTTGTTTTTTTTTGGGGTAACAGGCTACATGAGGGTGATCCTGAAACAGGCAACTCCCCTTTAATAGCATAGGAAGGGAATTGAAAAAGGGGGGATGTGGAAGGTAGAGCAAGGTAGCCAAGGGTTAACTAGGGCCCCCGGGCTATGGTTTAAGGATCCTACCCGGTGTTTCACCTAAAGAGATGCAGGGAAAACCCTAGAAAACCTGCATCAGGTAGGTCGGGCATTGGGTACTATTCTTACGCCCTTCTGAATGACGGGAGACGAGTTTGCTGTGGGGACGCAGCATTCCCTTCTCCGTGTCTCCACCAGTTTCAGGAGGCAGTTGGCCGACCGATCCAATGGGATCAGCGGACAGCTCTTGAAAATGCCCAAGGTCTTTGACCCCGGTACATATACCTCTTAAAATAGGTGAAGGTGTCTCGGCATATGAGAACTTTGATAAAAAGTACCCAGAGAGAGTGCGAGGCAATCCCGACATGATCAGGTGAGCCCCACAGTCACTCTGGGCTGAAGCGCCTGCGAGAAAACTCCCGCAGCGCCCATGTTTTTTTTATTTCATGTAACTATTCTGGGCAATTATAAACTGACTGTCATTGTACAGACTGCAGGTAAAGATCCTGAAGTAAACACGATTAACACAGGTAAAAATAAATCGCTTAAGTTAACACATAACTGCCTAAACCAATCTCTACTGTCAATATCTTAGAAAGTGCGCTAAATTTTCAACTTTTGTCTAGAAGGTGGCGCGTTTCTATGGCTCCGAAATCAAATATGCTACACTATTGAGATTCGAAGGGGCACAGATTTGATTCTCATTGGTCATGATCAATGAAGGTACAAAATCTGTCGGATCATTGGCTCACCGAGGAACGACATTAATGCGATAGTTGTGCAGTTATGTCGCAATAGTGCTGAAATATGCTAGCAGGACAAACAGAGGAGCTGAATAGTGATGTAGCTGCGGAATAAGCAAATTGAAGATTAGTACAGAAGAATGTTTCTTCAGTATTGAAGAGACGATCAGTGATTGTTAGTTCTTCAATAATAAGGCAGAAGTATATAGATGAAACACCAGCAACTGGATTATCTAACAGTTCCAGGAAGTCACTGGTAAATTACTGAGACAATATACCCGTTATAGTGCCTCAGTAGCCCACAGTGACAAGTATTTATGACCACGGTATTTTGAACCCGCAATTTCCTAATAAAAGTGGAAATTGTTTTGTTATGTTTATGGAGCTGGTCTCCTGGCGTATAGTCATCCCGGGTTCCAGGACTCGCGGGAACTTGGGATGCCTGAGTTCCTCATGGTCAAAGATAACCGAGCTTACGACTGACGGAGAATTGATACGCCGACCACGTAGCACTCCAAATTCAGAATGTGTCATAGACAGTCCGAAGTCGTCTCGATAGACCATAGCCCCCAACCAATAAAATATGATAATAATGTTTATACGACTGGTAATTTCACTTTTTATTAAAGCAGGAAGACAGCTCTTAATGAAATATAATTTATTATTATTTATTACTCACATTAAATAAGTCATTATTATAATACTAAAATTGTATCCAGTGTAAAGTTAAAATATTTCCTACTGTTAAATCATAATATTGTGAAGCTGTAATTGATGTACGCGAATAACTTCCAAACGACTTCACCAAATTGGATAATTTTTTATGAGTTCGTTACTGTCAGCAAAAGTTTTGTATAAAAGAAAATTTTTTAATATAATATGAAAAAATTCTATTAGAAGGTTGCTTAATATTCGTGCGTTTGAATATCCAAAAAAGCTAATGCGGGTTGCCTATACTCTTGATCTGGTTATGCTCCGAAACGGTTCAACGGATTTCAATGAAAATTTCAGAGATTGAACAGGAACTTTAACATAAATTTTTGGGTAGGATTCATTTCAATATATTGCAGAGTTCAGAAGATAGTAACGTAATTTTTTATAAATCCATTGAATTGCCACGCGAAAGGTGGTCTGAAAACCAACTGCGAGTTAAAAATCATTTTATTTGTTCCTATACCATTCATCCCACTTACTGTTTTATTATTAGTGGAATTGTGGCAGCATGAGAGAAAGAGAGAGAGAAAGGGCGGACGAGCATTCTCACTCCGCTAGTTGCAAACTTGTTAAACGGGACCTGTTCAAAACCAACTGCGAGTTATAAGGTTTGCCATGAAGCGATCATAATCTCTCTCTCTCTCTCTCTCTCTCTCTCTCTGTGTGTGTGTTTCTTCTTTGTCAACCACTGGGCTGGATGGACGAGTTCATACAGTATTGATAGATTGACATTCATTCGTATTCAAATACCGTTTCTTTCGCAACAGCAGAACTGAGTGTGTTTCGTGTTTTTTGATGTGTTATCGAGGTCAATTACCTTTTATAGTATTTTCCCCAACAATATTTGTGTATAATGTCAACCCCTTTCAAACTGTGAGTGCTGAGTGTGGAAATGAGTAATAGGAAAATAACAAGGAAATTATCAACTTTGGGTCCAAAAATGATGTAAAGGGTGTCGCTGAGCTAAATTATGACCTTTAATATTTGACTTAAGTATAAATTCATCCATTACGTGGGAAAGAAATTTTATTCTGTTAGAGTACTGAAAATATTTTTAGTCCTCCTATTTTAACGGAGGTATTTTGGACTCTCCCGAGATACTGGGAGTATATTTGAGATTCATGTTGTGACGTTTTCGATACCGGTTAAGTCATTTGATGACCAAGAATTATTTATAGTGAGAAAATAGAACATTTATGTCCGAAAACGGTACAATTACGTACAAGTAATGTAGTTCCCTTTGAGAAGCTCTCACGATGCTACAGTATTGATATTATTAAAAAAGTTGCGGATAACCTCCTAAAAATTCAGACTCGAGATTATTAAAAGTATGGATTGGTGTATATCTTACTTAACTTTAATATTTGCAAAACTTAAAGTTAGTACCTTCATCGCCGTCTGAAAGAGCATTTACCCACAAGATACAGTTTAACTCGCATAAATATTATATCCCTAGTTTCCAACTTCGAATTTCTCCATCATAAAGTCGCATTCATCTTTTTAATTCATTCTGACTCCTTTGAGGGACACATTATCAATTCTGATTGAACTTAAACTAAAATTAGAATGGATTTTAAAACTGACCTTGATGCCGTCTCAGTAATAATAATATGAAATGCGTTTGAAGTAATTACAAATTAAGTTGTCTTAAATTGAAGTTGAAAGTAGGAGTATGAATCTAGTGAAGTTGTGTGTTACGTAATGGAAATTCTAATCTAATGATACGTTACTAAAGCAGAATATGCATTCTACGGCGTTTTATTAACTATGGGGATACAAGAACATAAATGGAAGTAAAAAAGGCAGGAATGAAAATTCACTCTGTATGATTTAGAAGACATCAAGCATTCAGAAACAGAATATTTGAACAACTGAAATTCAAAAGGTAAAGCTTCTTCGTAAATCCGGTAGAAATTTCTGAAGTCCCCTTCTTTGTTGTTTTCCCTGATATCAGTAAGGAATTCAAAATTCTACTTTTAAGAAAAAAGTTTTTTATTCATATATTGACTTACAATATACATCTATACATAGCGCGTTAAGTACGTTTGCACTAATTTCTAAACGTGTAAGGGGAAACATTGATCTTTCCCCCGTTTTACATAATTAGACATTTAATATTTTCGGAAATATTTTGGTGGCTCTCGTTGCAGTCGTCGGGTTGTAGAACCAGTTATATACAACTTCTCTATGAGATTATTTTCGTGCTCACTGATGTTTCTGTTATAGTTGTCTTATATTCGTTGTATTTCGTCTCGTATAAAATAAATCCTTAGATCCACGTGTAGAGTATAGTTACGTACTATGGAGTGCCTATAATTGGCCTTAGTACTTTGAACTGGAACTTTTGTAGTATACTCAGAAGTGATTGTTTTGCACAACCACACAATTAGAGTCCGTAGGTCCATATGAGTTTCAAGACCGTTTTGTGAACAAGTATTTTTTTTCTCAGGGAAAGTTTTGATCTATGACCAAGGAGCAAATTAATTGTCTGAATTTTAGATCGAGTTGTCTTCTTTTATTTAGGATATGATCCTTCCAGTTTAGCCTTTGGTCGATATTTAGGCCGAGGTACTTCGTTTTCGTTGCAGTAGGAATCACACGTTTTTACTGGTGGACACGTGGTTCGTCTCTTGATTAATGTGATGTGCACTTATTTTGGTTCATTGACTTTGGTCCACCATCTTGTGCACCAATTATTGAGAAGTGTTCTTGCAGGTATGCGGGGGCCCAGGCAAGATCTTCGTCTGTAGAAAGCACTGCTATATCGTCGGCAAAGGAGGCGATTTTCGGATTGTTGGTCTCTGGAATATCTGCATTTTACATCAGGAGAACACCAGAACTGACGGGATGAAACTTGGATTGTTCTCTATTGAATTTTACTGAAATGTGCCAGAGAGATATGATTTGATAAGGGAATAATAATTCCTGGATAGTGCTTTTATTTTATTTTGAAGAGCAAGCCTCTGCGCCAAACCTTGTCGAATACCTGGAAGATGTCAAGGGATACAGCATTGCAGAATTTCTTCTAGACCCTTGGAGATTTCGTTAACTATCTGGTGAACTTGTTGGATTGTTGAGTGACGTTCACCAAATTGGTGATTCGGCAGGAATGATAAATTTTCATGGTTTCCATAGATTCTTACAACAAATATATTGCTTATAACGGGTAGTAAACTGATAGGTCGATAAGAAGTAGTTTCGTGATGAGGTTTCCGTGGTTTATGTATCATAACGATTTCGGTGTATAATAGGGAAGTAGGACAGACTTTGCAAATGACTTAGGAGGATTACGGCCTTACAAGGAAGATATTTTAGTACTTGTCCTGAGATTAAATCGTAGCCTGGAGCCTTCAATGTATTGAGTTTGTATAGTTGTCGCTTAACTATTGCAGGTGAAAGACTTTGACGCCTTCTCTTTTCTTATACGTTTCTCCTCATTCTGTTAGAATATGAAAATGTACGAATGGCACGCCATACCAAGTTTCGAGGCCACATGCTCGCACTGGAAACTCCAGTTAAACGTTTATAAACAAACGATCGCAAACGTTTGACAAAGTTGTAAAAAATTCGCGAACGCTTGCTTGTCGTGTGCGATTGGTGCAGACGAGTTTTAATGTTTATGACAAAACCAAACCGTAAGAAAGGACATGTAAATATAGCCTGTGATTGTAATAATAATATTAATACTTAAATAATTCAGGTATTTTGTTCCCTTTCTTAGGATAAACTCATCTATCGTAATATAATATAATGGACAGTAATTGATTCCCGTAATGGACTACATATGATGCACTTGAATTCGTGAAAAATATCTGTTCCATTACAGACCATTTTTTTTCCATAATACTGAGAACAAAAACAATATTGTATGCATTGTATCGCAATCTACAGAATCACTGGAACAAAATTAATAAGCATGTTAGTCGACTACGAATTTCACGAATTTTAATAGTAATCTTATTTTGCGTCTGCCTAGTTTCGCGGGATAAATGCGGGAATGTGGTCCTTAACGGACCCCGATTCTACGGCTCGGCGTGGCCATTAAAGTCTTGGCATTAAATTGCTCTGCGTAAGGCGCTTATTGCAATCGCAAGCAGCAGCGAGCTTCTAGCGCAACAAAACAGTCATTAGTAGTAATTATAGTGTCGAGTTAATCACTTAAAACGCTGCTGTGCAAACGAGACGGAGCGGGTGACATCCACGCGATGCAGCTACTTTTGCTTCGTATTGTCTACACGTCCGCAGTGTGTGTGCTACCATTGGCAAGGCAACATTCACTAACGAAAATTAAAACAGGAGAAGTGCGGCATTTACACAATACAGACTTACGCCGATCCATTTTGCTTTTGAAACGAAGCAATAGTCGCGTAGGAAATTACTACGAAGGCATAGTCCTGAAACAACAAAGGTAATATCAACAAGTAGTGAATAATATAACATTACAAAGTGCACTTACAGTTAAGTGCCACAATACTCATACAGACAATAAAATAACGATATTATTTCCGTAATATAGGAATTTCCTTCCGTTTTTTGTTCTTACGCAGATTTTTAATATTATTGATTTCCTCATTTGCAGTGAGTGAGCTGCATTCGAAAAGTAATAAGACCATTAAAATTACGTTTCTCGTGCAATGTGTTGATATCATTCCAGATCATGAGTCATGTATATGCTCTTTATATCGAGAAGCTATCCAAAGCAACAATTCATGCATTGGAAAACACCAAATCACCATAGCAAAAATAAGTACAGATACATCCTTGTCAAGAAAAAAGTAATGTTTAGATACATGCCATTAATGTTATTATTTTGAGGATTTACTTAACTATAAGTTATGTAGCTTCAGTGTGGAGACTTTTATGCAAATTTAAATAAAAAGTTATGCATTTTCCAAACCAATGTTCATATGGCTTATTCCAGAGTGAATTTTACTTTCCAAAGTACATATTTTATAATATTATTATCATATAACTTATTATATATATTAATTTCTATTCAATTGTGAAAAGAGTACTTTGAATTATGTTTTTAAAAAACCGCTTTACTAATACAGCATTCACAATTTTTCTTTCAAATTGGAAGGTAAAAATAAATATTCTATGCAATCGCTATAAAGATTAAATTCTCATATTAATTTCGATGCAAATTATTAATTATTTAAAATATTTTGGAATAAGAATCATGGTACTTGTTGAAGAACAGTAAATATAATATTTAGTATCAATATTACAGACGTCTTAAACGTTGCCTTTAAATAATTTATAAATTATAACTATACATTTCATGTTAATAAATATTACGCAAATTCGTTTACTCGCTCAAATAACATTAAAAAATATGTATCAGTGTCAACACTGAAATTTAGTTACTTGTTTGCCAGTATCTCTACTTGCAATAAATAAATTACCTGTCGTTTTGTTTACTACTATAAACACTGCAGATCGTTCTATCAATTTCTGTTAAATAATCTCAAATTAATAGCATAACGTTGACGATGTAGTCCAATTTCTATTTGTCATATTATACGGGCATTAGTAATGTACATAATAATATGATTTGTGCTTTATCTATGCTCTATGAACATTAATTTTAAGTTACGTAAATGTTTACTTTTAAAGGCAATTAATTGCAATAGTTTCTAACAAATATTTGTGATAAATAATGACGTAGCCAATTTCCTTTACCGCTGGTCAATGTAAGTAATAATAACTCTAAATCTAATAAAAAATAACGCCCCCCGAAACGATCCTCCACCGAAACTGCGCGAGCCGAAAGAGGAGTGTAGGCAGACGGTTCAGAAAATTTGTAAATGTTTTGTGTTTTCCTACCAGATAAGGTACATAGGGCGTTTTTGGATACGAACAATTTATATACATATATATATATATATATATATATATATATATTTATATGTTGTAACATGAAAAGTTACACGCAACAATGCGGGCCAGCTTGCGAGCTGCAATTGTCGCAACTCGGGCCAACAATGGAGTCTGGTGAGACTCAGGCAGTCGTCATGGGGTAGACAAAGGAGAAGGATGTGTCGGCAGTTACGGACGGAGAGTGACCACGCCCTGTAGTGATAATTTTTCTCATGTTCTGAAATGGATTAAAGCTATTATAATCCACTTTTGGTATTTTTATTAAAAAATACCTGGCGCCCAAAAAGCATTTAAATCCTCGAATACGGAGGAACGCCAGATCTTCTACAATATATATATATATTATATATATATATATATATACATATATATTGTATCATAAAATAGGAACTTCTTCGTTCTCTTCTTGATACCTTGCCTCAAGCAAGCTGCAGCTTTGTGCTCACGTAGCATAGATCCGTAAAAATGCTTGCAATAGCGATTCGAATGAATTGGATGCCAGGTATTTTATCACAAGAAAAACACCAAAAGATTGAAGAAACAATTTCGGCCAATTCGCCGGAAACTCCTAAAACAATATGCTTCTATGTAAATCAAACAGTTCAACAGGCAAAACGTATGCCTTTGCAACGGCGTAACACCACTGAGAATTTGTGGCTTGTTCGTTAGCCAAATTATCTTCGCGGTCGTGAACACTCACGAGCCCGCGAATAAGCTCGTCTTTTCTCCAACACTCAGTTTCACTACAACCCTTGGCGTACGCCATATTTAATATATACGCCACGTGATCCCTTTCATCCAATCAAATTCTGCGCATTGGCTCTCAACTTGCCTTCAAACCACGGCCCAGAATCACGTGAACACTGCGTGCCTGCACTTTTACGCGCGCTACTGCTGTCCCGGGAGCTTGAAAGAACAGGCAACAATAGAGTCGGGCCGTTTGCGGACGAGGCTGTAACTTACTTGTTACTATATATATTGTCACATGCATCATCGCCGAAAAGTTAATTTTTTATAAAAATGTATCGCGAAGCCTAGACAGTGTGTCTTAAGGGTGGACGCTTTTTCTTTTACTGTCGCCTTTGTCGGACAATAGGGACTCAAGGTAGCATGCCAACTGTGAGAAAGGGAGGTGGGATTGACGCGAGCGAAACTCAAGCCTGGACAGAAAGCTTAACAGCTGCACAAAAAATAGGATTGTGAACTCCGAAAGCTGGGGAGAATGTTGGGAATAAATAGGCAAGGACACAGCCGATGGTAGACTGTCCTTAGAGAAATATGGCGGCGAAACGTCATTTAGAGGACGTAGCAAAAGGCGACGGATTGAAATTATTTTAAGACTCTTATGAGTGGAAGTGGAGAGACGCCGACGGGCAGAGTAAATCAGACCTTCATCCAGGTTCCAGCCATTAGCAGAACTGGCACAATGACCGCGCTACGACACCCCTCCCATAGCTGAGTGCGCGGAACCCTTGACGGAAGATTAAAATTTGGACAATGGTTGGATCCGCCTATTGTTATCAAAATAATTTTTCGCATGCATTGTCGGGTATAATGTCTTAAATGTGTCAGTGGTAATTGTCCCAAATCTAAGTAAAATGAGTGTATTTCACGTCTTCAAGTAAAATATAATTGTACTTAATTAATATACTTTCAACATAAGCTTGGTTTAGAATTTTGTAATCAATAATAAATATAATGAAGATAACGTTCACAGTTTTCAACTCGGGTCAGTTCGTATGAATAATACGTTTCCATGACTTGCTCCGTCATCATCCGCAGGTAATTAACGTTCCTCAGTTACATGAGGTCGATGACGGACCTGGTCATGGAAACGTTTCATTTAAAAATTACATAATATGACATCGCAAAGCTACACTCTAGAAACCGAGTGGCGAAGTGTGGGTATTGGAGATATGTCAAGAAGGTGGGGAAACTCTTTATTTAGGACAAGAGTGTAACCAATAGTTGAAGACAGAGGAGGCCTAACGAATGTTTGAAAGTTATTGCAAAACACGACCCGTAAGAAGAGTGCGGTGAAATAAAGCAAAGCACTGTGAATATTACCTAAATAATAAAATATGTTGGTGTAGAAAGTAGGAAAGTACAAAACGTAGCGTCATGCCCTGCTAGAATATATTACATTGGCAATTGACTCTCCGAATGAGTTATGATTTGTAGAATTATGTCAGAATCAAGTCAGTAATATATACGATTTTCGCCCATATTTTTACATAATTCAATCCTCAGTTTTAATATTGAGACATTTAAAATTATTTAATGACACGTTTCAGTATATGTTATACCGGAAAAGAATTTGTTGCTTACTGTTGTTGTAGTTTCATTCTTTAGACTGGTATGATGAAACCCTCCGTGCTAACCTATTCTGTGCCATTTCTATATAACTACCACAACTCACATCCACCCTAATCTGCTTAGCTTATTTATCCTTGGCCACCTTCTTCTGATCTAACCCCACACATTCCCTCTATTGCTAATTTTACAAGACTCTCATGTCTCAAAACGTGCCCTATTAGTATATTCTTTTTTGGTTAAAGTCCTCCAAATTGTTCTCTCTTCCCCTATTGTTTTAATTAGCCAGCCCACCAATCTGATTCTTAGCATACTCATTCAGCACCTCAATTCGAAAGCTTCTATTCTTTTTTGTCTGCAACTCCTATCGTCCACGTTTCGTAACCATATAACACCACAATCCATATGAACATTTTTAGTAATGATTTCCTAATATTCATACTTATATTTAGCCGTAAATAAATTCCTCTTTTTTTAGCGAAAGCCTTCCTTGCCTTTGCTATCCTACACTTTGTGTCTACTATACTTCTACCATCCCTAGTTATTATGCTGCCCAAATAGCAGATTTCCTTAACTTCCTTCAAAATATCCCTTCCCAATTTAACACCCCTTGTTATTCCACTATTTCCTACATTACACTCAATCACCTTGTTTTTCTCTCTATTAATCCTCATGTTGAACTCTTTCTCCAGGACCACGGTCATGCCATTAATTATCGATTGCAAGTCTTTTTCTAACTCTCTTAATACCACAATATTATCAGCAAAACTTTGAGTTTCTATTTCTTCTCCTGGCAGCATGATCCTTTTTATATATTACTTTTTAACTTTCATTACCTTTTCTATATATAAGTTAAGAAATTAGAATGACAGACGGCATACTTTTCTCTGCTTTCTTCTCTTGCCCTTCAATTCTTATTACTGCCGAGTCTCGCCTGTAGAGGTTATGGATAACTCTTCTTTCTTGTCCTCTTCATAACTCTTAGTAGTGTGTTCCAGTTTACATTATCAAAGGTTTTTTTCTAAGTCTATAAATGTCATGAACATGTTTTTATTTATCCTATCTCTTAAAATTAGACGCGTAGTCAATATTGCTTCTCTAGTCCCTTTTTCTGTCTCTCCTAATACCACAAGATCATCAGCAAACCTTTGAGGTTTTACTTCTTTTCCTTACAGTATGATCTTGCTAAAAGCAAACTAATCTTCTCACTAACTCGCATTCTATTTGGCGTTCCATCCTCCATTAACGTAATTTCGTTAACAATTTGCACGCATGGATTACTATGAATGTAATTAATTTCACATTTAATGGATATAAACATCCCGTAACAGTTATATTGTCAAGTATAGCGTATTACCTTCCGAGAGTTCATTCTTGAGTTCAGACAGGCAGCATGAAGTTCAGATCTCTTCAGTATGATATGTAATTTGTATTTTTTAATAAAAATAAGAGTAATTTTTTTCACACAAGAGAGCTTGATAGTGAATGATGTCGACATAATTGCAAAATTCATTAAAAATGGGTAGAGTATTTTTTTCAGCACTTTCATTTCTATGATGAATTTTATTTTACCACTCATTTTATGACGCCTTCTTCCCAATTCCACAAATTATTTCATGACGCCTTATAACTCCACGGGCCTTTTGTACAGATCCCTTTTCATTTTACCATTTCCCTTACAGAAATGTTTGGATATTTAGTTTTATCTTTTACCTAAGTTATTTATTACACGATATATTGCGATATTTTTACTGTGGTTTGTGCAACTCAAATTTTTAATGACGTTATTTAAATACCATTACTTTTCTAGCGGCTTTCTCCTTGATCAACTGATTTTAAGCTATTATTTAACATTATAAAAAGTCAGAGCATAAAATCAACAATTGAGTGATGGGGTGATTACAAAATTTCTTCATTTGATTTTAAGGTGATTGTTTGAGAGTTAAATAAAAGAATATTAAATTTTTTTAAAAAGGTGATTTCAGACTTGTAAGTTTGTAAAATGTTTCTATTGAACACAGAATAATGAGGTTTTTAAAAAACTGTAACTTTAAGAATTACAGACAAGAACAAATTCTAAGAGCAACATTAAGCTCGGTTGCAATTCTCCATTATTATTTTTAGACATTCCAGATTCGTGGCACCAAGACGGGAAAGTATGTGTCTATAAACTTTCTCTTAGTACGGTTTCCTCCTTTCATCATCCCTTTCAAGCTTTCCAATATTTTAACTTAAATATAACAGATATTTTCAGAAGTACCCGGGTGGAGATTAATTGAATATTTACATCATAGATAATTTTACGGGACTATTTTATTCATCTGAGAAATTTTCAAAGGGTCAGAAATGAAGATTAAAGGGGAGATGAGTTTCGTATCTCGTAACGTAAATTCCGTAATTTTTGAGTGATAATGAATTATTAAAGGCATAAGAGGCTTTCAGTTTTATCAGCCATAAAATACCTCTTTCAACTTAAATTATTAACATATTACTTAGCAGTTAATGTATCCGTACATTTTATTCCCCTATCAACATTTTTCTTAGTTGAAATATAATTTTTCTGTCTGTGATTCATATGCCTAATAGTTGCTAAGTTCTAGTCTATTAACACATTTTACCGTCTGCTCAGCCGAAAATGAATTATTTCCTGACTGTGACATTTATAAATGAGTCAACTCTAAATTCTAAATTGCAGAAAAAAAATTCTGAAGTCGTTCTTTAATGTTCTGCTAATCAAAGATCTGAAATGAATCTTACCTCAGGACGTAATTGGACAATATTTATTTGTATATTCAATACCACTCGTTTACAATTATAATTGCGCATACCGAAGTAATAGTTCAGTGATTAAAAATTAAATATTGTATATTCAACGGAAATAAAGAATATTACGAAGCTATTTATAAAATTTAATATTACGGGTAAAAATACTAGAACAATAATATGATAAAGGTAATGAAGTCGATAAAACACTTCTTTTCTACATATTTGTAATATTTTTAGATTGAATACTTAACCTTTGTTATCATTAAAATTCTTCGAGTTTACAATCCTTCTTCGATTACTGATTGATTAATAATTTTCAATTAAATAATATGGATGCACTGTCACAATTCTATATTCTAGAGACAAATACGCAATTATAATTTTTTGAACATGTAGTGAATAATCTTCTTCCTCTTGGCTCTGCCGCCCTTTCAGGATCTTGGCCTACCGGGTTGACTTGGACTGTCATCTTCCATGACAAATTCTGAACTTGGAATGATGCGTGGTCAGCATGTAGTGAATAATATTACATAAAAATATCAATTTTCATAAATTAGGATCGTACATAATTTATAAGCATATATAAAATTAAAATATATTCAAATAACGCAGACTTTCGCTGTGTATTGATTTAATGCATGATTTCGCTTTACCTACGGGGTCAATTGTTTATTATAACAAAACGTTTCAGCGAAATTCACCTCCGCCGACATCATGAGAATGGCATTTTGCTCTCTATTATCTATACTCATAGAGAAGAGAGAGGGGGAGGGAGACTTTGTCTCATCAAGCCATTCACCTGATGATGGTGAAGATGAATTTCGTCGACACGTTTTATCATAATACCAGTTAATAAACCTAGAAACGCTTATTAAATAAATATATTCTCAGTATAGTCCAACGGATGACTGTTCTGTGTCTGTTGACTTAACTATGATAAAAGCAAAGTAAATCAATTATAATAAATAGCAGAGAATCAATTTAAACTTTTGAGCATACATTTCTAAATGAAAAAAGAATAGTCTGGAAAAAACATCTTTCTTCATATACATATGATCTCTTGTATAACAATGTGACATAAAGTATATTTTTGTATATTTCTTAATTACGTAGATTGTAACATAACTTAAACAAAACCATTATGAAATTTACAACTTATTTCGCTTTAAACAGTTTGAAAATATTGTGAAATTATCTTTTTCTTATATACAAATTTCATACTTAATGTCCAAAAACACTCAAGACTCCTATATATGTATATTTTTCACATAAAAACCTAAACGTATGGATTAATTTTGACCAAGTTTCCACGTGTGTTCATTGTGACTTCAAAACAATTACTATCGGATAAGTTACGGCTGCAGTCCCCAGAGACGCGGTGGAAAGTAAGTATGCTTTAAAATTTGCTAAAACAGCCTATTTTTGTGTGGAATAAATATTTTTCAGGGTCAATTACTTTTATCATTTTCCCTGCCATTTCTGTACAATTTCAACTCCATTCAACAAGGGATGGTAGTATCTATTGCGTTTAGAAGGATCGGTGCCACATAGGAATAACTAGAAAACAGTCGAAATTGGTGTCGGAACCAAAGTTACAGGAGTCACTGAGTTTCATAACATCTTCCTGCCAATGTGACATACAACGCTTTTTTCTATATATTTATTAATTACTTAGAAAATAAAATATTTAAATAAGTTACTTGCAGTTGTACCCCTAAAAGATGGCAAAATTGAGTAAAGCAAATTCTTAAACGTGTACAGTAATTTAGACCAAATTGTGTACACATTCAATAAACAACTTAAGTTGTCCTTCAGCCTAATAGTGAGAAAGTGGGAATGAAGAGGATATATACAGGTAATGGTTTAAATATGTGACGACTTTAATGCCGCTGCAGATATAATCATGAGATGACCAATATATTAGTAACAATTTCAAAATTATTCGGGCTAATATAAATACACCATGCAGCCAGTTAGTATAATATAAATTTCATTGTAAAATTCTCAGGAACACATTATTGACCCAAGTTCAATTGGGATTCATAAGTCATCTTCTTCTACTCGAGGTATAACGGAATACTCTATTTTTTTACTGTATAGTGCTGAAGTTTATTAAATAGGAGTGAAACAAGGTCACTGGTCAGGGAGAAAATCCCGTCAGTCGACTTGACCACGTTATGATTTCACCTTGTAAATGAAGTGTTGTTTTGGCGTCTTGCATCTGTGAATTTATAATTTTTTCAGCATTTTGGCAGAAGATAAGCTAAGGAACCCCTCGCTTTGAACTTTTTAATCGTATATATTCGTAAATTAGATGTATTGAGCTGCATATAAGCTACGTATTCGGTTTAAATATGCTTTTAATAATGCTCGTTGAGAAACCTTAAACTAAAACCTGCGTGCGGGGCGGAATGGGATACTACTGTATAAGGATTAAATGTAACGTGTTCCTCAAGAAAAAAAAAGGAAAACTGACAGAATCACCTTATAAGAATTAGTTACAAGATGCTGTGCCCAAAACGAATAGATAAAGGATTGGGAAAAAATGCCACCAAAGACTGAGCAGGTGCAATAAAACCACTTTACGAAATGAAAAGTTGATAAAGCGATCAACCGTACGCCAAATAAATATAATAAAGAAAACACAAAAGATGTTAAGATTTTTCTTAATTAAATTTAATTTTATTGTATAAATTCTAGTTGCAAATAATAATAACCCGTTATGCCCCTGTGGGTAAGACATGACGCGAAATTTGTAAGTTTCTTTTCAAAAATTCATCAAAAAGGAAAATTCGTTATTTTAAGTTATATTGATATTAGAAAAAACCAATATTAGAATAAACTAATTTTTTATGCTTTTATGAGGTGATTTTTATTTTCCTAAAATTTTACAAAAATTGCTAAACCATAAATGTCCCATTCCGCTCCGAATTCCCCTATTTTCCGATAAATTGAATGTAACACTCTATACAAAAATTATTCCGTTTTAAGCAACCACTCTATACATACCGTATGCTATATTTATCCAAGAAGTCACAGCGTCCATTTGACTGACTTTGACCATCTGAATTAAACCAATTTTTTCCCCGTTACCAGTGGAGGTTTTTCAGATTGTCAATTTTAATGAGACACGACGTTAATAGACTAATGCATAAATATGTTTTGCACATTTGTACTAACTATTAATTTTTCATAATTTGTTTGCGATTTATTGACAAGATAGTACAATATGAAGCAATTAGTTTGCATCATGTTGACAATTGTTGCAAGGCGACTGCACACACATATCGAGACTTTCTTCAACAGTTCCTACTTTGGCAGAATCGTGATTCCTTGGGATTTAGCATCAACATAAAAGGGACTCAATTTCGCTTGCGCTGAGCAAACAAAGACGTGGGAAAGTTTCTGCATTTCCAAGAACAAACCAGCTTGTCGCAGTGCGCCATCTTGAGCCGCCCACGCCTCTGCGTTGTCCTTCTGCCAGAATACGGTTTACGCTCCGCTGGACCGTGAAGAGCTCACATGGCCATGCTCGGAGTGAACCTCGCTAATGGCGTCCAACAGATCGTTACTGGCACAGAAACGAAAATAACCGCATGGACTTGCTTGCTTCTGTGTAACAGTTTCGTTAATTCCTGAAAGTAATGGGGTCAAAATCTACTTCTCTAGAGACGATGATGAGGAGAGGACCTGTCCAAAAACTCAGGTCACGTAGTTAACGCGAAGAACTCAGTCCGAGAGAGATTAGAAGCAGCAGGTTCTGAAATTGATACCTGGCTTATAACCATTGGCTCAAATTTCTTAAACTAATCAGATTGAAACAATTGACAGACACATGTCGTTAGGTGATGTTCTATGTATTCACTTGTGAGATTAATTGAAAATCATTTCATTTGAAAAAATATATAACCAACGTTTCGCGGAAACAAGTTATTTATTTATTTTAATTGTCATATTTTCTTTAAACTTCACTTTAATAGTATAGTATAGGAAGGGATTTGAAAGGGAAAGGCTGACGAGGATCTATTAGGGCACCCGGGCTATACTTTAAGAAACCTACACGGCATAAAAATTATGCAGATCAAAACGAGCAACATGTTCTCACGCTAGGTACTCGTCCCTCACGCTTCCGATTACTGGAGTGCGGTATATAAAAAAAGAGACACTTTCAACCTTCATCCCGCCATTTCATCTACAAGGATCCATGATTATGTTAAACATGTGAAGAACTTTAAACAGTACAGCAAGGCTAGATTGATAGATACCTGCTTACTACCAACGTCCCACGAGACACGAGAATAGTCTGCGAACGTACCATCGTTTATAACTTCACTCTCTTAAAGTATTCAGGCCACAAATGACCCCAAAAATCTATCTAGTAGCAACAGTTTGTTCGGTAATTTATCTCTGTTGATAAATACTTAGCTATATTTTAATTTTCTTTTACATCCACAAGGAACTGTAATATACTATCGAAAAAGTACGATCCTTTTACTTTAATTTTTGGCGTTTATATAACCGCAATTATTAGAGCTGTTTTTTAAAGTGAGTACCGTTATAATATTCTGTCACAGCAGCAGAAATTTTGAGCACGCGCGAATATTCCAACTCAATCCTATGACACTAAAATTTGTAAGCTGTCAGATATCAAGTATGTAGTTACTTCGCCAACCGACGATGGATCATGTCCACAGAAGACTTCCGTTGTCTTCCCTGCTGCTTTGTCGAGGTCATTTTACCATTCACCGTTGCCTGGTAGGCAATACTATGGTGATAGTGGCGATGAAGAGCTGTCTGGTAATTACACCGACCTCTTGCGGTGATCTCAAACCGAACTAGCAACCATCCAAACTACCGTAAACACATGCACTTATCTGCCGTACCAAATTAGTAAAACTTTAGAAGAAGAACAAGAATGGAAAAACGTCAACCGGACCAGGGAATCGAACCCAGGGCAGAGCGATATCCAGCCGCGTGATCTACCAACTGAGCTAATCCAAGTCGACCGACTTAACACTTCTCCATTACGTAAACCTAAGCTAGGCTCGCCTACCAATTCACTAATCACAATCTTCACGTCCTAATTCTAGGAAATACGTGAAGACGGACATTGCGTAAATTGATCATAGGTGCATTAAATTCTAATCTAAGTTAGGGTCCGCTAAACTCGGACCACCCTTCAAAAAGGAAGGAAAAATTAGCTAGTTGGTCTCCAGCTTGGAACGATGCTAAGATCTGCACGTCTACAGAAAGAAGCACATACGCATCGCAAATAGTCCACTTTTCTGGTTTTTCTTTCTTCATGAATTTTTAAACATTTTGTTCTGTTTATAAAACTGTCGACTGGTGGCCGAGGACGATAGGAGTTGCAGGCAGAAAAAGAATAGAAGTTTTCAAAATGTGGTGCTATAGGAGAATGCTGAAAGGCATATAGGTTGATAGGATAACTTACAAGGAAGTTCTAAGAGAAATAGGGGAGAATATAGGATGTGGTAGATATGAAGAAATGAAGAAGTGTTGCACAGGATAAGTTAGCAAGGCGGGTTGCATCAGACCAGTCTTAGGACAGATTACCATAACTACAAACTAGTGTAATCATTATGGGCTATACCTGTGCTAAATATATGTATGTCTTCTTTTAATATACAAATGGACAGTTTTATCGGTGACAGTTATAAAAGAAAATGAATTTACAATAAATAAACATAAGAGGACAAAAAGATTGATTCTACTTGAAGCTCAGCCAACTATCATAAAAAATAATTGAGAAAATCATATTTGAAAAATCTCTACCGAGACGAAACTCGAGCCGGTGACCTCCCACCTTCCGGACGGGTCCATTACTAACTAAGTTTATCCAAAAAGAACCCTGGTCCACTGAGAGACCTCTCAATCCCTTTACTTAATTTACGTAGTCACATTCTTCAGAGACTAATGTCTAGCTCATCTGTGAAGAATGTACCCGGTGTAAATTGATCAAGGAAAGTTGGTGGACCAAAGTTAGAGTCCAGATCGCGATTCTTCTGTTCTGAACTTTTAAATACATGTATTTTTATAAATAAACTGAACCTAGACAATAATTTCAGTTATAAAAAGAAATAAAGAATAATATCCGAATGCAGTTTTGTAAAAGCATTTTTCTGGCATGAAAAAGAAAACCATTAAATTATATATTAAAATAAATAAATAAACTGTAATAATATTTTGCTTCATGGATTATGAATCTGATTAATCTTATGAAGCACCGTCACTTCACTAACCTATATTCACTGAGAAGTGTTTAGATTGACTCTAAATTTTTATTTCCGTTAGAGGTTTTTCTCCACACACTGTTTCAGGTTAATTGTTAAGTAATTATTGTTCTACTTAGTGATTAATATTTGCTGCTTTGCCTGTATTTTACAAAGTTATCACTCCACCAGTACCGACTTGGTCTAATTGGCAGCTAATGATTTTAGTCTTTTTTCCCCGTAGCGTATATTTATTAGCGCAAATTAATTAATAAACAAAACAAACACATTTATACATCCGTAACCAATCCTGATTTTAAGGGCGAGGGTTAGAAATATAATCATCCCTGAGTGTTTCTTTTTACAGATGGTTCAAAGTCTAATGATGGGGAATGATGCACGTTTATCTCTTGATTTTAATGATTCAATGACAATTAACGAGTATGCTTCAGTCACAATGGCTGAAACACTTGCGATACTGATGGCTTTAGAATATTTCCAAGACCACCCATCCGACTCATGTTGATTTTGACCGAATATCTCAAGGCGATGAACTCACTCCAATCAACGTGGTTGCGTCAATGAAATTAGGAACCTTGTTTGGAAGTGAAGAAGAAACAACTAACAAATCGCCATCTGTTGGATCCCAGCTCTTGCAGGTATCTTACGAAACGAGCTTGCTTACAAAACCGCTAAGCTGGAGACCTCCTTGCAAATAAACCATTTGGACCTTCCTACCTGTTCAAAGAAAGACTTAATGATCGGGTGCGTCAACCTCCTGACAGAAAGTTGGATTAATGATAGAAGAGGAAAGAAGTAAGAATCCTCTATAAAGAAATGGAGTCCTTTAAAGAAATAATCTACCCATTTTACATCTAAAGAAGACCAGAGATCGTTGTTGCACGACTAACATCTTTTCACTCACACCTTACACATTCATTTTTCTTTTCTAGGTTTCTCAGCCTTCATTCTCAAAGAGTAAATCCGCTCTGACTTTACCATACATCCATTTTGACTGCCCCCGCTATGATACCATCAGAAAGCCCACGATTGCTAACCATTCCTGTTGGGAGCTTTGTTCCTCTCCAGTCATAGTTCACAGTCTTCTTAATTTCATTGTAAAAATTGGAGTCCTGAAAGAAATATAAGTAGTCTCTATGTGCCTCTGTGATCGTTTTTTCTCTGTTGTAAGAGTTCCTGTTCCTTCTCACTACTTGCTTTGTGTTATTTTCAATTCCTATGTGTTTTTTTTGTAAATATATTTTGCAATCGCAAATTATGTTTACTGTTGACGCTACTATAATCTCAATAATAAAACTGAAAACGGGACTTATTTGTAATTAAAATAAGCAATTCTAATTTTGAGGCAAATATGTTCATTTAACTATTGTAATTCAATTAATTGTACAACGTTCTGCATATGGAAGACATTCAGATATCATTTACTGTAGGTGAATAAAACTTTTGCATTCAAGTTCTCAGATTTGTGTTTACATAATTATGTTCCTCATCCCCAGTACAAATTTTTGTTTTGGTAAATACATTCTTTTATATATAATATATATCCTTCGGATTTTTTAAAAAGCATTTGATCGCAAAATAATAAAGAATGGATATAAAGTACTAATAACAGTTTACTAATACAAAATATATTAATATAGTACAATAAGTTTGACTTTAACGTCTGTTGTATATAATTAAACAAATTGACGAACTTGTACAGAATTTACTACTTAAATTTACTCGTAACAACGTTTCGGCATGTTTTAATGCCTTCTTCAGGTTTTCTCCTCCATGTAGAAGAAAATGTACAGAAAATTAACACTAGGGCGGTGTAATTGAGACAGATTTTTTTAAATATATGTAAACAAAAACTTACCACAACAATGTCAAAATATAACAAAAAAATTACGTACAGAACTCCAACAATATGGTAGAGATCCGAGACAACAAGTAACACTTCAACTCCTTTTCCACACGTAATTATTGCCAGACTGAATATTGACCAGGAATATGGGAATTTTCAATGAAATGACAAAGGGTGTTAGATTGGGAAGGGATACTTTAGGGGAAGTTAAGGAATTATGCTACTTGGGAAGTGTAATAATTAGGGATGGTAGAAGTACAGTAGATCTAATCGTAGGATAGAAAAGGCAAGGAAGGATTTCGCGAAAAAGAGGAATTTACTTATTGGTAATATAAGTGAGAATAATAGGAAATCGTTGCTAAAAAGTTGGTTTGGAGCGTGTCGTTATATGGGTTTGAATCGTGGACGATAGGAGTTGGGGAAAGGAAAAGAATAGAAGTATTTGAAATGTGGTGCTATAGACGAATGCTGAAAATTAGATGGGTGGATAGGATCACTAACGAGGAAGTTCTAAACAGAATAGGGGAAAAGCGAATAATATGGAGGACGTTGACCAAGAGAAGGGATAGATTAATAGGCCACGTTTTAAGACACGAGGGTCTTGTAAAATTAGAGTTAGAGGGAAGTGTGTGGGGTAAGAACAGAAGAGGGAGGCCAAGGATGGAATAAGTTAAGCTACTAAAGAGTATGTGGGTTGTGCTAGTTATGGGGAAATGCAAAGGATTGCGCATTGTAGATTAGCATAGAGGGTTGCATCAGACCAGTCTTAGGACTGAATACCACAACAACACACAAGCTTTATCACAGAACAATGTCACAGTATTCCTGGAAACATCACAATATAGACAGCGCATTGATATAATTAATCGTCACAAAGGACTCGTACGAAGCGGGGAGGAGCGCATTCTAAGAGAAGATGCCTCTAAGCAGACTAATATGTTGGATTGTAACATAGCAGCACGTGAATAGCAATGCTTCATTATAAAAGCCACACTCAAATTAATCATATCAAAATAATTCAGGTAAACTAAAGTTTGAATGGTCGTATTTAGAACCACATTTGGATTCTACCTGTTATGTTATAAATCAAAACTCGCACTTGAGTTAATTATTTCTCTGATTTTTACATAACAACAAATGCTTGACTCCATTGTCTATATGTCGCCGAGTTCCTCATTACAGAGAAGTAATTAGTGCGGTGCTGTTATTCAGAGAAGTTATGCTTCTGGACAGGAGAGGAGTATTTAATAGCTGGAACTAAAGATGTCGGCGCTGTATTATCTTCAGGGTTTGTAATGAAAATTGAATCATGAAGTCGTAAAACTACGAGCGCAGTGTTCATCTAGAGTTTTTTTTACGGCACCGGCGATGATTGAACGCGTAAATCCAAATCGGGCGCGGTTCGACCAGATCGTCCTATGACGTCAGACATCGGGACGCGCATGGCTGAACTAAGCCACTGCATGGAACAGTCAATTAGTAATGCAGTGGCTTAATGGCTTATCTTCAATGTTAAATAAATTATATACTGAATTTGTTGAGGTTCTGTTTAATCTTTATTAATTCATTTCGAAGATCATTTCTTCCTCACGACATATTTACATAAAAAGTTTGTTAACTTTATGCATTCCTTCTTGAACGATTTCCGATCCGAATATGACCGAATATTTTACATTATGTTTTTCTAGAAAATTGATTTTGTCTTTAACATTTTTTACAAAATTTTAATTATTTATAGATTTAGAAACAACTACGTAATCATTTAACCAGCCAATTAGTGTATATTATATGTGTATATGGTTGTGTTGGTGTTGTTGTAGAACGGAGGGTTTCATCATATCAGCCCTAAGACTGCTTTGATGCACCTATCCTGCGCAAGCTTAATCATTTCAAAATACCCACCACATCCTTCCTAATCTGTTTAGTGTATTCCATCCTTTCACCCCTCTTCTATTCTTACCCTACATACACATTTCCCTCTAATGCCAATTATTCTAGACCCTGATGTAAAACGTGGCCTATTAATCTATCCCTTTTCTTGGTCAAAGTACTCGAAATGAAGTATAATTTCTTCAATTATAACTCAAGTGGAAGCATATTGCTCCAAATAGTTCTTCCTCTATTCTCCTTAGATCTTCCTGGTTATTTACCAAATCTTATTTCCAGCATTTTCCTATGCACTACATTTCGAAAGCTTCTATTCTTTTCCTGTCTGCAACTCATAACTTCCACGTTCCGCACCCACATAACGACATATTCCATACGAACATTTTTAGAAATGATTTCCTATTATCCACACTGATATTATCTGTAAGTAAATCCCTCTTTTTCGCGAAAGTCTTCCTTGCCTGTGCTATTCTACTCTTTATCTCTACTATACTTCTACCATCCCTAATTATTATGCTGCCCAAGTAGCAGAATTCTTTAATTTAATTCAAAATATCCCTTCCCAATCTAACAGCCTTTGTTATTCCACTGTTTCCCATACTACACTCAATTCCCTTGGTTTTCCTTCTTTTAGTCCTCATATTGAACTATTTCTCCGTGACCACGTTCATGCCAATTATTACGGTTTCCAAGTCTTCTTCTAACTCCCCCTACGGCAAAACCGTAGGGTATTTATTTATTCTCCTTGCAGTATGATTCTTTTTCCACAATCCGTTTCTACTTTCTTCATCATCTGTTCTATATATAAGTTAAAGAACATGGGCAACATACTGTATATCTGCGTTACTCCTTTCTTGATTTCTGTATTCTTTTCTTGATCTTCAATTCTAATTACAGCTGCCTGCCTTCAGTAGAGATTATGAATAGGGTAATACGATTGATTAAATTCATTATTCTGTTATTAATATTTGTAATCGATAAATTGTTTTAAGAGTACCCGATTTTATTCAATTTATTTTTGACACGTTTATTAATGAAATTAATTGGATAATAATTTAGTAAAAGAATATTAGTACCTTTATTTATATATTCAGTGCGGCATTTGTGACGTGATACCTTCATAGCCTTATTTATTAGATTGTAAACAACAGCTTGCTTTTGGAAAATCGGATAATTTGAAATATAATTAATAATTCATCCAGAGTATGTTGGCTTTTACTAGAAAATGGTAATAATTTTATTTGAAATTGTAAACATTCTTTAATTTATAATTTTTGATATTGTCAGAATATTGATTTACTGAAAAGATAATACAATTTGTTTCTGGATGTTAATCGGCGCATTATGGAGGACATGACATAACACATAAACTAAAATTTATAATCTATAGCCGCTTTAATTCACGTTATTATTTGTCCATAATTATTAATCACTATTTTTCCAATTTTTTATTCGAACAACGCGTCTCCCTTTCGGAAAAGGGAAGCTAATTATAGATCGAAAAGCGTTTCACTTTTCCATATTAGAATATGTCAATTTGGTTTTCAATATGGCGAAATATCTCCATAATGTAGGATACGCATGTGTCCTCGTGGAGAAATAACGATGATCAAAAATAATGTCATCGTGCTTAGATCGAAGAGCCATTAATAAGGTTGTCCTGAGACTGAATCAAGCACCGAGTGATCAATGAACTTTGTCCCCGTGAATGTGAGCTTGTGTGTGTAAAGGCAAGGTGATAAATCCCTTCTTGGAGGGTGAATGATGCCTTAAGACGATGGATTACTACTGTTTTGTGGAACGTCACTTGCTTACAGATCGTACGACGAATTAATCGTTTTTAATGAATACATTCGATAACTGCGTGAATATTGCCAAGAGAAAAATTTAAATAATGAAATATCGAAACTAAATAAACCTTAACGGGAAAGTAATAGAAATGGATCATGATGCCATTTAATAAATTAAAATTTATCAAAATTATGCACTAAATTATAAATTAATTATTACATTCTTTTACACATAAATCAATATCTCGTCTTCTAAATTATTCTTGTGGTGAGAATTAATAATGATTTACACAAATAAAAAGGCGGCCAATAAGTCAGTATAAATTTATCACTATTGATACAAAAACGACGTTTCGTCTCTTTTTTCAGACTTTCTCAGATGAAAAATTTAGCAATTCCTTATATTTACTCCTAGACTTCCTCAGCCTAAATGATTGAACGTACATGTGAAGAAATTAGTGTCGCGGACCATTTCATCTGAGGGAGTCAAGGAGTAAATATGATAAATTGTTAAATTTTACGTCTGAGGAAGTCTCAAAAAGGAGACGAAACGTCGTTTTTGTATCAATAGTGATAAATATATATGTTGACTTATTTGCCGTCTTTTTATTTATAGTAAATTTTAAAGTCAAAATAAAATGTTGTAATTATGATTTATTAACTGTTGTTCATTACGCACATATTCGTAAATAATTGCTTCCCGCTTATAATTAACCGAAAGATTATATTTTTTGCAAATAACAAATTATATTACTACATATATTAAAAATCCACTGATAAAATAATTTTAGAACGTGTTCCAAATAATTTAAAACATAATCAAGAGATAATTTCAGAACCTATATTGTTACAGATCATTTGAATACGTAAAGATAAATGAAATAATCACTGAACACACAATTCATAATTTTGATTCTACTACGACGTTTCGTCGTCAAATTTGGGACTTAATCTGGTACATAAAATCATTACTCACGGGGTTCCTATCTTTCGAGTTAATTACATTACATTACATGATGAGAATCTATTACTTGAACGAAGTAACTGATAATAGTTCAAATGGGACCCGATTTTATCTTGATTCCTTGTGATTTGGAATCAAATTTATACGTCGCTGTCACATATCCTCTGCTCTCGTTCGTTCAAATATCAGATCAGTTCCCATTAAAAACCTATTATATGACGTCATTATTTAACGTTATTTAACTGAACATGAATCGATTTTTCTAGTTTACTTGAATTTAAAAAAATAGAAACATAAACTTACAGTAAATACATTTTCAACTAAAATTTTACTGATCATGAATTCAAAATAGGGGAAAAATTGTTATGGAATTGCGGGCTTCATTTCGGTGGCTATGCTATAATTTAATAATAAATTTAACGACGTCACAGAGATCTGCAAGGCGACTTCGATTAAAGTAAATGTGAGTAAAGGAAAAGGTGTAATAATATACTACTCCGTATCGGAAGATTTAAGTTACATTTAAATACAGCTAAAATATTTACTTGAGGGGCGTAGTTATTAATGTACTTATAGTAAATACGCTTTATAGCTTTATCATGAGTATTAATGATACTATTATTATTAATAGGGTTTATTCTGCAAGGGAAGACTGCGTATTATGTGAATTACCGTTTCTAATCTCCTTATTTCTTTAAATGATTTAACATTTTAAATCATTAATAAATGTTTTTAATTAGTTCTTTACTTTATTTTTTTGCTTTTATTATCTATTGATTTCTCTTCACCTGTAATTATCTTAAGCCTAAATAATAATTTACATATTATTTAGTCCTGTTTGCTTTTTGATAAAAAACATTACGTGTAAAATCAGAATATTGAGACTTGGTATTTAAATTTAGTATCAATCATTGTAGGCAAATTGATAACTAAAGGTAATAATGATATAACATAATAATACCTGAAAGACTTAAAAAATACTTTATGGATCTAAAAACAATTAAATTATAGTAAGTAGAAAGATGATATTATCATGATAAAATACCAATAATATTTTTCGCTCTTCGTGCTCATAATTGTTCGAGTCCATAACACAAAAATGTGTATTAAAAACTGTAGCTATTCAAATACATATAGCATTTGAGGGACATAGTTACCAATAGTGTTGAATTTTATCCTTATGTTGAGTTTATAAAATACTTGGAATGAATGTAAATCAAAGACATATTTGTAACAATAATTAGGATTTAATTTTTGATGATCATTGTATGCTATTTAAAAGCGTATATTAATATAATGTAACGTTAGAATTATTTTTGCTTGTCTATTTTATTTATGAATTCATAATTTTTCATTGAGACTCTTCGTTTTTAAGTACACACAGATTTTAAGTAAGAGCTCTGCTAATGACCTCTCAACGTGTAATTTTATCTTATAATGAAATTCTTTTATTGCACTGCATTCACGCACATAAAGAACCACTTACTTTTAGACACGAATTGAAACATTTGCGATTTAAATGAAACTAATGGTATTTAAAAACACAAGTCGTGCGGCACTCGAATCAACGCAAATGCTCCTGCGTTTAATTTATATTAAAAAAGGAAGAACTACAAACCCCTGAATTAAAAACCTTACAATTATGTCAATACTTTATTTAATGGAAGAAACTCTTAAACAGTAATTCGACAAATAGACTTTCGAATACAAAATCTATTCACCTCATTTATAAAATTTTACACACTAGGAGACGGGTTTCTGCAGTAACTCGTGAATCGAGGCGTTAACACTGCCATTCTATTTATATTTTTAGGAATAAACAGCAATTCGAAATATTAAATTAATAGATATTATACAAGCTACTCTATCAGCCGTTTGAATTGAAAACTGATAATAAATAATGGCGTTTAACCAATGCTATTGCTGCGTTATGTAACAAATAAGTAAACTAATTAATAGACGATTCGAGTTTTATTAAACGGTTTACACTTTTAATGATAAAACAATGACTTAGAATTAAAGAAATAATTCTTTTCATGTCTTCTAAAAATATTCATAATTTGATATATGTAACGATAAAAAGATTTTTATTAATCAAGAACAAATATTAATGTTTATAATAATTAACAGCGCTACGTTTCTATACATAACTGAACCATCTTCAAACTATGTGTCATATGAATAGCTCGTCTTGAGGTAATAAGACATTTTTTTCATTTTGTTACTAATATTATTTTTTCATAAACAGGATAGCTTTTAGGTCTAAAACAGTGTCTTAAATTGATCTTGAGATATATCGAAATATAATTTTTTTTTAAATGGGTAAAATTTTCGACCACTTTTAGATTTTATTTTTATTTTTAACAATTTCCAAAGAGGAAAAAATAACGTTTCGGTACTTATTTGTACCTTCTTCAGCTTATTATCCTATGGAAAAACATTGATAAACTACATGTTAGCATGAAAATCCAAACAGTTTTCACAATTTGCAGTAATATATAACAAAACAAATGAGAACACTCACCAAATATCAATACATAAAATGTCAATTTTTAAATATAAAATAGTTATTTACTTAACCACAAATATTAAAATTATATGAATGTTTTTAAAACGTCTCCCCGAGGCTATACGACAATTTTACACTTGCCCTTGTGGCAAAACTGAGAGGTTCTGAGCCTTCCCTTCAATGATTTACAATATGTCCCTGCTGTTACCTTGGAATGTAATAGAAAAACAAGAGTCGGAGCGTCAGTGAATATTTAAACACTTTGGATGGAACGACTTAATACTTGAATAATAATAGCTGAAGAGGGTACAAATAAGTACCGAAACGTTGTTCTTTTTCTTCTTTGGAAATTGTTAAAAATAAAAATAAAGTATGAAAGTTGTCGGAAATTTTACTTATTATTACAAAATCAGACATAAAAATACAACCTATAAATAAAAACAGTTGTTAAAGATATTAGTTACATTTCCCGAATGCTTCATCGAATTCCGATTGCAGAGAAGTGACAATAAGATCATTCAAAATTTATCGTATGCGTAAAACAAGCCTTTCAACCAATAGCGAGTGTTTTCAGTGATTAATCGGAAAATTAGCTTCCAGACCCTGAATTAATTGTCTTCAGACAGTCGTTCACAGATTCGGCATCAGTGCCTGGATAAATATCAGTTTCCTAGTTCGGATGGTCTGACGGGCATGGTAAATTATTCAAGGTCAAAGCGCGATAACGAACCCTTTGAAGTTAAAGGAACTAATTCTGAAAACGTGCTGCCAGGCGTCGATATTCCACCCCCGGGCAGAAATAGGCTGACGTCAAAGAGGAAGCGCACTGATTTCGCAGGGACTACAATCGAATGCGGATAGAGTAGTTTTTTTGTGAAGTAGCATGTTGTACTCCCAAAACCTGGCTGGTATTTCAATATACTGCTAAAATAGCCTTGATATTTTTATTCCGAAGACACCAGGTGCGGTATCCCGGAATTTTTCCAAAGAAACCCGCTAGTCTCCACCAAAGATAAAATTCATAACTTCATTCTGATGTCGCTTACTGGAAATCGGTTCAATGGTTTTCCTACTAAAAGAATTTAAAGTCTTCATTCACTCCCAATACCATATGTATGCTAATACCATACATCCCAGAACGTTTAGCTGTCATTTTTTCTCACCCTTGACCCAGAATGCCCTTGTCATTTCTGAAATTGGAATCAACAGAACAACTGCTTGGTCAAATCTTAGTTTGACCAATTTTATAACAATATTCGTCATCCTTGGACCAGGGTTTCACAAACTTTTTCTGCAATGGAACACTTCCCAAAATTTGATATTTTAACGTAACCCTTGGCTTATTTTTTGGGTGGGTAATTCCTACTTGTAAAAATTAGAAAATTAATTATTATTTTAAATGTAAATTTGTAATATAAAGTAAACACAAAAATATGAATAAATAACGCACTTTTTGACTTTGATGATTTTGGATCCTTGAATTGTATATCTTGTTGATATCAGGCAAAATATTTGTATGTTGGATTACAATGTGTGGTGTGGCGTCGTACCTGTTTCTGCCCTTTGACTTCGTAACAGCATAATAAGAAAATACCGCTTCGAATAAATAGGTTATAGAAAACTGAAGTTTTTAAATATGTTTATCCGCTGCGTGCATACATGAGACGGCCACGACGACGGCGTTAACAACAATCAATTCAAAAGTATCATTATTTAAATAAAGTGATAGTTATATTTAACCATAATTTCTGGTTTGATATGCTACGTCAGGGTAAACAAATTATGTCTAACTAATCAGATAAAAGAAAATATTAACTAACATTTTATTTAAATAATGATTCATTTAATTAGTTAAGACACTTGCAAAATGTTTTATAAGTCACCGGATAGATAATTGAGGTACGTTATATACAGACCAGGGCCGCGAACAGCCAATTTTATTTTTTAGAAGTGTATATAACCATTTCACGTTGATCAGACCGAAGAGATGGTTGAAACATCTTTTCCTTATATAATAATTACCTGTTTCTGTAATCAAGTGCTTTTTTAAAACATCTGTAGATTTCTTGACTCAATTTAGATTTGTCACCGCGGTGAATATGACGTCATATAATAGAGTGTAAGAAGGAAAATTTAAAAAACTGTGACGCTCTTCCTTATAATTTAATCACGTGTTGAAAACCAAGGTAATGGATAACAGTGGAATAACAAAGGGTGTTAGATTGGGAAGGGATATTTTGACGGAAGATAAGGAATTCTGCTACTTGGTAAGCATAAAAACTAGGGATGGTAGAAGTATAGTAGACATAAAGAGTAGGATAGCTCAGGCAAGGAAGACTTTCGCGAAAAGAGGAATTTACTAACGGGTAATGTGTGTAAATTAGGAAATCGTTAATAAAATATTTCGCGTGCCATTAAATGGGTGCAAAATGTGGACAGAAGTGTTGAGGAAAGGAAAAGAATAGAAACCTTTGAAATGTGGTGCTATAGGAGAATGCTGATAATCAGATGGGGGGATTGAATCACTGACGAGGAAGTTCTAAACAGAAAAGGGGAAAAGCGAACAATATGGAGGACGTTGACCAAGAGAAGGGATGGATTAATAGGCCACGTTTTAGAACACGAGGGTCTTGTAAAATTAGCAATAGAGGGAAGTGTGTGGGGAAAGAACAGAAGAGGGAGGACAAGGATGGAATCGCGAAGCAGATTAGGGAGGATGGGGGTTGTGCTAGTTATAAGGTAATGAAAAGGCTTGCGCTGGATAGGAGGGTAGCATCAGATCAGTTTTAGGGCTGAATACGACAACATGAGCACATAGAGATTATTGGTGACGATAAAATGACTTATTCCAAAAGTAATTCCAACAAGGACTAAGAAATCAGAAGCCTGAATCATTCAGATCCAAAAGCTTACAAAACATTATACTAATCTGTTTCCCATTCCTGAAATATTTTTTGGTAATTACCGTAACTGATATATTTTTATAAACACTAAAGCAAGTCGTAATGGTCTATAATTGCTTATTCAGATGCTGTAATAAATTATTTAGGATAATTTACGTAAAAAGATGGCAATGGATAAATTCTTGAATGTATAAACGCACAAATATTGCAGTAAGTTGGGGGAGAACCAACTCAATACGGAAGTACGGATCACGTCTTCCACATGCATGTCCTTCAAATGACAGCAGGTTGATCTGTCTATACTCTGAAACGGCTGAACGCATTTCAATAAAAATTTCAGGTATTGAAACAGTAATTATAACTTAAATTTTCGTGTACGTTTCATTTTGATATCTTGTAGAGTTCAAAAGATATAAATGTAAATATTTATAAACCTATTGAATTGCCGCGCGAAAGGTGGCGTTAAAACCAACTACGAGGTACTTACTGTGTTATTAAAAGCGTAATTATGGCAGTGTGTGTGTGTGAGAGAGAGAGAGAGAGAGAGAGAGAGAAGAGAGAGGAGGGATGGCGATCACTCCATTTATTGTTGCAGTAGGATTCACGCCGTAATCAACATATTGTTGTCAGAGAGATAACACCATGACAAATAATAAACTTCTTTCGATCGTCCGTACGATGTATACATAAATTGGTTTTATTTGTCGCATCAGGTAAATTTTAGTATTGAGCAATTGCTCTATTTGGGGGATGGTGGAGGTTAACAGGCTACATGAGGATGATCCTGATACAGGCAACTTTCCTTTAATAGCATAGGAAGGGAATTGAAAAGGGGGGATGCGGAAACGTATGCTAGCGGATCCTGTTCACAACCAACTGCGAGTTATAAGGTTTGCCATGAAGCGAGGATAAATAAATGATACCGTACTTTTTATATATGCAATGAATTCAACTTTATCAAAATTGTTTACATGTTGTTTCGTTTTTAGGGCAAAATAAAAAGAACTATTTCCGTGCAACCGAGACGCGGGCATAGCTAGTTACCCATTCTCTTCATATCAATAATTTTCTTTGTTACGTCTCTTTATGGTTATGAAGGGAGTCACGCGTAACCGGGTCAGTAGAATAACGAGAGATTCGTGAAGCTGCAGTTCCTCGTGACGAACAGGCGGGAGGCGAGAACTTCCGCAAGCTGCTTCGGGCAATTTGCATTTTAAACAGATGGCAATGATTGCAAGCTTTAATTGCGTTTTTATCTCGCTCTAACTTATGCTTTATTCATGGCTAATTAAAATTCCCAAATGATTATGACACTTTGAGCAAAGTCTGCCAGTCAAATCAAATTCTTGCAAGTTTAATCCTTTGCCAGTACACTTATTGCTTTGACATATACGGAAACAGTTTGTGACTCAATTTTTACTACTCTCATCGACGCTCTAACGTGAGAAGCTTCCTAATATGACTTTATTTTTGCGTTCGTTCATGATACACCATCTGATATTTGTTTACATAATTGTGTTATACTCAAATAATTCCTAAGCCCTGTTGTTGTAGTCTTTCATTTTTGGTCATTATTTTAGTAACGCCCCATTCAGCCTTTCATTAAAATAAACTTACTCAAGTACAACACTCATTACCGTTATGAACTTATAAAGAAGAACCGGCAGTAATTCTTTTGAAAGATAATTCAAAGGTCTAAAGGAAATATTCTTCTTCTTAATAGTAATGACATAAATAAAATGCGAGCTATGCTGTGCGCTCCAAGTTTATAAACCAGATGTTGTCCCTACACACCGCAACTTTAAAAATTCAGCTTTATGCGTTCCTATAACATTCATCTCGTTACCGTCAAATTTTAGTGTTTATCGGTGATCACTCCACAGAAGCTTTCTGTCAATCTTTTTGAAGATTTAATTTTCTTCCCCCTTTCAGGCCAGATAAGTTTCTACCCTAAAAACATAGAAATTGCAACAGGCCCTCACTTGGTCAGTGAAACAAGATAATTTATATGCTGTTAACCGTGAAAGAATGCTTAAATTGAACTACTATTTTGTTAATGTAATGATACTTTTTAATTAGTTAAAAAATATGCTAAATGTTTTATGAGCCTCAGCGGGAACGATTAGGCACGTTATGTAAGATTAGGGCTACAATAGATTAACGGAAACTTCTGGGGGCTTCTCTTGCAGGTATTTCTCCACAGAGTGGTAATGAAACTGGATTAATGACCCAATGCCCGACCTACCTGATGCAGGTTTTCTAGGGTTTTCCCTGCATCTCTTTAGGTGAAACACCGGGTAGGATCCTTAAACCACAGCCCGGGGGCCAGTTAACCCTTGGCTACCTTGCTCTACCTTCCGCATCCCCCCTTTTAAATTCCCTTCCTATGCTATTAAAGGGGAGTTGCCTGTTTCAGGATCACCCTCATGTAGCCTGTTAACCAAAAAAAACTGTTATCCGTCAAAATAAAAAATAAAATAAATAAACATCAAATTCATCCAGTTTTTCGGGGATTCTTTCAGGATCTACAGAGAGGACATTGGTTTATGTATCAATCTTTATTATGAACAAAATATGTTCTTTTATTTCTAACAAATTCCTTTCTTTTCCTCCTTGGCTCTACAGCCCACTGAGGGCCTGGACCTACCGAGTCGACTGCGGACTGTTATCTAACATGACACATTCCGAATTTGGAGTGGACGTGGTCAGCGTATCGATCCTCCAACAGTCTTAATCCCGGTCTTCTCGACCATTTTTTACCAAATACTTGAGGCAAAATGAATTTATACATGTGTTAAACAAAATGGTGTAGATAATTTGTGAATTGTATAACTTTTGAAGTGCTATATTAATTAGAAAATAATGAATTCATTGTACAACCAGTTAAATTCTTATTGCTAAGCTGTTTATTTTTCAAAATATATTTCATCAAAAAATTTTCCTAAACTGTTTCCCAGCGTGGTGTTAACACCTTCTTGCGCTTTGATTCATGAAGTATTCATACAGCATTAGGCGTTCACTCAATGACCTTCTTGCATAAATAATGTCATTATTTTGTAGTTACATTAAAATTGTTGTTGTGGTATTCAGTCCTAAGACTGGTCTGATGCAGCCCTCCATCATAACCTATCTTTCGCAAGCCTTTTTATTTCTTCATAACTAGCACAACCCACATCCTCCCTAATCTGTTTAACGTATTCTATCCTTGGCCTCCCTCTTCTGTTCTTACCCCACACACTTCCCTCTAATACTAATTTTAAAAGACCCTCGTGCCTTCAAACGTGGCTCATTAATCTATCCTTTCTCTTGGTCAACGTCCTCCATATTGTTCGCTTTACCCCTATTCTGTTTAGAACTTCCTCGTTACTTACTGTATCCACCCATGTGATTTTCAGCATTCGCCTATAGCACCACATTTCAAAGGCTTCTATTTTTTCCTTTCCGGACTTCCAATCGTCTATTAAAATTATGAGCACAGAGAGTGCATCGCTTTCTTCAGATGATAAATGGAAAGAGCGATATTTGGAAAAATATAAATGTTTTCGGATCAATAAAAAGTTCCGAGCAAATTTTCAAACCTCTTCATATCTCCTATGGCCATTTCTTGAGTTAAAACCTTCGTGCACTAAGCTCTTTAATTACTTCCAAGCTTCGTCTTTTCACGTGTCTATGGCCATTTAAATAGCACATACTGATTACTTCAAACGCGACGTGCAGAGGTCTGGTCTTAGCCTGGTTACATCCAGTTCCCTTCTTTTCCCTTCAATCCATATGAAAAAATATATAGAATTAATAATTTCATCTATAAATAGGTACGCCATTTTCAGAGCATAATTTTGACATAAGAAAAATGCAAACTGTAGAAGTTGCGCAATAACTTGAAATTTGTGCGCAGTAGATTCACCAATAATTTTCAATCATAACAATTCAAAGTTGAAGCTCCGTTATCTATAGTGAATCATACTTCTGCAGTTTTATTTTACTCTTTCTAGAAACATTTCCTGGATTCGGAAAATATCAGTTCAAAGTAAATTGATGTCGACTTTTTTGCTTTTATTTTTGTCGTTAAAAATGCATTTAAAAACGCACTCTATCATTCAGAACATGTATAACACATTTGTCAGAATTAATATTTCTCCTGGCTTTCATAAATATTCATAAAACCTTGCATCAACATTATTGTTTTTCAAAGAACTGTTTTTTCAATTTTTTGTGTCAAAATTTACTTTTTATTGAGTCAATAAACAGTTCGAGTTTTCGTTTGTCTGTGCATTTATGATTAAAACTGGTACAGTTTCACAAAGCAAAATCTAATTGAAATAAAACTCGGTGAGTGTTAATTTATAAGAACGACATTAATGCTGGAAAATATGTAATTACGTTCAAGCAGTAATTTCAACAATAGAGATTGTGCTGACACCACCAATCCCAGACTATAGAGAACGATGAAATCATTCAACGCGATACTAAATAATTTAAACTAAAGTTTTTCATATATAATTAATCACATAGATACTATTGAAGCCCGAGTAACCTTGCAACGAAATTAATGTAATTTCCTTCATTCTCCTTGGTACGAAGGCAGATTTACGACCTTGGCCTACAGAGACAACTGCAAAACACACATTCCGGAATTTAAGAATGGCAGGTGGTCAGCCTTCACTGCAGTCTCCTTGTCGAACACAAACATCCATGCCCTTGCCGGGATTTGAACCTTTGCTGCGACAGAAAGTCAGTGAAGTTATTGCACATAATGGAATTCAAAAATTAGTATGAACAAGAATGGAATTTGATTGAATAATTTTATCAAACTACTAATAGCAAATAAAGCTCTAACTCATTGTATTCACTAAATTACGCCATTATAAAAGATTAGATTTTATCAGCTTTCTAACAAAATGCCACTAAATCTGCACATTAGCACCAGATCTATGTAAATTAGTAGACTAGAAAACTAAAATGAAAATATCCAATTATATATTCACTTATATTACAAGCTGTCACTTATTATTACTGCAGCCATTGACCTTAACTATTGTTACCCGTCAAATTTTTCCCTTATAGATTTTGTAAAATACGATTCATGATAACCCACATTTTCATTTAAATCAGTTAATTTGAATTTTAATGATGACCATTAAATTTGGTCATCACGCAAACATCTTTTATTATACGTGTAATGTACAAATTTTTTATAATTTTTTTTTCTATTCTAGCATTGATTTAATGCTCAAAGACGAATCATAATAAATACCTTATCTGCTGTTTGAAAAGCTAGAGGAATTCCTTTACTGTATGACAAAATAATTCATATAATGTTCACGCTAAATAGTGTGAGCGGGCGAGTAACTTAAGATACAAAACCTCTTTATTACCCTTTTGAGAGAATGAATCTTCTTTAATGGAAAACTCTGTCAAGGCAATATATTCTGCAGCACGTTTTCTGTTAGAGCAAGTAGCTTATGAGTGTGCTGCCAACGATTTAGAAGGCACTAAGCCTAATGAAGATGAAGAACACTACTTTTCGGCAGTGCGACTCTTAAAAGGTCAGGGGTGACTGGAGGTCATCATTTCGGTAGAAAATGAGGGTACTCTCACCTCACTCTCACAAAGACTGTAATAAACGCTGAAACTTTTGCAAACATACTTAAATATAAGTACGGCAATGTTTTGAAATTACGACATTCTTTGACTCAACACTTACAATCTATATATATAAAAATGAAACCACATTTCCCTTGGTCACGCCATAAATTGAGAACGACTTTACTGATTTCATTCATCTTTTTTTGTAAGTTTTATAATACTTTGTAAAAGGTTCTTATGGAAAGAAAAATCCAAATAATTGCGCAGAAAATTGGAAAATTTCAGAAAACCTAACTACGAGAAGGCTACTCTTTTTTCCGTGCGTTTGAATTTCCAAATTGAATGTGGGTTGCCTATCTTCCCCGCCTGGACAACCTTTCATTTCCCCCTCCATATTGCCGGCGCTATATCGATTTTTCGTAAGTTTTGATAGAATAACATGTGGTGTACATCAGTCGGGATAAGACTCGGCTGTTACTCCTAGGGACGGGGGTGGAGGGGATGGAATATTTTAAATAAGCAAAAACTGCCAATATTTTTATCATATAAAAACATTCTTGGATCAATAGCAGTATGATTTCAATCCCATACATAATCAAAGGAGAGATTTCTTAGGGGTGGAAGTGGAGGGGCACCGCATAAAAATTAATCAGAAAACAATCGAGATGGGGCTTTAAACAGCTGTAATGTGAGCCACTGAGTTTAATTATGAAGTAATAAAGTTCAATTTAAGTTACAGATAATCCCCTAAGAGGGATTGGAAGGGGGTTAAACAGACTTCCGCAAACTATTTTTAACGGATGGAACAATTTAGACAGGTTGTTCTTGGTTAACCGATCAACACAATTAGGGTACAACAACTTGGGGCGGGACGGAGGGGCGGTAATTTTTAAATATAACTTCCATTATTTCCTTAATTAATTTCATAGCTTTTTTGGTAATTTAGTTGCATATAAATTCAACCCTATTCATCGTGGGGGGAAGGGGTGTCATATGAAAATAAAAATAAAAAAGGTATAAAGCAACACGAGGACCAAACGAGAGAAGAGCGACAAATCAGGACCTTGCAGTTCTGCCGCGAAGTCTTGGCATCAGTTACCTGAAGACGATGGCGGAGTTAGCCTTCGAAACGTTGTATTTTACAAATGACAACCCAGGTGAAATCCTGAGAACTTCTTATTCAAAAAAGTGAAGTCCGGTATTGAAATAGGTCCTATCGGAGTCTTCATTCTGATATTTTGATTGTGAATTAAATTGCAGTTCTCGCTAACAGGAGGATTGGACGGGGTAGTACACACTTCTATTAATAAATTTAAAGGATAGAACAATTTTGAGAAAGTTTTGTTTCGATATTCCTCGTGACCCAAAGCCAAATAATTTTGACATAGGACGCGGCTACCACCGCTAGGGGGAAGAGATGGAACTTTCATATGTAATAAAGGCTCATATGTCAGAAGAAAAAAATTATTGCGGTCAATAACATTTATAGTGTTTTTCCGACAATATTTGTGTATAATGTCAACCCCTTGCAGCATGTGAGAGGTGAAGGTGGAAATGGGTCATGTGAAAATAACAAGGAAACTGTCATGGTGGGGGTCGAAATCGGTGTAATGCAAGTCGCTGACTTTTAACAAGCGATTTAAGTAAAAATGCATTCCTTAAGTTGGGGAGCATTTATACTCTGTTCAGTACTGAAAATATTTTTAGCCCTGTTATTGTACCGTGAGTATTTTTGAATGTCTCGTCCAAGAGCAACAAAATTTGGTGGTTCGCAGGAAAGTTCTACGACTTTTTTTCCTTTACCGATCAGTAACGCCAGATTTCCTAGATATTTTTTACTACTTTCGATTATTGGTACACTCAAGTATCCTGACGAATTTCGGGCCGTTTTTTTTGGATTAACAGGCTGCATGAGAGTGATCCTGAAACAGGCAACTCCCCTTTAATAGCATAGGAAGGGAATTGAAATGGGGGGATGCGAAAGGTAGAGAAAGTTAGCCAAGGGTTGACTAGAGCCCACTGGTAATAGTTTAGGGATCCTAGCCGGTGTTTCACCTAAAGATATGAAGGAAAAACCCTAGAAAACCTGCAACAGGTAGGTCGGGCATTGTATACTATTCTCACGCCCTTCCGAATGACGGAAGACGAGTTTTCTGTGGAGTTGCAGCATTCCTTTCTCCGTGTCTACACCATTTTTAGGAGGCAGTTGGCCGACTGATCCAATGGGAACAGTAAACAGCTCTTACCGTATGCCTACGGTCTGCAAAAACCAGAGTACGAGGCATTCCCTACTGAGTCAAGTGAGTCACGGAGTCAATCTGGAGAAGAAATGCCTGCGAGAGTTGATTCCGACAGACATTCCTCCTCCCCGCATTAGTCATTGTCAGATATTTAGTAATCAAACATGATTCTGGCACTCATAATTCATGGTTAATAACCCGGCGTAATGGTGATTGAATGCGTGAAGTAATCTGATCTATTACTGTTCATGTGTTCAAAGACGTCTGTCGTTTAAACATTTTACATCCGTTACTTGTGCTAAATTACATTTATGTATATTTTACCTACAAACGTGTATTGATTACGAGAGATAGTCCAAATGAAAAAATATTTAAAGATATAAAATTCATAGCAATGTGAGCTGTTGATCATGACGGTCGTAAGAAGTTATCGACGCATTATAGAAGCCAATTTAAGAAATAATTTGACTGCAGAAAATTCAACATTCAAATGACGGTAAAGAATAGAAGTACCGCAGAGAAAACGTCCTATTATTTCAGACAAATTAAGGATTTCGCATTTATTTGCATTTAAGTAAGGGTGAACTCTTCTCAACTTTTGTTAGTGAATATATTTCTTCCTCCTCAATTCTTATAGATATTCAGTTTTTTTAATTTCCTTCCTGGTACTATTTACATATTGTTTCTTCCAATCGCTGGCTGGGAATAAGCAAGTTTTTCTGTTATAGGGATAAATTAGCTTCCATTTAAATGAATTAATTTAGCGAGCTATATAAAAACTCTAATAATCACTATTCGAAATTCGTCAGGATGCTTGAGTGTACCAATCATAGCAAGAAGAAAACAATATCTACTATAAAAACAATTTGTTTTTAAAAACCTAACAGTTGAACCAAATTATAAAACGGGATAAAATTATTTATTAAGAGCGAAAAATATGCCAATGTGAGTCTCAAGTAGAAAGTCTGTTCAGTTGTGGTATGTTGTGTAGTAAACATAAAATTAAATCTTATACGAATAGACATACAAGCAGCGCTGATTTATTGTTTACTAGCTGGGTGCCTCGCGTTACCCGGGTATTTAATTATATTATCCCATTACTGTATTTTCTTCATCAACGTAACATTTCTGAACTCTCACGTTTTGACGTTCCTTTTCTTATCCAAGTTGACGCAATATTAATTTAATCATAATGGATGTGATGACTAAAATGAGCACATAAACTTAAATTAGGTCCATAAACATTAAATTCTTTGGTACGGTAAGGCTAACAAAAATATTTCGTGTGATAGTCTTTTCACACCTTTTCTCTCTCCACTCTGGGACTGAAGTACCGCTTAAGCGACATGTTCAATGTCAGAATTGAATTTATCGACTGCAATAACCTAGTAATATACAGAAATCTTGTTTTTTTGGAGGGGGTGCTCTTATCTGACGTCCCTTCCCCCACCCCTATATGTGCACCCCTTTCATAGTGGAACGTGTTTAAATTTTACACAAAGAACATCCAGAGAAACACTGTAAAACTCATGAACCCCGAAAAATCTATATTCGAAGCAAGTACCGGCCATTTTTGTATGTTGTAAGCTTTTCGCAACCTCTACTCCCACCAATATAGGTGGTAGCCGTGTCTTACCCCGACAGTGTCGGGTTCCAAATTACTCCCCGCGTTTAAATTGATGTGCGGAATTTGAAATTTGAGCTTTCTTACACATATAGAACGAATTTAATTTTCTTAGTATATATTTAATAATCTATAATTGGTCGTATTACCAGTGGTAGATGCATAATTAAATTTACCTATATGCATATTACTCCTAATCTAAATAAACGATTGTCCTTTGAAATTTTTATATCCCTGAAAGAAAGAAAAACACACTTTAAGAAATATATTAACACTTCACTTCACTTTGGATTAAACATTTAAATAGGACTATGCATTCATATTAATTCAATTTTTGAGGAAAACCACTACATCTCACACGTTATTTTAGATTTTACCTGAATGTATTTTCCTGAAGAGGTTTGTTTAGCGTGAAATAGTTTGTAAAATTAATGACTGTTTCGTTTAAGTCATAATACAGGGTCTCCATGAAGGACTGTCCCAGTTGTAATAGATATTATAACACATTAATTCAGACTATTTATAACTAATCAAATTGAAAGTAAGACAATCCAGTCTTCCATAAAAATTTGCAATATGAGGATCACTTTTCTATACAGCACACATCCCACCTAAAATACTTTATGTATCATTTCATGAGTAATATAGAAGTTACAGTTTTTTCACACATCTGTGTTTCAACGCTAACAACCCGTTAGGTAGTGGTGAAACAATGACACTATGTTTACAAAAACCAGTTAAGAAACAATCACATGAGATAGTGTGACGTGAACGTGGAGGGATACGGAAAATATTTCTGTGGTTAACTAAATTCAGAAGATGGGATTGTAAAAATGTCGACCAGACCCGGGCGGTTACTCAACCAATGGGTAAGTTCTAGTCGACTAGAGGATCCGACAGACATCTATCAACTCTTGTCTACCTTCAACTTATTAATCACAGTCCTCACAACCTAGCATTAAGGAATCGGTTAAGATTGAAAATTGTATAAATTGATAAAATTTGTATGAATTTAAATTCAAATATATAATAATAGTTTCAATAAGCCAGCAAAATAAAATTTAGTAGAGCCGAGTGGAAAAATTACGACCTGATCCTGCGCCGGTGTTTGCGTATCTGTACTGTGCGTTAATATTAACAGATAGAAATGAAAATCTAGAAAATTACTATAATAATAAATTTCAAAATGGAATTTACAACATTACAAAAACGACATAAAAATTTATTTTCGTTTCAACATTAAACATGTAGTTTTACAATGAAAGAATACGACTATCTTAAATTACGTGAAAGTAGGAAGAAAGATGAAACAACATTCAAAAAATCTATCAGTTTTCCATTCAAGGTTTTTATCGATTTAATACGTTTCTGCTACATATTTTGTTCTTTCACAATTTCAATATTTTCATAGTTTTACTTCAGTATGAATTCGTTGACATATAATGTGTTATGTAAGGGAACTGAACTGGATTCTGTACTGCATTCAACAGATTTGTATGGCTTTACACCAGTATGAAACCCTGCGTGTTTTGTCAAATTAGACAATACTGAGAATGTTCTACCACAGTCAACACTTATATGGTTTTACACTAGTGTTAATCCTAATGTGCTTTTTAAATCCTATGTTACTGCAAATCTTTCATCATACACAAAACATATATATGTTTTTTTTTACTCAGGATGAAACCTTATTTGTTCTGTTAAATCAGGTGATTCTGAGAATGTTCTACTGCACTCGGCACATCTGTACTGCTTTTCACCTGAGTGAACACGCATGTATGTTGTTAAGCTGCTTGATCGAGTGAATTTGTATGGTATATGGGGTTAGGTTTTTAATTTTTTCTATTTTAATATGTATCGGCATATAGTGTTCTTTTAATTTAATTGTTTTTCTCCGTTTGTTAAGGCTCTTTAGAATTAGGAATATTCGTTATAATAATTCGTACTAGAGGGGAGTTTGTCAGTTTAATATTTTTGTGACCACTGATCATGTCCTATTAAATTATTTCACAATTTTCCTAATTTTCCAGTGTGAACACTCATGTGTCATCTTAAACTACTCGAATAAGTTCGTATTTTTCTACAATTATCACATTTGTTCCATTCGGGGAGTCTGTTTTGTTGATTTTCATATAAACTGCGTCCATTTTCCCCTTTACATTCGCTCATGGGTAAGTTTTGCAGTCCAATTAATACCTGCCCGTGTCTCCCGACTTCTTCCAAGTCTAGTGTCTTCTTTCATGATACGTGTACCAGGCATTTGTGCTCCATGCAAAATCAACTAATGTACATATTAATATTTAATTATGTTATGATTAATTAATTTTTAATTTAACTAATAAGTACAGGGAAGTCCAGATAATTTCTTAAAACACGTGTACCAACTTACAGTCCACTGGCTCCTACGTTCGATTTTACGAATAACTTTGAAGGTTTTCTTTTGACTCTACGTCTTACTATGCAGTGCCATTAATTATATTCCCAGAAAAGTTCAAACTTCTGTTAGCTGTTCAAACAACTTGTTATTCATCTTCAGAATAGATATTGTGTTTCTGAAGGTTTAGCATGGAACTCGTTTTATTTTTAGGGAAACTTATATTGTTTAACAGAAACATTATTTAAACCACATAACATACATTAGCCTGTTTCGTGTATTCGGAACGGCCAACGGTCGCATTTTGAGTAAATTAATTTAATATTACTCCAATTCTACGAATTCAATTCACTTCTCTAGTAATCCGTGGCATATTTCAACTTTGCTGGATTTTAACGGTTCAATACGGTTGGCATTTAATAACACAAAGTTTTCATCAGATATACGCTTCCTCCAATAGCTTAATTTAAGCAGCCTATTAATGGACGCGAGGACTAATAAAGAAGTACGACCCAGTTTAATGAATCCAGGTGGCTTAGATTGGGATCTGCCGTTCAATCATGGCAGGTAATCAGATATCGCGAGCTTTGCGTCTACTCTAGATGAAATATTAGATCCTCGCGATTCATCCGCTTACAGTTTGCCGTTCTGATTGGAGCTTATTGTCCTAACCACAAATCTCCTACAACAACGAGTGAGCATGAAATGTAAATTTGCTGCCATTAAGAACTTTGCTAAATAGCAAATATCTTGCAAAGCAAGTGAAATGTATCACTCCTGTGCACAGTAACGTCTGGTACACATTTTTATTAATACATAATACTCTTTTGTTCGTTCATTTGTGGCTGTCTTTTTCAATTAGTCCACATATTAGGTGTTTTTATTTACTTTCTCACTATCATTGTAATTCATACGTTAAATGTCTCACAGTGTTTCTGCCTCTATTGATCCATCACGAGATAATCTAGATTTGTTTATTTTTCCGTCAGTCTTCGCAGCCGGAAACAGGACATGTCAGTAAAATAAATACAAAATTATAAATACAGATTAACTTAATATTTCACTCTATATCCTAAAACTGATAACTGGAGTAAAAGGGTTTTCAATAAGGACGGGTTGATGTTGATACGTTGAAATCGAATAAAACAAGTTGAGTGTGAGATATTAACGCAATTGTCTTTTTATTCTAAGGACTCATGTATACCCTTTCAAATAAGAATATAATTTTGTTAATACTTCACACAGAGCTTCTTCTATTTCATGTCAACATTGACCAGCCCTCGTTGAAAAAACCTTGTACCATTAAACTCCTTCAGACTCTGGAAATATGTCTCTTCAGACTCAGGCTTCCTTCATAGGACTGCATTTAACCTCAATTTCCTAGTCTCCTTTCTACGCTTATATTTAATGATATTTTTTACTCTTTAAGTCGCCCCACCTCCCATCACTGTCTTTGATCGTCTCTTCCTTTCTCTATATCGAACACATATATACAGGCTCTAACATAATAACTTAAATGTCGGGGGAGGGGGGTGAGAATTAATACAAACATTTTACCCTCTTGACTTTTTGTCAGAGACGCTTTTTACTACGCAATTTGAAATAAGAAAACTGAGAGAAACAATTCTAAAAGCATGTCTCCCGCCTCACCGCTGCCATCAGACAGAAATGTATAATTACATGAATGGCAATTATAGTGGTCCAACTCAGACGGAAAATGTTTTTTGGAAGTTGTGCGTGTGTGTGATACGCGGGTTTCCATCAGCACAGGGGCGCTGGTTTCCCTTATCAGAAAACAAAATGAAGCTTCCGAAGTCGGGATTGTTCACCTATTTCTGGAGAAACCATTGGCAGAATTGTATCCGACGAGAATGATCAAAGGAGAGCTTTCAGAATTTTTTTTTTAGTTTTCTTTTCTCAAACTGTGCAGGAACAAAGCGTCTCTGATTTTTTTAATTATTATTCAATCCATTAGTCCTCGGTTGAGGAAATAGGATACGTCAAATATAATATTACAAGAAATATACAAGATAAAAATGCCAAGAGAGTAGAGTGATTGAGTAGACCCATTTTATCCCTCTTGTAAGTTTGCGCATGAACTTCTCTTACACCATGTACATAGTACACGTTTGCTCATCAGTTGTCTGTTTATTTTGGAAACGACGTCACGAATGAAAACTTATTTACGCACTTCAGTGACGCTATTTTGACAGTTCTTATTTCTGTTCTTTTACCTTACTTTCTGTGAAGTCCAGTACAACGAGTATGGGAAACCACTTACTCAAGTCCCTCATTCTGAGTCAGTAACAAACGTCGAATTTCAAAATTTGTTCCCACTTATTTCGCCATTGCTACTGGACGATGCATATTTCTTCAAAGCAGTAATATAATGGCATCATCTCGTATAGTAAAAATAATAAGTTATAGATAATTAATAAGTCTTGTATTTGCCATTTCTATAATACATTAATTCAAATTCCGATATGTTTATAAGAAATTTTGTTCTAACTTATGTTTACGGGGCGATTAATGTTATTAATTTAGTAATAAAATATATTTTTCTTTAATATTTAACACATGTTCTAAACATTATTTCGTTATTTGGGTACAAAGACGTAATAGTTTCGTGTGATGGGGATGTGTTTACCTGCCATTCAGTGAGGATTAATGGTTCTGGAAGTTTTCAGTGTCAGCTAGATGTGAACTAATGGTGCACGTACTTGTAAAACTATGGTGGTCGCCGGGAGACAATTTATTGCTTCTTTTTGGAAAAATTTTCCACCTTTTGTATAAAAAATGTGTTTAAATTTTAATTGACAATAAAGTTGGAGTTCATTTCCCTTCGTTTAATCTTGGAAGAGGTATGAGGAACGTTAAGTTTAATTTTTCAGGAGTTTTGTGCTGTAATGAATGAACTTCACAGCAGTCAGTACTTCTACATGTATTGCAGAAAACTGTGAACTCCGCAACAATTTACGCGTTTGATAATATTATCTTACACCATTTTAATAAGTGTTCTGTTGTCAATGTTGATATTTAGCTGAAAACTTTTTGGGTAGTTGCTTAGTTATCCAATGAATTTCATCTTAAGCTTTGCCATGGATTGTGTCAAAAATATATTTTTTTCCATTTTACATTTTAATAGATCAATTACTTTGGACTGAAATATGGGACACATATTAGATCTCTGAATAACACTAATTTCAGCAACTAGCACTGGACGACAGTACATTTTACAGGCTATGTCCTGTCCCGAGCATAATTATTGGCAATATCAAATCAGGTAAAGATTCAATAGCTATTCTCGGGACTGGGCAGTAAATATAACGACTAAAGAAGAAGTTGTGACAAAAGAGACACGTAAAGGTGCACCACAAGGTTCGGTAATCGGACCACCATATGCAATGTATGCATTGACGACCTCATCGGACTCCTGGTGCAAGTCAATGAAGTAGATGAGTGCGTAGCAAACGCCGATGACTTTCTGGTAATTATTGGTGGGAAGAAGTCCGCAGAACTGGAAAGGAGAGGAGAAGCAGCAGGGGATAGAGGAATGGGTGAATTCATCTGGCTTTCACATATCAACAGTAAATCATCGTTTTCGATGGTAAACTAAAACGGAAGTCGGAAGTTCGCTGCATGGGTAAACCAATACCAGTGGGAAAAGAAGCTAAATACTTAGCTTTCTACCCCAGATAAGACGTGTCCTACAGAAAGGAGAAGCTGCGAAACAAACTTTCTTACCTTAGCCAACAAATATGAAGCCCCCTCAAGGTTAAATGGAGATATTACGACTCCATTTGCCTTGAGATTTCTTTTTATGGATCCGAGGCTTACGCTAAAAGACTGGATAGGATAGCAATGGAAAGAGAATGCCAAAAGTGGCAGGACAGAATTCTTCGAAGAATAACGAAGGCATATGGCACAAAAGCAACAGATGCTCTCCATAACATCTGCATGAAACCTCAGCTAGACCAAGAAATTAGGAGTGCAGCCAAAAAAAGTATAAAATGGAACAGGAACAGGCCGGAGTGCCACTTTAATCCAGAATTAATCTACCATACAATCACCACTCTGCTGAAATACTACTGCACTGCAAACAATTTAATGAGACAGTCAGTAAAGTGAGGAAATATCATCCTACAAAACCAGTTGGGCACAAGCAGGATACATAAAGAGAATAAGAAGATTAAAACAAAATGCATTTCCACAGAAACTGTGCTGTAAATAACTAAACAAAAAAATTGATCCATAGAGCTGGGTCTATGAAAATGACCTATTTGGATCTAATATAAAAAATAACTAGGGCATTGGACCTAAATTATCAAATCACTACAGATTCTCGTCGTATGAATAGTCGTAAAATATTTTCTGATGTAGTAACAGCTATTAAAATATAATGATCGATCTGATTCTTTTCGCGGCGATATTTATATGAGATGGTGATTTTCCAGTTGTTAAATATTCCCATTTTTAAACAGAAATATCCACATACCTTTCTTACCAAATAATTATAACTTATGAAGCTTGTCACTTTGCTACGACATATGTATAAGATACAACATTCAACCAGATTTTTAAACTTAAAATAACGTGGTTCCATAATCTTTAATATTGATTCTAGTAGAAATTAATGTGCTCTTTCTAATGGTATGAGAAAAAAATAAAATTCAGAGTACCCTCTTAAGGAATTATGCATAGATAGTAGGCGAATTTTGATCACTTTGTGTTTGGTACTTCAGATTTCATGATACACTATCATGCGCCTTTTGGAAAATAAATACATGTTTAATCCGGAAAATTTGTATTTTTCGTATTTAGTACAAAGAGTTCAGTGTAAATAAATCCAGGAGGTTCCTGTTTGCTTTAGTTTTGTAGTAATGAAGACTCAAAAATGAAGTTTCGTGCGATTTCCTTGCTACCTTGCTACAGGCTTCCCTACTAATGCCTATCGTTTCTAATGCATTGCACATATTGCTCTAAATTTTAGATATGGTCAAGCGTGGATCATTAGGCCACTTGTTATGGAATGACTCAAAATCGAAGAGACTTCAGGCGCTAACGCCAATTTAGCTTGATCATCATCAGCCCAATGTCTACGTCCAGATGTCATCTATATTCCTATGCACCGTGAGGAATCACATGCGTTACATAACCACATTACTCTTTTACCATTTCTTTACCCTAGAATAGGCGCGAGCGGTCCCTCAGACAGATGCAGTACATCTGTTGCATGTTGTTGTGGCGCAAGTTGCCGTTATTCACTTGTAAAGCAAACTTTTACAGGACAGTACTTCCGTCAAAAATTTTCACTTACTTACGGAAATGAATTGATAAACAAGAAATTTTAGGTTACGTTTGTTTCCGTCTCCAACTCTATATGTACTAAATCTGAAAGATGAACCTAACCTTACAGTGATCAGTGCTCAGAAAATATACTTACACATCTGGTGTACGTATTTTTGGTTTCACAAAAACTTGTATAAGTCGCGCAAAATAGTAAGGCGTGTGACATGCGCGGTAGATGAAGGGGGAGATGGAGGGGGAGTATTTCCGTCAATGAGCATAGCTGTTGGAAAACAGTCTCATAGAATTTTAAAGAATATTCATTTTATTCTCACTAACAAAATATGGACATCACCAAGATCTTTTTACCATGCCCTAAACTTATAACTTGACTTTTACGTAGGAGTTATTGACGTACACCATATCGAGAACTGAGTACAATGTTTCCTTGCGTTAATTGTTTCAGAATAACTACTGCGCATCGTATCTCGGCACAACTTGCTATTTTTCTCTAGTTATATTCTTGAGTCATATGTACTGTAAAACAGGAAAAAGTATTATTATTATAATTATAACAACGATTAAATTGGTCCTTACAGCGAAAAACCATTACAATGAAACGAATGAACTAATATAATAGAAATACTCGACGGAGGCCCATGGTCATATTTGATGCCATGCTAAATATTTCTGGAATAATCTCACTTGTATATTTTACCAGAAGAAATTTTATAATAAATCTGGTTACGTCTCAACTCAAAATTTGAAAACCCATGAAAAACAGATTATGAAGATACAAACAAAGTTGTAATTGGTTTTAAGAACTGGAGAGGTTTTATGTTGTTCATTATTCATCTCAAAGATGAACTGAAAGATGATACTATTGTAGAAGTTAAGGTACGTTTTTTGCTTGCAACATGAAAATATGGAGAATTTACTTCTTAATAATGTATACTTGTATTATTAAATTTTTAAAATAATGCTAAAACAACTACATTCTCATATTTTACATTTTTGAGTTTGAAATTTTATGTGGTTTAGTTAAAGTTATAATAAAATTATATTTTTACTAACTCATATATCCAATATGTGATATATTTATATATACGTATAACTAGAGTGAGTTTAGTATAATTTATGTCTCCATTTAAGAGTTGGCTAGTGAGACCGACGTGTCTACTCTTCAAAAATATTTCGCGCCCACTCTAGGGTTCAATCATATATAATTGTTTACTATTTATGTAATACCCACTACTGTAAAGAGAAAAGGAATTCTAAATTATTTCTGACAAAACATTGCAACCATATTAGCAAATTTGTTATTAATTATTCTATGAATCCTTTCAGCTAAATTTTAATTATGTAACTTCTTAAACAAATAGCCTGTAAGAAGATAGTAACATTTACTGTTGGTTTTAAAGAGACGATGGAGTCAACTACTACGACTAGATTGAAGGAGTGGCCGATACAAAACATCCTCTCAGTTGCAGGCCTTGGCTATAAATCGCGCGGCCCACGATGCAAAAACCTTCACAACTGGAATTCAACATTAGCTTGTAAGTATATTCAGATATCTGAAAAACAAATTAATACCAGCGAACAATGGGTTCAAACCTCGTATGCTTGTCGAACTGAAGAGATATAGAATTACATTGCCTTTAAGGAATAAAACACAATTATTTGTCCAAAATGTGTATTAATTTTAATGATTAATATACGCAACAGTTTCCTTGCATCAATTATTTGCCACTTTTGAAGAATAATTAACAAGGTATACCTCCATTATAGCCTGTATATAACGTTTATTTCGCGCCTATTTCTGAATACATTACCTAAAACAGTCCACTAGTGAACATATAAGAGGCCATGAGTAATAGAATTCCAAAATACATGTACTACGACATATTTGCGAACTTATAAAATTCAATTAGCGCAGGAATTAAAGCCGAATCACATAAATATAAGCCGGAGATTTTGTTGAATCCGTGTTGGGAACGTTTTAAATAATTTTAAAACCGGTCTTTTTTAAACAGCCATGTCCATGTAAAGTGGCAAATCAACACACAAATTGTTAGTTAACAAATAATGTTACCCAATTCACCATCTATAATTTTAAAAAAGAGATAACGAAATAGCCAATTAATAACCAAATTAAGTTCTAAAGTGTGCTGTTTATTTTAGCACTTAATTTTGTGTGTTTTTGTGTATATAAGTGCCTACTTTTTTAATTTTTATCTAATAGAAATAATTTTATAATAACATTCTATAATTCCGTTGTAAATACGTTTCTGATTATTATTTTTATGTTTCTGAACTATGTAATAAAACAACATTTGATACTAAATGATTTAACCTGTCTCTTTACCAGAATTTTTATATTTTAAATCTTAAACATTACGACGTTTCGTCTCTCATTTGAGACCTCTTCAGGTAAAAATTTCGTTGTGCATGGAAGTCCACTCCATGAAACCTTCGACCGACGGATTAATATTTAAATTATAAACATAATGACATAGAGGCTGATTAAAACATTTGTTATGTATTTTTTAGAACAATTATTTAACATTTGATACCGCACTATCATTTCATTTATCATGATAACCGTCTTAATATATTTATTTTGAATATATATAAAGAAAGACCAAAAATCAGGAAGAAAATAATTTATTTTGAATACGTTTCGTACGTGGCCTACCGGGTCGACTGCGGATTGTCATATGTGGCTATGACATCACAAACATCCAAACCCATGCCAGAATTCGAACCCGGGACCTATGTGTTGCGAACCAGTGACGCTAGCCACTAGACCACATAATGTTGGCACAATTTCATATGCATAGTTGAATATAAATAAATAAACTTGATATGTTGTAGGTACTTACAATTACTTGCAACGTCTGTGGTTGAAATGTAGGTAAACAATTACATTGAAACACATCTTGTACCTTCGTTTCGGCCCCAGCAACAAAAAATAATAATGATATTTTAATTGAAAGTACCTACAACATATCAAGTTTATTTATTTTATTCAACTATGTATATGAAATTATATAATGTTTTGTAGAATGCGTTAAGGGGACTAAACGCATTCAAATTAAATTCTTTTATTTCTGACTTTTTACGATTCTGTGTATTTTTAATATTGTGTCATATTAATTTAATAATTTTCTTATATTTGTTTTGATAAATAAAAATTACAGACTATTTGTCAGCAAAAATTGATTAATGTTTAGATAATATAATTAATAATATGGCCAATTACATATATCATATAAACCAGGATTCCACATGGGAAAATGTGGAGGGTTAGGGTAAAGAATTTAATTATTTCTCAAAAATGATGACCGAAATGCTCCATATCAGGTGCAACCCAACTGCACTCAGTGTAGAAAAATGACACAAGTAATTTAAATAAAATAAAGGACTCCCTCTTGTTTCGCTAGTTTTTCTATAGTGTCATTTGATATTGTTAAAATTTGTAGGCCTAAATTTTCATATATCATTTCAGCCGTAACCGTCGCTGGACGCAATCCACGATGCACAAATAGCCACAATAGTTTTAGTCATATTAAAAATATAAGTATGTTCTTTATTTTATTGAAAATTATGCTTTGCATTTTAACGAAATTGTTAGCAGGATTTGCGTAGTGGAGCAAAATAAATTCACGGACTTAGGCGGAATCACATTTATTTATCATCGATAACGGTTACATACATTCGACAATGATGGCTCCGCGACAGAGACTGACTTACGTAATACTGACGGTGTTGCCAAGGCGACAAGACTCGTACAAATATTATCTCTGACAGACATATTAAGTATTCAAAATTAATATTGTTTTTTCCCAGTTGCCTGATAAGGCCCACAAATATGGACGAAGTATGGTAATAATATTAACTAAATATTAATTAAATTTTTGTTGACAAATTGGCTTTTTATTATACTTAGTTTTCAGAGAATTGATTTACCGTATATTTATTTTGAATTATAAATAATCATTTAATCACAAAATGCTAAATTTCAATAAATTCAGTACTTGTCAATTCCAATGTCTAATGAATCAATTATAATATCATGCAACAGAAGTTTCAAATTGACACATTATATATTTATCGAGAAGCGACACAAATCGACTATTATTATTTCCTGACGTACTTCTTCACATGTTGCTCTCGCAGCGTCGTCTCTCCGTTAGAAGGCAGAGTTTGTGGCCATCGAGGAGCAACGCTGTTGCTAGAAGGATTAAAATGTCAGCCAGTGGTTGGGTCGGAGTAACTACTGGGGCGCATAAACTGTCTGCCCGTCCTCCCACGGAACCAACTTCTCTGCTCGTATTTCACCTCAGACACTCGCACAGATTTGAATAACGCGATACCAAACAACGCTACCGCATTCGCTATACAAGTCCCCCATTGTCGTACATCATATCTTAAAAGGGAATGCTTAAGTCCGCGTCATAAAAAATTACTATGAACTTTCAAAAAGTCGGTTATGAATAAATTAATTAAAAATAAAAATTATTGTACATTACATTGACAAATATGTCAATAAAACGTTTCCATAATCATAACTTAAAAATAGTATCAGACATTTTGATAGCTAATTTTTATACCAAAGTTCAACATAAGACTGCACAAAAATAAATCTCCTAACAATTTTCACATCCGGTCTACTGTTTCTTAAACTTTTATCGTTCTTCCATTTATAAATGAATTTAATTATTAAATTTGCACAACATTGATACCGTCTATAAAAAAATCTTTCACTATAAAAAATTCAACGATTAGATCAATACAAAATAAATTTCTGACATTAAGTATAAAAATTTAAATAAAAACAAATTTGTCAGTACAGCATTTAATTACTAATTTGTATCGGAAATTCAGTCATTATGTGCATTAAAATTATAAATAATTGTTAATTACAAATGTGGGCGAAAATCGCACTAAGCATTTAAATCTTGGTTAAATTTCACTTAGAAATTAGGCGCTAAATAGTAAAATAATGGTTGATGACAAAATTGTTAGGATTTCAATTATTATGATTATTTCGATAACTTAGATAAACACAATACAGTTTATAAAATGAAATGTAAGAACTAAAATGTCACAAAGAAAGAAAGCATTGAAAACTCTCATTAAGGAACATCTTTCTAATCTGAAACTGCCCAGTTCTTAGTAAACATGTCAACTCAAATAACCAAAGTTTGATTGGAATTAAGTTACAATATTCCGAAATCAAGTATTATGCGAGATTAAATTGAATTATTCATCGATTAATGTTAAAAATTATATTAATAATCTCGGAAGCATTTATGACTGTAATTTAAAATGAACTCTTTGGTATCGTCTTACGAATATCTATTGTTAGATAGTTCTTTATTGTTGTGCACAGCTGACGACGATAACTAATGACGGAAGAAACGTAGTGTAGTAATCTGTTGTTAATATAGTGGTCAAGTAATCTTTCGTTTTAATTAACTAACTTCTTGCACATTATGTGTTTTAAAATATTACTATATTATTATTTGTAAATCGTACAAAAAATTCATAGTATTTTTAAGTAAACTATTGGTTTATAAAACCAAAGTAACGCTCTTGTGAAACGCTCGTGTCACATAAGGTACGTTCGGTTTTAGCTACGTCAAAGAAACCACGGTACAGAGATGACGCTTAAGTTCAAAGAAGTTAATTAGTGTCACATTTACCTTTATAAATCATGTCCTTCTATAAATTTAACATATTTTAAGAAGTGAAACTTACCATCGAAATATTTATCAAGTATAAAATTTTGCTTCCACCAAGCCCAGCAATGTTAATTTAATAGATTATTAACCTATTTTATGAACTTAAACTTAATATTTCAAATTAATGGAACACAAGGAAGGATGATGATGATAAATCGTTAAATTTTTCCAAAATTTCAAATAACCATGGGACAAACATAACCGAAAGCTAAGATTCTTTAATTATTATTTTTATTATTTAATACAATTAATGTCAATTTCATAAAATAAATTTTCGATAAACGTGGTTATGTGCAAAATTTTATGTTTATTTAACTATGTGCTTTTGCCATCACAATAAAATTTCAAAGTTGTTAAAGAGATTATCTTTAGAGTTGAGTGCGTAGGATGTAAACGGCTAGAGATTGTAGTGGAGTAAGTGGGACGTAACAGTAAGATATCAACGTAATTACGAGTACGAATTGAACAAAAAATTAACAAGAAGAGATTCACATAATTCAATAAAATCGTTCTTAGAACCAGGGTATAGGGAGGCCTCATAACGCGCTCTATACCGCTTAAATTACATTAGTGTCGAATTAAATACTGTACTGCAGTAGTATGAATAAGTACCGGAGCTTCGCTGGAATATATATATATATATGTATGTATGTGTATATATATATATATATATATATATAGTAGCAGATCCGTCGTTCATCCGTATTCGAGGATTTCTTAATTCCTTTAGGGCGCCAGGTATTTTTCAAAAAACACCAAAAATTGATTTTAATAGTTTTAATTTCAATCAGAGCATGAAAAAAAAATATATCTGTAGGGCGTGGTCATTCTCTCGTCGTCCCGCCGACACAACCTGCTGCTCCCATCACCCCATGACGACTGCCCCCTCCCCTTGCAGACCACCCAACGTCTCGCCAGACCACATTGTTGGCCCGGGTTGCGTCAGTTCCTCAACAATAGCAACTCGCAATCCGGCCTGCATTGTTCAATGTAACTTTTCATGTTACATTTTATATATATATGTAACCCTGATTAACGCTTTTCGTGGAAAGCTCTGACACGAACGGAAACGCTCCAATTTAGATTCGTCAAAGAAACAACGTTGCAGACACTAAACTTCACACCAGTTTGCCATAACAACAATTACGTATGAGTTACTTAATACTTCCAGAGCCGTAACAGATTGAAAAAAGCGCATTGCTTCTACATAAAGTACTTTTTGGGTCATTGAAATAAATATTAACCGTTAGCTTCCATAAACCTTGCAGTTTTAATTCATTATATTCTAAACCCTTTTTAAAGGGAGGATTTCATACCCCGAAAATAAAATTAATTGCTAGAAGTTATATATTTCGTGTGAACACAATGTAGAAGCACTTCGTCCCCATTGGACAGTTTCCATAATTACCACAGAAACTTATTGTGATAAGCTTCATCCAGGTCAGTAATGCGAAGCTTCTCCATCTATCACGATAATGGCTTGGGATCTTATGCAATGGCGACTCCGCGTCCGTAATTAAGCGGTTAATCTCGTGGGAAACTAGCACATACCTTCGGATAATCCAAATCATCGCATCATGAATAGTAATCACCTGATGGTTCCTGAGTGAGATACAGTTGGCACATTACACATCAAATCACAACTAATAATAGAGTCCTACCTTGTTGACAATGCTCTTAATACCCAAAATACACTTAACATAATATTTTAATAAACAGCAATTACTTCTACTTAAAGTTTTGTGTGAAGAATACTTCCTAGTGATTTTGTTCTACAAAATTCAGAACAGGAACTTTAATCTAGCGTTCTTGATTAATGGAACCAATATTGTTGTTTCCCCAACACTTAATCGGAATGCCAATCATTGAGTAACAATATTTTATGTTTTTTAGTAAATATTACTGTCTCTAAGAATAATGTATTTAGAAAGTTCGTCCTGAAAGTTTCATTCATAAATAGATCAATGCTAGTTATAATATTGCCCAAGTGGGAGGAAATAATATTAACCGCTGAATTGAAATATAATAATTCAACGCAAATTTGCATATTTGTTTAAGATGTGTAAGTGGAAAGATAAATTTATTTTAATATTACTCAAGAGATAACACAAAAGCTATTAATTAAAATTTTTCCACAACGTTCTCAAACAACCAAATGTGAATCCCTTTAAATTTTAAAAGAAAAAAATATGTAAGAATTTTATGACCTCAATTGCTGGTTACTCTCCCATTGAACGAATAGGAAAGCAACATTCTCATTACGAGTATTCTCATTGCTTTTATGAGGTCGGATAAAGTTTGACACCCGATAAGGTTCAATCTAATCTCTGAATACATGCATTCTTTTCCGGGTGTCACAAAAATTTTATATAACAAAAAATATGTTTCATTTCCTTGAAGTACAGGTACATAATGATGGAAAAGCATTGAAATTAATTAATTGCAATTAGCATTTGGAAAAAACATTATTAAGGCTGTATACGGATCATAAAATAAAGTAATATATGTTAGACGATGTGTTACTGATGATGATAGTTTCAACACAATACATAATTCTTAATAAAAGCATTCTGATAACTATATATTGTAAAAATGTGCCATGCTAGTAGGATTTTTCTCTCGCATGCCTTTCTCCCCAGATTGACTGCGGAGCTCACCCCTGGGAATGCCTCGTAATCTCTCTGGTTTTTTCAATGTTCTCACATGCCGAGGCATTGGGGCCGAAGACCTTGGGAATACGGTTAAGTTCTTAGCTGATTCCAATGCACCAATCGGCCAACTGCCTCCTAAATCTTGCGGAGATATGGAGATGGGAATGCTGCGACCCCACAGTAAACTCGTCTCTCGTCATTCGGAGGGGCGTCAGAATACTACCCAATAGCACGACCTACCTGATGCAGGTTTTCTAGGGTTTTCGTTGCTTCTCTTTAGGTGAAACACCGGCCGAAATCCTTAAACTACAGCCCGGAGCCCTAGTCATGCCCCTTAGCTACCTTGCTCTACCTTTCACATCCCACCTTTTCAATCCCCTTCCTGTGCTATTAAAGGGTAGTTGCCTGTTTCAGACTCACTCTCATATAGGCTGTTAAAAAAACTGCATATCATTTAAAAACGAAAGGTACTTAAAATTAATCCATTGGTGAGAAACTAATTGTAATTCGTCCAAGGTAATGAAATCTTATGGTAACAATGAAAAAATTAATTTTTTGCTAATAAACAATTATTAATATCAAGTACGAATATTAGTAGTTGGAATACTATAATCTACTTGTTAATTTACGAAATTACATCTGATACTTTAATACAGGATATGTATATTGAAGCGTGATATTCTGTGATACTTCATTTAGAAATTTAGAACGAAAATGCAGAACTTGTAATACTCGAATTCTACGGAACTTTACGTTATCAAAAAATAATTACTTTACGCGAGGAACATTGAGTGCAGTAACAATTAAATTTCATGAAGTTCTAATTACCTTGTTGAGACGATGAGACCAAGATTTTCACTTTAGTATTTCGCGTTCAGATAACTCACGTTTATCTGCACCTAAGATACTAATAATTAAGTCAACGGTTAATCAACAATAATAAATATTTTCTTCACTTTTGTTAATTGATAACTTACTATCTGTCATAAAAGTGACATTTAACATGAGCCCCTATTCCCAGATAAGTTCGTATGTTAGGATAGTTATATGCGAAGGAGACTCCTGCACCGGACTCGAATTTTGTTCCTATGGGAGGACAAAACAAGAACCTAGCGTCAGACAGACAAGGTAAGTAGGTTGGTCAGGCTGTTTAAGATTAGACGTTACCTTCTCTCTATCCAAAAACGGGAAAATCGTTTCTCAGAAATTATATCTACAGAATCAAAATTAACGAATATGAAAATTGTATTAAAAAAACATTAAAGAAAAGGTTTTATAATTAATCCAAAGTGATACCCTCATATGATTTGATTACAATCATATTGTAATAAATACTAACAGTTGAATTACCAACGTTGAAATACGACGAATATATATTTGTTTCCTCGATAATAACGACGATGCATGAATTGACTTGAAACTACCCGGGGCAGTTACAACATAAAGTAAACAAATATTGTTTTGTTAGCTTACCGTGATAGGAGCTACTTAAAATAACTCAATTATTAAAATTAGAATTATCTATTTATTTGACAAACACAGAAGTGAAACTCTTTACGAAATACAATCAACAACAAAGCCATAAAATCGTTTTGAACAAAGAAAAAAAGAAGAACGTCGCTCGGCCTCCAGTTCCCTAAAGATTACACAACAAGCTCACTTATTAATATTAATTTTCTTAGAATGCAAAACGTTTATTACGACATATATGGGTACTATTACGACATACTCGTCTTCCAATAGCCGTCATGTGTAATAGAGCGACGTTTAACAAATTGGGCCGTCTCTTTTTTCAGTACACTCGTAACTGCAGATTAGCTCTAAGAGCTATTTTAATTACGCGGCTCGTAGAACAACATACCAGCGTAAAAACAATATATCGCTATTATTTTAATATTATATAGCATACATTTTTCTATGTAGCATTAACGCTCAGAAAGAAAAACACACAAACTAGAATATTAAAAATTATGATGTTACGCGCCAGAGAGATCGCACGCGTCTCTGCTGCACAGATACGGCGCGCATCCCAAAGATCATGCAGCTCGCTTCAATACAGACATGTTACAAAGGCGTGAAAGAATATTCAGTGGGAATATTACAGGGGGAATTTTCGATAATTCATGTACAAGTCTTATTAAGCAGAAAGATATCTTTTTATTGCGGTTTTCCATTTATTCTCGGCTGTGACGTAGCTGCCATTCCTTTCCCCTTTGCCGCAACCCGATTGAGTCATGCAAAAAGTTGCCAATATTGCATTGTCAACCATCATATCAGAAGTTAACTTAAAAAATTATACTCTCTCGTAGAACCTAGAAATTCGTAGTTGTTGAAAAATGTGATTGTTTTTATCTGTGCTTCTCGTGAAAATTACTACGCAACATTGAGGAGACACTTCCAAAGAATTACAACAAAATGATTTCGCAAGGTGTATAGACCATTACGAACCTTTGATTCGCAGTGTGTCAAAGCATTGTACCCAGATAGGGACGTCACCGAAAGATGATTAGTAAGGCGCAATTCCTGACAGTGACAGTAATATGTTACTGGCGTGACAGGGCCCAGGATATTAAGCTGTTGCTTGTTCCATCAATGCCGTAAATGACTTTATAATTCGTCCTGCCATTGCAGGAAAGCATAATCACTGCAGTATCGATTCTCTGCCCTCAGTGCAAAAGCGTTCCCGTCATTTCCCCACAGTCTTCTTTACCTCATGAACACACATTTGTGCCATAGTCCATGTTTGTCAGCACATTATTTATTTTGTGACTTAGTTGCAACATTTCCAAGCTACTTATGTAAGATCTCAGATTCCAGCAAACATAACTTCTTCACCCAGGTAGATTTACGGCTGTAGTATTCAATAATAAACCACGAGATTAAGAGAATACCCTCGTACACTCTTTCGCTTAATTTACGTATTTACATCTATTTTTGTAGTTGTTTACATCAGCAGTTCCTCTATTAGAGTTAAATCTCTATACGTTTAGCAGACTCCATCTGATATTATTAGAAATACTCAAAGTAGATGGATTTATTCTCCGAGTCAGCTGGAATTGATCGGGTTTATAACAAATCCAAGTTTAAATATAATATAATAAGCCAAAAATCATAAAGAAAATTAGGCATCATATTAAATTACGCTTACTGCAAATAGGGTCATAAACCCGACCGCGTGACGTTAAAAAATATCGAAACCTAAAACAAAGAAAAATTTTGATATAGAAGCCATTAAAAAGCATAAAACATTGGTTATGATAACAAGATGGTATGAGCGTTTCTGTAATTATAGCCACGTTTATGAAGGATTGTGAAATACAGTAACACACTGTTAAATGATAACGACTCACATTTAATCTTTGTGGTAAGAAGTATGGACCTAGTAATTAATTACTCATACGTTGATGGAAAACGTCTTTGAAACCCTTTATTGCAATTGCATAGGCATTTTCATTATTCCACACGTTTTGCTTATTAAGTTTACAACGCTATCTCTTGTGAATCCTTCCTCGCTGGTAAATAAAATCTATGACAAAAGCAGTGGATCTGTAGCACAGTTTTGCAATAACCGCTGACAAAACTGCAATCTGATATGACGGCCTCAGTGCCTGGACGCACCGAGTAGGGTACGGTTCAGAAATTTTTCATGTAGTATCACTCAGACGAGGATGAACAACGCCTTATGTTACTGCCGATTGCCGCACACTTGTTCCAGGTCTTTCGTCCAGTAAATGTAACACATGATCCTTCATCTGAGGAGACTTTCCGTTGCCCAATTTGTGGGGTGTTAGAGAACTTGTGTCCTTAAGACGTATTCACAACAAAACGTCTTCAGCCACTATGGAGAAGTAAACAGATCTCAGAAAGTATGCGTTTCCGTACCCATCTTTATGGGATTTTATTTTAGTTTTGATGTTTACTACCACCTCTCAAAATGTTCGACACTTTTTGTAACCCACTGTATATATTCAGAAATATACAAAACTGGATAGTAAATACTATAAAAAGACTTTCCTAATTTGAAATTTAAAATCGGATGGTTAACGTCATTTTATTCCACTTATAAAATAAAATATGAACAATTCTGAGTTATGTTGATTCTTGTTTGTATTTTATCACTACCGACTTACAAATTTCCGCATTTGAAACGTTTTGTCATATTGATTTTCATTGTCCTGGTGTTCGTATTTCAGGATATAATTGGTCTAAGGTGACTAATCTCTTAAGTGAGATAGCAGAATGTAAGCACATAATCACCATATTAGGCACAAATAAATATGGCGCAGTCCCTTGTATTCTTTTTTTCAATCCTTGGTGACATCCAGATACCTACGCGCGATTTCACACTCGCAATTTAATTCACTAAAATTCTATCCAACTTTATGCTAGGTTTTTCCTCCCTCACAGTAAATTTCTATGGGTATTTTATAATACATATTCCAGGTTTTATTGCAATTTGCCAACGCGTTTCAATTTATAAAGAATGTCCAAACAATCATACATTATTTTTTATTATATAGATTGATACTCGATAATTAAAGACTTTAAATAATAGAAGGTAAGAGGAAGTTTTGTATATTTAAATTTTTTTAATAGTTTTTCTCATTATCCCACATTTATTCATTTCCTAAGAACTGTTCACTATAAATAAATCATTAAAATGCACTTCGATTTTCCATCGAGAGGCGAACAGTAGCTAATCTTCGTGGAGAACCGCACAACGTTGAGCTGGATCTTTTCTCCGATAGACCTTAATTAGCAGATTGAATCGCAGAGATGGTATCGCGCAATTAGATCGCACTTGACAATGGCGAGAGAGTTCCTCGCTGCGTAACAAGCGCAGGCTCAGAATTTGCACGCAGCCAGTTCAGCGAGTTTAGATTCATTTCGAGTTCCAATAACGTTAGCTGGATGTGTTAATTAACAAGTTTTGTTGAACCTTCAGAAAGTATAAATACCTATGGCTTTACGTGACCTCGAATCCAGTATACCTGCATCGTGCAGTACCAAAAAGGAGATTGACACGATGTGAAGACATACGTTAAAGGAACATTCTTTTATCTGACGGTCGCTTCACCCATTTGGAACCCCCGGAAAAAGCAATGTGTTTTGTCTGTGCGAATTTCAGGCAGCAGTAGAACGAAACTAGCGGTTCCCACTGCACGTTGATAAATTACTTCGCCTTTCGTGAGATATGCGTTATTAATGGTTTGCAGATGTACCAGCAGATAAAAAATCCATCAGTCGCGGAAAATAGCCTCCCAGTGGTTGAATGATACAGAATTATGAATGTCAAAGAAAACGGAGTTAATGGTTCTTCCAAAAAAAGAGTGGCAAATCGACCATGAAAGTGTGGGGCGTGGTAGCGTTACAGCGTTGAAATTCCAAGCAACGAATTTAATCAATTCTGGAAGCGTATGGCTTTAACAGTTGACTCAATAACATGCAGTGCTTAGGAACCTGCGGTTATGCTACATAAATTAACTCCCAATGAATATTTATAGTTGTCTGCACAGAAATGTATCAATTATTTTTCTATGTTTGTTTTCATTTATTAAAATTTGGAGCAACGGCATTAGTATACATTATTTAGTTTCGAAACGTTTCTTTCCTAATTGTTCTCGCTAATAAGCCTTCTTCGTCTAGTTGTTACACCTTTAATCCAAAAATTGTGAATAGAAATAATTCGGGCTTATTTTTAAAGCGCAAGATTCTTACATGTTTCATATAGATGTGTAAAATCAAAGTCCGCCTTTCGTGAGATATGCTTGAATAATAATTTTCAAAGACTCATTTTTAATATGTAAATAGATACATTTCAGGAAGGTTGATGGATCACGTATATGCAAAAACTGTAACCAACTTTTGCCAAGAGGCCATTATCCAGATTGTAGGGTAAAATAAAAATTTAACTTTTAGAGAATCACTAAAGTTTCAAACATAGATTAAGACGCACCTGAATTATTTGATTTAAAAGTTACCTTTTCCGAAAATCTATGTGTCCATTGTAAAATTTATTACTTTAAACAAATTAGAAAAAGCATATATTAAATTTAGATACGAAATACGGAAATAGGTGAATTCAATAAATTTTTATCAATATTACAAAAACTGAGAGCCATAAGCCAGAGATTGAGAGCTGGAATGAAGAAATGTGAGTTCGGGTTTAAGTACCACTAAACGCAACTATTTTTTGTTTACTTTATTTACCTTTCGTTACTATCATTTTCAAGTAAGTCCTGTTTCTGATATATTCCACGAATGTATAATTGTACTGGACCTCGAAGCGAAGGCAGTCTTTCGCAGCCTTTGTACAGCATTTAAGTTGAAGGGAACAGGAAGTAGGAGAGAATAAAAAATTATCAATTAAATAATCAGTGTATCTTGGTAGTTGAAAATTTGTTTTCATCAATAGCCGGACAGTACCAGGTCCAGAGCGTTTTCCTACAAAAGGGGGCAAATCCGCAACCCGACAAAGGAAGCCTGAGAGTGAAGGACGAAAAATCATCAAGATGGAACAGGTTCATAAGGAAAGAACGTAAAATCTCTGCTACACACTGTTGCCTCAGTAATTAACCCTGATAGCCCCATGATATATAAGTATTAATTCTCCTTTATATGTATAATTGTAATATTACGCAGGACCCAATAAATAAACTGTCTTGAAATATAAATCAAATTATAATTTTTAAATCGCAAGTAAATTTTGTCTATTTAATTTTAAACAATTACCCCCTCCCCCAATTATTTATTGTTAAAGCTTTTATTGTTAATAATGTAAACGTCCTTATAACTGCATGATCTTGGTTCCTTTTCTGTATAACTTATTTGAAGTAAATAGACATATTTGATTGATCATAAAGTGACAAGGATATTTTTGGAAAAAATGCTGCCACCGTAAGAAGCGTTGTAAAGTCAAACTTTTTATTTTAATAACAAGGGTTTCGCCCAATTCCGACAGAAAAACAGCGTGTGAGTGAAATTCTCCCATCGACTGCGTTCAAATTCAGAAATGTAATATTGTCAAATATTAAAAGCAACATTTACTCAGTGTTACGTTTCCTTAAATAGAATGCAGACACAAATAACCTGTTATATATATATATATATAAATATAATATAAATCTAATTATATTACCAATTATTAGAGTTACAAAGAAAAGTAAACAATAATGAAAGAAATGAATTTAATTAAGAAGTTAACGACAGAAAATGAATAAGTGCCACTCGTGGTGATAAATAAAAATGAATTGAAATGAAAACTGTTGAGCACTCAAAGTTTATACCAAATATAGTTTAATCTTCAAATGAGGGTCACCAGTAGGTCTTTGGCAATTATGACTGGCAATGCAAACTGTTTTAAACGTTAAAACATTTGGTTTGTAAAAATAGAAAGACGTACTTTTCATCAGAATTTTGTACGCTCAATACCGTTGGGTTCTTTACCTATTTTTTGAAAGGAAGAAAAAGTGAATAGTTTAATTACTTTAAAACTATGCTGATTAAGAGCTAATTAACTGAATAAAGGTATTCATTCAAATGTATTATGCACATTGTTATAGCAACATTATATTTGTTCCACCTAAACTAATTTTTTTTTATTTAGGTACTTTTATTTTTCACATCGGAAATTATTTAACATTGTTTTATTTAGTATTGTGTGTTTTAGGTTGTGCAAAAAATAGCTATTTTCAAAAAAGGGTGAAATGATGTAAAAGATAGAAAGTAGATATCTGTGCTATACATTATGTGTTCTATTTAATATTACTTTTATTCAATAAGAAATTTAAAATTTTCGTCTTTTACGAAATAGATAAAATTTTAGTGTTATAACACAGCTTATCATATGTAATTAATAATATTACAACTATTATAGGTTGGACGCTGGAGGATAAGAAAAATTGAAGACAATGGCTATGGACAAGGTTATGACAATGGCTCATAAGAGAACAATGGGATCAGCTTATTAAGCTTCCATTTCAAGCAAATTTACTTGCTCCTGTGTTCTGCTGCAAATTTTAAGACAACCCTTAGACGAAGATTCCTCCTCTAAACTACTGTAATTCATCATGACTTTAACACAAACACGAAAATTATCCAATAACACACTTGAATAACGTTCAAATTTTAAAATCGCCTAATAGCATAATGAGTAACATCGTGAATTAAAAACATAATGAAAGAACTTTTGTAAATGAATGTTTAAGCTAATAAAATAATGATGTTCCGTAAGGTACTATAATTTTATTTATATATATATTTTTTTTGCGAGGACAGGTGAAAATCTTCTAAAGACACTATCTGAGGGTCCGCACTGCATAGTAGTGTGGGATTCTACCCACTAAAAACACCTCCCTTTCCAACGATGACTGTGTATCTTCCTGTGGGACCGTCGTTAGACATTACTTCACAGGAAGCAGTCGTAGCGTCAAGCTCTCTCTGTCTCCTTTAAACACTATTATTTCTCTCTTTTTCGTAATTTCTTAATCTTTGAATTACTGTAGAGGCATATGCGCTTACTTTATTCCAGGTATTAGGTGAGAGCAGCATATTGGGTACCAAATTATCTGGTGTTATTGAGGTTCCAATATCACTTTCCAATGCTCGTCTCCCATATGAAAATCTCGAGCAACTGAAAAACACGTGTTCTGGTGTCTCATTAACTCCACATTCAGGGCATGCAGGTGAATTATCTATGGCAAACCTGTAGAAGTATATATATATATATATATATGTGTGTGTGTGTGTGTGTGTGTGCATGTGTGTGCGTATCTGGTCATAAATTAATTCAATTTAATTACTGTGATAAACATAAGATAATTTATTTATTATTAATAGTTTAAGGACTAGTATAAATTATAGACCGAGTGGCTTCAACGACCATATTTTCCACTTTAAGGAATTTTTATCGTTATAATTTTGTTTCTGAGCCGTAAAAATTCATTCCTATAATTGCAATATATACAAATTTAATTATTATATTTAACAGATTTGAAACCCCGCAGTTCCAAAAAAGTAGGGCGAAATATAAAAAAAATATGATTGTTGTACTATTCAGACTTAAGGCTCGTCTGACGCAAATCTATCATTTCCGCATATCACATCCCACATGCTACCTAATCTCCTTCTCATATTCCATCCTTCGCCTCTCTTCTATTCTTACCCCACACACTTCCCTCAAATGTTAATTTTACATGACCCTCATGTCTTAAAACGTGGCCTATTAATCTATCCCTTCTCTTGGTCCTCTATAATGTTCGCTTTTCCCCTATTCTGTTTAGAACTTCCTCGTTAGTTACTCTATCCACCCATCTGATTTTCAGAATTCTTCTGTAGCACCACATTTCGAACGCATCTATTCTTTTCGTTTTCCGCAACTCGGATCATCCTCGTTTCCCACCCTTATAAAGCCATAATACGAAAACTTTTACTAATTATTTTTCAATATTCATACTTATATTAGCCGAAAAATATTATAATAAGAGGAGGTGGATGATGAAGAGTTGGTGGACAAAATTTTAAGGTATGAGTTTGATAGGGCGCTGAAAGACCTGAGTCATGGCGAAGCGCCAGGAATTGATAACATCCCAGCAGAGGTGGTAAGAGCATCGGCCGAAGAAGCAATATCATGGCTGTTCGGGATGCGAAATATACGAAACAAGAAGAATACCAGAAGATTATAGTAAAAACATAATTATAACCTTACCGGAGAAGGCTGGGGCTGGTAGATGCGAACAGCACAGAACAATTAGTTTAGTATCCCATGCATGCAAAATATTAACGAAAATAGTATATATTAAAAATGCAACGTAAATTAGAATGTGAGTTAAGAGAAGATAGGTTTGGTTTTAGGAAGAATATAGGGACAAGAGAAGCAATATTGACTTTGCGATTAATTTTAGAAGACAGGATACGAAAAAACTGGCCTACGTTCATGGCTTTTGTTGATTTAGAAAAAGCGTTTGATAATGTAATGTAATGTAATTAGAATAGGTGATCAAGAAAAGAAAGCCATATTCAAGAAAAGAGTAAGAGAAGGATGCAATCTGTCGCCCATGCTGTTTAACTTATGTATAGAAAAGGCGATGAAGAAAGTGAAAACAGAATATGGAAAAGGAATCATACTTCATGGAGAAGAAATAAAAACCTTAGGCTTTGCCGACGATATTGTAGTATTAGGGGAGTCAGAAGAAGAATGGAAACCATAATAAATGAAGAAAGAGTTTAATATGAGGATTAATAGAGGCAAAACCAAGGTAATGGAGTGTAGTATAACAATGTCATCGGTAAAGCATAGGGTTTTTATTTCTTCTCCTTGCAGTAGGATTCCTTTTCCATATAATGTTTTACTTTCTTCTTCACCTGATCTATATATAAGTTAAACAGGATAGACGGTAAACTGTATTCTTCTCCTACTCCTTTCTTGAATATGGCTTTCTTTTCTTGATCACCTATTCTAATTACAGCTGCTTGCCTTCTGTATAGGTTACGTATAAGCCTCCTTTCGATATTTTATTCCAGTGCTCTTCAAAATCCTTAATAGTGTGTTACAGTTCACATTATCAAACGCTTTTTCTCAATGTATAAATGCCATGAACGTAGGCCTGTTTTTCTTATCCTGTCTTCTCAATTTTGTCGAAAAGTGAATATTGCTTGTCTTGTCCCTGCATTCTTCCCAAAACCAAATTTATCTTCTCCTAACTCGCATTCTATTTGACGTTCCGTTCTCCTATATACTATTTTCGTTCACCTATTTTAGGAGGTATATATACCGGGGTCAAAGACCTTGGGCATATGGCAAGAGCTGTCCGCTGATCCCATTGGATCAGTCGGCCAACTGCCTCCTGAAACTGCTAGAGACACGGAGAAGGGAATGCTGCGTCCCCACAGCAGATTCGTCTCCCGTCATTCGGAAGGGCGTGAGAATAGTACCCAATGCCCGACCTACCTGATGCAGGTTTTCTAGGGTTTTCCCTGCATCTCTTTAGGTGAAACACCGGGTAGGATCCTTAAACCATAGCCCGGGGGCCCTAGTTAACCCTTGGCTACCTTGCTCTACCTTCCGCATCCCCCCTTTTCAATTCCCTTCCTATGCTATTAAAGGGGAGTTGCCTGTTTCAGGATCACCCTCATGTAGCCTGTTAACCAAAAATAAATGCTTAAAACACATAGAAACAACTTAAATCTACAAGTCGAATGTTCTTGTTATTTAACTAGATATCGATGAATAATAAAGTTCACAGTTAATCATATCGAATATTCATTTGTGTTTAGTTAAATAATTACATCCAATAGTTGTGTAGTTAATTACTGAACTGGCACACATGACATCAATCGCACACGTTGGCTGACTAAAGGTAATGAGAGTATAACTAAATATTCTTCACCTCGTTAATAGTTAAACACATGAATGGGAAGTATTTGCCACACCAATCGCTGATCACTGATTACCCTTGGCCCCACACGTCCTGGTCGGATGGACCCTGTCTGTCTTTGTGGTCCGGGAAAGACGGTCCCTGTGATTGGCAAAACCGCTTCAGTCGCTTGAGTTCTACCTGTTCGTTTCATACTTTGGTCAACTTGGACCTCTCATCTCGGAGCTTCTTCAGAGCTTCCACTCCATGTCTAAAATACATACTGCTCCCCCTGCAGCAAGTGCTTCAAAATATGATGTAAAAAATAAATAAATAAAATAGCAGGACGAAAAAATAATAATAACTAATTGTAATATATTAGTTTGTAAATCCCATTCAATGTATAAAAAGGAAGCAAGCAGCTACTACTTACCATGGCTCCCCCTCCCTTCATATTAGAGTGCACGTTTTTTCTTCCCTTCTATATGCATTCAACAATTTTCTTTCATCTTCCTACCCCCTTCACCCTATACCCTCTAATCCTATCTCTAGTTTTTAGCTAATTACTTAGTATTACAGTCCAAATTATACTAATACAAGAATTTTTGTAACACAATTTTGTAAGTTTGGGAAGATAAGGCCTGTTATAGATGTACTAGAGAACAGGCTAATTATGTTCTAAATAATTAATAATAAAAAATACATACTACTCTCTTCTAGTTCGTCCTCGCGTGTTTATATGGTGACCACGCGGATGAATATCTCCCTTTCGCGACTGGTCTATATCGTCATGGAGATTGCATCATAAATCTATAATCGATAACAAAAGAAACGGAATTAATTAAAAGTAAAAGCAGTGAATTTTTGCAGTATATTCACAGTATATTCAAAATCCGATGCTATTGCTAGAATATTTTTAAAATTCTGTTTTATGTCCTCCTAACAATGAGTTTATTCTTGCTAATTAGATAACTTATTTCCATTTCTTTGTCCGGTATAATCAATCAGGAAACTTGAATGAACACAGGTCACTGCTAGTTTTTTAAGTATACAAGTAATACATAGATCAATTTTGCTCATCTCATTATCATGTATTCTAACCTGACATTAAATAATTATACATTTAGATTCACTGCAATAATGTGTTTTCCCAAGTATATGCAATTAATTATGATGCATTTCTAAAGACCTAACTACATGAATTAATTAATCCGTATCGCACTGAGCACAGTTCAATTATCACATTAACTGCAAAATAAAACCCTTGTTAATAGAGTAGAAGTTCGTCATAACGGCTACGTGATGGATTAACCTTCCCAGCAACTGTATCTGGGTTAGCCTTTCTTCTAATTGTTACTCTTTCCCTTATTCCATAGACTTTTTCTCCTGAAGTTAACGAACATTTGCACTTCTCGATAAGAGTTTCCAAAATTATACCTCGTAAATAGGTGTACTTGCTTGATAACTATTCAAAAAAATTGAGGTTTAGAAGCAGTACAAAGTAAACGACTGTAATAAAAATTTTAAAATGTGGAGACTATCTTGTCTCGCTTAGCATTTTAAATAGCTTCATATTTGAATGGTCTTTCAACTCTCATTCAGTAACTTTCATTTCTGCCTCAATTAACCTACTCTGTTACTTTTAAAGTAGTATTTTAATATCCTGTTCCATACAAATAGATCTCATTAAATGACGAAATTCTTACTATGAATATTAAAAGCAATAAATAAAAAGACGGCCAAAAGTCAGCTAAATTTAAAGCTTGAGGAAGTTTCAAAATGGAGATGAAACGTCGCTTTTGTGAATAAATAGTGATATATTTAATGCTGGCGTTCTGGCCGTTTTTTTATTTATTGTAAATTTTAAATTCATAAAAGTTTGTTGTAATATTAAATGCAATCAAACAACTAATAACAAGAATGGAATCACTCTCGTAATAGTTATGAAAATTACAACAGTCCGAGCATTTCGTCTAATCTTTCAGATTGTTATTCCATGTTTGCCAATACATCTCAGAATAGAAACTAATGACAGCCCTTTCAACACTGAATCACGTGATTGAGCTGCTGTTCCCTGCCGTGTTAATAAAGAGTTGACAGGCCTTGTTTCCAGGTTTGATTTATTACTCTTACGGTAAATTCTATGAAAATGCACAATTCATCAAATCGTATTTTATTAACGATAATTTGTGGAATATGTGATAAGCCGTCATTTAATACTGCAGTAAGAGCTGTCAAATTAATACTACTTACCGTAAAATGGGTTTGTAGGCTTCAGAATAATTAATTTCTGATCTTCAATTAATCACAAAGTAAAAATTAAATAAACCTCGAGGAAAACAGAAGCGGGATTTTCAAGCCTGTTAAAAGTACCTCTGCAATTAGACTAATTGCGAAAAACCCAAATGGTTTATTTAAGTCTTTCAGAAGCTTTCACAGAACATTGAAAGATACTTAAGTTAATCTCTGTGTGAGATTAAGCAGTCAACGCGTTGGGAAATGCTGCAATCACTTAAGAGAACTAAAACACTATATACACTTAAGTATTTTCTTATTTTCACTTGCATATTTATACATCTGTGCTCCAAATTCCTGATCATACTATTGTAAATGATTATAGGGGGTTTTATTTAAATAATATTATTTGCATTTTAGGGTATAATATAATAATTTTATTTATTAAAAACACAATCACTTAAAGGGGTCCTTCGTGCTATTACAAACAAATAAATTAATTAAAGGGGACGATTTTTAAATATCAGGATCATGCATCAGATTTTCGTTCCTCGACCAACCTGTTTTTAACTTCATTCAAGTCTCGATGCAGATTACAGGAACTAACTTCTATCTTCGGGTTGAATTGTAAACTTTCCCTCTACCGGCGGAAATGGGATGAACTTCATACTGCCGGTGATTGAGGAAAACCCAGTTTTTATTCCTTCTTCTCTCTGGTCTTCTTTGGTCTCAATACCTCCCCACTAAAAAGCAACAATTCACACCTCACCTTCAACTCTTGTTACACTCTCCAACTTCCTCCTCCCTTTCAACATCCTCTCTTCCACGTCCTGATCAACTCTCCTCCCTTCTACCTCGTCTTCTCAACGTCTTGAGAAACTCTGAATATTTTTAGGCTTCTCGCCTCCCAGCTAAACTAGTATATCCTCTTCTCCAAAGGAAAAAGCTATCCCACATGATGTTTGTTCCGCCAATCAACACAAAGTCATTAGTCCAGCGCGGGAAATGTTCCACGACAAAGCGAACAGTGTCCGTAAATTTTGAAGGGTTAATGTTCCATCAGCAAAACAAACTTAATATTATAAACACCGGATACAGGCTATTCTCCCGTCCGGTAGCCTGGCGCCGGGAAATTCCACTTCTACCTGTCAGTTTTAATGTTCTTGCTGAATGTTTGAATCCTTTAAAGTTCTTAAAGTTTGAACAAAATTAGATAGGGACCCTACAGTGCTACACTATCTTAATATACATTTCTAGGAATTGATTTAAAATTTCAAACTATTTTCATTGTACACGTTAAAAAAAATCCCCACCAAACTTCCCTTGTCATTTATTGAAATATACAATGTAAACCAATATGGATTCCATAAAAATAAATAAAACCCTTTTGGCTGTATGTTTTAAAATAATATCGAGTTTAATGGGCTCGTTAGCATATATTAAAGATTTTTTATAACATGAATATGTTTGTGTTATCAAGTTAATAATGTGTGTAACAGTTAATCTTCCAGTTTTATGTAATTAATTTCTTTTTATTTAAAAAATGGAATAAAACGAGCTGTGTGTGAGGTATTAACCAAATTCTTTTTATTTTAAAGGACCATGTGTGACGTTTCAAATAAAAAAATAATTTTGTTAATATTCTACACTTGCTCGTTTTATTCCATTTTGACATCGGCCCGCCCTTATTGCAAAACCCTATTTTTGTTCAATATTGTGAAAGAATCATCCGTTACATAATTTTACTAATATTTTCAAATTGAAATAAAGTTGGAAACATGTTACTGTATTTTTAAAATATAGGAACCTCTAATAATATCGCGAGTGCTAACCGTAACGAAAATGGTTTCTTGCGACGTTATGTTTGAGGCTCAAATAGATGAATTCAATTAAAGTGTGTGGCGGTCCTTCATTTCTAGATGGCAGATTGACGCTGACAGAATGGTGGGGCGCGAAGTACAGAGCACACTTGAGCAAGCACGGCGTCGCTCTCCACTAATGTCTCATCCGTAGGATTGCAGAGACTTCCAGGTCCTTGCTCTCATACACGGTCCTAATGTTTCAGAGTACTGCGCCTCTCCTCCTTGGTCAGGCCAAGTTCGTCGTCAGACTATTCAACGCCGTTCCCGTGTGTTATGCGAATAACTTGCGCTCGTTATCAACGTCATTCTAAAATCTCCGTTGATCTATATAAGCCCGAACATTACCAACTGAAGATAAGTCCAGACTCAAATATAAATTTAAAGGGCCTAGATACCTCTTAAATCCTCGAGTTAGAATGTTATAAAGTAAATTATTTGTAACACTGTGCGCAGCATGACATACATTTTTAATGTGTAAATACAGACGTTTCTTGATAATACTAACAAAACATTCTTATTTTTTCTTTAATTGAGAGTGTAGCAGTAGGGCTTTCTTAATTTAAAAATAAATTAACGTAAATCGAGGCAACCTTTCGTTGCTCCCAGAATTTCTGATATTTAAAAGAGAAGAAATCAACTTTTCGCAATTTTCTGTCGCAGAATTTTGATTTTAAATTTATTTCTTACTAGTCTCTCTTAAGCCTGGTCTATTTTTGTGTTCAGACTCCCTGACTCTAGCTCTTCTCTCTCCCTTCCCCTTGAAGATAAACATTTTACCTATCAAACCCTTATACATTTTCTTTCTTTTTAAACGAATTTTGCGATCAATTGTTCGGAACAGAGTCAAGTAAGTCTTGGTGATATAAGCGATATGCAAACAGCTGTGAAAAAATGTAATACTTGAAGGACTTATTTTGTGATATGGACTCCTCGTGATTAACAGAGCCACGGGAAGCCTGTTTGGAAGACATACTAGTTCGCAGAAAAGTGATGGTAATCCTGGAGTCACCGCGACCAGTTTTGAGTTATAAGAGAGCAAGGACGTTGCCGGTAATTTTCTTTAGCTAATAGGCTACATGAGGGTGATCCTGAATCAGGCATAGGAAGGGTATTCAAAAAGGGAGGGGTGTGGAAGGTAGATCAAGATATCCAAGGGGGTGACTAGGGCCCCCTGGCTATAGTTTAAGGATTCTCCTAATACAGATTCAGGGAAAACCTAGAAAACCTGCATCATGTAGGTCGGACTATTGGGAACTATTCTCACGCCCTACCGAATGAGGAGAGACGAGTTTGCTGTGGGGTCTCAGCATTACCTTCTCCGTATCTTCACCAGTTTTAGGAGCCAGTTAGCCAACTAATTCAATGGGATTAGGTCCCATGGTCCCAAAGTCTTCGACCTTGTCTTCGACATACACCTCTTAAAACCTTTGAAAGTGCCTCGGCATATGAGAACCTTGCAAAACGCAGAAAGTACAAGGCATTCCCGAAGGTGAGTCACGCAGTCAATCTGGGGGCAAACACCTGCGGGCGAAAATTCTCACAGGAAATTGTTGCCGGAAAATGAGAGTGATCGGCAATTAAGCATTAGGTGAGCTCGCTTTTTTAATGTTGGTTTAAGGCGTAATTTGCATCATAAAGAACAATTGTCAACAATATGAGATCTTCAACAAAGCTGAGCGTTACGTGAGATTTTGTTGCTTAGCCTTACATGATTTTTCATTTCAAAAGAAAATACCTTTATATACATGTTACAATATATATATATATATACCTGGCGCCCTAAAAGAATTATAAATCCTCGAATACGGAGGAACGCGGAATCGGCTACAATATATATAGACATATATGCAGAAATATATGCAATATATATATATATATTGTAACATGAAAAGTTACACTCAACAATGCAGGCCAGCTTGCAAGTTGCAATTGTTGAGGAACGACGCAGCCCGGGCCAACAATGTAGTCTGGCGAGACTTTAGAGAGTCGTCATGAGGTAGTGGAAGGAGTAGGTTGTGTCGGCGGGACGACGAGGAATGACCACGCCCTGCAGATATAATTTTTCTCATGCTCTGATTGAAATTAAAACTATTAAATTCATCTTTTGGTATTTTTTATGAAAAATACCTGGCGCTCTAAAAGAATTATAGATCCTCGAATACGGAGGAACGCGGAATCGGCTACAATATATATAGACATATATGCAGAAATTACCTAAATATCGCCGCTAACCTAAAATAGGATATTTCAACCCATGTAAGTATTTGAATAAATAACTTTGCCCATAATCTTGGCCTGAGGTAGGATTTTTGTGTCGTCATGGACATGGAGACTTTGATTAAGACTTCTGGGGAATCGATTCGCTAACCACGTGTCACTCCAAATTCGGATTATGTCATGTAAGATGAATATCCTCTGTCTATCTGATAGAGCAAGGTTCGGAGTCGGTTTAGCAGCGTTAGGCATTCAGACTACGACAATCTGAATGGCAGCTTCTTCTTCCCCGTATCACTTACCGTTTCATAGATCTCCCTCAGACGAACAAAAAGCACTTTTCAGCGACTCTCCCAACTCACAGCCATGTGACTATTTTTGGACAATGGCTGCCCTCGAATTCCTGGGTTTTCTATTTCTTTGCCTATAATGTTTCCTTCCTTCCAAAAATAACTTTGTTTGCGCCCCGTCGGAAATCGCGTCCTTTTCTGCCTTCGCTTTGCTGGCGCCCTAGAAATTTCCATTCATAAAAGCCAAGAAAACTTTATTTGATTGTAAATTAATTTGATGTAATTATCGTTGATAACAAATGTAAATTGATTTACCAATTCTATGTTAATAATAAATAAATGTTTATTTGAAATATTTTCAAATATTTAGCAACCCAGTTCTTATTTAGTAGGACAAATTAATTAAATATTACATTAAAAAGCAGTATTATGAAGTATTGTGAGGTTGTATACAAAACGACTATATGTAAACCTTCTGAATTCGTCCTGGTCCTTGTGGTTTGTTATTAACTGAGTTTATAAAACATTTTCATAGTCCTCCTCCAAAGATAATCGATAAAATATAAAAACAAGTCATCAATTATAAAAGTATCAAATCGTATCTTCGCTTTTCTTACAACAAATACAATCTCAGTACATATTATTGCGTCACGTTAAAGATAAAAATAATCAAATGCATAATGATGCTTAATAATTCCCTCAGCAGCCGCCTCGGTAGGCCTAGGTCCTGAAGAGGGCTGTTGAGCCATTGGAAGAAGAAGAATAATTACCAGTCTAAAATCAAGTGAAACAAACTGATTATCAAATGAAACAGACCAAATAATATAATTAATCTAAGTATACTTTACATTTAATTTTCAGGTTAAACTTTACAAACTCTTTAAAACTACATTCTTCCATTTCAGTAACATCCTGTATATTGTTGGTAGTATTTTGGAAATAGTATAATTAATAATGATACGTCCATCTTGCAGCTTAAAAGTACTCTACAGGATTCCGAACGGGATCGAGGTAAAACAGCAAAGTACGCTATGAATAAATATTTTTTTTGTAATCAGATTTGACCAAATTTTCGCGTAATTATATGTCCTAAGCGAAGTGATGCGAATTATATTACTGAATGAAAGCGAAACAGGCTGTCACATCAATTCATCCTCTGCATGTCTGTAAGTGCGGCAGTGTTTGGATAAGATACGAAGCCTAAAGCAATAAAACAAAACTTCTACCGAGACTCCATCCTTGTCAAGTTACATTCAGTTATTTGTTTGAAAGTTAGGAAGAGCGTCCTCTTCACTGTGGCGCATAAAAACAAGAGTTTTAAATTGAATTTGTAAAAATAAAAGTTACAGTGTATTTTGCTGAGTGTTCTTTTTTTAAGACAATAGGCTGTAGTTTGCTTGTATTGACATTTCATGTAGAGCGGTACGCGTAGTTTATCAAGAAGCTCACAGTTTGCCCTTGTGGATAGGTACACCTTTTGTATTTTCAAGACGGTATTATAAATATTTTGATATCATAATATAATATAAATTTTTTTAGTTTTAGCATTCATATTTGTAGAATCAATCTATATCAAATTTATTTAACTTGTGAAGCTGAGAAGGTTGAAGGAAAAGGAACGAAACGATTATATTTTTTTACGTGGATAGACTTGAAGTGTCTTTGTTGTTACAAAGACAGATTTATCAATTACTTTATTTTCATTATTAATTTAATGGTTTTCTAATCTTGTAATTGTTTATTTTCTACTGAGGTGAGAAAGTTTCTTGTATTCTATAAAACAGTTTTTTTCAATATTTTATCAGTAAATAGGATCTCCTGTACATAAATATACTCTCTAAATGTAAAGTCACAGTGATATTCTTATGTTAAACGTTATAAAACCATTTATTTTCATTAATTAGCGTCCTTGTTGATGTACAGCTGAATCCTCGTTTCCCTTCTTGAAATGTTAAACGCTAATCTTATATTTATACAGGGTGGTGATACACTGATGTTACAACGCTTTAAGGGTGAAAGTGCAAATCATTAACAAACATTTTATATAAATACACGATAGATCGGAAACGAACCCCTAACACGCTGCGACGTGCGAAAGTTCAGGGTAGGCAACCTGTTGTACACATCAAAAACAAATGTTGGGAGTTTGTTGAAAACAACAGTTCAATCAAGCAACAGTTAATTAACAGTTCTGTAAACAGATAACTCATTTTAGAGCAAGGGATCGAAAAGATGGGCAGCACCAATAACGCAAATTAACACCCTGTGGGTATGAAATTATGTATTTGATAATTGTTCATTGCAGTGGTCTGCATAAAATATTGGCGACGGACAAGCAACTTGAGCAAAAGGGAAGTTTCAAGAACACAAAACGTTTTACATGAAGAATTCGTTGAATATTTTTAATAACGCTCCTAACGACCTCATCACCTAGCGAATTTGTCGTGCTGTGAGCTCTATTTCGGCGGTCTTCCTTTTCACGGGCCGCAAATCTAATTTGGTAACCGTTGCCGTTGATGGTCATAATGGGAGGAGTCCTTTTAGCGGGAAGAAAGACAGGCGGAACGCTCGCCAGACAGCTTTAATCTTAGCGCGAGGATTTGGCGGTAATGCGAGGACCCGCTCCTGCTCTCGTTTGAAATTCCGATGAGGTCCCACTCTTCTCCCTCTGAGAAAGATTGTCCGTTGTTTTTAACTGTGGCTGTCTGTGTCTCGGTGACAACTCGGCAAGACGGCACTTTCATTTCGTGACAGCCAACTTTATGAGATTGTGGGACTCATTAATGAACTGTTGACAGATAACGGGATCGATAAAAATAATGTCGTAACATTTTATATAATTCTGTTCAAGCACCGCTAAATATAGCTGCCAACCTATTACTTGATCATGGAAATTTCATATAAACATACGGTTATTTTACAAATGTTGTGGCCTCGTATTAAAACAAGAATACATGCAATAATCTTAGTTAATGAGTTATTAATTTAATGATGTCACACGGTATCATAGGCATTATATGTCTCCTACATTAAGTTATTGCTTCAAAGTTCTCATATGCCGAGACACCTTCACCTATTTTAGGAGGTATATGTACTGGGGTCAAATACCTTGGGCATATGGCAAGAGTTGTCCCCTAATCCCATTGGATCAGTCGGCTAACTGCCTCCTGAAACTGGTGGAGACATGGAGAAGGGAATGCTGCGACCCCACAGCAGACTCGTCTCCCGTCATTCGGAAGGGCGTGAGAATAGTACCCAATGCCCGACCTACCTGATGCAGGTTTTCTAGAGTTTTCCCTGCATCTCTTTAGGTGAAACACTGGGTAGGATCCTTAAACCATAGCCCGGGGGCCTTAGTCAACCCTTGGCTACCTTGCTCTACCATCCGCATCCCCCGCATTCCCTTCCTATGCTATTAAAGGGGAGTTGCCTGTTTCAGGATCACCCTCATGTAGCCTGTTAACCAAAAATAAATATAGAGCATAACCAACACGATATTCTTAATAAAATATCAAAAGATCATGATGAGTAAAATTACTTGTAAGAAATATTGACCTTTTATTGTGTTTCTATAATTTTATCGTGTTTGCAAGTAAAGCAACTTTCTGTCATAACCACACTATAAAAACAAATATTATTATTATTATTATAATAAATTCTTGTCAATAACTTGCATATTGTTATTTATACAGAGGTGGGATCATTTAAGCACTTCTGGGATTTATAAGTATCATTTATTCAGTCTGTATGCAAAGATTATGAAAGCAAACTGTCGTCTACATAAATAAAATGCAATGCATGCTTTTGTGGGTAACAAGCTGTATGAGAGTGATCCAGAAAGCCGAAACTCTCATTTAATATCATAATAAGGGAATTGAAGTGGAGAGAATGCGAAAGGCAGCCAAGAAGGTTGACTAAGGATCCTACTCGGTATTCACCTGAAAGAGTTGCAGGGAAACCCTATACAACATACATCAGGTAGGCCGGGGTCTTGGGCACTTGTATCACGTGCTTCATAATGATGAGAGAGGAGTTTCCTGTGGGCCCGCAGCATTTTCTTTCTCCTTTAGATGAAAGCTGGCTGACTGATCCAATATTTGTTTTATATACTGTGGGCTAAAACAACTACACTGAGACATCAGGTTTGCTCCTATTGGTTCCTATGCATTCATTCCATCACAATAAAATTTTGGTGTATGGCGATTTCTGCCGATATCGAAGATTCAAGTTCCTTCCTCATTCAGGCCAAAAAAGGTCCTACGTTAAAGACATGTAGAAGTTGCAACAAGATGTATTATAACCTCACGTAACCTTTTAAACTACATGATTAAATTGTTGTTAAACGTGAAATAATGCTCAATGTAGCTAACATTTTATTTAAGAAATGATACATTTTAATTGGTTAATGAATATGCAAAAAAAAATTAAACGCCGCAATACAGATGATTGAGGTAAGTTAATTAAATACCAGAACTGCAGCATCAAATTTTATTTTTCGTAGGTAATTATAGGTATCTACATACAGTATTTCATGTTCATCAGTCCGAAGAGATGATTCAAGTATTAATTCAGTATTAATTGCAAACAACTTTTACCATAAACTGAAGGCCTTGGATCTTGTAGTGCACACCTCCCAAAGATGAACATGGAGGAAAACTTCAAACAAAAAGAGATGAGCAAGCATCCGCGAAGGTAGCCCTCCTGGTCTATCCATGAAGATTAAGAAATAGTGAGTATCTAAGTTGCTACAGAGATTAATAAGTCACAGGCACACCTTTAGGCTGCCGCTAGGCTGTGACGCCACTCCCGATACATAAAGCTATCTATTTTTGCAGTTTAATGTATTTTTCTCACCTGGTGCTGAAGGTTTCAGGTTTTCGCCGGGAGCTTCATATTTCGTATTATTAAAAAGTTTGTATTCCAAATTTTTTATTAGTAATTTATATGTTTACTAGAAATTAACACTTCGTACTATAAATTAAAATTCTGAGTATATATATTTTATACAATTTACTGGTTTGTATGCTTACGGTACCAGCGATGACACTAGAATTTTCTCTCCGTCTCATCATAATTAAAGTCCGCTGAGGAGTAAAAAATCTCGTTGGCAGCTGACAGATTATCTTCACGCTAAAGCTGCAAAATGTGGGAACTTACGGAATTTTAACTTGCGATTTCTAAAACTGAAAAATAATTAGTCTATTTAGATTCCCCTTCTATTCTCTAGTATTTCTCGAGAGAAAAATAAATTAGCTAAATTATTTATAATTAAATATAAATGATATTATGTAAAAATTGAAAAAGATTTCTGATTTTATTGGCGAAATTAATGTCTAGGAATTGGGATTAGGAATTCATAAGCACATATTACGATGTCAAATTACAGAACTTGTTAATTTTTAATAGCTATTTTGTGCATCTTCAATTGTATGCAAAATATTTAAAGATAAGCATACATAACACAAAAATATCTTTCTGTTACATGATAAATGAGAAATTGTTAATTATTCTCGATGGCGTAACCAGCCGAAAGCAGAGACATGTAAAAAATAAGACAATATTGACTTGCAACCGACCATGTCATTCCTCATGGATTGCCTCAGACTTGATGAAAATCTGTTTCTTATTAAATCAATTCTCTTTCGGGTTTTTCTGTAAGGGGAATGTTTATTTTTCTCTTCAAAATATGAGTCGTACATTTCCTAGCATGGTTGTAGTTGTAAAAATACTACCAAAAAGTAGTGTGCCATTTTAGTATTTGAGCGTATCTAATTCCTCTGATACAGAATACTCCAATTCAGATATCCATTTCAGCCGTAATGACTGGTTCTCTGAGAGATTGGAACGTAACAGATATGAAACCCTGCGGGAAACTAAATTGGATTATCTGTAACATGACCATCGAATGGTTCTGATTTAGAGGTTTTACATCAATGGGATACGTTCACAAGCTAATACTAAAAACACAAATTCATTATTTAAAGGGTATGCGTTTTAATGATGAATTTTAAAGGAAAGTACACTGAAGGATAACGTATAAAAATGAATAATAACGTGCTATCAATTGAGCAAATCCTATAAAATTAATCGGTTTTATTTCTTTCGCGTGAGGAGAAACGTGAGTGGCGGAGGGATTGAGATGAAACGGAAAATGACCTGTCTTTGCAGCATCGGTGACAAAAGAATCCGTCTCTGTCTCTGCCGGTAGAAAGAAGTTTCGCAAGCTGCTTTCTTCACCTGGAATTTATTTGCTGGCATGTTCTTCACAAACTTTCGGCCCATTCAGACATTAAATTCAGGCTACCGGAATATTAGAAACATCAGTGCACAATAGACCTGAGGTTCATCGTGCAAGATTAATTTGTGCAGGAGCTGAAATCGTCCTGAAATACGGTAATTCAAAGTCGTGTCGTCCAAAAACCATCGTAACTCGGAAAATAACTTTTTACTACCCAGAGACTGGAGGCAAGTTTTAATATAATTTGAAACTCTGCTTGAGTTCAAGATCTCTTCTATTTAATAGAGATATCGTGAGCAGTGAAGTATTGCCGAATATTCCCGAGTTTCAATGAGTCGGGAAATATATTTCAAAGTCACACTTGATTGAATAGAAGAATAAAATTAAATAAATTCCATTTCCATAAATCCTCATGAGAAGTAAAGCTTAAAGGATATGGAAAGAGTCATACACTTTACATTGTATTGTATCTAATTATTTGATAACGTCCTTTACATACGAACCGTTTATAATAAGATAATGTAACAAAATAATTTTTCCTTTATCAAATGATTAAAATTAAATTTTTCATTATAAAATAAAAATTGTTATTTTTCTAACTACAAAATATTTCACTAATTATAACTACCAATAGTTCATGTTACATATTTACACTAAATTACCAAGATATTATGCTTATTAATAAATACAATTATTTTCGTAAAACTGATTTACATATTATATTTAATACACAAAACGCAATTCTCTATTAAAGAAAACTTTTATTAAAATTATTTGCCATTTTTATGGGCGCTTCCGGCCCTAAATGTGGTCATATTCATCTGTAAATAATATTGTAACATGTAAAGTTACAACCCCAGCCAACTGTTGGTATAAGCGGCCGGACTCCATTGTTACGTGCGCGACGTCGATTGCTGAAGTAAGTGAAAGCAGGAAAGATAAGCTGCAAACGTTTTCTGTGGACTTACCCCAAAATATAATTCCATATGACATTAAGTAAATACGCAATATATACTCTTTTTACAATTTTGGAAATTTGATTTAAACCCCACGTTTTATTTATGAATATATTAAAAAATTGTTTTAGTTAAGTTACTGAACGAACTTATGAATTTTGGTCTTTCTTCTTGCCGGGGTATTTATTCATATTAGCCCGGTACAATTCAAAACTAATCTGTTATTCAAGAAGAAATTCAATTGTAATTGGGTGTGTCCCATTTTTAAGCTCTCACATTTTCACTTTCACTTTTAACTCCCGAAACTTTTAAATGGTCAAAATTACCTCCGGTATCGTAAAACATTAAAATATCGCCAGTATTTTAAGAGAATGAAAACTATTCCTTCTACTACAGGCGAGTCTGAAGTACTTTGGCCCCAAAATATCTTCATTGGGCCAAAATAGTAATAGAGGATGACAACGGAAACTCAATTTAACAAAGTAATGTCACACGAAAATCTCAATTGGAAAACTAAGTATCTCAACAACAATTAATTTTTACGATAAATGCTAAAAATTTCAACAATCAACATATGCTTGATAGTGTTGAAGGGGTGACTGGCGAACAGGTCCAAAGATGCCAGGGATTTTCGCGCTCCCTTTCAGCTTCAACGGAGAGTCCAGCAACGCGGTCCTCAATTGAGCCAACTGGAGCGTCATAAATGATCAAGTACTCCCGTCACAGCTGGCGGTGAATGAACTATTTTCACAATTGTGCCAATGCAACCGCTCAAACATTTTGTGGATCCGCGTATGCCAGCACGGAAAATGTTCCCGATACAGCCGTAGCGATTCTCTGCTGTTCCCATTAGCAGCGCAGTACATTAGATTCATTTCTGCCTTTTCACAATTCGTTTTTACGCCATCACGGCCGAAAGCACAGTTGAAAATGACGTTTTCCCGCAGATTCATGATATCACAGATGGCCAGGCACACTACTGCCCTCTGCCCACAACACTTCCGGACAATCACAACCACCTAGTTTGTATTTGGGTTGGTGGTCACAATTTTGAGCATTTGCTGTAAACAACGCTGGAAGAATGAACTTTGCGATGCTGTTGTAAATCAGCTGTGTTTTCCTTTCCGTGTCCCATTTTCTGAGTTCCTGTCACTACGCGTCGCTTTCGGTCGTAGGTTCCCGAAAAAAAAATGAATGTTTTAGCAAGCTGTACAACCTCTCAACGTTTCTCCCATGACAGTAGAATAATTTTATTCTATTCGGAATATTTCCAACTCCTGTCAATGATGTATAACACGTAAATGAGATAAATAATAATTGTTTTATATTAACGACCCGTAAAACAGACTTATACACAAAATTTTGAAAAATGTTTGAACATAAAGTAGACGTTTAATGCATCCATTTTAGTTTATCGATACATCTACTTTTTTAAACAAATTCTGTATAATAAGTCTGTTAAACGGGTCGTTAATTCTTCGTATGTCTTTCTTATTCAGATACGTTAATTGTTCCTCCAGTAATCATTTTAATTGAATTGTAATTCATTTCTTTTATTCCCGGCTGATTTTCTCGCGTAAATTCTATTTATTATCGTCCACAATATATAGTTAACTATGTCAATATGTAATAAACAATAGAGAACGTAGACTTTCCCGACGAAGATGCTGGATGAAGAGTTCTCGGGATTCCAGTCGGGTGATGTCGTTTGTAATCCACAACGTTTCTCTTCACCTGAAGATGATGGCGGTGTCAGCCAGAGAAACGTTGTGGATTACAAAAAAACATCACCCGACTGGAATCCCGAGAACTCTTCATCCTGTAATAAACAAGTTATCAATCAACCAATTACAGTAACTAGTGAAAATTGTTCTGCTCGACAGATGAATATTTACTAAATAAATTGCAATTTGTCGAATTATTTGTCATGGCCACTAGTGTAGGTTTTAAGGGAGGACAATATTTTACTTTATCAATCTTCTTTTCGTAGCAGCATTAAGCACAATTTTTCTTAACGAACCATCGTGGTGGAATTATATGACAGTAACCGGAAAAACTACTTTCTCGAAACAGAATCAATCAACTATCAATTTACCCCAATAAAGTGTACCTTACGCGTGACCGTAGGCGCAAAATGCTCCCAAGGCAACAAACGAAAATCAACTTTATTAGCTTTTATTTGTTTATTTTACTGTTTTTATGTGATGACAGAGAAAATGTGGGATCGGGTAACTGTTCGGTGAAAGTTCATCGGATAAGCATCACTAATCTTCATACCGCAATTAATAGTAGTTGAGATTGTACCCCACGTCACTGTTTAATAAGGATGTTTTGAACTATTTGACATACCTCAGATTGCTCCTTTGGTTTCACGATGACATGAATCAAGGTCTCCTAACAATGTACACGACGTTAGCGAAACTTCCCCTTGAATAGCGAGCAATCTTCTCGGAAGTTGACTTAATCATTAGGGCACTTTAAATTCAAATGCTCTCGTGTGGTTTACAACACTACTTGTAATTGCTAATTACTGTCTCATTGTGGATGCATAGAATCGCACGGCCATCTGTAACTTTCTGGACTATTGTTGCGTGCAATGAGTGACATTTCCAACGCACTGCAGCAGACGTTTCGAGTTCTAGTTCAGTGATCCTACAGCTGTTACAGTTGCAATGCACGGTTTTATTAGCTTTTCAGACCAGCAGCTTGGACAGCAATTCGTTACAAACAGGCTTTCTGTGCGCGATATTGTTCAACGCATTCCCCTCACAGTCGCTAGAATCGATATGACCAGATGCGATGCAATCGATTCTCGAACCAATTTGCCGTCTTGATGGCCCGTCGCCTACGAGCGAGGAATAACCACGGTCTTAAAATCCCTTATCTTCAACTTTCAACGAAAACGTATTGCGCCAATAACATAACGCAAGTGAAATGTTACATTCGATTCTCAACAGAAGTTGAACTATAAAAAACCTACGGAAAATATGAGAACATTCTGTATAAAAAATATTGTAATATTCTGGGCTAACAAATAGATCCTTGCCGAAATAAGAACAATTCTCCGGCAATTGTGTACAATCACCGTGAAATAATGAGAATATAGGCTCACCAAATTTAACTCTTTTTAAGTATTTATGTTTATTTGTGACATAAATATCTAACAAAATTATAACCTTTAATTTAATCAGCATTGTAAAAGATTCATACATTGTTATTAAGTGTTTTCATCACTGCAGTATTTATAGACTGGTAATAGGTAAGAAGCTATTGTCCAGTATCATTATTGTCAGTAATCACTACACTCTTTTATCAAACTTTGTGTTTAGAAACAGTATTCAACAGACAATGCAAATTTCGTGTTTAGTATTATATTACAATAAATAAACTGCAATAATTTGACTACGTTCATCGTTTTATATTATCAAATAAATCACCACAATGCAAGTTATGAAAACTCTAATCCCCAGGAATCGAACCTGGGACCTCCCGCTTGCCAGGCAGAACACTAAACATGAAGATAGTACAGGTTGACTAGCATGCCCGATTCAAAATTCCTCTACTCTTCTAAACCCAAGCTCGACTCACCTAAAATTTTCCTAATCACGTTCTTCACTCTGGCATTTTGTGTTTACTAATATCATATTATAATTAATGTGCCACAAACATTTTACTGCGCTAACATTGAATTTTATCAAATAAATTCATCACTATGTAATTTCTGAAAACTCTATTTCCCAGTTCCCCTTCTACTTAAGAAAATTGGTGAAAGAATAATTCATATTTTGAAACATTTTAGCGTATTAGCAGGGCAGGTCAATGGCAAAGTGAATAATCCAAAAGAGTTGAATTTCTACGATTGACGCTCAGTCTAGGGCCATGAAACTAAATTTATAATATAGGACTGGAAAAATGTCGATCACTCTTGTAAACCTAAGCTACACTCATCTATTACTTACTAATGGCGTTCTCGACCCTAAGCTAAAAAATCAGTGAAGAACGGACGTTGTGTAAATTTTTTAAAGGTGCATTGATTTCGATTCAATCTCTTTTAAGTGGACGAACGTTCCATCGGGCATGGCAGTCGACCTGGACCAGTTCGATTCTCGAGTCCGGTCAATATTTTTCCAATCTTATCTTCTAAAGTGTATAAAGATAGAAAAAATTCTTCTGGTTCCCAATTATTTAGCTTCACGAATCCCGGTAATTTAACTACATAGAGATCGTACGTGCTGTGGACGTGTTCCCCACTGCAGATAAAGAGCTGGTCAGAACCAGGTTATGAGCGGTCACAAATATACGATTCATCGCATAAACGCGGCCGCCACACGCAAGAGCAACTCAAGTGATTCCAGAGAGTGTATTGTTCTGCTGATTGGCCGTGACGTCAGCTGGAGTCGTGAGAGTGCTCCAGAACGCTTTGTCTGAAGTCTGCAGTCCAGAGACTGTGCTCATGTCAAAGCTGACCTAACGCACTCCCGTTATTGGACATTGATCGCCTCATGCCCATTCCTACATTCAATCACTAAATGTAGTGTCCCCCCCTTATATCAGGGACAAAACGGGTGTTAGACTGGAAAAATCAAAGTCTTTACGCATTTACAATTAAAATTAAAAATAAGAGTAAAGAAAAAAGAAAATATAGCAACAGCTTGGAAAACAACCACTATTTCAAGGAGTATATTTTTAAAATTTTTATCTCAAAATATTTTTATTAATTAGCCAAGTGTACTACTCATTGTGCCAATAAATATTATTAAGTTTCACTTAGCTTGTCCAACTGACTTCTAAATGAAGCTTTTATATACGACATCTGCGAATTAATAGTAAATTAAAATAATCATAAACCACTCTCTTTGAAAATCAATATTTCAGCTTCCTTTTGACGAGAATATTTAACCTGATTTATAAATATTTTACTGAAAAAAATAGTGAAAATGCTCAGGGTTGCAATTTTAGGTTTACATTAGTCTACCTGTTGTAACCGAAATGGCTTCGAAATTTTCTCAAAAACTATTTATATAATATTAATTTTGATAATATATTAGTTGTAGATATTGATGAATTATTCTAATAATTAGCTTAATGAAAAAAAGTTCTTATATTAATTATTGAGACCTCTTAGATGTCAGTTTTAAAAGACATTATACACATGATGTAGAACTAATGAGAATTGATGTGTCGTGAAAATATATTTTTATTGTATTAATTAATTTGCTTATTTTTAATTTTCTTCTGACTTATGGCAAGTTTCTTTATTTATTAACTTTTTTCTATTAACTAACCTCAAAAATTGGTTCTCCGAGGTTGAACAAATAAATTAGTTAGTGACAATTCCATATTTTTAAGACCGACAGAAAGCTTATTTTTAAGAATTCTTTTAAAAAATCTTTTAAAATTCGATAGTAAACTGTAAGGCGTTTACGTTGAGAATACCAAAAAAATATTTAATATTTTATTTCCTGGCCAACCTATTGTCTGAGCTAAACAGTCGCCTGAGAAATGCAGACTGTCGACCTCGGCTTCATTATTCACTGTAGATGCTACGGCCTATGAGTGAGGTGCTGCAAGCAGAGTTTCGAATGTCTCATTTTTCAAGCGGAGAATGTCGAAACGAAGTAGGCAAAACCGCGGCACAACGGTGTTGTGTGTAATCGAGTCTGAGGGGGCGCGTCAGATATACAACTCCACGACCGGATTAGTTTAATAATTAAGTTACTAACTCCTCGATTGCGTTACTGCGTCACAAGCGGCTTACAGCTGCACAATCGATATTCTTTGCCGTTTCCGCATCACACCTGTAATTTTACCAATTTGAAACTCTGATCCCGCCGTCGAAAGTTTCATTTGCGAGGAAACTCGACGTAACTAAGGAATAGTTCACATTAACAGTCAAATCGTGGAACGAATTATGTCATAATTCGCAGTGAAATACTAAAATAGTATACAAATTGCAAATTTTTTATAACTTCTATAAGTTTACTTAGGCCTTTGTTTTGGTGCGTAAGGTTCAGCGTGAAACAGATAACAGTTCAAAATGTTAATTCAAAAACTATATTTTCTCCACACCTGCTTATAATATAAATAATTATACAATTTCTAACACATCATTTACTATTATACTGTTCATTCTGTAAGAGCACTAGAGACAGAAATCAAAATGAACTATTCTATAATCACTGCTTTGCCTCATTTCGGTCCTGGAAGTTGTGTTAAGTAGTCTAAATTTTTCCGTTGAAAGGTTTTATTTAATTAGTTTCACATTTTTAATTATGTTAGTAGCCCCGTTATACTGCATTATTTATTTATTTGAAAGTCTACAATTGTCTATGTCATTATATTTAATTATTTATTTATAGATACATCTAAATAGGATGAAATTTTTTTTTCAATGTTAAATTAAAGTTTGATGCATTTCTGGCTTTTGCGACTTATTTAATACTAGCTGTTCCCGCAACTTCGTTCCGGCGGGACTTGTATAAATAGCAATTTTGTATTTCGCCGTAAAAAGCGAAAAATAAATTTGACAAAATTCAATTTATTGCATATAGGACTCGTGACTTCGATCAGGAATGTAATAAAATTACTGTAATATTTATTTTATTTAAAGTTATAATTAATACTTTAATTTATTTACAACTAGGGTCCTTTATTTTACTTTTAATTAACAATTACTATTACAACTATTAATGACGGATACTTTTTCACAGGGTGATTTATAAAACATTGGACTCTGAATTAATTTAAGTATAACAAAAACAAGGGTCCTATCTGTGAGAATATCGGGTAGCAAGATTCCGGTTATCTGCGTCACCGAAACATTCATACACCTGATTACTCGGCTTCTGCGGCTCCTGGGTAGGTCAGACGTTCCCCATGTTTCTAGTAATCGTAATTTCCTTTTGTTGGCTGTTCGATAAGGGTTTTTCTCTGGCTGGCTGTGGGGCGTGTTCTCGTTGTCTCGGGTAAATGAACAACTGCCCATTCAATTATAGATTTTGCCTGAATGGTTTGACTTTGGCAAAGTCTTGTTGGTACGCAGGCAGAACATCAATCATGGAGATTAATTTCTCCAATACTTCTCACAATGCATGGGCCGAAATTTCTTCTTCTGAATCTCAATATCGAGTGAACTTAATACATATCTTTTAACACTTCTCTAACTTCTTCGTACTTCAGAATCTACTTGAGATCTGACTAATTATGGATATTTTCCTCTTTTCAAGTCTCTACTCCTTCGGAGTCTACTTTCCATCAGTTTAATTATGCATATATTTTTCCTTACAAGTCTACTTGCCAACGGATCATTTCTTCCTTACACCACCTCCGAGCTAGACCAAATTTCACCTTCCACTGGCGTAGCATTTTAATCACGTGATCGGTCCCGCCAATCTCAGTGAAGTTTTTTTATTGGATGTGTCTCCTGTGTGTGTGTATGAGAGGGGTGTTCTTCCAGGTAGATGACTTAGCAGCCTTGCAACTTTCCCAAGACCTGGCGTTAAACCACCATCATGTCCTCTGATCCTCCGTCGCGTTAGACCGTCGCCTGACGGAAAATGTTAGCCTCGCAAATGTTTCTTTCGTTCGGCCAGATACTGGGATATTAATTTAATTTTTAAATAACTAATAGTTTTATGAGCTTTTACACGCAAAATTTTGAAATGCGCTAATATTGACCGAATAGCATTTCATCAGTTTTAAAACAACTTTTCTCGAATTAGTACACATTTATTTTTGCCTTAATCATTATATAAACTACGGCATAATTTATGGATCTATTTTATATTTCGTATTTAATAAAACCGACAATTTTTTACTTATTTTAGTTTATATATTTTGTGATGTCTTTCACCTATAAAAGGAAATTTTGGGATCTCTATCCTTGGTACTTCATGTTAGTCATGATACCCGCTAGATGGCAGTAAAACCATTCCTAAAAATATTTATATTCTTCTGAATCCTGCAAGATATAAAATATAGCCTAAAAGTTTTCTTGAATACGTTGAGCCATTTCTGAGCCCATTCGAGACAGACTTTCAGACAGACAGGCAAAAATTCTAAAAACGAACACTAATGATAAGCATCGTATAAATAGCAGTTTTCACTTAAATTTTGAAATCATAGACAGACGCTTCAATTTTATTTGTTCGTAATTATTAGTCACATTTTTGTTGTTGTGGTATTCAGTCGTAAGACTTGTCTGATGCTCCATGTTAGCAAATTTTTCGCAAGTTATTTCATTTCCGCATAAATACCAGATTTAGCTCTTTATTTCATTTATTATTTCACTAGTCGTTTGTGTAAAACGATAATATTCATGCTTGCGACACTACTAAGTGAAGATAAAGCAAAGAAAAACTCAATAGAGGAAAGGCACAAAAGTCGACAACTATAAGGAGCAATCCTTTACTTGTGACAAAACGAATGGCCAGGTCACCTCTCATCGAGATGTAGATCCCAAACGAACTCCCTATTTCACGAACGGTGGTTCACATAAATAGTTAACTATCTGCACAGTTCTCTTTGTTTTGGATGACAGGCTACATGAGGCTGATCCAGAAACTGACAACAGAAGAGGAAGGGAATTTGAATTGGAGTAAACTGTATATTTCTATTAAACTAGTTCACATCACTACGCCATAGTCTCGATTTATTAATTTTAACATATATAGTAGGAATATTAGAGCACCTAAAATAGTATCCTGTGGAACGGCAGCCTTCATATTTCCCCACTAAGAACTAATTGTTTGTCTATTTGAGTTCTTCAATGTTACCTTTTTCATCCTGATGACAAATAAGAACTAACCATTTTCTTATACCCATAACATTTTCTTTTTATGGAAGTGTTATGTAATCTATACAATACTATGCCTTAGAGTGACAGGCTGCATGATTAATTCAATGACACCTCCCGTTTAATAGTATCGGAAGGAAATTTGAAACAGGGTATGCGACAGGGAGAGGAGGTTTTTGTGGATATCGGCTATTATAAAAATCCTCTAGCACGTTATCCAATTATAAAATAAAGCTTTATCTGATGAACGCCGTTTTCTAAATCCAAACTGAGATTCTGAAAATAAAGTATTTTTATTTAAATTTTTAATGACCGTATTGTATATTACTCACTCAAAGAGATTTCAGAACAGAGGAAGGAGAGATATTGGGCAATAATTGACAACATCGTCTGTATTGCCTTTCTTAAACAGATGAATGTTGTTGCAATACTCGGTCCTTAGACTGGTCTGATGCAACCCTCCATTCAAACTTATTCTGAGAATGCCTTTTTATTTCTACATAACTACCCCATCGCACATCCAGCCTAATACGCTCAGCGCATTCCATCCTGCGTTCTTACCTCATACACTTCGCGCTAATGCTAAATTTACAAGGACCCCATGTTTCAAATCGTGGTCTATTATTCTATCCCTTCTCTTGGTCAAAGTCCTCCATATTATTCTCTATCCTCTTGTTTAATAGATGAATGTCACTTGCATATTTTATCATGTTTGGCAACATAGCAGTGAGCATTCAATGGTTACGCAGACAGCTTGAAAATGAACAGATGTCACGTCATACACACAGTATTTGATTATAAGACTATAAACTCAAGCATATCCTGAAAGTATTACTTTTAATCTAATTTGGAAACATTAATTTAAAAATAAAGACATTATCATTGTTATTTATATTTTTTTGATTACCTTAATTGTCCACAGTCAATGACTGTTAAAAGTGGTCGTTAAGCTTATTTGAGTTCTCCCCCAAATCTTTAGCTGCATTATTCCTACTTATTTCTAATACTCATTTTTAACCTTCCGATTAAATAAATAATATGTATCCACAAAGATGCAGTAAATTTAATTCTCAAAAATATTTTCATAAATGGAATTACATTCTTCTTCAACCTTCATGGTCGTATTTTAATAATGCGGATGTCATTTTAATTTCGGTTAAGAATGGAACTTAGCAAATAAGGTCCTCCTATTATGACACAAATGTTGATTCAGGTTATACGTTTCGCTGCGAGCATAAAATTCCCCCCGAACAGCACATGGAAACCTTATTTGCCCTCGCATAAAACTATAGTGTTGGACCAGGCCGAGGCACCTATGTTTCTCTTCTGCTAATGAAGTAGAAAACCCTCAACTTCTCTGCTCGTGGTTTTGAAAAATACTACGTGGAAGCTTGCTGTATTGTAAACAGAGCTGGTCGCTTGTGATGTGAGCTTCTATTGAACATTCGTCCATCAAAGCAGCGGTCAGCATCCGGTGGTCCGTGACGCAATTTTAATGGCACAAACAAAAAAATGTCACTAAGTATTTACATTAGCTGTGCTCTTCTAATAATTTTCATAAGTAAAAATATAATATTTTAAAGCTGTATTGTATAGGAAATTGAATAATAAAATTATATGGCAACTTGAACAGACTCTAAAAAATTGTTTTTTTCAATTAGGTAGAAAAGCTTGCTTAATTTATTTGTTAAATGAGTTGAAAACGTTCAAATTAAGATATTATTATGTAATAAATTATAAATTAACAAGGATTTTCAAGTGTTTTCAAATTTTGCTGAATATATTAAGGAAAAAGGTCTTGCTTTGCAGTCACTCAAAGAGTCTTGTAAATATTTCTATCCAAAAGGAAGGGGATCATAGAAATAGAAATACATGGACTTTAATCCATATGCTTCAAATATAGAGTAAAACAACTCAAATGTCAACAAAAAAGAATCGAATTATCGTAAAATGATAATCTGAAACTCTAATTCAACTCATCTTCTATAAGTTAATTTTGAGTTTCTGAAAAAATAAAATATCCAATACTGTTTTTTGATTCACAAAGACTCAACTGAAAATGTTATTAAAAACAGGTATTGTTGTTGTACTCACTCCTTAGACTGGTCTGATGCAACCCTGCATGCTAACCTAGCTTGCGCAAACCTCTTAATTTCCGTATAACTGCCACGTCCCATAACCTCAGTAATCTTCTTAGCGCATTCCATCTTTGCCTCCAATTGTTTGTATAACTTTGTGTATTAAAATCAAATAAATGCAATTGTTATATTTAATATATAAAAACGATACGTGTATATTATACACAATGCTTAAAAATTATGTTATCGTACACGAAATTTTAAACTGCGAATTTAATGTTCCGCAACATTTGTAACGGTGCCAATCACAGCTCTAAAAGGTAGTTGATAATCTTTCAATAATTTTCTATAGCTTTATCAATCTTATACTACGGATTCTGCACCGTTAATTGTTTTAATAAGTGATAATAGAAGAAACTGTGAGACTGTGGAAACAACATGGCATTTGTCCTAGTATTTGCTATGGAATTAAACTAATAATATTTTTGTTCGTCTTACATATTTGTGCACAAGTACCTTAAAAATTAAAGGTATTGCATGTACGTTAGCTTCGCCAAGTTATACCATTTGAAGTAGTTCATTACACTCCAGAGTGAAACCTTTACGTTGCAGGTACTCTAGCAAAGACCTTTGTTCCTTTATCTCAGCAAATGTACCTCCACTATCAATCATACTCTTAATAAGTCTCTAGAGAAAAGCTTCAAACAGGACAATTCCAGTGCGCACGTGATACACCTTCTAATCATACCCGACTCAAACAACAAACAACCACAGCGGTTGCAGTTTTTTTTAAAGAAAATTAATCGCTGTTCAATAAAAGACGTAGTTTTTGTTGATTAATATATATTTATATTGTTAATTCGCCCGATCGTGGGAATTTTAAGCAATAAGTAAGTATTAAATAATTAGTTATTTTATACTTAATAATATAGATTGCATTGTCACAGTGAAATAAATATAAAAGAATAAAACATTAAAATTAAATAACTACTTACTTTTGCGGACCTGATTTTAAAGTGGCGGACGTTATCGCGCAGGAATGGCTGGCATTTTAACAGGTCTCATTGCCTCTCATATATTAACATAAATCCGAAAAAATTGAACATCTTAAATGGCTCTTCTGATTGTTATTTCGGAGAAACGCTGAACAAATATTTGAAAACGTGTTCATCAGTTTTATCAATATCTTTTTATTAAAGTTGGGTCAACAGCAAGGTCATTGCCGACGGTAAAAATCAATAATTCAATAGTATACTTAAAGCAATTTGGAATGTTTTACCTGAAGCATTGAATTGAATCATTTTAAAGATGTTCGTATACTTCAGTAAATTCATTACATTTATTATTTCTTCCTGTTCTTTGTTTAGCGATTTTGGCTGCACTCTGATGAGATTACTTATGCGTTGTAAGTTAAATCTACTGCAGCTTAAAAGAATACGTTCTATTGTCATCTGAAAGTTGCAACTGCCGCATATTGGTGGCTCCTCTCTGTTATTACAGATGTGTTGAGTTTAAGTTTTCTCATTATTGATTTTTTTCGTATGTAATTACCACACCTTCCCATTATTGCCACATCAGTGTATATTTTTTAATGCTGCATACTTCCTTACTGCTTTTGCCATCTTTCACTATATAGTTTGTCCTTTATATATTGTATTAGTTGTAAATCTTTTGTATAATATTCTTTAAACGCCATGGGGGAGAGGGGCTGGAGGTTACTACTGAGTTTTCAATTACTTGTTAATTTTTAATCTTATCCTTCTTTACTTTAAAATTATCCCCTTGTGCGTTTTTAATTCTTAGTTTGTTATTTGTGACTTGCTTTGGTAGTATTATATCAGATGTCATCTTCGTTTGAACTTTCTTCTTCTCCTTTAATATATAATTTAATAATGATATTTTCCTACCTTGTTCAAGCGGTCATTCATTAGTTTCCGTTAATAGTCTGCAAATAGGCGACGTTTTGTGACAGCCTGATATTAGTCTTAGTGCATTATTCTTTTTTTACGTCCAATTGTTTCAGGATTTATCCATCAGCGTTTATAAATCTTATTGTCTTTCCTTGACTCTGCATCCCGTTCAGGGTATTGGTCTTCCAGGTCAACTACGGACTGTCATCTTACATGACACATTTCGTATTTGGAGTCATACGTGGTCAGTAGTCTTAATCCCAGTCTCAGTGACCATGACGACACAAAAATTCAATCCCACGCCAGGATTTGAAACCGGACCTCTGTGTTGTACGGCAGCGACGTTAGCCACTAGACCACAGGACGTTTGCGTAATTTATGTTCGAGAGTACAATTGTCTTGTTTTTTCTGTACCTCTCTATTACATCCCAAGTGTTTTCCTTCTTAACATTTAATAATAGCTAATATTTCATATGTTCACTAAAGTTTAGCTTTTGAAGAGTAATCATCCCTAAGATTTTTATGGAGTTATGATATTTTATTATGTGGTTATTTGTTATCACTCTCGAGTCAAAACGAATCACTTAAGAATTCTACAGAAATAATACTAAAAAATGTGGCAATATCTGCGGACCGATAATTTTTTGCAACCTCGTTTATCTTTCTCTCTTATTACGTTTAATATTATAGTTTTTCCTTATTTTTTTCGTTTTCATTTACGGGTTTTCCGTAGGCAATTCGTAAAATATTTTTCATACTATGACACTAAACATAGTTATTTTCTTTTGGTGTGTATAATATATATATATATATATATATCACGTACGTAGTATATTATATACAGCATATTTTTACAGTTATTTCAACCATACTATAGCAATTCGTTCAGACGAATGCTGTTAAACTATCTTTTCCATTACCTCACGTTATAACGTGTATGCAAACTATTAAGTTCTCACTCTGGCCAGAGAGAATTGTTGTTGTGGTATTCAGTCCCAAGACTGGTTTGATGCAACATCCATGCTAACCTATCTTGCGCAAGCCTTTTCATTGCCTTATAACTAGCACAACTCGCATCCACCCAAATCTGCTTAGCGTATTCTATCCTTGGCCTTCTTCTTCTGTTCTTACCCCACACACTTCCCTCTAATGCTAATTTTACAAGACCCCCCGTGTCTTAAAACGTGGTTATATAAATATATTTATAAATTAGAATTTTATTGGTGTACTAAAATTCTGTAATAGTTCTAACCAGAGGCCTGCGTGGATCTCATAGCTTGCGTCAGGAAATGACATTGTCAGGTTAATTAAAACAATTAATTATTAAAACGACTCAGTCGTCGGCTAACCGATCACTGGAAATGTCTTCCTAACTCTCTGATGAAGGGGGCGGTGCCTCCGAAAATTTAAATAACTCCAAACCTTACAAGGTGCATGTTATCTATGAACCTCAGGTAAGCCACCTACTTTCCTGTCCTTATTAATTGTTACATATATGTTATATATTGTAATTAATTTCATTTACTTTTATAATATTGCGGAATTGATGATATAGCCTTACAGTTGAGAGCCATTTTGTGTGATGGATTGCTTATTATTATATTTTATAACGCCAAGGTTGAGTAGTTTTTATCATACAGTTAATAAATTATGGTCATCCATTATCCCTGGGAATATTTAATACAACTCAACAAAAATCTCTCTGCTTATAAAAAATCAACGTAATAATATTTGTATGCCACAAATCTAACCAAAATATTACATAATGCCTTTACAAGCTAAGAACAAGTTTAGATTATCCAAGTCAACTAAACGTTCATAGTTTTGTTTTGCTGAGATGATGATTCTATCAACATTCATGATTTTTATTTTTAAAAATTTAGTCTAAGATAAATTCATCTTAAATATGAGATAACAGATATATTACATTCTAAGAAACTAGACTAGAATTGGTTTGGTAGTGATCCGAGAAACTAAAATAAAATGTTATTCTTTCCGAACCGAACGCATACTTTAAAACAGTTTACGTATTATTCTGACAATTATGTTATTATTTTATTATGATCCAAATGGTATTTCAGCAACTACTTCAAACTATTCCCTTGGGGAAGACTCTCGATTAATTACATCTTGCAGACAATTATTTTCCTTGCATTGGATGTGTGTTTCAGAGAGAGACAGAGTAATAAAAATTAATGTATTGTAACAGAAAATTTTGGAGGGAATGTGGTTTCCGCTTCAGCTTCACACAAAAATACGTGTATGAAATTTACGCGATGAATCATTAGCCTTTTACGGTCCCCTGCAATAAAGCCTTTATTTCATGATTTATTAGACAATTTCTAGAAACGAAAATTTTAGAGCTTACTTGACAATTAATTTATAACTTCACCGGCACATAATACCTGGAAATTTATCCGCTACTAACGTCTCAAAGCGTAATTTATAATCTACATTTTGTGAACTTGCAATTATATTAAAACGGTTTGATCGTAGTAAATTAATGAATCGTATAAATTTTGGATTGAGAATTTAATGGCTGATAACTCCTTTTTCTGTCAAGTTGAGATAATGTGTAGCAAAATTCCTCAACTTAAACAAAAGAAAGCTTGATTTTTAACGGCCTCAATACTTGTAAATCGACGTGACTTGACGTCATGACGAAGAATGGGGACAAAAGCGCATTAGTTTATCGACCTCCATTTATATTCCAAGGAAAAGTGGTAAAACTGTACCTTTGACGGGTTTCGAAAGTTTAGCAAGTTCTATTCCTTTCGTAACTCGAGGCAGTCAAGTGCTGAGAGAAATTATTTCATCAGATTACTGGCAAAAAATATATAGAAGCAACTTTCCGAAACTTCTGTGTATGACACAGATGCGGCGCTAGTAGGCACAAACGACGTTACGCACCTGAATATGAAAGGTTAAATAGTTGTAACTATTCTTATGCAGTTGCCTGATAGTTATTGTCAGGACAAATAAACGACTCCAGTAGTTGCCGCTAAATTCCACGAATCTGTTTCGAATATCTTCCAAATTCCCTTTTTTAAGTTCAAAGCAATTACTTCATTTTCCTAACTATACAGAAATGGCATGCTAGGCGAATATTTGCTTGGGATGAAATTCATTTAACTAGCGCGTATCTTCAGGGTTTCGCGAAAAGATCTTACAGTAAAATATTGAATGTATCAGGAAGCTGAGAAAACGCATTCATTGACTTAATTAAAATTGACCGTAAGCGGTGCCGCTCCTATTATTTATATTGAACCTTATTCGTCGGGACTGCAACTTAAACAAGTTTTGTTTGTATGTCTGGATTATTTATACAAATTTGAACGCGTGAGAAAATTCCAGCCGAATTTGGTACACTATTTCTTAAAGATCCGAGGAAGAACAGTTAAGAGGGATGGGGGCTGACAATCACCAAGCAAAAACGTGGAAGGAATTATAGTTATTATGCGTATCATATGTGGACGTGTCAGCAGCCTTTGTATTCATTGAAATTTTCGTACTAAGGCTACCAAAGGTAGGTCAATGGATATAGAGTGCAGGGTACCGGGTTCGACCCCGGATGGAAATTGTTTTTAATATACCCAATGTATCTCCATTAAGGTACCACGTGTTTACCAAGAGATAACTGTCTAATTAAATTATTTTCTGGGTTAGTGTAAATAAACACTAGGCAACGCTGGGCACCCAGAAAATGAAAAATACGATTTTTCGGTTCGCCTTTCAATTGAAATTTAGAGGAAATACAAGTGATATTAAATTATGTGTAACATATCGGGTTTCTGATGTCTCTCTGCTAAGACAAAATATATAGAGAGGTACAACGGAAAGAACTATGTATAATAGTCCATATGTTTATCTAATTATATTACGAATATTTCTACTCCAGCAATTTTAAATATTCAGTCCTCAGTACGATCTGATATAAGCCCTCCATGCTAGCCTATGCTGTGCAAGCCATTTCCTTCATACGTAGCTAAAGCATCCCATTTTCCCCATAATCTGCGTGGTAAATTCTATCCTTACCTCACGCACTTCCCTCTAATGATAATTTTATAACATCCTCATGTCTCAAAATGAGGTCAAAGTCCTCTAAATTGTTGTCTTCCCCTATTCTGCTTCGGTCTATCTTGTTAGTTACTCTATCCACCCATCTGATTTTCAGCATCCTCCTGTAGCATCACGTTTCAAAAGCCTCTATTATTTTCCTTTTTGTAACTCCTACCGTCCACGTTCCGCCACACTCTGTACGAACATTTTTAGTATTTATTTCCTAGTATTCCTACTTATATTAGCCGTAAGAAAATTCATCATTTTTTGAAAAATCATTTCTTTCCCGTGATATCCTACTCTTTATGGCTACTACCATCCCTAGTTATTATGCTGCCCATGTAACAGAATTCCTTAACTTCCATTAAAAAAATTCATTCCCAATCTTACACCCTTTGTTATTCCAGTATTAATCCTCGTGTTGTACTCTTCCTCTAAGATCACATTCATGCCATTTATTATGGTTTCCAAGTCTTCTTCTGACTCCCTTAATGCCGCAATATTATAGGCAAACTGTTGGGTTATTATTTATTCTCCTTTCAATGTGATTCCTTTTTAATTTTCTTCCTCGCCTGTATTATATATAAGATAAATAGCATTAGTGACAGACTTCATCTTTGTATTACTCATTTTTTAATTTCTGCTTTATTTTCTTTCCCTTCATTTCTAATTACTGCTGTCTTCTAAAGAGTTTATGGATACCTCTTCTTTCTCGAAACAGAAGATATGAAACTGAATAACAAAATAACTGAAATTATTATATATATATTCATTTTATAATTAAGTTTGTAGTGAGTTTAAAGGAGAAGTGGTAATTATTTATTCATACGACAAAATATCAGGACGTACAAAATGAAAACTACTTTCGAGCCTTCAGACAAATCTGTTCGTAATGGAGCAATAACTTGGGTTGCGGATTAGTATATTAATCTCCCCACATCAAAGTAAGAGATTTCGCTTAATCATCGCAACCACTACAGAGGGAGCGTATCTAGTGCTAACCTCAGTTGAGGTGTAGCACTGAAGGAGCATGCAGATTCAACTCTATTAACGCTCTCACAAGTATCCAGTGGCGCCCAGATTAACCACGTCCAAGACGCTACAATTACCCACGGATTCCCATATTACATTCACGAGAAAAATTAAGTGGTTTTCGTAATAGTTTTCACAGACACCTTTAATGCAACTGAATTACTTAAAACGAAAAGGATATATGGAATAATACAAGGTATTCTATAAAATAGTAATACTAATATCAATTCATATACATATATATATATATACCACGGTTTAAAAACTTAGCGCTTGTGCATCAATAATAAAGTTTAATTTAAAATATCGCACTTTCATTATTATTATCTCAAAATTATTGACTTAAGTGATAACAGTTTGGCATATTATATTGATAGTTAAACTGTTATTTGATAAATGATGCGTTCAAGATAAATGGTTAGATAAACACACATTTGTGTGTAATTAATTATTAGATTATAACAGTTTAATATAATACAGTAATACATAAGAAACCGGTGCACTTTATAATTCGCTATAAGTATAAAATTACAATTAAACGTATCTGAATTTGATGACAAAAACTTTCAGTCATTTTTACCTGATAACATTATTTCTTGAGTGTAATTATTAATACTTTCATATTTCATTTATGTTTTACACTTGCTGAATTTGTAACATATTAAACAATACTACTTAAATAAAAGCAAAGTTTCGTAAGAATATAGAAATTGTTGTTTAAATATCGCAATATGAATGGCAGACGATTCAAACATGTTTTAAACCTATTACAGAAGTTAATAATGCTAAAAAACTAGAAAAAACTGATAATGCAAATGGCCAGTACACTAATTTTATATACTTATTAAAAAATATAAAAAGATCAAGGAATAACGAAGATAAATTTATCACGAATGGAATGCGTCAAAGGAATTCGTTGGGAAAGAAATTTTACATTTTGATGTTACATGTTTTTATTATTGATAATGGAAAAATAATCCCAAAGATTATAGTAATACTAATGATAACAATTAATTATTTAATTGAAACTGTAAAACTTTTTATATTCCATAAAATATTAATATCATTCAAGCCGTATTATCAAAACTTATGGAGCTTTCAAACGTTTTAAACTCTAAGTCGGCAATAATTAGTGCTTATACACCAGCGTAGAGATTATATTGTAGCAAATATAATCTTTAAATTATGCACACAACTAAATGCTGTTTTTTAATTTAACGGTTAAACCGTAAGTGAATATAATTCTAAAATATTGTGGTAATTAAGGGAACAGATAAGGCCTCTGCTTTGCAGCATTACGGACCACTAAAACTATTAAAAATTGCTCTAACTTCTTGCTGTGGTTCTAGAACAACGTTAAACTAGAAACAATTAGAGTTATGGCGTAATGTCCTTCCATCCAGCGCAGAGAACAAATCCTAATTAGTGGCACGTTATTGGAGAAATTCAAAATTTTAAATCCATTATGGAATATATAAATCGATGTTACCCGTAAAGTTATCCCTGATTTATACTTTCATTTCAGTTATTGAACTCTTTTAAATGATTATTTTATAGTTTATTAAGCTATACCATAGTTTCTTCTCCTTGAGCTGAGTAATGGAATACAATGGAAATGACAACCTGAAGCTGAAGTGTTTTAGCTTACTCTGACGCAGGCTAGTCGTCCTCCATCTGCCTCTCTTACAATTTCACTCAGTGTCCTTTACTTATATGTTAAGTGGACGTGCTTGTGGCGGGATGAAGCCTTTGTGTGCGCTTTTGTCCCTTTGTGATGACGTTTTTGTCACAGCAGTTGTTATTTATAACTGGGCTCGAAATTACCTCCAGCGTAAAGCAGAGTGTGTTTAGGTTCACGGTAAAGGTGCACAATCTACATGCCAAGAAAGCTCACATATGACAGATAAGCACCGTTATACAAAGTGTGAAACTTCAAATCCAAGACGTCTTCATACAATATGAAAAACATGACATTTCGGGTCCAGATATTTAGCCTTACTATTTCTACTACATCGTGCCACATATTTAAGCAACCAGAAACCATTGTGTCACATAATTGGAAGGGATGATTTTATAAAATAATACGTATTAGAATAATTAAGACGAGCAATTAATTATTGGGATCAATGTGAAAAGCTTCATGTCTATGACTGTATTTAGTTCCAGAAGTCTATGATAATTTTCTTTCCTCATTTATTAATTAGAAGCTTTAAAAATCTGCCTTTCTATTTAAGCACTATGAATACTGTTGTTAAATTTCAGTATCTTCTGAAATAAAAGTTAAAGCACTGGGTCCCGTTTAACCTAATACACTTATACATACGTCATTCAACCTTATTGACAATTCTAAGAACTACACCTAAGTTAAAAAAACCTTAATTATTCAGAGAAATCTCAAATAAATTCATTCAATGAACATCTTATAAAATTATTTTTTTAAATAATAATGGTATAAATTACCGAAAGGAAAGTGAAGAAATATCCAAACACTACGCCAAAGTTTTAGAGTAAAACAGAATTTTAGTTAAAATTTAAAAATTAGGTGTTTTGGACTGAGACTTATCGAAACTCGTTCTACAAGATTCGATAAGTCGATCTGAATATTATGATTATTATCGACACTTAGACACTTAAATTTTGACGTGGCTAAATTTAGGACTCATTGAAACATTTTTTAGTGTAAGTTTATCGACGATTCATGGATGTATGTTGCCGTTTGTGCTTGGTTAGCATATAAGCATGTACGTCTGGAACTCCGAATTCGAAAAATGGTTCTGTGTAGGCTAGCACAGTCTGGAATCGCATACCAATCCATTGAAGAAAATTAGAAATTTATATGCTTACTAAATTACATGAGACCATGTACAATATTTTTAAACATTATATCATTAAAAAAATGTTTTATATCATAGTTTTAAACAACGTTCCATATATTATGTTAAAAAATTGTAATATGATTTGTAGATAATATGGAAATTGTCGACAGCTTCTATCAAATAAAGCTTTGAAATCAAAATTGAAATATATTTTTGGTTTATTGAAGTGACTGATAAAAATATAGGGAAAAAATTATCATAATAAATTTTAATTATCAGTCTTATAAAAAAAATTAATAAATTCCTTGAAGAAATTATCGTAATTGGTTATTTAGATGATGCGCAAAACACTGAATAATGAAATCGAAAAGTAATTTATTGCTTAATCGATTGTTGGAGAAGCTCAGCTAGCACCCAAAAATTGCCGTATACTACAAATTTCAAGTAATTATCTATTTCCTTAATTTCATGTTTTCTCAAATAAATTTGACCCATAGTCTTTCTTGCATTGGTCAACCCAATCAACTGATCGTCACAGGAAGTTATCGACCAGAAGCAAGAACAGATATACATTGAATTATCTTTAAAACTTTCTAACTGTTGTAATTAGCTGAGAAACTGAGTTTTTAAACTATTGTAACCTTTTATTTGTAAATATAAAATTTTAAAATAATTCGAAATTTATTTAAACACTAGCTATTACAGCGACTTCGTTCGCGGAAGTAGTTATTATTTTGCCCTAAAAACGAAACAACAGGGAAAGATTTTTGATAAGTCGAATTCATTGAATATATAAAGCGTATGGTATAAAATTATTAATGATCGCTTCAGAGCAAACCTTATAACTCACAGTTGGTTTTGAACAGGTTCCGCTATCATACGTTTCGGAGCCAGTAAAAATTAACCTGACGCGACAAATAAAACCAATTTACGTATACATTGTATCAACGATCCATAGAAGTTTATTATTTCTCACTGAGTTAGGCTGCAACAATAGATTGAGTGAGAATACTCGCCCTCCCTCCTCTCTCACATGCTGCCAATTTTACGCTTATAACACATTAAGTAGGATAAATGGTACAGGAACGCCTAAAACGACTTTTAACTCGCAGTTGGTTTACACGCCGGCTTTAGCGCGGCAATTGCAAGAAATCTTCCCATATAATTAATATTTATATTATATTAATAGCTTCTGCAATATATCGAAATTAAATATGCACGAACATTTAAATGAAATGTCTTTTTATAAACCCTGAAATTTTCGCTGAAATCCGTTGAGCAGCATCGGAGCCTATTCCAGACAAAAATACAGACAATGAGACAGACTGACAAACACTTTAATTCTATTTATCAGTACAGATTAATCTAAAAATAGTAATTAATTATAACTTTTAAATTTTTTATTATATATATACACCATCAGATATATATATTAAGGGGATTGCCCCGGATAAACGTCACGAGGTACTCCGATCTTCAACATGGGCACTTAATCAGGGAACGTCCAGGAATTCTTCCACGTAAATGAAGTCTAGCAATCAAGTTTTCAATTAGTCCGGGTTATAGTGGGTGGAATATAATTGCGCACATAGCGCACGACAGAAAATAATTTGGTTTTATGAGTCGTCTGCTCTATTGACAGAGGTAATGGATTAAGTAAAGAAAAATTATTAAGTGTTATAAACAGAGCGGCACTATATAAACCTCGAAAAATAAAAACTTTTTTTTGTAATAAACGTTTTGTGACTTCCAACATTTTAGGTTCCTACGAAATAGGTGAAACATAAGAAATAACATCTTTGTACACCGTGCTCTATTTTATGTTGTAATTTTTTAAAATGGTGCAGGACATTTTCTATTAATCTCAAAGTTCTTTACCATTTCAGATAGAAACATTTCAGTCGTTTTCGGTGAATCAAGGGAAATAATTTTTTTCTCTAATTGTTAGATAGCAATTTTATGTTCTTAAATATTTTGTTACTGTCTTGTACTACAACGTCTAAAATAGCTACCTATATAAGCATCAATAAAATAACATTTCACTTGATAACGAAGTCAGCATAGCTGAGAGATGTTTAGAACGCCATTATTCACCAATAGTAAAGATATTTAAATTGTAGCCTTATAAATTATATACAGTCAACATTATTATTGTATTTACTTCGAAGTACATTATTTATAAAGGATAATACGAGAAATGTAACTTAGAAAATATATTAATTGAAGCCTATAAATACATTTAATTTTCTTTTCATACGATCCATGGCTATAATTAAAACATTTCGTGAGCCACGTGTAATTACAAATGTTTTGTATTATTCAGAATACTGGACAGTGCAAAATGTCCGCAGTAGTAACAGGTGGCTGTGCGTATTGGAACACGTTCCCGTCTAGTCCGTATCTAATCTGCTTAATGCACACTTGAACTACACGTGTATGCTTCCAGCAACGCCCACTGCTCTCTCTATTTAGAACTACCTGAGTTATGTGTGAACCAGACTGCAATTAAAAAAATTTCAACTCTAATTATAGGGTATTTTTTTATTCTGCAAAACTATTTCTCCTGTCGATAAAAGAAAATATAATAAAAATCAAATCAAGGACAAAGAAGTAGCTGACTGTGTTAACAAATACAATTTAACTTATAATATTATTATTTATAATTCATTTGTTATTAAATATTGGTGTTTAATTGTTTGTATGTCTTTAAACTAATATACAATCTTCATTCATTAACAAATATTCTGCTCCTTTTACATTATATACAATATGTGTTGTTGTTGTTGTATTCAGTCCTAAGACTAGTCTGCTGCAACTCTCCATGATAACCTATCTTGCGCAAGCCTTTCCATTTCCGCATAACTAGAACGTCCCACATCCTCCCTAATATAGTTAGCATATTCCATCCTTGGCCTCCCTCTTCTGTTCTTACTCCACACACTTCCCTCTAATGCTAATTCTACAAGACCCTCATATCTTAAAATGTAATCTATTAGCCTATCCCTTATCTTGGTCAACGTCCTCTATATTGTCCTATTCTGTTTAGAACTTCTTCGTTCGTGATTCTATCCACACATTTGATTTTCAGCACACTTCAAAGAATTGTCCTTTCCGCAACTCCTATCGTCCACGTTTCGCACCCATATAACGCCACGCTCCGTACGAACATCTGTAGCAACGATTTCTTAATATTCACACTTATATTACCCGTAAGTAAATTCCTCTTTTTCGCGAAAGCCTTCCTTGCCTGTGCTATCCTACTCTTTATGTCCACTATACTTCTGCCATCCCTAGTTATTACAATTCCCAAGTAGCAGAATTCCTTAACTTCCGTCAAAATATCCATTCCCAATCTAACACCATTCGTTACTCCACTGTTTGCCATACAATACTACATTACCTTGGTTTTCCCTCTATTAATTCTCATATTTAATTCTTTCTCCAGGACCACGTTATTATAGTTTCCAAGTCATCTTCTGACTACCATAATACTACAATGTCATCGTCAAAGCGTGGATGTTTTTTTTTCTCCTTGCAGTATGATTCCTTTTTCATATTCCGTTTTAACTTTCTTCATCGTCTGTTCTATGTAAGTTAAACCACATTGGCGACAGACTTCTTCTTTGTCTTACTCCTTTCTTGATTTCTGCTTTTCTTTTCTTGTTCTAATTACTGTTGACTGCCTTATGTAGAGTTTATGTATAACATTTTTTCTTTGATATTTTATTCATGTGCTCTTCAGAACCCTTAATAGTGAGTTTAAGTTCGCATTATCAAACGCTTTTCTTAATATACAAATGCCATGAACGTAGGCTGGTTTTTTCTTATCCTGTCTTTTAAAATTTTACGAAAAGTCAATATCGCACAAGTTTATCTTCTTCTAACTCACATTCTATTTGAGATTCCATCCTCCTATATACTACTAATATACAGAATGTACACGTAAAATAATCATCTGATTCTGTAATTCAATACAACCTTATATGAATTGATGGTGTTGAGCTTCACTAAACTCCTTGCCTCATGCCTTCTAGTTCTCAGGGTGCTGTCTCCCAATCCTACCCAACAATTGTGGTGCCACGCTTTCTACGTTAAACATTATGATACCAATAATTTCGTTTCATTAGAAGCTCTTCAATATTTTTCCACTTTAATTTAATTACTAATAATAAGTACAACGTAATTGAAGAGAAAGCACCTGAAATTTGTTACGAGTAATTAGAGGCTTTTCCTTTGTTCTTACCTTTACAATAAACTTTATAGAGGCAAATCACTTTTATAGAGGCAAATCACTTTAAAAAATACTCAATTGTCATTTTACTTTTAAACTTTAAATAGATTTTTGTGTCTTATTTTAAATATTGATGTTAGGGACTTTAATAACCAAATTCTTAATATTAATATAAATTGACTACTCCACTTAGTGGCTATTTTATATATATTTTGTTTTATAAATATACTGTAAAGTTCATAACTACCGGTAATATTCATTTGTAACTGAAGTTCTCTTTTATAAATATAAATTATTGCTAAGAAAGAAAAAGTAGGCTTTTAAATATGGTAAAAAGCAGTCTGATGTTACATATACATGGTCCGTTTATGAATTCTATATTAAAATGTTATATATTAAAATCCTGTAAATATGATTTTATCAAACGCCACAATTTACGAATATCCATATTTCCTCGTCACCAGAGATTCTCTGTCCACTAATGAAGAATAAATACAAATTAAAGTAAATTATATAGTCAAATATTTATTAGAAGGAAACATAATTAAGGACGTGAAAAATGCCAACCGGACCAGGATTCTAACGCTTTCCCGGAGGGGACTCTACCACTGATATATCCCCTATTTAAGATCTATAATATGTGACCGGGTTGGAAAGCTAAAGGTCTCGGGTTTGATCACCGATACGGCTGATACTTTTCACATCGCTAATTAAATGATTTAATATCTTGCTTAGTGTTTAGCAAAATTTATTTCCTTCCATATCAATATTTAGTAAATTGTAAAAATGATAAAATTTAAAAATTAAATTCTGTATAGAATGAACAAAACATAATACTTTTATAACTCCACCAAAAATTTAAGCAGGCAAAAATTTAATAAGCACAGTAACAAGGCTAAATGTCTACTTTCCTGAATACCGTGTTCATACTTCGACATGGAAGGGATGGGAATAACGACCGTACAGAAAACTAATCGAGTGGTAGTGAGAGAAGGTTTTAAGCAAATTAAGCAGATTACATTTGCAAAGAGAGGCAGCTTCGTTACGGTAGCTTATTCAGTTTCGGGGAATGGCCATTCCACTCTAACTGATATGCTTTCACGAAAAAAGAAAACACTGCGCTGCAAATTTTGTCTGATATGGGCCCCATGTTACATTACATTACAATGCTAAACTAAATCAACGGGTACACATTTCCGCGCTAGTATATAACTTAATTAAGTAACCATAAAATTAAATGAAGATGATTCTCTCACAAATCGTGTAGAACAGTCTCATTTAATAGGCTGCAATGTAATTTAATAATCAGCTTGTATAGCTATACAATATTATTACTAAAAATATTTGTATGGAGTGTGGCGTTATATGGGTGCGAATCGTAGACGATAGGAATTGCAGAAAGGAAAATAATAGAAGCCTTTGAAATGTGGTGCTATGGAAGAATGTTGAAAATCAGATGGATGGATAGTGTGACTAAACTGGAAGATCAAAGCTGAATAGGAGAACAGAGGACAGTATGGAGAATTTTGACCAATGGAAGGGATAGAATAATAGGCCACGTTTTGATACATGAGTGTCTTGTAGAATTCGTATTAGAGGGTAGTGTGTGGGGTCAGATCAGAAGTGGTAGGTCGAGGGTGGAATACGCTAAGGAGATTAGGGAGATTATGTGATGTGGATGTTATTTATAAATGAAAAGGCTTGCGCAGAATAAGTTAGCAAGGAGGACTGAATAAACAATAACAATAGTTATTTAATGTGAGATTTTCTGTTTTCAAAAATGATCATCTTAAGTAATGAATTTCTGAAATATAATAGCCTCTATGCTACCGCATTTTTTAAGGAAAGAGATTGAAAAATAGGTCGTGTGTTTTGGAATAATCAGTCGCCAATGGTACGAAAGAGGCAATGTCATTGGATGAGGAAATCTGTATGCTTGAGATGATTTGGTGAAGAGGAGTTACGAGGACCACCTAATCGTGGTAAGTCGAGACAGTTCTACGGAGTTATTCAGCAAGTTAACGTCATCCTGAAAAATGTGTAAATATTTTCTTCGATATGGCTGGACTCAGCGTTTGTCTTTTCTTAAACACAACTAAAGTCAACAGCGGGAACGAAAGGTGCTGCCACATCTACTGGGAGTTGTTGCTCGTAGCAGGAAAACTACGAAGTGTTCTCTTGGAATACAACGCAAATTCGAGATCAGACACCGGGGCCCGTTGCTGCCAGCCTCTGTACGACTGTGAGCACGGAACACTTGGACACACAAACCTTAGAGATCGACATCGGTAGACGACATTGCGTGCGTGCAGACTCCGGCCGAAATTTTCGTGACGGGGAGGGTGGAATTGCAAATTCACATTATCGAGGGAAGACAATGCGTGCTGGAGAGACGAAAAGCAGTATCAAACGATTTCTAAATTAAAACTAGAATTCTTCTTCAATCTGTAATATGTACGCAGCAAACTTCTTTCTTCAAGAAAAATCACTCATCAGTGCTTGAAGGTAATTTCATTTATAAATACCGTAAAAATTCAACAGTTTATTTTTCCAATAGTGTATTCAATAAAAATAGTAATTTCTGCCCTTTCTTGTAAATTATCTAGTTGGAGTATATTTGATGATCATTTTAAACCAAATCATTAAGTACTACTGTATTTCATGACGAATTTGAGAAATTTAATAAAGTGTCATTTTCTATTTATTTACTATTTCATTAAAATAAAGAGTTATAATCCCATTACTTCATTAAATTCTGTTTTTATGGATTTTTGTATATTCGATATTGTATATTAAACTTGTGATAAAAATTAAAATGGATGCAAATCCAATTCACAATTATGAACTTAATGGCTTCCAGCGGTGGGGTTAATGATAATCAATTCATTTTTATTACTTTATAAATGTAAAAAGGAAATAGCGTATTACAAATTTGAAATTGTGGAAAGCTAATAATTCGATATTGTTGAGAGTCGCAAATAAAACTTATTTTTTGTGAAAGAATAATTAGGAATGTTGCTGCAGTTGAAGCTTGTTCAGTTAATGTTCACTATTTTATGATTGACGAATTATGTTTAATTATATTAAATTCAGAGCCTCTATTTTGATAATTATACGCATTAACCGCGCTTGGGACGATGCGTACTGACGAAATGTGAAAAAAAGTGAAGAGGTTGAAATGAGTATGAGGGGCGTATTACTGGTTTTAATATTTAAAATAAAAAATTATCATATAATTGAGAAAAATCCTTTTGCTCAACATTTATCAATTTAAAATATACAATGATTGAAAAAAATCTCATTCAGAAAGATAGCTTTTTTACGATTAACAACATATATTTACATTATTTACACGCATTAAAAATATTATAAACTAGATTTATGAGTTAATTCTTCCGATCGTTTTAGCGGACAATCTTATAAGCCAGAATACATACTAAAATCCTACGCGAAATCGGCGGCATAGGGTTTCAAACCGTGTTATTACCCTTTATTCTCAGCTTAGCCTGGAGCTTGTTGCTGGAGTCAGAGATGACGTTCAACCTAACCGATTTCCTCGTTGAAAATGAGGACCTAGCTCTCATTCATTTTCTTCTTATTCGCAATGGAATAAAGCAAGCCTTCCACCCGTTATTCAAATGTTCATGAGCAGTGCAATCTTCAATTTCTTATTCCTTTCATGACCACTGCTTAATGTTTAAAATATATTCAACTCCAAAATCTTAGCGTACTAATGCTCAATCACCACTTTCAATGTCTTGAGTCCTTATTCACCCAATGCTTTCTCCAAAATCAATTGTTCCTGGGGTTCTTCAATGTTTCATTTCCGTCGATGGAAGGGCCCAATCCTGTCGTCTCTGGGAGGAGCTATTCACCCCACTCCACCGATGTTTTTGGGAAAACGCACAGCTCGATGCCGCCGAATTTCAAAGCCTTTAGAAAATCATAGATCGCGCCAACTTATCGAGCTTTTATTACCCTGTCTGTAACATTCTTCAACTTCTCTCACGCCACTTACCTTTGACTTTACCATTACAAGATAAGGGTAAAAGTCACAGCACAGTGTAAATTAAATCAATCATCTTAAGAGTATCCAGAAATGCACTTGTTCCAGTCCCCGGCCAACAATGTCAATGAGAAACGTGTAAGCAAATAATAAATTTTCTAAAACGAAATTCCGAATACACGACCGATTTAGTACCCAATTAACCTTCCTTCAGGAATTACCGTGAATTGTTACTAATTATACTCACTAAATTAAATATTGTAATTATTTGTGGAACTTGTGTAGATAAATTTGTATATTACCTCTGAGTATTTCATAATTTTCTGATTTTTTCTCCAATAAATCATTATTTATATTACTTCATAAATATGTATAATTTCATGTCGCGTATCTCTGTATGAAGGGTGAAATCGTATAAAACAATTCCCACAAACACGCCATGTTTGTCGAAATATGAACAGTCACATAAAAGAAAGACCGCAATGAGTGGCGTAGTATAAGGTTAGCAGTCCTCTCCAAGTTACTTAATTTGTGAGAATTCAAATTACGATAAAGCCAGATGGTAGCTGTGATCATGAACTTGAGGTACTGAGGAAATAATGCCGGAGAGGTCAGAGTTCATGGACTCTGCCGGGTAAGTGGCAGCAAACAATTTGTCATTTAGCCAGTTTTAATGGGCGACATATATCTACGCACGGAACGTGCAAGAGAAATATAGGATGAGTCCATAATCGCAGCTGAGTAGTGTGCCCTATTGTCAGAGGTAAAGTAATAAGATTATTAAGAACAGAATTAAGACCATTTTAAGGAGAGAGTGGCGCTATGTGAAACCTGCAATTGTTTCAATGAGACCGTCCTTAAATTAGGGATTTTTTTCTTTCATATATAAAAATGGGTTTCAGACACTATCTTCATTTTTAAGTTTTAACTTTTTAAACACTAGATGAAAAATTTAAAGATACTCAAAAAGTTTTACTGCATCGGAACGAATTGTTTGGTTAAATTCTGTGGAGCAAAAAATTACTAACAAAGGTATTAAAATTCACCACTTCTCGGAATGTCGGATAGTTATTTTTTTCGCCTGAACCGTAATTCCGGCTCTGTATAACATGCATCAATTTAAATTACAAATAAACAAATATAGTTTTTTTTGAGTTAACAGAACATGAGGGTGATACTGAAACAGGCAACACCCCTTTAATAGCATAGGAAGGGAATTGAAAAGGGGGATGTGGAAGGTAGAGAAAGGTATCCAAGGGTTAACTAGAACACCCGGGCTCTGGTTTACACCTACCCGGTGTTATACCTAAAGAGATACAGGGAAAACCCTAGAAAATCTGCATCAGGTAGGCCGGGCATTGGGTACTATTTTCACTCCCTTCCGAATGACGGGAGACGAGTTTGCATGCATGAAATAATATTGATGATTCAGAAATAACAGCGAGACAAGAAGCAAGTAACAACATAGATAATAATATAAAGTATTGTTCCTTAACATACATTGAAAAATTAATACCTACATTAATAAAAAATATTAAAAATATTAATGAAATAAAATTTGATTTTAAAACCAGAAACTAAGGTAACGAATTAGTTAGCTAAACTAAAAGACAAAATTCCTATGTAAAAACAAATTAATGAAGTACATCAAAATAATTGTAAAGAATGTAATAAAAATTATATTTGGCTCTCAGGAACTAATCTTAATTCTAAACAACGGAAAACTTGATCATGATAATATAAAATTAATAGATTTACAAAACAATATAATTTAAAAAATTTAGAATCAATATATATTTTAAAAATTTAAATGGTATGAATTCCAGAAAAGAAAGTTATGATATATCAAAACACTATGCAAAATTTTACAGCTGAAATTGACAATTTTTTGGTTTGTTTTGGGCTTACACTTATCAAATCTCGTTCTTCCAGATTCTAATTTTCACGCTAAACGTTGACACTTTTGACGATTTAAATTTAAACGCGGCTAAATTTAAGTTCTGGTCTCGTTGAAGTACCTTTCAAAGTAAATTTTTTAAGACTCGTGAATCTGTTTGGTTAGCACAAGAGCGGCAAAATTTCTTTGAACTTTAGTAACTCCGAAGTCCGACAAATGCTCTGCGTAAGCCAACACATTCATAGAAATTCCACGCAAAATTAGAAATTGTATATTACTTAATATATATGTACACCAAAAGGTTAGGTTGACAAATGAAGGTATGTACAGCAGACTTCGGATTTAAAGCAAATTATAACCAATTTTACTTTTCATGTTGTATAATTTTCGTATACATTATGTTTTGTAATGTTTCAATTAATGTGTTTCTTTTAAAATTGTAGATTACTGTGGCATATGCCGAATGATCCTCTAGAAATTTAATAAAATTTATAACAAAAATTAAAATATAATTAAGATCCCATAATTCGTTGAATTCAAAGAATAAGAAAAAATTTTGGAGTTTAAATGAGATGCAGACAAAACTATATACCGTCGTATTACATTTCTTATGATGGATTACGCAACAAATTGCGCTGCGAAAATATATGAGAAATAAATATATGTAAATAATTATATTTATGTAATTATAATCAAAGGAAGCGCATCTGCAGCTAGAATACTTCGAACATAATTATAATTATTTATAATATTGTGAAGCCAGGAAATGTCGTGAACAGTAACAGGTGGCAGAGCGTATTTAAACACATTTGCATCTAGCCCGTGTCTAATCTGCTTAATGCACACTTGAAATACACGCGTATGCTTCCAGCAACGCCCACTGCTCTCTCTATTTAGAACTACCTGAGTAATGCTTAAACCAGACTACAGTAAAAAGGTCTCCACCGTTATTATAGCGTGTTATGGTTTTAAAAGACTACTTCTCTATTAAAGATAAAAACAGATATGTAAGTTATAAATTAAATAAATTAATAACCGACTATGCCCAAACTGATAAAATTTAAACATTTTTATGGTAGAAATTAATTATTTCAAATCAGTTATCATTAAAATTAAGGTTCAAATTGTACAGTGTTCTGGTATGTCATTTTAGACGATTATAATAACGTTCCTAAAAATCTTTGATCACATTGCTGTTATCGGGAAAATATTATGGTATTATCAATAAACAATGAATACACTTTACAGAAATTTATGTGGAATCAGAAGAAATTGTACATTTGATGGCGTGATCCTCTTTAAAATGCACCACGCTCAGGTTCCTTTCTCCGTTCAATTGGCATTTTAGATTTTCTCCCTGAGAACTTATTTCGACGCCTTTCCTTCTTGCAGAAATATGAATCAATGGCTGTCGTTATTCCCGGATGACTTCTTCCCACCGTTTCCTTTTCAGTCTGTTGGCCGTGCAGTGAAAGATTTCATCACGATTCGTGTCCTCAAGTTTTAAAACTTTCAAGCAACTGAGGGAAGTTATTCACCGTAGGTAATCGGTTTCAATTCAATTCTCCAAATTCTATCAGTAAAGTCTTGAGTTCCATGTAATTATATTACACAGGGTGGTCTTACCGGTCGGTAAAGCAATTCTTTATTACTTTGATTAAAACAAAATGTAAAAGTTCTAGCTTCCATCCTTCAACAATTATCTGTAGTTACTAGAAATGCAATCCAAAATTTCCTAAATTCCTGTATTTTATCCTAAAAGTGTAATTTTATTCCGTACTGTGCCGTATATAATCTTAAACCACAAATAAATAAAGAAATATAAAAAATATGTCATCTATAATGTCAAATTTTATAATAATGTAATAAATCTTACATTTATTATAATAAAATAAATTATTAAATTTGCTTGTCAGAAATTTGCTGTATTCATACTGTTTATTGCAAACATAAGCAATTCAGAACAAAAATAACCGTTTTCCATATTGGATTCAATATTTCATACCTATCATCAAAATTTAATTTTTTTTAAACTATAGTTTTCTAACCCAATGCCATTTAGATTATTATAATAAAAGTCAGATATTTTTTCATTAATATAATTTGATATTACATTCCATATATAAAACAGATCTTCTAATTCATTCAAATCGTTATACATGAAGACGTCCCAGAAGAAGAAACGTTGTTGCAGTTGTTGTGTTGGTAATAAATAGGATTAATAGCTTTCTGAATCAAATTCATTTATATTTAAGATCAAATTTTATAATCTGATTCCAGAATATACCCATAAACACAATAATTGCACCGCTGTCTTTTCCATTATTCTCCATGGTGGCAGACTATCAAACATTCATGCCTAAGTCAGAACCATAAAATGACATCACATTATTCCAAAATGAGCACAGTTGAAAACAAAATTTATAATTTTATAAATGTTCCAAACTCGAAGTCTGTGTTTCATAAATGTGATCTTTTCCAGACGTTCATTTCCCAATATTACGAAAGCGTTTAGTATTCCTTCATTTCCATGTCCTCGATTCCGATCTCGGCATAAGTGTAACAATTAGTTTTGTTTCTAGAATAACTGAATGGAACAAACTTGACCGGAACTGGGAGGATGCTCTAAGCTACTTGTATATATTACTATGTATTACTGAATACGAGTAGTCATTAAAATAATTAGCTACAATCATTCAAGTTTATATGCCCACAAGTGCCGCAGAGGAAGAAGAAATTGAAGAAATAATTAAGTATGTCAAGGGAAACCAGAATTTAATAGCAATAGGTGATTGTAACGCAATATTAGGGAAGAGAAGAGAAAGTTATGTAGTATGGACGTGGTGAAAGGTTAGAAGATTTTTGTATTGAGCGCAAATTAGCAGTGAAGAATACCTGATTTAAGAATCATCAAAGAAGACTCTACGCATGGAAGAAGCCGGGAGACACAGGCAGGTACCAATTAGAACGATCATTTTGGTTTTAGGAAGAATGTAGGGACAACAGAAGCAATATTGACTTTGCGTCTAATTGTAAAAGACAGGATAAGACGAAACAGACCTACGTTCATGGCATTTGTAGATTTAGAAAAAGCCTCTGATAATGCGAACTGGAAATGACTATTAGGCATTTTGAAGAGCACAGGAATAAAATATGGAGAAAGAAAGGTTATACATAACTTCTACAGAAAACAGCAACAGTAATTAGAATTGAAGATCAAGAAAAAGCAGAAATCAAGAAAGGAATAAGACAATGATGAAGTCTTTTTCCCACGCTGTTAACTTATATATAGAACAGGCGATGAAGGAAGTTAAATCGGAATATGGAAAAGGAATCATATTACAAGATGGTATTGTAGTATTAGGGAAGTCAGAAAAAGACTTGTAAACCACAATAAATGTCGTGAACGTGATCCTGGAGAAAGAGTTCTATATGAGAATTAATAGAGGGAAAACCAAGGTAATATGGTGTAGTAGGGGAAACAGTGGAATAACAAACTGTGTTAGATCGAGAATGGATATTTTGACGGAAATTAAGGAACTATGCTTCTTGGGCAGCGTAATAACTAGCGATGTTAGAAGTATAGTAGACATAAAAAGTAGAATAGCATAGGTAAGGAAGGCTTTTGTGAAAATAAGAATTTATTACGCCTGTATTAAGTATGAATATTAGGAAATAATTACTAAAAATTTTCGTATGGGGTATGGCTTTATAATGGTGGGAAATGAGGATGATAGGAGTTTCATAAAGAAAAAGAACAGAATCTTTTGAAAAGTGGTGCTACAGAAGAATGATGAAAATCATATCGCTGGATAGAGTTACTAACGAGGAATTTCTGAACAAAATAGGGGAAGACAGATAAATTTGGAGGACTTTGACTAAGAGAATGGATAGATTAATAGGCCATAGGGGCTTGTAAAGTTAACATTAGAGGGAAGTTATGTAGAAATGAAAAGGCTTGCACTGCAAGATATTAGCATGGAGGGTTGCATCAGACCAGTCTTATGACTGAAAACCACAGCACAATAATTCGTTGAGGATATTATTAATTCTAACTCAATTCACAAACATTTTCTTTTCAGTTGAACTTGTGACTTCGTTTATTCAATGTCTCGTTTAACAATTTCGTATTTTATTGTTCTCATTATTGTATGCATATATTGTTAATTTTCAATAGTACTATTTCCTAACTGAAATCTATAGAACAAACACATTCTGATTACTAACTTATTCTTTTGAATAACACCGTTCAAATTTATCTTGCAGGCCATTACTTAGCTAATTGGACTGGCAAGTTTTAAATAATGCCTATAAATATTTTAACCTAAGCGAATAGGTGTAATTCTCCATACATACACGTGTTCGGATCGTTCTATGATATTATGAAAACACTTGAAATTGTCATTTATTTGATTCGGTTGTTTACTTTAATGGAGAGTTGAATTTGTAATCCTGTGTTTCAAGCCTTGAAGTTAAGAGATACAGGGCGAGCTTACAGCAAGCGACCTGTAATCTCAGTTGGACTGTAAAATCTCAGTATTGGAGCTTGAAGGAAATTTCCCTGTGAAACATTGTATCCATAGGGAGTGTTTCATCGGGTAAGCTCAAGCTTCGTTGAAGATTGTTTCCAGGGAACTATGATTCAAATCAGGGTAGAAGACCACGGAAGGGTTTACGATACGAGCCAGGGGAAAATCTTAATACTTGAACGCAGTTTGGAGTAACGTACAACACAAAGTGACTTCAGAAGATTGTGTTGCGGTCCCCGATCAATTACATGTTTAGGAAAGTGTAGTGATCTGATTACTTTTTGATTAACGGGTACAAAATATATTCGTAACTCAACAATAAATAATCCATAAAATGTATTAAATCGTGGTGGATTATATTATCACAATGAAATATTTTCGTTTTGAGTACAACTGTGATAATATATAAAGCGCAAAAATTTGTGCATAGATCTCTTGTAATAATTATGAAATAAATAAAATCGCTGAAGGCAAATTATAAGACATGCGTCACGCGTCCGCCTGGCCGACATTTACCCGCCGTTATATTCTTACCTACGAATCTCTTACCTTCGTCAGCCGTTTTCCCTTGACGGCAGAATTTGATACCTCTAACGACAATTAGAATAGTTTCCTAAGTAGCTTTGGAACTAAAAACTTTAGTGTACAGAATGTTCTTGAAAGAATGTCCTACCTATAAAAGTAAATAGCATCAACATAAACGTTTAGAGTTTTGTTTCAAGACGTTAATTAAAGAATAACATTAACTGTTAGTTAAGCACATGCGCCAGTGTTATTTATTGGGGCGTGGTCATTTTGAGAGAACGATAGAACATCACCAGCTAAGACCAAAATCCAAGGCGTCAAACCACTAATATTAATAATTAGGTAACTTATTTTTCCTTTACCTTTGCCGGATATACTCAGTCAGGGAACTTTATAAAACACACACAAACACCATGGCCCTTGCCTAACTCGAAGCTGGGACCTTTGTTGTGCAAAGCTACTAGACCACAGAGGCCAAGGATCGTTTCTGTTCACTGCCATTTTTTATTTGTGGCGTCATAAAAGACCGTGTCATCGTTCCTCCACTACCTAATGATCTCTCAGAGCTGTCACAGAATTGAAGAGGCTATATTATCCATTACTCCGGACTTGTTAACCGAAGTGTGAGAAAATTTTTATTTTAGGTTTAAGGTGTGTCGTGCAATTAAAGGTGCACATATTGAACAGCAGTAAAAAATGATTGTTAACCTTCAATTTTATGGCTTTATGAACTCCATACATAATAGGTTTATTTGTGTGAGGAAAGTGAAAATAGGTCAACGTTTTTAAAATGAGATATATCGATTAAGAAGAATCTTACTGATGATTGCGATCAATAATAATGTAAGCTTGGGAAGAAATTAAAATGAACAAAAATAATGAAACCGATATTATTTAACAGCCTATATAAAATCGAAGTAATTAGCTAGTCTTTAGATAAAATGACGACAGTACCATCGTATAATTTTTTTAAAATATGAGTACACTAAACTCAAAATTCTTTTTTTCCATATTTTTTCAGACTCTAACTCATTCTTTCAGCCTATTTTTCACCTAATTACTAAGTCGTTTGCTCTGGAGAATGTCGAAAGAAGATATCAACTGAGATTAATGGAGCTGCGAGGAGAGACTAAATTGAAGGTGAAGTCGGTTGTTCTTCCCTCCTGAAATGATATACGACCGTGTAATTGCTTCTAGAAGACTCATTTTTGCACTGCCATAGGCTCATGCTGGTATGAGAAATAATTATAACACTCAAACGCCTCTTCTATATTATAATTATGGGCTCCATTAAAATGTTAGTTTTGTCGATCTTAAATTGTGAAATTGTATGTCGTAAAACCTCTGCTGTTGGATAGATTGAAAGAGATAGATTGTAAGAGTTTGAAATGTGAAGTGAAAGATGAAAATTCAATGAAAACGCAAAACAATAAATTAAATTTTTTCGATGGAGGGGAATTTTTGCTATGTTGCACTTGAGATTAATTTACTTAGCAGTGTAGATTTTTATTATCAAACTGTGGTCAGTAAGAAAAGTAGAGGTAATTAATGGCCATAAATCGTAAATACGATAATGACGGTTACGGGATGTGGTAATGTCATGTAAAAGCAGGTGGTAGCGTACAAGCTTAATACCCTCATGGGTGAGGAAGTTTATAAGGAATCGATGAAACCACAGATACATCGAGTAAAAATTAAATGTTATTGACTTACATGTCTACTTTGGTTGTGGGCACTGATGACCTTCAAGGCCGTACAATAAACTTGTCTCAGCGGCGACAAGAGCCCTCACGGTTTTAATATCGCCTCGCTGCAGCGTATTATTCGGAGCGCCAAGTGCTACACCCCTATATACAGTTATGAGTTGCCACAAAAAGTGGAGTGAAGACCCACGCGGTGTGGAAACCAGTCACGACCACAGAGAGTGGAGCGATTATCCCGTATTTATGATGGCATTCGTTTAACTCAAGATACAGTTCACTCAGTAGATCCACCACATGCTTTACATGCTGTTTTTTAACGCAGAGAGACGAGCCTGTAAAGTTTGGGTACGCATTATCATTTTACGCCGGCCTCCTGTGGTCTAGTGGCCAGCGTCGCTGCCTCACAACACAGAGGTCCCAGGGTCGAATCCTGGCATGGGCTTGGATGTTTGGCCGGCAAGGAGACTGGGATTAAGACTGCTGGACAATCGATACGCTGACCTAGGATCACTCCAAATTCAGAATACGTCACGTAAAATGACAGGCCGAAATAGACCCAATGGACTGCAGGGCCAATTAAGATATCCTTTTATAAAATCCGACTCAATTACAAAATTGCAACAACAAAAAGTGTCAAACGTACACCGCAAGTCTGAAATTGAACTCCATCTGAATGAATCCCCTGGAGAACTCTGGGTTTCTATGTCGAGAGTAAGACACATTTATGACAAGAGCTTTACGATCTTATAACTTCTGTAGCAATTACAGCTCAAAGAAAGCTCGGGATAACTTTTTATTTTTATGTCCATTGCCAGAGAACATCTCTGAAACAATTACTCGTAAAAAATACAAAAAAGTGCACTGGACTCAAAGAAAATAACTAAGAGTAAAAACTCCTTATGTACCCTAAATCCTTAAACAGGATCTACAAAAGAAAACAGTTGAGAAAAACTCTCAATTTTAGGCATTATATAACTCAGCAATAATTCAAAATTAAAGGCAGTGAGGGAAGCGGTATTTCCCAAAACCTATCAATAGTTTCACAAAGAATGGGTTCGTGCAAGCTTCCTCAGAGACAAAGAAAATAAGATAAAATAAGATGGCCACCGACAACAAGCCTGTGGTAGCAGATCTCATGTCTCGCTAGTGAAAATTCCTGGAGAGACGATATGGGCGACCTTCGTATATGACTACTTCTATCTCTGGTTTTGACCATAAGTTCCTAAAGCCCGAGGCACCTTAGTCAGTTTAGAGAGATGCATACTTTGGTGTCGCAGGTCTTGTGAAGGATGGAATGTGTCCCACAGAAAAGGTCGGAAGATCGGGGAACACTTGTTAAAGCCCAACCTACCTGATACAGGTATACCAGGGTTTGCCCTGCATCCAGGTAAGGTTCTTAGTTAAGGCACCTGGCCAACCCTTATCTGCATTCCTCTGCCACCCACATTCCGTCCATATTCCCCATCTATGCTATAAAAGAAGAGTGTGAACCACGTGGAAACACATACGTAGCCTTTCACTCTACTGTCTTTTGGGTGTTGTAGTTGTGTTTTTTAAAATATTATATATTAGAAGAAAGACAAGAATGGAAAAATGTCAACCGGACCTGAGAGTGGAATCCCAGACCTTCCGTTTTCCGTGCGGACACTCCAGCCACCCAGTCTGGTTGACATTTTTCCATTTTGTCTTTCTTCTAAAATATCTATACACTCCTTCTTGAGCTTCCGGTGAAAGCATTTCTACTTCCTTAGACTAATATTATTTTTTTCCATCCGATTCTTTAATTCAGCTTAACGCCTATGGCCTTTAAGCCCGAGATTCATTTCAAAATAGTCCTTCTGTTCTTCATCAATTTGTTCACAAAATGTTTTCTTCATCGCAGTTTTAAAGAATGTTATTTAGTAAATTGTAGGTCTATAAAATGACTGGATGAGTCGACTCGGATAGCTCACCCCATCCTAAGTTCAGGAGCCAGGTTCGATTCCCAGTGTTCAGGAGATCTTTACATATTGATCATTTAATATTATATGGTTTCATTATATGTTTTCACTGTGTTATTAACTTAAGTTAGGTCTTCATATCAAGGGTTTCGATAATTTAAAAGATACACTAATTATGCATCACTACACACATTTTTACTTGATGAGATATGTACATTAACAGGAAGATATAAGAATACCAGAGGATATTACTTGGTATAATTGAAAGATGGACGAAATAGGACAAATATACTATAAGATAAAGACTAAGTTTCAATACATACTGTTGATTATTGGTGATAATATTCAGCATTTTTTAACTTAAATGTAAAATAAATTAAAATATGTTAAAAATGTTCTTGCTGTAGTTCTTAATGGCTTGAAGTTATTATTATTCTTACTTTTATTAATTCTTATCATGTATCTCATTATGGAACACGAATATTGTACCTGAATGAAATAGGAAATTGTTATATACATATATTATGTATATTCTTTTCTTCTTCCAATGGCTCAACAGCACTCTTGAGAGCCTAGACCTACGGAGGCGGCTGCGGACTGTCATCTGGCGTGACACATTCCGAATTTGGGGTGATACGTGGTCAGATATTATGTATATATATACGTCAAAATAGTAAGTACCCTAACTGCATGCGACCCAGGCGACACCGATGTCGAACACGAAAATCTTCCGTCCCTTCAAGTACTGATTAAACTATAGTATTAATAACTTTATTCTCGCTGTACGCTTTCGTGGTTTAAATATTTTTCAATAATGGTATTGTGTGTTGTGCCACTATTATTATCATATAGCATCTAAAGCTATCAGGAAACCCAGGAGGGACGCTGGGTAAGATTCTTCCTGGTGTAAGATTTGATTTTCAACAAATTTAGATGGTGTCATTTATCTGCATTACAGCTCAAGCTTGGGTGGTCATTCTCACTTTCTACAATTTCTCAGAAACTTCTTCGTAGGGCAACGATTTTCACATTTTAACATATGTAATATATATTACAGACTGTATGTCATTTTATTTTACTAATTTTTTTGTTATGTTATGTTTTTGAATTTTGAATTGTATCATCCCTTATATATTTTCAATATCGACTTGGCGAATCTGCGGGCATACGCACTTTGCTAATCGTATTTTTTGCAACAAGTTGTGTTACATTCAAATGACTTGTTAAGCTACATAAATGGTCCTACCCAACATGGGGTTCAAGGAATACATTTATGTGCAGTTACAATATATATGCATATATATATATAAGCAAGTGTTTACATATTTTAACGGAATATCGATGTAACCGGTTGATTTAAGTACAGTTTCACATCAAGAGATTGGTAGTATTAAATTTATATTGTTTTCCATTTCCTGATGTCTGAGCAAACTAATTGCTGTTGTCAATAATAATGATAACTTAATTTAGTTATTTATTTATATATACGCAGGAGGAAAGATGGAGGGGAGCGAGCTTGTTGCGAGAGAGACGACTACGAGGACCTTTCTTTCTGGATTTAGGCGGCCCTGGACCCAGGGTTGCCCCCGGAAGGGAAGAACGGTGTTAGCGGTAATTGTATACCACCTTTGTACTAGTTTCTATGAAGTTGTGAAAGATTCTTTGCTTTCTTTTTTATTCACGTAAATAAATATTTGTTAATTTTTGTGTTATTTTTGTTTTTGCGTATCCCTGCCTGTCACGTGGCAACATGAAAGGTTTGAACTGAATTATAACGACGGCAAATAGAGCTTCATTGCAATATACATTTAAAAAGAGGCTGTAGAATATGCATTCACTACAACTAATCATACAAAGTTTATTGACCGAGTTTTGAATATAAAGCAAAACCTCAAAGAATTTATCTATAACAATATTCTAGAATTTTTTCGGGTCCTTATTCCGTGGAACAAGTGGATAGAATTCCGATTATTTACGATAGTTCAAACTAATCTTCCTGGTTTGTACTTCTAATACTCTTTCCATAACTTTTCTCATTTAACTTAACAACTATCGATCAAAAATAGTATTCTTTAACTTTTTATGGGATAAAATATTCTTAAAATAGCATGATGGCAAGAGTATTAAATAATAAAACACGTATTATTAGCTTAATCCAAAATATGTCGTTAATTACAAATTCTCAACTTTGCGTGATTATATTCAAAGATATAATTTATTTGAATTAAGTACAAAATCAATTTATTGCTTATACGGGCATCCAATAACTGTTTTCATTACTCACAAAGTAAGTTCATTCTTTTCTGCGTCCCTATTTCGTTGGTTCGCAGTAAAAGCAATGCAGGGCATTCAAAGTTGGCAGCTATAACACCAACTAACTTCCGACATACCAATGAGATTCTATCTCAAGTCGTAAAAAGGTCATAAACTAATGTTGTCAAATTACCTCCAAGATTATTTGTCAATAACTTTACTGAAGCTCAGTTTCCATTCCTTCATCTTAAATCTCACGGAAATCAAATGACATAAAGAACAGTTTTACGACAGTTCGTATTTTACAATAATTCGCACTGATAAAACAAGTTTACTGCTTGCCAGTAAAGTAAATATAGTAGGGATGTACGGGAGGGACGACAAGTCGTGTCGATTAACGCGAATAGGCAATGAACCCGTTGGAAAACAGCAGATAGTGAACTGTTTTGCCATGATCCAAAGTTTTCCCTGAAAATGGAAATAAAACGGAAATATATTTTATAAGTACTTGTTTGATAAATTATTTAGTTTTGGAATAAAAGGTATTTGCCTCGTAAAAATGTCGCAGAGTATTAATAATTATATTGGAGAAATTTATTTCTCGGGGTAGTAATGGGTACTGAAGAGCTGGTAGAAAATTATAGATAAGAGTTAAGAATGGGACATTTTAAAATCTTACAACATTATTTCACTTGGCGAAAGCAACAAGAATTGCAGAAAAATTGTACGTCATTTAATTTTCCCTTTTTACTGTCTACCTTATTATATTTTTGTTAATTATAAATACAAGTTTCTTTACAGTATTTTTATTTTACTTTTAACGGTAGTCACCTGCAGTACTTTAATACAACCCTCTATTATTATTAAAAAGGTAATAAGGGAAGTACCATGTATCATAGCATAGGTGGATGAACACTAGAAGGTATTAAGATCGAATAACAGCAATTAACCGTTATTGAAAAACATTTTCCGTTTGAAGCCAACTTTCGTCTCGTATTGCATTTTAAATGGAGAAGTTATGGAACAGAATGCATTTTTAAGATATATGATAATTAATTGGTATGTTAGATAATCTTTTTCTGATTTAGGCCATTTTTCTCATACAAGTAGAAAAAACAGTCGATTTTGGGAAAGAAATATAATGGCATAAGAAATTATTCAATTTAGCATGAATAAAGTCTGATTGTCATAAAAATGAATAGGTTTTTGTTCATGAAATAATATAAAATACGTTGTGCAAATATACAAATTCAAAGGAAATTAGTTCACACTTACTAATGAAGTAATTGTACAGAATTCCAACAAAACACAATGATAACATGGCCGTCATTGCAATAAAGTGTACATATGTCGGATAAAAATTTAAATAACGATTTATAAGATTCCTGATAATCACCAACATACGTAAATCGGGATTATAAATAAATAAATGTTTAAAAGAAATAAATTAGGATATCTGACACCAATTTAAATTTTATTTTGAAACCAATTAAACTTCGAAGTATTTAAATTTTCTTACCTCACAGTTTGTTGTTCCATGTTTCCAAGAATGCTCTCTGGAAGATAACGACATCTCCTAGACTATTGAGAAAATAATACCGTAGTTGTAGGACCAATATCGTCTGGGGGAAAATTATCAGTCCTCTTATCGGATCGACGATGTACTTGATGATTGCCGGGTCGAGTTCTCTCGATATCCGGTAGTATTCGCTGTTTTCTCCACTGTAGTTGGAAAAATATATTTTAGATTTAATATAACTTACAAGTCCAATAAAGAAATTTAAGAGCATATAGGCAGTGAACTCCTGAGATCAAGTATCTTTGTAGAATAAGACCGCACTATTTACCAGAAGAATGATAAAAATGCAAATGATCAATCATTCTTCTAAGTTGTCAACAATTATTCTGACTTAAAAGAGCTGTATGCAATACACTGTTTATCATATTGACGAATAACTAACAAGAATTGTGCTTAGTTCTTAAAACGCTGGCATACTCAAACTACACAAAGATATAATCATGCAGACAGCAGCAACGGTAATTCCCTTGGTACAGAAATTCGGCTAACCTTAGCCCCTGCTTGACCTCTGACCTTCAGGGTGTCAATTTCCAAGTACGTGACTTGGGTGTGAGCTAAGTTGAACCTTGTTTCTAGCATCACGATTCTCGAAAGAGAAACCTAATCAACGCAATCTCTGTTTGTTTCGCAAACTACCGCGCTACTTAATACATAGGCGAAGTCGCTCGAAAGCAGAATAATTTATCCAATACCAGCGACGATTTAAAGTTGAAAATTGAAAAACACCAATAAAGTCACATTTAATTAGTCAATTTCAATTTCAAAATAGATTTTTACGAAATTTATTTCTCCGGTGTCAGAATGCTCTTTCATTAATAACTTGAAATCGGTTTACTGTCAAGCTGTCCTTAGTTTCCTTTTTATTAATGGTTTAGAATCCGCCCCCAAAGTTTGTAAAAGTATTATTGAAGCACACTATATATATAAAATATGACACCTCATTAAGATATTTCACTAACTATCTGTGTCTCTCTACGTAATGAAAAAACACTTCTTGAAGAAGTCTCCCTGAACACTTTATTGCGGTGATGTTTTTCTGTACAGGAAAATTGGTTAAAATTTATTTGATTCCATATATATATTTATATAGCAGCTGGTAAACATAATCAGTTAAAATTATATAATTTTAACGATGATATTATTAAAAAGAATCACTGAAATTACGCCTATTGAGGGGAAAAGCATAATTCAGAATGAGATTCAACGATAATGGATTAATATTAAAGTGATAACCGTCTGCTATTAAATAACAAATTTAATAACTTCCAACCGAATTTAACAGACAGTTTTTTATTTTTTATTTAAACGACATTTCGGCGCATATTCGCGCCTTCTTTAGGTTTACAATCTGTGAAATACATATTTCAATTTGAAAATACTTATATAAAGTACAAACATACACATATATATAAGGAAATAAACTAACAACTCATCAAATTATTGTTAAAATCCAATTATCAAAAACGATAAAATTGTTAATTTCTTTCTACCAAAGTGAAGTCCAAGGCAGCACTAAGATAAGTTAACAATAATTTGGTGAGTTGTTAGTTTATTCCTTTATATATATGTATGTGCTGTATATAAGGATTTTATAATTGAAATATGTATTTCACAGATTATAAACCTGAAGAAGGCGCGAATATGCGCCGAAATGTCGTTTGAAAAAAAATAAAAAACTGTCTGTAAAAATCGGTCGGAAATTATTTAATTTGATAATGGATTAATACGTCAGTTGTTCGTAAAGCCATAAAATATAGACAGTCGCACATAATTGTATTTTCTGTCCTAATCTGTTTTATTATACCCAAATTTCTACAACTACTATCTGAATATGAAACTTATATGTTGCATGCCAAACTATCTGATTTCCCGGCGTTTTCTATGCATTTATTATTCGATATCTCGTATTAGACAGGAATAAAAATTAATTCGAAAACAACCTTGTGATGATTTTGAATATTTTATAATTATAACCGCTCTTCCTTTCCGATCTTGCGTCTGAACACGTGACTTAATAGCAACGTAAAAGTACATTTTCAATTTCTGAAGGACAAGGAAACGATCGATTTTAAACTAAGGTCAGTCCATTTTCCATGCTTTTTTCTGACCGCTCAACACCACCGATGTCGTGTGTTATAAGCAATACGGAAGACCTGCCAACTATGAAATTGCTCCATGCCATTCAGAGTGTACACAGAAAATTCATACAGTGGCGTGCATTATCGCTCGAAAGTTAATTTTATAAAATATATTGGTACCCTTGGGGTGGACGGGTTTTTTGTAACTGGCAAAGGGGCACAATTTAACCTCTTGTTCAAGGTTGTAGCGACAAGCCGTAGTAAGAGGGAGTGGGAAAGGCATCTAGCGGCACCTAGGGCACTGCAAAAACGCATGTGAACCCCGAAAGCATGGGAAATGTATAATTATAAAAGTTTCGGGCAGTCTGACGGCAGTTTTTAAAGAGAGATGGCGGAGCAGTGTTACCTACACGACGTCGCAAAAGGCGACGGATTGAAAATATTTTGAGTGGACAGACGTCGACGGATTGAGTATATCGCACTGTAATCGAGGTTCCCGCCATGATCATAACTGGCACGTGACCGACGTCGACGCCTAGACACTTCTCCCATTGTTGGCTGCCCGGACCCCTTGGCTGACGGTTAAAATTTGGACACTGGTGGGATCCATCTATTATCAAAATAATTTTTCACGCACGTGTATTGTCGGATCCAATGTCTAATTAAGTGTTCTCTGATACTTGGCCAAAATCCTCTGAGAAAAAGACTGTATTTAGATTTCAATTAAAATAAAATTGTGTGAAATTGTTTAAATATATATTTGCTTGATTGAGTTATAATTAATAATAATAATAATAATAAATTTTAATGTTTAAATTTAGGTAACTGGGGTTAGTTAATAAAATTATAAGCATAATTCATAAGTAGTAAAGGTAGTTCATTATAATACACAATGGAAAAATAATAATCTATTGTATACATGAATATTTAATAACGATAATGTGACTATTCAATTGTTCTTTGAGTGAATATTGCGGGATGAAATCGAATCATTTTAATATATATTATATATATATATTCCTTTATTTACGTACAATTGAGTTATTGTTTGTATTACAATCATATCGTTACGAATTTCTTTCCTAGGTATCTACAAAGTAATTTATAAATTGATAAAGCGTTAAAAATGTAATATAGCATTTTATCTAATACCATATGTTTTAAAACGATTTAAAAACTTAAGTAACAGTATTATTACACATTAAATCTATAGTGTAAGAGAAAACATTGTAAAGAAAACTATGGATGTAGAACGCATTGTGGGTGAATCTCCCACTCCACGCCTTACATAAATTTGAATAGCAGCTGTCTTACCAAAACACTGGCCTCACCATATTCAAATTAAACTCCGCCTACACTGCAAATTAAAATAATCTGAATGCACAAATAACATGGTATAGGCATTCCAGGTTACATTATTAAAATGTCGTTGATATAAAAGTTTCTGATCTTGACTCTTTGCCTACGAGGGTTGTTTTTTAAAGTAAGTACCAACATTTAAAAGAACAATATTACTTTTCAGATATTTCAATATCAATCATTAACTTACGCGCGGTGCACTCTGGAGAACCGTGTTTCATTAAAGGCGTTTCATTTGAAATGCATATGCAAATAAGTGCTACATTGTGCAGAAGCATACATTTAATGTTACATCCTAACTATTAACAATCATGTTATTTTGACTAATACTATGCTGTAAAAGAAACTATGAATACCTCATGCTATAAAAATAGTAATGTACGAGGATGGTTCAATTAGATGCCTCTTATTTTTTTCTTCTATTTGTCAAAGAAATTAAATGCAATTTACAAAGCATAAATCCACAACATTAGTGATTATATTTTATTTTTAAATACAGTCTCCGTCATTTCCCATGGTTTTTCTTCACCTTTTAACACGGTAAAAAGCGTGGACCTGCATCGTAATCCATCAACGCACTGACGTTTTCACGGCCTGCTCATATCACGAATCCCACGATGAGCTTCCTTTAGTGGCTCCAAAAATGGAATTCTGATGGCACTAGGTCAGGGATTCCGATCCAATTTTCACCATTTCTGCAGTGGAGTCACTGCAGTAACCGACCTGCTACTTCGCTTTTCATCCAAGGTGTTTGTCCTTAACCTTCGTTAAAGCGACGAATCTGTCACCCAACAGTTCTGACATCGACTGTTGAATCAACGTACACATTATTCAGCCTTTTTCCTGAATGCGAATGGGCGTTTGCATCTCACATTTAAGAATTCGATCACAGAACGTTGTCTAATGCCAGCCATTTTGCAAGACGGTGAAGTGCTACCACCTGTCCAGCTATAAAGTTCTTACCGCAGTGAAATGAAGACTAATGATTGAGGAATCGCTGCCTCATTCCAAACTTTCATATAACTAATTTACTTTAGGAGAAAAAATAGGAGGGATTACTTATTGAGCCACCCTCGTATTAAGGAATATTTCACTATATTTCTATCTTTATACCAAGATCTCGTTCATGGTCATTATAAAAATGAAATCTGAATTTTTACCATTTTACTATCGTTACTACTGAACACAAGAAGCGTACGAGGAAGTTAAAAAACAGAAAATTATGTTTAAAGACAGATTCCTTGGTAACTATAGAAATATGCCACCTTTGTTTTAAAAAATTGGTTAGAACCTATGATCAATTTACGGAATGTTCGTCTTTACGTATTTCCTAGAATTAGGACGTGAGGATTGTGGTTAGTGAATTGGTAGGTGAGCCTAGCTTAGGTTTAAGGAATGGAGAGGCGTTAATTCGGTCCTGGGATGTCGACTCGGATTAGTTCAGTTGGTAGAGCATGCGGCTGGATATCACAAGGTCCTGAGGGTTAGATTCCCTGGTCCGGTTGACATTTTTCCGTTCTTGTCTTTCTTCTAAAGAATTAAGTATATGCTTTACTGGGCTTAAATTGAGCATTCCCACTAACATAGTTTAGACAGGTGATTCATTAAATGAAGATCATAATGAAATCCGTTTCATAAAACACGTTCCCTCTCGTTACATGAAATATGAAGCTCCAGTGTGTACGAGACATTACACCTCTCACTACTTGTCCCCATAATCACCACCGATATTTAGATACATGTCGTAACGGGAAACCAGGTTTGATGCTTTCGTCGAAGAAATATGGTGCCTGTGATCACAGACGGTCGGCCACACCGCGGCTCATCGTGCACATTTTCAAGACCTAATCTAATCCGCTTCACAGTCAATCCATCTCTCATTATTGCTTCCCCATATCACTAACACAATTGAGATAATTTCTTCAGGGATTTTTTTAAATATTGTTACAAGACTGATTTTTATTCATTACGATAATTTTTCCTTATTTTTATCGGTTACCTAAATAACCAAAACTATATTTTAATTTTGATTTCAATATTTATTAAGATAAAGCTTTCGGCATTGCCATAATCGTCTACAAAATAAAATACTTTTTTAAAACATTACAAAAAATATGGAAATTATTTAAATTTATGACATAAAACAATTTGTTTTTTATAATGATTTAATGTTTAAAAATATTGTACATAACCCTTATGTAATTTAATATGTATATAAAATTTATAATTTTCTTCTTGGATTTGTACGCGATTCCAGACAGTGCTGGCCTCCACAGAGCACTTTTCGAACTTCGGAGTTCCATAAGTTCATTCTCCTCACCAAGCACAATCGCTAACATACTACCATGAATCGTCAAAAATTTACATTTAAATTCTATTCAATGAGTCCTAAAGATGTTATTTAGCCACGTCGAACATTTAATACATATAATATAATCTAAGCTATAATCTAAATATATATCTTCGTACACAAGCATTCAAGACTCCAAAAATTTTATGTTGGTTGCCAATATTATTGATCTGTTTGTGCTCCAAAACGGCTAATCAATGAAAATTTCGGAAATTTAAACAGGAATTTTAAATTAAATTTTCGTTTATGTTTCATTTCGATACCTTGCAGAGTTCAGGATTTTGCCAGCATAAAAAAGAGAGAAAGGGGGGAATCACTCCATCTATTGTTGCTGGGGATTCACGTCGTGATTAGCCTATTGTTGGCAGAGAGCTAATTCCCTGAGATATAATAAACTTCTTTGGATCGTCGGTACGTTGGATATGTAAATTGGTTTTATTCGTCGTGTCAGATTAATTTTAATATTTAGTAATTGCTCATTTTTTAATTTATTTTTAGGTTAACAGGCTACATAGGGTGATCCTGAAATAGGCAACTCCCCTAGCTTAGGAAGGGAATTGAAAAGGGGGGATGCGGAAGATAGAGCAAGGTAGCCATGGGTTGACTAGGGACTCCCCGGGCTATGGTTTATAGATCCTACCAGGAGTTTCACCAAAAGAGATGCATGGAAAACCCTCGAACACTGCATCAGGTGGGTCGGGAGTTGCGTACTATTCTCACGACCTTCCGAATGACGTGAGACGAGTTTTCTGCGGTGTCGCAGCATTCCCATCTCCGTGCCTTCACCAGTTTAAGGAGGCAGTTGGCCGACTCATCCAATGGGATCAGCGGATAACTCTTGCCTTATGCCCAAGGTCTTCGCCCCAGTACATATGCCTTCCAAAATAAAAATAGGCGAACGGCATGTGAGAACTTGGAGATAAAAAAAACCAGAGAGACATAGTCAGGTGAGCCCCGCAGTTGCCCTCATTTTTATTGGCTCCGAAACGTATGATAGCGGGATGCGAGTTTTAAAGTTTGCCCTGATGCGATCATAAATAAACGATACCGCACTTTTTACATTTTCAATGAATTCAACTTAAGCAAAATTCTTTTGTTTCGTTTTTAGGGCAAAATAAAAAGAACTACTTACGGACGAACAAAGTCGCGGGCATAGCTACTTTACAATTTTATCACATTTTTAAGAGCTGCTGGTTGTGAAGTTGGATCAGTGATTCGTTTCTTAAATTCAGAGAATGTTACGGCAGAAATTGTGTGAGGGATATGGGGAAGCTATAATGAGAGATGTAATTGCGATGTAGTGGTTTAGACAGTTTAACGAAGGCCGTGAAAATGTTCACGATGTGCTCGACCGTCTGTAATGATAGTCAATTTTCGTTTATTTTACGATTTCAAATTATTGTATACGTGTTCAGGTGCTGCCAAAAACAATACAAACTCATTACACCACATACACAAACAATTAAAATACCTTGTAACTATTGTTAATTATGTTCAATCAATCGTGTAGTCGAAATCCACGGATAAGAAAATAAAATATCAGGCAACGTTCTAAGTGCGTAAAAGCAATATATCTACTAGAGTATTACCACACTCATGACTTCACAACTGCTATGACTGTGAATTTTATTAGCTCTCCGGGCTATTCTAACCGGCGTTGATATTATAGTAATTCCGCCAAAGTACTCTAAAGCTATGATTATTTAATTAGGATATAATCAGGCTTTACGTATAAATTAGTCACTACATTGTTATCAAACTCTTATGTCTGCAGCATATACAGATACAAAGTACTTTTTTATTGTGATAAAAAAGCTACAAAGAGTTATATTTCTCTTTTTAACGTTAACTCGTGCAGCCCAAGGCACTGCAAGATTAAAAATGTGAATGTATTGTTCACATTGTTCGTAAAGCTGGCATATGTCAAACAACCAACTAAATATCGAGGGGAGAACTGAAAAGTGACGATTCGAACCTGCGTATTTAAAGTTAAATCACCTAATTTCTTGAACCACGTAACCAATCACATGAATCACTTGGAAATTGGTTGAATGTACTGTGCAGTAATGCATAATAATAATATAAGCGATATGAAATAGAATAATATGTGTTATAATTACATAAAATCAAATAAAAATACATTCATTGTTTACGTTCATGCTGAATGTCAAACACATAAATGTCTCTGGTCAAAGAGTCGCACTGAGTAGAGATATCGCTTGAAATGAATAATGGGGAATAATATTATTTTACGTTGGATAATTATTATATAAATGTGAATAATAATAATATTATTAACTTTTATTTATGACAATGTATACTAATTGAATAAATTTTTAATTTGCACAGCCGACATTTTTCTAATAAACACTATATATATATAAAATTTATACATATTAAATACAATATCTAAAAAACTAAATGCATGAACAGTAACTTAGGATCGTCTAAACAGACTTTCCCACAGAGCAGAATCACTAACACAAATCCTACTCGGAATTGGCAGTACCAGGAAATCGGCAAAAAGTTACAAACAAAGGTATTTTCCGTATCATCTCAGCTTGCCTGAAACTTGTTGCTGGACTTCCTTGTCAGTGATGAAGAGCCCTTTTGAGCTCAGGACTAGATTACACCTTCCTTCCGTTATTTAAATGTCCTTGGCCTGGACAATCCCCAATTTCTTTCATAACTGATTAATGTCCCAATCATCAACTCGACCACCACGTCCTTAACCGCGTCCTTAATAATTTTCTCAAACTCCACGTCCTTAACAACCGCGTCCTTAATAATTTTCTCAAACTCCACGTCCTCAATAACTATCTAAAATTCACGTCTTCCAATATTAATGTCCAAATACCATTTTTCGTGGGTTTTTAATAATTTGTCCCCACTTTCTTACTTCATTTACGACGGTGGCGCGGATTGATATAGTCGAATTATATCTGTTCTCCCTGGGAGGAGCCGTTTGCCCCTCTCCATCGACGTTTTTGGGGAAAACACTACCAATGCTCACGAAATCTCACGGCACTTGGGAATAACAATTATCGCGCCATCGCGTCTGATCTTTATTTCCCCTGTCTGTAACCTAACACTTCCATCACTCCCTTGGCCTTTGATTCGCAAAATTCCGCTAGTGGTAGTCGTGTTTTTTCGTTACACGCTGAAGTATTATGATGCATTAAACTAAATTATATATACGTGTATACATTTAATATTTATGATTTATAAATTGGTGATATACACATGCTCAATCTACATCTGTTATAAAAATAAAATTGTGTAGAAGTAATGTGAATTATATTTCTTTGCCTATTTATTATTGGAAGTTTCAAAAAAGTGGATACATTCACTTCCATTACTTCCATTATGCCTCGATATTGAACATTGACGGGTTAAATGAGAGACACAGAAGAAGGGATATATATTCCCGTACGCATAATAATAGACCAAATGTAAATTTAAAGATTTAAAAATCATGAAATTATATTGAGATACATTTAAATGCGCACTGAATGTCATTTCAAAATTTTCTGAATCGTTTGATTGTGGATTGACGGATTTACAAAACAGGGTTTTCAGTAACGTTAAAAATTAATTAATTACTGTCAAATTTCGACTAAACTCTGAAATATTAGTCTATACAAATCGATGTGCTCGGATTTTAACGAAACTGTTATTTTATAATTTGTAAAATGTTAACTCACAATATTATTAGATTAAAATTCAGAATTCAATTAATTCCTTTCATAAAATTAGCGGTAGACGTCACTTTATGTTGGACTCCTAAAATTATTATATTTTCAGAAAAGTAAGTCTGGTGGCGATGTTCTTTATAAACTCGCATGATTAGTGACTTTGAGCACGTTTCTCAGATTGGGACGTGGTTCTGAATATTTTAGTTGCTTTACGGGGTGTACGGAACCGTAAAGAGAAACGGAACGTGCTGCCTGCTTAGAAAAGCGGTTATTCTGTCTTTTCGTGCTCGTGAAATTATAAACACAAGCCGTGGGCTCATTTTCGTAAAACTAAGAGATATGATTAATGTTTTACGCAATCATCCATACAACAATGCGTTAAATTAAAACACTAAAATGATTACAATTAGCTTATTTCATAACAGAATTTTAAACAAACTTAGCATTAAAATAATTTTTGGCTCGCAACAAAACAATTAAAGCTTCAAGGCCTAGTGTTTGCATTATACGGAAAAATTATTAACAACAAAGCATTTTTATGTAATTTATTTCAAAACTTTACTTTCAGTTAGTACAGCATAATAGTGCAGCGTAAACACGACCAAAGAAAACAGGTTGATTGCTTACGCAGCTTCTCTTAGAGTTTGAAAATATCTTACAATTTCTTACTTTGAGAGTGAATTATTCCATGGTAATGAAATATTATGTACCAATAGTAATCAATATGTTTTGGGGAAGAAATTAAATAATCGATCTCACGCTCTTAGATATAGTACACACAAAATATGTATATATATAGTAACATGCAAGCTACATCTTGTTTCGTCAATACCGGCCTGGCCATTATTGCGTCGCTGTTGACGCAAAAGGTAAGCGGGAAATACAGGCTGAGCATGTTACGACCACGTGATATTAGTGATTAACGTCTGGTCAGGACGTGTACACGTGACGTCGCGTTGTAAATGGCCAATCAGAGCGGGAAGTAGCACGTACATGTTTGGTGGGTTACACCAAATAAATTGTTATGCTTAAAAATATTTCTGATCAAATGATTCAGCAGTTTGAAATAAATACCATTTACACTGGTAGTGTCTGATGTATTTGTTTTAATGAATAACCGCAATGAACATAAATATATTTTCTCATTATATATTAATATTAAGAGTTATATTTTGGGATGCGGATAATTTCAAATTGTCTTTGTATTCGTGTGACCCATAAAAAAATTGAATTTTAAATAGTTTCGGGTGTTTTTCGGAATGTCAAATTCAGTTCAATAGATTGACATTTAAATCACTATTGTTGAAGTATTTGCAAATATGCGATCAATATAAATGATCAAAATTTCCCTTTAATTATTAATTAAATGGAATCCTCCTGTGGTTTCCGTTCTGTAAGTGAGTAAACCACATCAACATTTTCTTTCATGTAGGGGTTTATTTAGTCGTTTCCGCCTGTAGCTATTCTTGTGCTGATAATTAACACTAATTAAGGCAGCAGCGAGGTTTTCTATCCATTGGTGCCTACGCCACCTTAATTAAGAACGACCGCGGACGGGATAGAAACAATGGCTTCCACTTTCTGCGATGCAATGAAAGCGGAAAAGCGAAATCCTACGGCTAATGCACGTGCTTTCCACAAAAGAGTCATTATTTCAGCTCCGTTAGAAAAAGCCACTAGACCAACAATATATATATATATATATAATTGACCCAGATAATATCTGAGACAAATGGAAAGTGAGGTTCTAGGGTTTCATTTCTACAGGATTACAAACGTTATCATGCGTCATCATCTAACAACTTAATGAACCAAAGCGTATTTTTTAATTACGTTAATGACATTTAGATTCTGTTTGCAGGGAACGTGATCTTTTTTATGGAAACTTTATATGGTATGCACAGGAATCATTATCATTACATATACCGACGTTCTTCTCACCTTTAACCTGATAATGTACTCCTCATAGGAAAGGCTGTACGCTAGAGTAGAATGTAATCCACAGTCTACCTTTCCAGAGTACGTCATCCCTGTTTCAATAATTCCTTCGTATACCATCAAATCTGCCCAATTTCATTTCCCTTCATATATTAAACGCAGAACTAAGTAAATTAGAGAATTCTCCTTCGATTTTAGGTTTCATGATTACAGTGTCGTACTTTACTTTTGACGTTGAGTCACGAATTTCACCTTAAATGAGGTTTTCAACTTTTGAGGAGTCCTGATTTTTTTAGTTATTGCATGAGATAATTTTGGAAATCAAAAACACGAAGACGAAATGTAGCCTCGTTTAGTATTCCACACAGATGCAGACAAAGTGGGAAGCATCGTCAATAAATGTTCTACTGTTGTCAGTTCTATTCAGTCCTTAGACAGTTCTGATGCAGTCCACCATGCTATCCTATTCTCCGAAAGACTTTTCACCTCCAAAACTGCCACATCTCACATCCTCTCTAATCTGTTAAACGTAATCCATCCTGGGCCTCCTCCTCTGTTCTAACCCCACACACATCCTTCTAATGCTAATTTCACAAGACCCCCATTTCTCAAAATGTGACCTATTAATATTTTTCAAAGTCCTCCATATTTTTTCTCTTCTTTTATTCTGTTTCTGGTTAGTAACTCAGCTATTTCAAAAGCTTCTAATCTACCGTCCACGATTCGCACCCGTATAACGCCACACTATATACGAACATATTTAATAATTATTTCCTCATATTCATACTGATATTAGGTGTAAGTAAATACCAATTTTTTTGAGAAAATATTCCTTGTCTGGGCTATCCTACTCTTTATGTCGACTATACTTCTTTTATACCTAGTTATTACGCTTCCCAAGTAGCAGAATTCCTTACCTTCCTTCAAAATATCCCATCCCAATCTAGCACCCTCAATTATTCCACTGTTTCCCAAACTACACTCCATTACTTTGATTTTCCCTCTATTCATTCTCATGTTGTACTCTTTCTCCGGAATCAAGTTTATGCTATTTATTATGTTTTACAAGTTATCTTCTACTCCCCTAATGCCACAGCAAAGCGTAGGGTTTTTATTTAGTCTCCTTGCAGTTCGATTTCCTTTCCATATTCCTTTTTAACTTTCTTCACATAACTATACATACGTTAAAGAGCATGTACAACAGACTGCATCCTTGTCTCACTCCTTTCCTGATTTCCGCTTTCTTTTCTTGCTCTTCAATTCTAATTACTGCTGCCTACCTTCTGTAGAGGTTATGGATAACTCTTCTTTCTGTATATTTTATTCTTGTCATCTTTAAAATCCTTCCAGTTTACATTATCAAAAATTTTTTTTAATCTACAAATGCCATGAACGTAGGTAGGCCTGTTTTTTTCTTGTCCTGTCTAAAATTTGGCGCCCTACATTATTCCTAAAATCAAACTGATCTTCTCCTAACTCGCATTCTATTTGACGTTCCATCCTCCTACATACTATTTCCGTTAATATTTTGCAGTCTGTCCACACTATTCGTACTGAAACCCGTCATAATTCAACGTTAATGTGACCAGATAGAGTCCTATGGTGTTACAGTAGAGTTAATGTAGCTGCGATTGAAATTTGATACGTAGTAATAGAGAACGTGACACCGCAAATCGAGGGACATTGTGACCTGTTGGCAACATCTAAGTTTTATTTATAACAGACGTCCATTTCTACTAAAGAGGCCCATTATCCGCAATTTATGCCGTCTATGGTAAAGTCGCGTAAATTGCAAGGTTTATTAATAATTCAGAGGTAGCAAGGCATTGTCCTTTGGCATGCAGATGATAGCGTCTCTACAATTGGCCTTGTTCGGCAACCGTTGCTCTCCCATTGTCACCAACCTCGAGGTTCCACATAACGTTGTCCTGCCCATGAGATGAATACAAAGGTCCTCACTAAACAGCGATCTTGGAATTACAAAAGTTATTAACACCGGTATTATTGTCAAATGAGTATTAATTTCCTCTAATCAATTTTAAAGCCCTTTTACACGAAACAAATATATCGGTTAGTTCATCATATTCACGCTCTAGCTCAATTTATATTCCCGAAGAGAATCTGACGATCTCGTAAACCGTCTATTGATTTTTTTACTGTTGTAGCAAGTGATATTATCTCTCCTCCGAACCCATTGTTGAACAAACTGAAGTACGGCAAAAACAATATAGCATTTGAGCAATTTCGGCTCCATACTGCAAAATAAAATCTTAGTGATTCTGAATATGTTGAAGTTTTGCATTATAGGAAACGTTATTTTAAGAAATTGAATGAATGTGTGCATATGCAGGGAACCACAGAAGTAAAATCACAAATTTCAATGGATAAAAGGGGTCAATACAAACACTTTTCCCTCTTGGCAGTTTTTGTCTGAGACGCTTCGTTACTGCGCAATTTGAGAAAATATAACTAATTCAAGTCCCTTCCTAGGCTATTAAAGGGAAGCTGCCTGTACAGGCTCATCCTCATGTAGTCTGTTACCCCAAAAAAACTAAAAAACCGAGTCAACCCTTAGCTGTGTGGTGATTCATGACCCTTACAGTCGGGTAAAGGAAAAATAATTTAGTTTTTGTTATTTACGTATACAGGACGGAAGACGAGAATGGCTTGGTGGGGCTGAGTAGGCGGGAAATGTCGGCGGGAGAACGTCACCGTCTGCAACATTGTTGGCTGTAACATTGTTGATGGCCTGGAAGAGATGAGATTGGAGAGTTGTTGCAGAGAGGCTGCCGGAGAGAGACGCTAGGGAGAGACGAAGCAGTGGCAGAACAAGGCGACATGTATAAAATTTAGTTTCTGCACATTTAAGAAAGGAGATTCATTTGGTGGGAGTACAGAAAATAAAAAGACAACATTTGATCTGAAGGAGAGGCACTAGAGAATCTTAATATGAAGAAGACGTGACCCAGGAAAGGAACAACCGGCATACGAACAAAAACGAAGAACGACGTCATCAGGCGTTAACATCCGGTAACGGCAATTTACCTCGGTTTTTCCACACAAACCATTCTCGTCTGATTCGCGAATTTAATTTTCAACTATATCGTTCGTCACCCGCGTTCCCGGGAGCAGCCATTTAAGAAGCTGCGTAGATTATTATTTTTGCTTTTACCGACTGAGCTAATGATTAAATTGATATCGTAAATTTATATGTTTTCCACTATAACTTAATTTGAGTTATAGTTCTATTCAAATTAAATACATTATTATTATTGTTCGTTTGATTGTACAACAATATGTTTGATGGTGTAACCAACGAACACCACAGCTGCCTCCTCCCCCGTTCTGCATCTCTCGTTTTTATTTCCTCCTATACTATTAAAGGGGACTTACTAGTTTCTGGAACGCCGAATTTAGCTTGTTACCAAAAATAAAATTCTAAGTTTCTGAATGGTTTCATAATTCATTTTACCTTAAAAACGATGGTAAAATTTTGTGATGGACTTCATTTCGTAAATTATAACTTAATGTTTGGTTTCCAGCTTTATTCCAAATTAATAGATAACAATTATAATCCTTTTATGGCGCTTTAATTTTAATCTTCCATCGTATATAATTAATGTATTGTAACCCAATTATTTCATTCAATTACAAAAATACGTGGTTTCGTATACCATTAATCAAATAAAATACCGCGTTCCTTTATCCTGATATTGAAGAGAACAAAGGGAATAAAAAGTTGTTGAGGTTGAAAATTGTTGTTGTGATATCCCGCCTTTGGTACGAGACGACTTTCCACGTATTCCCACACGAGTTACAAAAATAGCCTGTTCCATTTACTTCAAACAGATGCACAACAAAGCTCGGAACTACGGGGGAATTTCAACGTCCCACGACAAAGTTGGTAGACAGCAGGCCTCTCAGAGAAATGCCGACTCTGAAAACGCAGGTCTGACTTTTAAAGAAGAGAATAATTTATTGGCAGAGAGAAGAGGAGCCACGTCTGGGCGTCGGTGCACGAAGCGCTGCTGCCGTGACAATAAAACAAAAGGAAACTACTTGAAGATCCGGCCGTCGAGAGATACAAACCAAAGAGGAATAATTTAACTGTGAGATCTTCGTCACGTGGATTAGTTCAAAGAAAATACTCCTTTCCCATTATACATTCATTCTATAATCCACCATGCAATCCAGAATAAGCAAAGTGGTACTAAGGAATTAATTCTTAGGTGTCTTCTTGTTCTTGCCTAGTCAACAGTAGTATTCTATTCCTCTCACCAGCAGATGCTTGAATGGAATATTTTAGCAAAAATAATTAAAGATACGATTTCACAGATTCCGCCTTGAAATATTCGGCAGTGACGATAGAATTGCTACAGCGTCTCTCCTTGTAAACTATATGGAAAATGTTTCAAGACAAATCAGCTTATTCTATAATAAATTATCGTTTGTTAACAAGAACCGTTGGTATGAATTATATAATGTAGTTGAACTCGGTTTCAACACGCAAAGTTATAACGAGCAAATTTTGATTTACCAATTAAAATTACTGTTTTCAAGTACAAATTGAACCTAATAAGGGTCACTGCATGTCAAGTGGTATTGGGCTCCCCGCGCAACGATTTCCGATTTTATTGAATTTTTACAGCACGTATCATGAGGCAATGCGTAGATTACGAAATAATAAACAAAATATACGCAAATATCATCTGTATATGGCTGTCGGTGATGGGGTTGCAAATCGGTTGTGGCTACACCTCCAACGGAAGAAATTTTGTGTGTATTGTATTCGATAATTACTCATCGTTTTACGAAATTCATTGCATGTCATTAAATGTTACTTCACTAAAACAGAAAATTAGGCCTCCAGGAAGAAATACTTTGGATGTTGATGACCTTATGGTAATAATGCTCAGTATAAATTCAGTAAAAATATTTAATGAACCTACGAAAATCAAATATCATTAACAATATTTTTCAACAGCATACTATAGTGGACTTTGAACCAAAATTTTAGACCTTAGCCGTCGAAACACCTAACTGAGACACAGTTTTTTTATTACATAAAATCCTTATCTGTGTTAAAAAAATTTAGGTCAAATTTTTTCAGTAAATTTGGAAGTCCATGGAGGCTAGATGAGATTTAATATATAATCTAAGAAAAATATTCTTCCGTCCAAAGGATAAAGACAGTAAGCCTAAAATAATGCTTTTGAGAAATCAAGGGATAAAGGTTTTTTGAGCTTCGGCATTTACATAAACCCCTTATTTCTTTCAAAATGGTTTTATCCGTACCAAGAAATATGAATTTGTCTTTATAATTAATTATAATACATTTATCCGTGAAATACTTTCAGAAGTCGAAAATGTTTTACTGCCCTTCTACTTTGGACGGCAGTATTGTGGCCGTAGGACAACCATGACTGGGGAGGGAAAAAGATACCAATTAAAGTAATGCGAAAACGACACTATTTTAGAGTCGGAAAAACTTTTCTGAATCGCTGAGATTAGTAGTACCACTTCTACCGTAGTTTAAGACTAACTGAAACCTCAAACTGTAAGTAATGAACATTTCATAATACTTTTCTTTTCAAGTGTTAATCATTGATGTTATGAAAATAAATTAGGCATTTTTGAAAGGTTGTCTATTTCCTATCAGTAAATTAAATTTAAATGTGCTACTAGTGTTTTAAATGCCTATTACTTGTAATATTGATAAATTAATTTTAAACATTCTTCAACATTTCCACTAAGCAGCAATAATTTCCTTAAAACATTGCCGGAATATTATACACAAAGAGAATAATCAGCGTCTTCTGAAAATGTATGTGTTCCAACTCCGTTATGATTGATATATTTACGGACTGTCATGAACAGAGAACTCATCATTCAAAGTGCCTAATAAAGTAATCATGACGTCCAAAAAATACACAATATTCAACTTAGTAACGATTAAATTTACTTTGAGCGTGTTTTCTGCATTATTGAAACAACTTTCACAGCAAGGCGAAAATTATGTTTGCATTAAAGCATTCACCATGGTAGTCATATTGACAGACGGCATTTCAGCGTGCAAAGTAAACCGGAAGAGAGGCTGAATAATTTAATCAAACCCATAATGCAATAATATATGTTTGCATCATATCGATTCAATGCATTTGATTAACGTTCAAATTAACCTACAGATTCTTCAATAATTATAGATTCCCTGTGTGTCGACTACTAATTAATGAATCATTATATATAAACAGAAGACAAAAACAATAATAATACAATTCGTCGATTGCCATGTGAAGAATATCTGAGGTATTGCGATGATAGAAACATTATTCGGGTATTTGATTGTCTGAGTTAGAAAAAGGCAAAGTATAACGATGAAACACAAGTGAAATAATTGCTTCAGTCTAGAGAAACTGATCTATAAATTGTGTTTGTGGTTTGTAAAGTGACATATACTGAAGAAATTTCTGGAGTGCGAAGCAGGTTGGTTATTTACATATGTTCATATAAAACATTGGTTATTTTTTATTCTTTGGAAAAGTACGCTCTCGTATTGTACATTTACAAAATCCGGCATATTAATGAGTGCACAAAATGTGGAAGGGATATTTATTATTTTGGTTTATAAAATCAATATTATTACACAAATAAATCCTGTTAAGATCTATGTATATACTTATTCATTGTATATTTTTATATATTCAAAGAGATAAGCAGCTGGAACTAGATTTGGTCATATACAGGCAGAATAAGGTAAAAGAATTAAAATCACATTTCATCTAACTTTTCAGAATTTCACAGGCGAATATATTATATATTTGGTGATACCCATTTCACAGTTTACAAAATTTCATGTGCCAGCTGTGATATCATTTATATAAACAAAAAAAAATATCTATACTAACATCTGGCTAGCATAAGACTTTCTGAAGATATAAACAGACTGTCGTCGCAAAATATGTAAAGTTTTGACGCGGATATTACAAGCATTCAGAACATTCAACATACACACACACACACATATATATATATATATATATATATTTGTCAATGTTCAGACCAATCTTTGAAGATATTTTATCTTTCTGGCATCTTTGACATTGTTTAAATTTTTACAAGGATTGATTTGTGTTAGTTCATAATTTTTTATTCTGCAATGTCAGATAAATATCGCGTTTCTTGGTGTTTAAACTTCTGTGTGCATATGAACAAATTTTCAATAATTGAATTATGAACTAAACAAATATAAAAATACTCATTAGATGTACAACCTAATATTTTATTGTTTTTAACATCTGTCGATCTTCTGAAGATACAAGTTCCTTTGTTTCTGCTTTTCAGGCTAAAAGGCTCTACCCTGAAGACATATAGAACTTGTATTATGCCCTTACGTATCCTGCCCAACGAGATAATTAAATGGCGGCGTAGAGTGAAATAATAGTATAGTTTAGCTAAAATTTTATTTAAGTATTGATATTTTTTAATTAGTTAATTCTAATGCAAAATGTTTGTGAGTCGTAATGCAAATACGACTCTGGCGCTAGAGATGGATTTTTCTGTAACTAAATGTAGTCGATTATTCTATGTGATTTTTTTAAAAGTATCATTACTTATATAAAATGTTATTTTAGACTATATACTCATAACTAATGAAACTTAATTAATAGTTTATAAATGTGAAAAATGTTTATTATGTCGTAGTACAGGTTTTATTTTCCATATATATGAATATGGATCTATACACATTATTTCTCAATAATCAGACAGACGAAATAGTTCCCATATCTTCTCCTTATAAATACAATTTACTGTTTCAGTGTATTTTTGTGTGTGTTTGTGTCGCATACAAATCTAAACGTGAGGCGCAATTTTGACCAAGGAAGATAGTAAGGACTGTAGAGGTACGGAGGGTGCAGAAATTTTATATGTACATAAACAATTACATATTTTTCAGGATTAGTGTCTTTTTCGGTATTCTACATTTTTCAGGCTATTTCTAAGCTACCGTGCATAATTACTGTACCGGAACATTTCTTGACTTGATGGCGGCAGTTATGATAAAATTCATCTGTTATAAAGTAGGGCGCGTAAAAAGGTGAATTTTCAAAAATATAACTAGTATAAATTAATTCCCGGGCATCGCCTGGCACCCAGATAGTATTGTATAACGAAGGTGTAAAAAATATTATTTGAATAAAACAAAAAAACTTTTGAAATTTACGTCAGCCATTATTACATAAAAATAATTTCACCTGTGGATAATATAATTAATCCATGCTTTCGTTTCTTCAAACATATTCATCTGGGTCAATCACACATCTGTTTCACCTTAAACATGTTATGTTTTAATGGAACTCAATAATTTATTACTTACCATGGAATGAACTATACTAAAAATAACAGTTATTTACATACACCTATTTATTACAAGATTAAATATTAAAATCATAATTTAAATGTTCAGCTAATAAAGTTAAATCTGCATTAAGAAAACTATGTTATACTTACTTTAGCGACGTATTTACTGAAGCACTAAAACCGATGAACAAAGACAGAGTGAAGATATATTCTCTGTAATTCGTTGTGTTGGGCAAAAAGTATTAAAATGAAGAACTCAAAAAGGTACGATAATAATTTAATTACTGTTTTAGTTGGGAACTTTTATATTTTCTTATTATATACCATCTCTTACCGTTGAATTGTTGCGAAAAAGTTTACATCTTGGAGTGAGTCAACTCGGAATAGAGACTGATGGGACTGCAAGTTGACAACTGAGCGACCTTCCATTTACTTGTGTAAATTCCCCGAGAAGACGCTGTGTACAGTAGCGTCGCGGCGTCTCCGTTCCTTCTGACTGGGAACCTGGCTTGTGTACAAATCATATACGTACCTCAAACACGCATACTGGCTGAAGCGAGTGATACTGGGCATTAAGAAACTGACGTTTAAAGTTTGTTAACATGGATCAGAAATCGGTGGACAACTATTTGTTTATCTTTCCACTGCAGGCTGGAATTATTTGTGAAAATTTGTGGATATAATGAATGAATATCAAATGTATCTTTATCTATTGATTGCCGCAGTTGAAACCCGATACTTTTTACTGGGCAAATTCTCCGGAAATGCATTACTTATCTAAGAGATTTTTCAGAATTGTTTGCTAGAATTCAATTTTTCCTTTCCCGCGAAGGCGATGATAAACCCGGAAAGAATTTTAAGGATAAATAAATTATTTGAAGTGATATATTACGCAATTCTCCAAAATGAGTATTTAATTCTAGCAAAGAATAGAATACAGAAGGCAGTAAGCAGTAATTAGAATAAAAGATCAAAAAAAGAAGCAGAAATCGAGTGAAAAGTCAACTATCGCGGGCCACTAAAATATAAAATGTGGTATCACAAGGATCAATCCTCTGCTGGCTATGAATGAGACTGATCAAAATATAACGTCTCCAAAGATTGTTCGCAAAAGACGCCGACGAACTGACAATTCCATGCAAAGGAAAGATATTAAAAAACACATCCAAACGCGCTGAACCAGCTGCTCTTCTCTTCTAAAAACGGACTTACGTTCTCCAAACAAATGTGCAATTCAGTTCTCTTCCCAAGAAACTTAACCCTGCCCCCATCGATCTAATACTCAGAAACATGACGATTAATACAGTCCATAACATAAAAGTATTGGAAATCGCCTTGGGCCTGAAACTATCTTACGGAAATCATGTCATGTCAGTCATCAAAGAATGTAAAATCCGTCTAAATATTCTGCAAGTACTTGCTGGTAAAAATTGGGGAGCAGACAGATATATTACATTTCTCATCAATAGAAATCCAATTATGTCAAAACTGGACTATGCATGTATACTCTACGCTTTAGAGAAAAAAATTCAAAACAAACTAGATACCGCAAACAATACAGCACTAAGAATAGCATCAGACTACTTCCATACAAGCCCTATAGGTAGCATCCTCATGGAAGCTGAAGAATCCGTCCTTGAACGCAGAAGGGATACCCTGTGTCAAATAGCATTAATTAGAAATTATATTCTCCCCAAGTATCAAACCTACACTAAGAGCTCATCTGATACGCGCCATTCAGCAAAACTTGTCACCAAATAGAGTATGCACTGTAATGACCCTCTGAGCAAAATTCTCCCAAAACCAGTCCATAGGGATCAGCAATGCCTTTAAATAATTATTCATTAAAGCCCACAAAAAGCTCTCACAGTCATGGAATACAAAATGTAAGTCATTCAAACCCAACGACACTAATAAAGAAACTAACGACTTTTTCGCATTAGAACATAACCCAAAGGTCAAGAGAAGATACAAAGTAAACTTATCGAGACATACAAATATGAAACACCTCAACATTCAAATAAATGACCAGTAAAAATCCAGATTAAAAATGAGCACCTGATAAAGATACGTTCCAAATTTGATGATTCGAGACAAGAAACTCAAAAAGAAAAGCCATAAACGAGATTGTGCAAGGGCAAAATGCCAAGAAAAGTTAAACAAGCTCCTAAAAAACTGAATTTTACCCTAAATTTCAATCTATAACAGTATATTTAAGTTCTTTAACTGCATACATAAATGTAAAGATAAAATTTATTTAGATAATTTAAATTTAAAAGTGCTTAATTAATTGTACATTTAATATTGTATAAGTCGCTAATGACTATATTGTTGATGCGACTAAAAATAATTTTAAAAAAAGGAGTAATACAAGTGTGTGGTCTGTCACTGGTAATTTTTAACAGACAATGTAGAAAGTTAAAAGAGGAATATAAAAAATTAATCATAGTGCAAGGAGAATAAATAAAACCTCTAAGGTTTGTCGATGATGTAGTATTAGGGGAGTAAGAAGAAAATTTGTAAAACATAATAAATAGCGTGAAAGTGGTCCTGGATAAAGATTACAATGTGAGGGTTAATAGAGTGTAGTTTGGTAAATATTGGATTTACCAAGGGTGTTAGATTGGGATGTGATAATTTGAAGGAAATTAAGGAATTCTGCTACTTGTACGGCATAATAACGAGGGATGGTAAAAGTATAGTAGACATAAGGACATGCAAGGAAGGCATTCGCAAAAAAAGGGGGACTCTTACTTACGGCTAATGTTAGTATGGATTTTAGGAAATCGTTACCAAAAATGTTCGTATGGAGTGTGACGTTATATTGGTGCGAAACGTGGACGGTAGGAGTTTCAAAAAGGAAAAGACTAGAAACTATTGAAAAGTGCTATAGAAGTATTCTGAAAATCAGAGTAGTGGATATTGTTACTAACCAGGAAGTTCTAAGAAGACTAAGAGAAGAGAGAACAATATGGACAACTTTGACCAAGAAAAGGGCAACGTTTTGAGACGTGAGATACAATTAAAATTAGCATTAGAGGGAAGCAGAAGGGGGAGGCCAAGGTTGGAATACGCTGAGTTGAGTAGTGATGATGAGGGATGTGCTAGATGTGTTGAAATTAAAAGGCTGGAACAGAATAGTGGGTTGCATCAGACCAGTCTAAGGACATAAAACTACGACACAGCACAATGTTATTATTATTTAATTTGTACCAATTTAAGAATAGATATTAAATTACAAATACCGCCCATTTATTAAAAATGGTATTTCAAATAAAATAAAAGTAATTAAAACCTTAAAATGCAGCCTATGTACTTTGTTATTTTTAGAACCTCTTGATATAAAAAAATTGTACTTCCAATGAAAATAAGTTTTGCACTCAAACAATAATTCAATTGTATGAATTTACTTACGGGTAATATAAGTGTGAATATTAGGAAATCGTTGCTAAAAATGTTCGTATGGAGCGTGGCGTTATATGAGTGCGAAACGTGGACGGTAGGAGCTCCGGAAAAAGAAAAGAATAGAAGCCTTTGAAATGTGTTGCTATAGGCGAATGCTGAAAATCAGATGGGTGGATAGAGTAACGAGGAAGCTCTAAACAGATAGGGGAAAAGCAAACAATATGGAGGACGTTGACTAAGAGAAGGGATAGATTAATAGGCCACGTTTTAAGGCAGGAGGGTCTTGAAAAATTAGTATTAGAGAGAAGTGTATGGGGTAAGAACAGCAGAGGGAGAGTACGCTAATCAGATTAGAGGGGAGTGGGATGTGGTAGTTATAAAAGGTTAGCATGGAGGGTTGCATCAGACTAGTCTTAGAACTGAATACCACAACATGAAAATATTTATAATATTACTTAAAAAGGAATAAATTCTTAAATGCACTTAATTTTCACACATTCCATTAGAAATGAACATTATATACGCACAGCTGTTGAGCATATTGATGAAGGTTGAAATCAACTACGGAATTTTTAAATATTTAATGATAATAATTTTTAACATCAAGTTATCATATATACTGTTTAAATTATTGTTAATTCTTCTAATTAATAGCCAAAATATTAGGTTTTTTGTGCAACTCTTCAATCTTTAATAATATTTGAATTAGTGCTCTAAAATTATATAAACTAAATTATTAAAAAAATAATATTATTCTAAGTACATTTAACCTGTGAAACAATTTGAAGAAACGATGTATACGATATCATTGGCTAGAAACGTCCTTTGTGGTATCGCTTAAGACACAAAAATTTTATTAAAGTTTGAGGAGAAACCTGTATTCTTTTTTGAGAGCCTTAGGGGCTTTGTGTGAGTAGACGTCCAACGAGGACGAAGCTTGTGAGCTCCACTAGGCTTTAGGTTTATATCTCCAGCGATGGCAATCTCCTCTCCTCATGTATCTCTTCTTGTAGCGTGAAGACTCCCCACATTTCAGGCTGCTGTACTGCTTAGACACGACGGCCATTGCACCCATCACGGAATGGCCGAATTTTAAATTCCTAGTCCTCGCGGATTATCTGGACCCCATATTTATTTATATTCCATATTACTCTTTTCGGATATTAAAATCTTTGGTGTTGAAAATGTTTGCGGAAATTTTCAGATTACATACTTTTTGGGAACCTTCTGAAATCTGAGATGTATATATCCGCTTCAGCGATTTAACGTTATAGGTTCATTTATAACTAGCCGTAATGTTATGATGTTTAATGAAAAACTGACAAGGTAAAGCAGGTGAAAAATTGAAATATTTGATTGAAATAAATAATATAACTGCCTATTAAACAGAAATAAAATTTAACATAAAATTTAATTGAGTAATAGTTAGTACACTACGTTTCGTTCCTTAATTTTGGAACCTCATATGGTGTGATTTAAATTCTAAAAATAAAAAACAAATTTATAATTATAGTTATTAATGAACGGACGTAATTTATTTGTCAACTTTATAATAGTTATTAATAATACAATTATCGTATGTAAATGAAAAAGTTGGCCAAAATAAAATTTAAAATAAATCGCTCATAAGCGTATTGTTAATATTCAAAATAGCATTGTAAAATTTGTTGAGAGTGAAAAAATCGGCGATTTTATAGTTGCAGATAAATTATCTAATTCATAGTCGAATTATTCTCACTCATCAATTTTAAATAAATATTACATTCAACATTTAAAACTTTGACATTTTGCCAATACATTTTGTGTTTGTTTAAATATATATATACTTGGACAAGACTAAATAATTTCATACAATAAATTTAAAAATAATTTTATGATTATTAATAAGGGATATTAATGATTTTAATTGAATGGAAATCGAAGTCAATACAAATAAATATGGTGTATAACATGATTTTTATCGCATCGCCCCTTTTCAATTCCCTTCTTATGCCAATAAAGGGGAGTTGCCTGTTTCAGGATCACCCTCATGTAGCCTGTTACCCCCCCCCCCCAAAAAAAACTATTTTTTATAATATTTTTCTGGGTAATTTCAGAAGTAGATTATTATTTATAATTTAATGTTAAACAATCTCATTTTAATATATATATATATAGGATAATAATTAAAAGAAGGATAAGAACAATTTTATCAAGATTGTGAGCCCTAGCTTTTTATGGAAAAATGAATGATTATAATATATTTAATTAACTTATAACTAAGTAAGAGGATTGTTTTAAACTACGACCAAAACATAAATAAAAAATGGGAGAGCGATTATTTTCCATTTCGATAGTAATGTTTAGTTTAGGGTGGGAATGATTAACAGAATTGAACAAATTATCTGTGAGAATATTTGGGAGGGTACAAAAATATTATAAACATATATGGTATAGATCAATAGCTAAAAATATTAAGAAAAATGCAGAAGATCTCTAAATCTCTCATTCTGTTTTAATTAAATAAGCATTTTTATTTAAATACATATTCTCTTCATATACGCACTTATCATACTAATCATTTACGCCTGCTAATTTATTTATTGAAAAACCATGGAGAAAGGCGTCATTCCTAAATAAAATGAGGCAAGCTTGTAATATATGTAGTACATTTATGAGAAAGACGCTAGCCGTCATTATTTTCAATGACTGTCAATATTAATCTCTTTATTCATTCAAAGATAAATATAAGGTGATGATGAACCCAAAAATATGATCCACACTTGGAAATTATGTAATGAAAAACTTAATACAAACATAATACAATAATAAGTCAAATAAAATTAAAGTTTCGTCCTGGTTTTCGAGACCTCTGGTTGTTTCTACAAAAAAAACATATATATCGATAGTTGACACCACAAAATGTTTTTGAATGATACCGTTACTTACAGTTAAAAGATTAACAGAAAATATCGTGCTGTTGCCGCAATATCCAACCGGATCGAGTTTCATGTTCTCTGCTTTTGCGACCTCGTTTAAACTCATTAATCCTGTAGTAAACGTCGTACATTTCATTCAATTCGGTTTTTTATGCAGCTGTCCAATCCTTTAAATGAAAATATTTAATGACTACCTTAAATTCGTTTTTTTATTGTCTCCGCCTGACTACATATCTAACAGTACAGAAGGCTGCTAACAATAAACAAACGACTGGCATATATTTTTAACTTTTAGGAATATCTTTGAAAGGGTCATGTTCAATAACGATGGCCGGAATGTGAAAAAATTGTTCCGTTTTTATATAAAAAAATATTACCAGACTTATCGAACAACCCTCATAAATATCAATAAATATTTCCATTGATTTCTTGACATTTCTAAAATTATTTGACGAATAACAAATTTGAGAAGACAATCGATCTGCGCTGTGGAAATAGATTAAGAAAGACAACACATAATAAATCTTGGAACAATGCAACTGGCGATTTTTTATTCTGTATTGTTTAGACCAACAAACCACACAACTACATTTGTTAAATATCGCAGGATTAGATGTGACACGTTTTGATGTGAAGCGTGTAACAAGATGCCACATCAGGAACCGCTTCGGTGCATTTATTGGTTTATTTGGAGTGAAAACCTGTCATATGCACTCCCCTTAAACACATGCGTATACCTTCTCTTCGTAATGCGTAATCAACGATAAAAATATAGCATTATTTGCGTCTAAAGAATTACACCTCAGATAAAATACGTATGTAATCTGATAATATTTAGAGAAAATTTGTTAAGGCAAAGCAAACAATTATTAAGTGCTGATGTTGTAACGACTGTTTTTTTCATAAGTTGATATTAAAGATTGAATACCAAATTTTCCGTCTTCGTTTATTGACATAATGCGATACAATTAAATGCCAGTTACTTTTTTTTCTCTCAGGAGCTTTCGGTTCAATAAGCCATATTCATCTGTAACATTTCATATGATACAGGATTTATATTAGCATGCAAGCAAACATTTGAATTGATGTTTATTTTTCTTCTACGATATACCTGAGGATTTTTTCCTACGTTATAAAACAATATCTGTAATTTATTTTCTCAATTCGTCACACTGTCAGGCCTCTGTGGCTTACGATCCATCCCGTTTCATATAAAATATTACAGATGAATATGCCTTATTTATCCGAAAGCTCCAGAGAAAAAGTATGACTGACATTTAATTTTATCACAGAATGTCAATAAACGAAGACTGGAAATTGGGTATCCAATCTTAAAGGATTTCAAAATGCTTATTAGTTCAGAACTGTGATGCTTAAAGATAATTATAAACCATATCTTACCAAAAAAGTATTTTTATAGCCCGGGGGCCCTAGTCAAAGCTCGGTTAACTTGCTCTGCCTTCCACATCCCACCTTTTCAATTCCCATCCTGTGCTATTAAAGGGGAGTCGTCTGTTCAGGATCACCTTCATGTAGCCTGTTACTCAAAAAATAATAATTAAAACAATTATTAGGAAAGGAAAAAAGATTTGGTGCCTTACCGTGCCAACTGTAGAGTTCGAATTTTCGGATTGACGGTTCAGTCGACGGCTAATTTTAGTTCAATTATAAGGTCATTTCTTCAGATTTGGCTTATAATCAACGCGTACCTCTACGGATTTTTCAAAATATGTTTCGCTTACATTATCGTACTCATTTCATAATGATAATAAATTCACAGTTACATTTACATTTACATTTGAACAACTGACTCGTAAAAAATCATATTTTAAAACCAATGAAATAACTTGTTTCCTGCTTCTTCTCAAGCACTTCGCTTTTTTCTCTCACTTTATGAAACGTTATAGCTCAGAGTAAATATTTAGATAAATCGCTTGAATAGATTAAAAATAATAAAGGGCACTAATAGTACTTAAATCAGTATATATTTTCAGTATGCGTAGGACGATTCGTCTTAATGTCTATCCTTTAATCGACTGTGTGTTCCCGACACTTGAGAGCAAAGACACGATTTCTAGTCGTTCTCAAAACCTTTATTTCACAGTAACGTGATTCTAGGATGGTATCAAATGACTTAAAAATGATAATTTACCGAATATATTAAGTATGAAAACTATGTGCCGTTTTAATTAAATTAGCTTTTAATCAAATTGAACTTTCTCTTAAAAAAAATAGAGTTTTATTAATTTGTAAATCGTGTATTTTCACAACCATAAAATGAAAGGAAAAACGTCCACATAGCAAGAGAATCTCATTTTTAATTCTTCTTTTCATTGACCACAGCGGACTACTTCCGTAAATTATGGATGATCGTATTTTTATTCAGAATATGGCTGTTCCTCATTAGCAATTCAGATGGGAGGAAACCTGCTGGCAAATGAAAGTTCTGCTTAAGAGCCCTAATCTGCAATCATCCATTTCTTTTTTTTCTTTTTTTGTGACAGAAATTGTGTTTGTTCCCTCCATCTCTTGCGATTACGACAACGTTGCTTGGATAAACAGTGGCCCGTTCTACCGTCATGTTGAATGTACAGAACTCTCCACATCCGTTTCCGAAAGCAAATATTTGCCGATTGTTATTCGTCGTCCAGAACGATCAACATTACGTGCAACGGGTTTCATTCACGATATACAAAATAGTGTAACCAATTTCCCAATAGGTAATGAAATGAAAAGGAAATACCGTATTGATTTTCACTCGTGAATTTTAATATTCAGCACTAGGTACAACTTTCCTCCACATTTTAGACCTACATTGAATAATATGCTTGATATAACGTAATAGCTTTTCGATAGATTCAGGTACGTATAACAACTATTAACAATTTTTAGAATTAAAAAATAAATTTACTTTTCGAAATCATCGTTCAAATTTTTGTAAATATTTGCATCCTCTTCAGTCTGAAATATTTGCTATGATATTATGTCATCAACCTGGCTGTGAACATTTGATGTTAGGCTTCTACAATAGAACATCAAACTTATTGATAGGTATGATTTATTTTTTGAAAAAATATGGTGTTATTCAGGTTAATCAGATAATTTAAAAATTCATAGTGATTAAGGGAAAAATACAATATTTTAAATTAAAAATGTATATTAATCAATTTAAAAACCAAATATAAAAAGAATTAGGATCAGTAAAATTGTTCGTTTAAAGTTAATCATTTTTAAAATTTAAAAAATGTTAATAGTCTTGAAACATATTTGGGTATTAAAAACAGACGTAGATATAGTAAATTATTCGTAGCATATTGTTAAAAGAGTATTATCAGAGTTGAAGAAATCGAGGGTAAATCGTAATTGTTTGGGACTGAAACAGAGAAATAGGAAAAGAAAAAACAAATTGTAAAGTCATATCATATGCAAATAAAGAAACAAAGGGAAATTATAAAAACTATTATTATGCATACTTTATGCAAATATTCTGTATGAAAATATGAGATGCGTAGTCCGTGTTTGCAGACATCTTGTTTTCTTCTTGCAAACGTAGGTTCTTCCGTTCCTTTCATTTTACATAAATACTAATGTTACTATCTTAACAATTAGATTTTACAACTACCTTTGTCACCTTTCATCAGTTTCTTACAGTTCTACATATCATAAAACAAGAATCTCTAACAGTATTACTAAACCCATCGAAATTTGTCAGAATTAATTTAATAACGTAAAGATAACAGTACGTTTCGTCTTTAATATAGCTCTATAACAGGTTTATAATAGGAAGTAAAAAATATTCAATTCGTCTATTAATGCTAGCCAAATACTAAAAACATATAAATTAATTTTTGTGTATAATTTCCAGAGATTCTCTACCAGTAATGACCATTGTAAACGAAAATTTATTCCTGACATATTATAGCGCTTTCTATTTATTTATAATTACTTTAATGTTACATAAATATAACTATTGAAACAGGAATATAATTCATGTAATTTAAAATTACTATTGAGTTGGAATGGCAGACTGGCAAATATTCTTATCAAGTTTCCATCTATTCTCCCCGGATTATTTCGATAAAATATAACCGTGAAAGAACAAAACACAAAATTCTGTCTCAATTATTCTTTGAAAATTGTTCGCTTTTCAGATTCAAACGATTGCCAAATACAGACCGAATACGAAAAACCAGCAAGTCAGTTTCTGCAGGAATAGTTTTTATCTGAAACAATCTCCAATACTAAACTAATATTGTGCAGGGCCAAATAACTATTTTTGAAGAGATGCAAGCAAACTGTGTGTCGTTTTAATTAAACTAGCTTTAAATCAAATTTATCTTACCCTTAAAAAATTAGAGTTCCATTAATTTGTCAATCGTGTATTTTCGCAACCATAAAATGAAACGAAAAACGCCCACATAGAATTTATTATTAGAATTGTTTTAAATATAATAGGTACGTAAAGTTTTTATTTCTATCTTTCAAAAATGTTTGTATTTATATTTTTTAATTAAGAATAGAACTGTACCTGATAGGTATTGTTTTTTATATTTTGGATGAATATGGCAGTTTAATCTACCAAAAGCTACTGTTGTAATAAATTAATTTTTAAAAAACATCTTTGACCTCAAAGGGTTTTTTATTATCTCTTCAATCTCAACTTTAAACGGTCAAACAACCCAATGCAGTGACCATTTTTTAAAAGGAAACTGTATGAAAATAATTGCATCCCCATCGCAATCATTAATTGGAAAGTTTTGAAGACAAGTTAACTTACCTCTTTTATAGCACCTCTCCATTATTGTAAAACAATACCGGCCGCTATTGTTCTGCTTGATTTACTTGAATATTTTGAAAACCGCATTTTTACGGCCTGAGGGGGAAATAATTTTTTCGATTCAATGGGCAATTCTGGCAATATAGAAACTTCCTCTCGAGAAATTATTCGGTAAGACAGCATCCTACTTCCCTCCATAAAAGCACGCACTCCAGAAGATTGACCCTCTAATAGACAACAAAAGCCTGGAACTAGGAGTATAGATCGTTGCTCAAGGGAGAGTAAAGAAAACCGTCTAACATATGTTCAATATTTCACTTTCGAATATTGAGACTATTATCACCATCAAGTTTCATTTCCACATACACTATATTTATAAAACATAACACCTATTTACAACATGGTGGTAAAACTAAAAGCAAGGGGACCAAATTATAATGGCCAAAACAACAATACTGAAAACTATCCACAAACAAAATACAAATTATTCATATAAATTTGTTAGACGTTTCGTCCGTATATTAACACTTATTCAGGAATTAATTACATAGGAAACCGTAAAAATAGAAATTTTACGTCATAACTCTGGTTTAATATTTCAAACATCCCTACTTAAATAATACCTGAAGAGCATATAAGAACAATTAACGTCAATTTTTTTGTATAAATTAAAGTAGAATTAGTGACACGTATAATAGGCAATTATTAAAATTTTGAACAAAAATTTAAAATGTAATACCAAATAGACGAACACTTGTAGTTCTCAATATTTGTAGAAAACTGAAGTGAACGAAGATAATACACATCAAAGAACTAGCAATAGGTGAACCTGACAAAGACAATTTACCAAAAGATAATACAATTTATTCAATTGAGAAGTTTGATATGTATATTATTTTATATTTTTATATTAACAAAAAAAATTATTAGTTTCATTCTTTTAATTTTGCTAATTCTGTCATTTTAGGCTAAGGAAACTAATTTAAATTGCTGTTGAATGTTGCATATCAAATATTATACATTTTATGTAAGCATAAAACATAACACTTCTTAATTAAATAAGTTAAATGATGTTTCATTAAGTTGTCTTTATTGGTTTAATGTTTTGGTTAGACTTAGATTTTCATTATCTATACTCTCATTACTTCAGTCCGTTACAAGTATTGACAAAGACTACAATTGTTGGTATAAACGTCTGTTTAATATTAAATTTAAAATTATTGTTCAAATTTAAATTTATTTCTGTTATTCATTTTGTTAATTCTTGTATAATACCTAAAGGGGTTCTAATGTAAGGAAACGGCGTCATACAAATTTGAAATTATTAACTTTTTAATTATTAAAAATTTTATTATGACTTATTTCAGTCAGTCACATTTATTAATCATTTTAAAATTATCATGTAATTAATGTGTGTTAATTTACAAATTCAATTTATTCTGTATAAGTATTTTCATTTCATAACAATTAATCGAACACATTTGGAAAACCTAGTATTGTGCAATGTTCTTCTTGGGTTTGGTGTAAACTATATGGTTCGAAATATGAGGTCGAACGCGTGAGGTTTCAGCCAGTCTAACTTCATTATATTAACGAGAATCCTGGCAAATTGGAATCTCTAGCAGAAAGCAAACAGTAGAAACAGCTGGACAGCAATCAGGGGAAATAGAAAGTGAGGAGAGAATTTACAGCTCGCATCGTTCGCTAAGCCAACAAATCATACGCCACATATCAATCACAAATACCTGCCGTACTCAGCAAGGTTCACGATTCAAAAAAATAATCTACTTCAATCGCACTCTCTATTATATACAATTGTACCGTTCACTTTAAAAACGCAAATAGTTTATGCTTGCGATTAAAAAACATCTTGACAATGTGTTAATACTATCGTGTAGTCGTATGGAAAATCTGAAGTAAGTAAATAAACAATACAGCCAATTTTTCGGGAAACAATTTTATATTTATTTAATACATCTTCGACGTTCGTCCATATCTGTAGACTAATCAGGTAAATTGTAAATGAATAACTATGTAAAAATGCATAATTTTGCGCCGTGGCCTGCGTCCTGCGACGGTTACGGCCGAACCTACAAATTATTTGTCTTCATAAGTTATTTATTTTATTTAATTATCAGAATATAGTTTTATTGAAAGCAGTAAACTTCTTTGTGGTGAATCGCGATGACACAAATCATTTTTCTGACATTAAGTAAGACTATTATAAAACTGACTGTATGTGGGTGTGTCAGTGTGTGTCTGCATGTTCCACATAAAATATAAACAAGTGGACCAATTTCTACCTAATTTGGTACACGTACTCTTTGTGACCCGGAAATCAGCACTATTGGGTAAATTTCGGCTATCACCCCTAGGAGCGGGATATAGGGGAGAAATTTTTTAAATAAGAAAAAACGGCCAATATATCCATCATATAAATGCATTCTGGGATCAATTAATTTTATAGTATGTCCTCCAATACTGATAGCGTATAATTTCAACCCCATCATAATAAAAACAGAGCACTGGGTAGGGGTGGAAGGGCATCACATAAAAATACTCTGAAAATAATCGAGATTGGGATCTAAACCAGTGTAATGTGAACCGCTGAGTTTAATTCTGACATGAAAAATGCAAATTAAGTTATAGTTCATCCCATAAGATGAAATGGAACGGGATAAAACAATTTTTCGCAAAACATTTTTAACGGATGGAACAATTTCGACCAAATTTTGAACAGATGTTCTTGGTGAACTAAATCATCAAAATTAGGGTACTGCACTGTTACTACAACTTTGAGCGGCGATGGAGGGGCTGTTATATTTAAAAATTAATATGCCGTTATTTCCCTCTAATATATATATTTATAAATATGAGTCAGGAAATGACATTGTCATGTTAATTAAAACAATTAATGGAGAAAGGATAGAGAGATAGAAAGAAGGTGACTTACCTGAGGTTCATAGATGGAAGACACCTTGTGAGGTTTAGAGTACTTGAATTTTCGGAGGCACCGCCCCCTTCATCAGAAAGTTAGGAAGACATTTCCAATGATCGGCTAGCCGACGACTCGTTACTGTCTTATAGTGCCGAAGCTAATTATTACCATCTTAAAATATCGGACGTAATTTTGCCTTTCATATGAAACAGTGAGTGTTTCTTAACTCTATTTAGTTAACGGAGATAGTTTTGACACTGCGAATTTTTGTTTCTTTAATGCACTATTATAAAGTGTTAAGAATATTTTGATTCAGTTATTTTACTGAAAACAATTGTACGCTGAATGTTTGCTACTCTGTGGAGATACCGGCCAACGCCGGGTACCCAGTTAATTAATAAATAAAAATACAGCAAAATATATCAGCAAACAAATTTACTTTACATTTAATAAATATAAATACTGTGTTGACTTCTTCAAGTAACTAGACACAAGATTATAAAATCTGAATAATTCCTCTGAGTTGGATGACACGTATTTATATTTGTTAAATGTTACTTAAATTTTTATTCTGACATTCTTCGCCGTGTTCTTATTTACTATTTTTTGTTTATTTTAGCACTAAATTTGATGCCGGAATATTTTTCTTATGTGATTCTGGGCATAAAACGAAATCTTTCTCATCATTCGATCCGAACAGTTTCCATTATAATTGTTAATTAGTAATAATTGAATTAATTTCTGAAGAAAATTTTCATAAATATTGAAACGCCCCATTTACGTTAAACATATTTTTTTAACTATAAGCAAAGTATTACAAGTGGGTCGATTGATGTCATGTTTTTTGAAGTATAGTCTTTTAAAAATTCTCACAGAATAATTCAAGGAAATTTAAAGTTGCCATTTTACAGCATTTGTTTATTTTGATGAACGTAACTGGCAAAGTTGATGATAATATATGATTTCACATAAAACAGTTACGATCAGAGTTTTATAATCTTATACAAGCCCCGTATATATATTTGCCGCAAAATTCTTTAGAGTTACAATATAAAGAAGTACAGTATTTCTGCATTTTAAAAAATGATGACAGTTACGGCAGTCACTCAGCGTTACAGAATGAGTCATTTACCTCTGCGTTTCACGACTGCAAAAAAAACTCAATAAAGTGACAGCACATTTTTCTTTCTGTCAAGAACGTTAAATGTTGAAATTTATATGCAGATCCACTTGCGTGCTGTGCATACAAAATTTTATATTCAATGAAATGCAGGGCTTCTTTCTTTATATTTTGTTCAGTAATGCTTTTTACTGATACCTAATATTTCAAGCAGACACAACTCTCTTATTATACATGGAGTGTAAACCATTGATAGTATAAATTTATAATTATTCCATTATTAAGAAATAAATTATTCCTGTGTACAAGACTGCCCTTAACCATATTTCCGATGAATCAAGTTTTGCAATATTACTTTCATAAAGTAGAAAACACATTCAGTTGTTTATTTTCTCTAAACATAAATTCAATACAGTGACAAAGACAACAAAAACCTAAATCCATTAAACGACGAAAATCAATGTTCAGCCATGGACTAGATGATAAACCTTTGCGAAACTTCCATATTAGATAAAGGAACACATTCATTAACAATCACAGATCGAAACTTTATTCAAAATTTTAATTATTTATTAAAATGTAATCTAGCGCGGAAAAGAATAACATTTCGACAGCAATTCTCGTTTTCAATAAATTGAGCTTTATGGTTCTTAAGAAAGACATTCTCTGCAAGGTTTCGGTTTAAAAGTTATGGCCTCCTTAAATATTCAACATTCTTTTAATACTACTAATAATAAAAAAATATAATAAAATGTCACATGAAGTACGTATAGTTTATCTTTTGTATTAACAAAATAAACAAATCAAATTTTAAGAAAAACTATAATTTCCCCACATATTTATTAAATATATTAATATAATTAGTTAAATAATAGATCATATTCTAAAACGATTATTATTTATAGAGAACTATTAAAAAACTTCAACCTTATCTCTCACGTTTATTAATATATAACCACTTAAAATCCAATACAGGTGGAGACGCGGAAAAAGGACTGCTGTGAACCCAACGCAAACTCCTCTCCCATCACTCGGAAGGACGTGAGACAATTACCCAACAGTCCAAACTATCTGATGCAGCTTTTCTATGGATTTCCATGCATCTCTTTCAGGTAAATTACCGGGTACGAGGCAACTTGCTCTACCTTCCGCATCCCCCCTTTTCAATTCCCTTCCTATGCTATTAAAGGGGAGTTGCTTGTTTTAGGATCACCCTCATGTAGCCTGTTAATCCAAAAAAAACTTGTTCGCTTTTGAAGCGAAGGCAAGGCAGCCTGTGTGAGTTTTCTATCGAAGGTACTTCTTTCCCAGATTGACTATGGGGCTCATCTGGCCCATCGGTAATGCCTCGTACTCTCGCTGGTTTTTTTTAAAGTTCTCACATGCCGAGGCACCTCCACCTATTTAGGAGGTGTATGTACTGGGGTCGACGACCTTGGGCATACGGTAATAGTTGTCCGCTGATCCCATAGGAATAGGCGGGTAACTGCTTCCTAAAACTGGTCGAGACACGGAGCAGGAAATGCTGCGGCCCCACAGCAGACTCGTCTTCCGTCATTCGGAAGGAAATGAGAATAGTACACAATAGCCCGACCTACCTGATGCAAAATTTCTAGGGGTTTCCCTGCATCTCCTTAAGTGAATCATCCACCTTACAAATCCACCTTTATGTTCCCTACTCATACTATTAAAGGGCAGTTTCCTGTGTCATGATCGCCCACCTTCCAAAAAAACCTGGGGAGTTGCCTATTTCAGGATCACCCTCACGTAACCTGTTACCCAAGAACACTGCCATGCATTCACGAAACAAACAAAATCAAAACCAGAGATCGCAGATTTTCCCGGTGTATTTGTTGCATTAGTCAGATATCACTTGATAACGATGACAGTGAACGTCATCGAAACGTCGTGGCAAATGCCTGCTTTCACCCGGTCGGAAGCCCAAGAGCTCCTAATGCAAAATCAAAACCCACAAACGTCTACATTTTAAGTGAATTTTCAATTGCGCAAAAGGAATGGTGTATGAAAGAGTCAATGCAGTTAATTTAATTCCGACGAACAATAAATTATTAATAAATTTAAACGAGAACTTCACAAATGTCTCATAAATTTTCTTTATGAATAATTGTGGTTGTAACAATTATATGATTAGTTATTTCAACACTAAACTTTCAATTTTAAGAATAATTTAAATAGGAAGAATTAAACATATTATTATTTTCCGTCAATTAAAAAATAAGGTAAAGTGTCATTTCGCCAGCATGTTTGTTTCAATCACAAAATTTTGGAAATTTTCTTCTCAAAGTTTAAATTGTACATTAATATTTCAGAAAAAAGTTACAAAATGGACTGTCTTGTAGTTTTTAATATTATCAAAATTTTATAATTCAAATAAGTCAAATGTAATTGTTATTTGTGAAATAGCCTTCTGCCGAATGAAATACATTCGAAAAAAACGAACGAAAAAGTTATTATTTCACTTTCTTAATAAGATACTTATTATATTTATCGCTTTAACTAAACTTAATCTCTCACATCATTGAAGCCTTTTTTCTCCTAGGCATCTACTGAAAACGACTAGTGTGATATAAAACAATTCTCTCTTGTAATTTTGAGGTCCAAGATATTTTTCCCGTGGGAAGAAGGTATTTCAGTCATTTTCACTGTTATTGAATTATATCAAGAAATAGATTATTTTACCTGTTTTTCGGAGCTTGCAATTTCATAGGGTTGATGGGCTGTTTTATAAAGAATTTAAGAGTGCAATGGTAAAAATAGTTTCTGCTAGAGCAAAACAGCAGGAGCTGTTTCGTGTGATTGAAGCACGTATATTTATATAGGCTAGGCCTTTGTGAACGTGTCCTCTGTACTCCGTGGAAGGGATGCGTGCCGATGCACATGGTTGTTTGTTGTTTGACTTCAACTTGAAACAGCTCGAAGGCAATCCCGACATCAGGAGACAGGCTGGGTCTCATGGAAAGATCGTGTTCTTCATTGTACATATTAAAATATGAAACACGTCAGCCAAATCAATACCGATACTCAGCATACTTATTTATTGTAAGTTAAATGACCTCTCCTTGAAGTCTCCAGTTCATGTCATCGTTTTCCAGTGGTTTGAATTACTGTAGAAAATTTTGGAATTACCAAGGCACTTGCAAGATGGGAGCCACTTCGCTTCCAGTAGAGAATAAACACAATTGGAGAAATTGCAGCCACCGCGAGTTTATTACGCGGACTTCATTAAAAGTTCATAAAGTGAATCCTCGGTTTTTGTCTATAATATGTCTGAACGCGATAGACGAAATACCAAACCAACTAATTCGTTCTCGGTACTCAAAACAAAAACACATTTTACAGAGAATAATGCATAGTTTAATAATAAAATTTTACAAACTTGGGACGAGGAAACGTTAATGTTGATCTACCGTAATATTTCACATTTCTCTGCTTACCAACAGGACCGATTTTGATAAAGTATGAAATTTACAACGCCCAATTTTTAATTTTTATCAAGAGGGAGGAAGACTATATGAACTTTCAGGAGAAAGATTTTGCAGAAACTTAGGATTTTTGTATGATATGACGAAATAAACAATTGCCTGCAAGGTAAAATACAACACTTTCCAGAGCTTGTATAAATGTTGAAAGAGTAGAATGTGAAAATAAAATATTAGATGGATATGTAAGATCTTGGAGTTCTTACTAGAAAAATATACTGTAAAGTTTTCATATTCTGACAATCAATCTCGCACTATGAAAGTTTTATTTGAACCTCACTTAGTAGTTTATCCAAGGATATTATGGAACTACAAATGGAGTTATATCAGTTACAAAGGATAGTAAACTTAAATCCCTTTTTGATGCTGAAATATATCCTATAGAAAACTGGAAAAATGCAGTTGATTTAGGAAAACATGTACGCCTTATACATTCCTTCTTTGGACGTACTTTCTGCTTCCGGGAACTTTTCTCTCAGGGAAAAATGTAAACTATTTCAAGTACGTAGATTGCAGATGATACTGTAAAGGATACATGAATGCCTCGCGTCACGAAGCTTGACCAAAATATTTCAAGCAAGAAACAATTGCAAATATCCCCCTAAAATAATCTTCCCGTCGGATTGAAAATTATTTAACGCATATTTGCTGAAATATATAATATTACATTTTATATTACTCTAGGTCTATAAATGATTCAATTATTACTACTTCTAATTAATATTATTATTTTTCTATTCTATTTCTTTAAAATTAATTAATTTACTTAAATATCCATTTATTTTATTATTTCTATTTTAAGTGTTATTTAAATATATAGTTGTTTATTAAAAAAATTAAAAGGCGTCAATACAAAAATATTTTATATTAAAACTTTTTTGATAAGCAATGAATAAAGTATAATAACTAGGGATGGTAGAAGTATAGTACGCCTAAAGATTAGGATAGCACAGGCAAGGAAGGTTTTCGCAAAATATAGGAATTTACTAACGGGTAATATAAGTGTGAACATTAGGAAATCGTTGCTAAAAATGTTCGTATTGTGTGTGGCGTTATGTAGGTGTGAAACGTGAACAGTAAGAGTTGCAGAAAGGAAAAGAATAGAAGCCTTTGAAATGTGGTGCTATAGGATGCTGAAAATCAGATGGGTGAATAGAATCAATAAAGAGGAAATTAAAAACAGAATAGGGGATGAGTGGACAAAATGGAGAACGTTGTCCAAGGAAGGAATAGAATAATAGGCCACGTTTTAAGACTCGAGGATCTTGTAAAATTAGCATTTAAGGGAAGTGCATAGGGTAAGAACAGAAGAGGGAACCCGAGAATAAGCAGATTAGGGAGGATGTGGGAAGTGCTAGTTATGCAGAAATGAAAAGACTTGCGGTGGGTATGTAAGGATGGCGGGTTGCATCAGACCAGTCTTTGGACTGAATACCACAAAGGCTGTACAGCCAAATATTTAATTATAATACTTAACCTATAACAATTTTTTACAACAAAATCCAGACGTTTAACTAATGTGACAGGCTTATTTTTCATGTCAATAACCAGTAAGCATTTCCAGACAAGTGGTATTCTAAGAAATGTCGTCAATTTGGTTAAAGCTGGAAATCCAGAGTCAATACGGACATTTACCTGTCTAGTTCGCGCTGAGAGCTATATATGTAACTTTAGACATTAACTAGTTTGTATACTTTTAACTAAAACGACACATTTAAGTATAATAAGTTTAAATTTCAAATATTGTGTGAAATAAACGGGTTGTATGTTACCTTGGGGAATGCTAATGGAGATTACCTGTGCTCAATCTGGCACGAAAGTTTTCTGATAAAGGGTCCCGTGGGACACAGCTGCAACTGCAACTGCTCCATCAGTAATGAAAACCTCCAGCAAAAATACTCTCTTAAACTAATCCTGCGAGTTTAGCCTTCTAGGGTTTCAAGAAACGGCCAGCTTCTTCCCTAAGAAAAGTGAACAAAACTCTTAACAAGTACGGAGTAGCAAAATTAATTAAAATATATCGTATAGGTGGCCTAATAATTCGCATAATATAGTAGTTATTTTTTCATTACTTTTATTTATCCTACAATATTATGTAGTTAATCGGCGGGTAACTGACGGAAGTCAATATGAATCAGCAGCAACTGATATTGCGGGTATTTATGAGAGATTTGGATATAATAATATTGAATATTTATTATTCTCTGAAGTCTTGCACTAAAATTTATGATCAAAATGTGAACTTTTTTGTAACTAACGATAATAATCGAGGCTATTGCACGAGGGCCGGTTCATTTCTCATACTGTTTGATTCAAGATAAAAAATATTACGGAAAATGTAAACATCGACAAATACAACTTAAGTTATTTGTCACGCAATGTGAACCTGTACTATTCACACCGTACGCGAATTTTTCCGTCGTTTTTCAAACGGGTAAAATGTCTTGTCTAAAGAGTTGGCTTTGTGCACTTTAAATTGTTTACATATGAAAAGAAGTGAAATGCTTCAATTGAAGCTCATTGATGATAATGTTAATACTTTACTAAATTTCAGATCCAGTCATTCTTATTATATGAAAAACAATCTAATGTGGAATTTAATGAATAAAGCTTTAGCATTAACAAATAAAACATATCAATGATTTTAAAAGTAGTACATTTAAATTATGTATATTACTTTGGTATCCTGCTTCCTTAATTATAAAGTGGTGGCACCAATGTTTTCAATCATGTATGCACTAATAATAAAAATATTGGCTTTTAGACGAGAGGATAATAATAAGACAGTGGGTGAAAGAAACCAATTAAATTTAGTGTTTCAGTCAATTCATTGTAATATAGATGTAAGATGTGCTAGCTGATTTAAAAAATTGACCTACTTTCAGAAATTGACGGAGAAGATTAAATTTGTGTTTCATAAATATGGTTCCGAACAAATGAAAGTTAATCCTATAACAGCAATCAAAATTGAGCTGTTAATTCATAATCTAAAGGATGCAGTTAAAACTTAAAACTGTAGAAAATTATACTGTTGTTTATTTTATTAAATGTTCTTATTGTAAATTTATGTATTATGGACACACGGGCATAAATTTAAAAAAGAGAATCTATTATCAAGTAAGTTATAATACCTCAAATTACTTACAGTTATTGTAAAGAGATTAGTAAAAGTAATACCGCATTATTGAGACATGTTAAAAATAAAAAACATTAAGTCGACTTTGACAATGTAAAAAAATTATATAAATAAGTACGTAAGTACAAGAGACGGTAGACGGCATATGTACTTTTTAAATATTAAGAATTCTATGAATGAAAAACTGAAATCGGATCAAATGGTATATGCTATGTGAAATTACATACTCAACTGTAGAAGAGGGTGGTCAAGGATGGAGTACGCTAAGCAGATTAGCTAGGATTTGGGAAGTGGTATCTATGTATAAATCAAAAGGCTTGCACAGGATAGGTTCGCATGGAGGGTTGCATCCGATCAGTTTTCGGACTGAATACCACTATATATATATATATATTGTAACATGCAATGTCCATCCCGTTCCAGAAAGCGGCATATATGCCTTCACAAACGACCAGACACCATTGTTGCGTAGCTCCTGGCGTAAGTGTACGCGGGAGAAAATCTACTCACGCGGTGTTCACTTGAATTTCGCTGTTAAACGAAAATACTGTGAGAGGTAACCGGGCCAAACGCGGGAAAAGGTGTGCATATGATTGGCTGTCGAGGTCATGTGACCGTACATTTACAATGTCGTGAAAAATTAATATGTTGGTTTAGTCAGTCGCCGGCAAGATGTGGTCGGAGAAGGATGTGTTTGTTGGGTCACGAATCCTCGCGACCACGTGTTTTACAAACGGCTAACGAACAAGTCACAAAAATACGTGGTGTTAGACGGAAATAGAGCACGAAGCTTAGAAGTGAACGGAATTATAGTTTTAACGTATTTGAATGCTAATTGATTATCTGACGAGTGTTAGAAAGTGTAGTCTGTCTAATGACCACGCCCAGTACTAGGAAACGTTACTCATGACTCTGAATTGATTAACTAGTTTTTAAACTAATAAAGTTTAGTATTTATTATAAAAATACCTGCCGCCATTTCTTTTCCCTCCTTCGAGGAACGAAATATTATCGTCGGAGAGCTGAGCAGCCGGAGGTGGAACGAGTTTACGCTTATATATATGTGAATATTTTAATTTTTGTTTTATTTGTATTATGTTTAATTTTCATATTGTTTAGCATAACTGTTAACCTCCCACTTTTACACATCGTTAGGTTTACCTGTATATTTTATATTGTTTCTCTGTATTCTTGTATCAAATTGTAGGCAGTCAAGTTTGGATTTTTTCACATTTGTCTTCATTTTCTTTCAACAGAAGTTTAAAATTGTAAGATTTATTATTACTAATGTTATTAATATTCTGATATTATAATAATTTCTAACTGAAATATTTTGAATGAAGTTCCAAAAGTTGAGACGAAACGTCGTGTATTCTAGATAAAAAGAGCGTATTGAAAAACTGTTCGTTAATGAATTTTAATAATTATTTGAATATCAGACGTTAGTACAGGACTGATTCAGAGAAAAATTGATATATCACTTTATTTTCTGATTTGGAGAAGACATAAGTGGTTGAGTACAGGAGGAGAGAGTGAAATAAAACAAGTCGCGGTCCGATATTTCTTCGAGTATGTACCACAATTAGTTTTCAAGAGGGACCTGAAATCGAGCAGCCAAAGTGCGTATTTGCTACGTTTTAATTTGTACCGGTGCTGCGTGAACCGGCCATTGTCACAACGAATGAGTGTATATTTGAAATTGTGGCCTTAGCTCCAACGCTCCGACAGCGTAGCTCTGTAAATTAAGTCGAACGTGACGCTGTCAGTCACAGCTTTGTACGTGACCCGGCGCGCCGCTGCCAAGTGCACTTCTGCGGTTATTGCAGTAAGCTTCGTGGCATTTCACAGTTGCGGGGCCACTCGCATTACATAATCTGCCATTAATAAGCCTTTAGCGAGAATTAAAAACTACGCGAAGGACAGAAACAAACAAAAAAAGAATACCGGCTATTCCGATTCACAGTTAATTATGCGAACCGGTCTCGTAGGTAACACCTTTTTTACGGTGGATAGTCTCCCCCTCCCCCCCTCACACGCCATGTATATATATTTAGAGTGAATGGAGCTAATTATAAATGTGATAGAAAAAGTCTGACTCACAATCATAAATTCGGAGTTTATGAATCCACCACCTTTTAAGAAAATTATATTCAACAGAGAACTTTTTCTCTCATTCTCTTGGTAATTTAATCACTAAAATAAAAAACAGTATCCATGAAAAATTCGCGGTGGGCTCTCCAAAATATTTCATATTTTTAATCATTGTATTTGGCCATAAATACGACGGAGGAAATAAAAAAACCTCCAATTCCTGTTTGGGCTCCTAGTAAAAAGAAACAAAGAATAACATTAAATGGTGCAATTTCAGGCAAAACGGTTACAGGGTTCTATTCTGGTACGTAGCTTTTTTAATATAACGTATAATGTTAAAAAAGATTAATTGATAACCAAGTACAAATATTACACGAAACATACATTTAATTTACAACCTTGTGTATTAATCATATTAAAAGACTAATAAAAAGTAAAAGTTAACCAAAAAAATTGAGAACGCTTATAATATTATAAAGGAAGAAAAATAAACCAATTACAAATAATTCACAAAATGAATAAATAGTTATTGTGTTTCAACCCGGGTCATATTAAAATTGAAACATGACGTTTATCAAGTAAATGTCTCAACATCAGTTTTCGCATTTACTTGATAAAGATTAATAAGATATTCGACAAAGTCAGCGGGAAAATCTATGATCTTCAATAACATTATACTCTTTATTATAATTATAATGATAAACGCTATTATTTCAATTCCATCTATTCCTGACTTATGTAATTGGTTTAAGTGTTAAATTCAGGAAGATGTTTTTTAATCACGGTTTTCTTGAGATCAAGGTTGTGATGAAGCGTTCATACAAAGTAACTAACCTTGTTTCCAATATGAAAGATAAGATTGATACATTAAAACAGGTATCATTAATATGAAGCATAAATTGTTTTCAATGTAACTTATAGGCCTGCTATATAGACCACACTACCATGCACTTAGAAAAAAGAATATATTATCATGAAAATAGTTCAAAAGCTACAAATAAGGCTTATATATCTTTGTCCAAACATAAAGTAGAGCTAAAACATAGCATTAATATTGAGAATGTACATTTCTTACGAAAGGAAAGTAACTTATTAAACAGAAACATTCTTGAAGGGATTTCTAGTAATCATAATCTTGAAAATAATCAATAGTAAAATGATATTAAAATTATAGAGATAACGTTAATTGCATTGTTAAATTTTTTAAGGTCAAGTGTTTATCTCATGTTCCAGTTGGCACATACAATGCAAGTATTTAGTTTTTATAATTTTCTCAGGTTGGCGCCTATAACAAACTGCTCTGATAGCACTATAAGATAAAGAAATAATGTTTTTCTTACGTAATGATACCATGTAAATAATGTATATATATATATATATATCTAATTTATTAAGTAACACACATTTTAAATGTTTTTACACTTACTACTTTGTATCTCTCACCGCCAGAGATCGTTGTATATATATATATATATATATATATATATATATATATGTTCGGCTTCTGATCAGTGGTCATTTTACAAGCAATGGTTCACTATATCAATGAATCGACGTAATGTATCTACGCGCATAACTAATGAACATCTGCACCAAATTATCGTATTCAATTACCGTTCCTTTCGCATTAGCAAACTTAGTGCGTTTTGACGTATTAATCGTCGTGTTATTTCTTGTTAATGATAAGTGAGGCGTCAAAATTTGGGCTGGCGTACGTGTAACGCAAGTCGAGTTCATAATCTTTGATACAATGAGACTGAAGAAGGGAGCAGGCAGAGTTTGGAGGCAAACAGAATGGGAATTTTTCAAGCGAGATCTACCACAGCTCTGGAAGAGCCCATACCGTCGGGTTCAGGCGAGAGGTAAGAAAACAGACGGTAAAACATAACAATTACCTATGAACGTTTGGTGTATAGATTCCAAACGATTCCCTAGCGGGTGTCGTGGAATTGGTGAAATATGTTATAAATGCTCATATTTGAGTCGAAAAAGAATTCTTGAATTCAGTTGTTCTATAGTGTTTTCCCAAATAATTTCAACCCCTTGCAGCATGTGAGTGGTGGGGGTGGAAATGAGTCATATGAAAATAACAAGGAAATTATGAACTTTGGTGTCGAAACCGGTGTAAAGGGGATCGCTATGTTACATTATGACCTTTAATATGCGATTTAAGTAAAAAGTCACCCCTTAAGTGGTACTGAAAATATTTTAGTCCCGTTATTGTACCGGGAGTATTTTTGGCTGTCGAGATACTGGGAGATTATCTAAGATTCATATTGTGACGTTTTCGATGCCGGTTTAGTCATATATTGACCAAGAATTAAATAATTTATCGGGATTATTTGAATAAATAGCCGGATAACACCGGGTCCCCAGCTAGTATACAAGTAAATCTGTGTATCACTGCTTTATCTATGATTTGTGAAACAATGCACTCTTGATTTGGTTTGATTTAAAGTTGAATATATCTGTAAGAGACGTAGGCTCCTGTTTATTATACTGACGATGATAACTATTTGTTGAATGAATTGATGATTAATGAATATTATTTTTTTACGTAAATCAACACATCAATCTGCAAACTACTTATTACTTATTATAATTATCATTTAATTTTTAATATTTTTATTTTAACTTGTGTATTGTTATATGTTTATTTTACTTTTTTATAATATCATAAGTGTTCTTGATTAATTTTATGTACGTTTTATCCATGCTTTTTAATGGTCTTTTAAGACGATTTATAAGCATTGATATAAATAAGTACATATTTAGGGCAGTATTTGTTCTTGGATATCAAGTCATTTTTGATTTAGCATTTTCTTAGTAGTGGCAGCATTCGGGAATTTTTAATGTATGATGAATAAAATTAATAATGACGAGCTGAACCAGTATTTAATACTAATAAATTTTTCATGCACTGCGAATACGGTCAGAGAAATACGTTACTTAAAAGTTAGTCCGTGGGAAAACAAACATCTTCCCGACTGGCCTGAATCACGTGTTGCGTGAAGCAAAGCACGAGATCCATAAACATGAGGTTCGCGAAGCACGGATCCCTCAGGGTACGGCAAAATATTTGTTAAAATACAATATTATAACACAGTTTTTAAAATGTGCAAACAATCCTTATTAAAGTTGAGAACATTCACAACTAGATTAACTTCTCACAAATTATATATTGTGAGCTAAATATGAATCTGCCATTTATAATATTTTGTTTAAAAACTTCCATCTTTTCGTATTCTACGTTAAAATTGAAATACTTCTTATGTCGACGTTAATCAGTTGTACTTTTTTTCTGTGTTGACTTAACAATCGCTAGTACCCGGATTTCCAGTTTGTTCCTAGCCTAGTTCTCGATGTAAATAATTTAGTACAGGGAAACCATGTCTTCCCGACGTCTGCGTCTCATCCTCTCTAGAGAGACTGAATACATCACCTCTGTCGCCGAACCCATACAAAATACCTCTCTATTACTCTCAGTTTTCTAAAACAAGGTGCTTCAAAATGTTTCTGGAAAAATAATAATATTCTGATATATTTTTACCATTATTAATATAGCATATTCTATAACATTTTAATTCCCTTTAACAGTGTTGTAGATTCATGGAAATGTGCAATACATTCCTCTTAAACTATTTTTGCACATATCGCTTGGATTTGTTAAAAAGTGGAATGAAATAAAATGTATAGCCATTGTTGTGGCCTGATGCAACCCTCCATGCTAACCTATCATACGCAATCGTTTCTTTTCCGCATAACTACGACATCCCATATTCTCCCTATTCTACTTTGCGGATTCCTTCCTTGGTCTCACTCTTCTGTTCTTCCCTCTAATGCTAATTTTACAATACCCTCATGTCTTAAAACGTGGTCAATTTATTTATCCCTTCTCTCGGCCAACGTCCTCCATATTGTTCGTTCTTCCCTTATTCTGTGTAGAACTTCGTCATTAGTGTTTTTTATCTTCCTATCTGATTTTCAGCATTTTCATATAGCACCACTTTCAAAAGGTTTCTATTTTTTATTTTCATTTCCGCAACTCCTACTGTCCACGTTTCACACCCATATAACGTCATGCTCCATACGAATTTTTTTAGCAACGACTTCCTAATATTCACACTTATGTTACCCGTAAGTAAATTTTGCGAAAGTATTTCTTGCTTGTGCTATCCTACTCTTTATGTCTACTTTATTTCTCTAATTATTATGCTCTCCAAATAGCAGAATTCCTTAACTTTCTTCAAAATATACCTTCCCAATCTAACACCATTTGATATTCCACTGTTACCTTAACTACACTCCATTACCTTGGTTTTCTCTCTATTAATCCTCATATTGAAATCTTCCTCCAGGACATTTATTATGGTTTCCAAGTCTTCTTCTGACTTCCCTAATACTACAATATCATCGCAAAGCGTAGGGTTTTTATTTCTTCTCCTTTATATCGATTATCCACATTTAATATATTATACTCCATAACTCAATATACCCACTTTGTAAAGTGAGCCTCAAATATATTTTCTCTTTCTCATTTATCATTCTTAACTCTCTCTGATTGCCTATGTGAGTTTACGTAACACGAGCACGGCTTTAAATAATGCGAATTACATTAAACTACTTAACTATGAAGTTATGCATTTAAATAATACGATTTTTCCTATATTGTAAATATAACTAACAACATGAAATAATAAACCATAGAACGATGTATTGTGTCAAGCTGTTTACATATATATATATATAGTGTATCAGTATAGCGTAATGATTAAAGATCGAAGGCTTTCCCGGTGCAGTTGCTGAAGAAATTTTCTCGGGTTTCCACACAAGTAACACAGCGATTAACACGCAACGTTTCGACGACTGTATGCTCTGTCGTCAACTTCCAGGCGAAGTCTGGAAACCCAAGGACTGCTTCTTTAGCCTAATGAATTTAAGATTGATGGTGATACGAAGTAATTGTGCTGGGCCCATTTTATAATGTAGCAATAGAAAGTGGCACGACGGGATCTTTCCACGCTTGATATTTCTTGGGAGTTCGAATTTCTTACCGTGATTTTCCATAAATATAACAAACGTACATACGTTTAAACAGTTTATTATTATAAAGAATCTTGATTTGAGAAAACAGATAACAAATAATATTTAAAGATACCAAGAAAATAAAATGCCAACAGTTCTGTTTCACCATACAACGGCAAGCGGAAACGAGACGACTGCAGCCTCCACTATCGTTGGCCTCAGATGCTGGATTCCACAAGCAGCGACGAACGGCAACGCTAGTAGGCGAGTCTGAAGCTCGCTCCTCAGAGTGCGGTCCACATTGCATAGATAAATACCCTGTTTAACGGGGAAGCAGAGCGACGACCTCTAAATGAAAACAAGAAAATCCTCCCCCACGAGCGAGTTGGTCGGGACTATATATACCGCAGATTATCCGCCAGGTGGCAGTAATTGCGCCGAGGTAGGGGGCTCGTACCAACCGAATTGGTACAATGGAATGCCATTAATATTATCAGCAAGGGCTAAGAACTTCACATTTTTGTAACGTGCTTCTTGACGAAGCCAATTTGACAAGAACTAAATCAACTCGAGTATAAGCATGAACCAGACGGATAGTTGGTATTCCGGAGGTGCGAAGCCGAAATTTAAATTTTTTGAGAACACTTGATTGGCATATTAAATGTACAACAACTCTATATAATTAATATAGTGTGAATAAAACCACAGAAAAGTTGTCTCAATGTATTTATTCTCAGAACGTTTCGGCCATAGCCATTATCAACTGTAATTATAATACATATACAAGATTATTTATAAAATGAAGGATATATTTTTACAATTGGCAACACCACATTATTCCATTTTCACATCTTTTATCTGGATTTTTCCTCTTAGCGTCTTCTTTGCTTATACTATCATACAACCATTACGCTTGTGGTTGTCTTCCGAACTGAACCACGTGTCGTCATCTGAACTTTTACCGGTACCTACTACATTAGTCAGCGCAGCTACTACGCTAGTCAACTTATAATAATTATATTAATATAGTTTACATTTACTCTTAATATAACAAGCAGGTCGACATAATTCATACTTTTCGCTCAGACGTTTAACTGTGAAGACCGACATTCTTCTTCGTGTAGTCGTGAGATACAGACATTACTCCTACAGTGGTGATACAGAGAGGAACTACATAGACGGCGGTTATCGTGATTAATTTAATTATCTCAGCACAATAGGTAGACTAAAACAAAATATTTAACCAGAGAATAAGAGATTGTTTTTCTTTAATTTAAATTTTAAATTATTTGTAAACAAATTTCTCTAAAACGTTTTCCTTTAACTTATTTTATTAATACGTACCCGGCCTCGCTATAATTGTAATCATCGGCTATTAAATAAATGATTCCACATGAATACTCATTAGGCTTTGAAGTCGATACGAATTAATATAATCTCATATTTTAGAAAAAAGACAAGAATGGAAAAATGTCGACCGGTGAAACCAAATCTACTTTCATAGACTAATATAATCTCTCTAAACGTAGCCCAGCAGAGAAATTTATCCAACCTTTCTGTTTTCAGGCCCCAGCTAAGTCTTATGATGCTCACTTTGTAACATATACATTTCTTATATTAAAATTTGAATTATTCCCTACATGAAGTCTGATTACATCTTGAAACATATATTAGACAAATAAATTCAAGTACAAAATAATTCATATGGTATATTTTTATTAAATAGTTTACTTTTTAGAAATTATTTAATTTATTAATTATTTCAGTATTCAATGTTTAGGTCATTTCTGAATTAGTGAGACCCTTATGCTTTAAGTTTGGCAGTTTGCCATAGTAATACTTAGGAATAGTAAAAGATACTTTTCGAGCAAATTTATATCACTCAAAACTTAATATAGGAAGGACAGTACTGAACAAAAGATTACTTAAAAATGAGATACAATTTTTTCCTTCTGTATAAGTATAATTGTAGATGGCCGTTCTTTTTTTAAATTTTGGTTGACCTCATTTTAGAATTGCCGCCGTGAAGGTTAAAAGTGCCCCCACGTACGGCGTGAGATCCACGTTGGGAAACACTGCAGTAAATGAAACAATTTTTCAAGAAATGAACAAATTTATCATTCATAATTTCCGTTGGATGTAATGTGAAAAATGGTTTTAAACGAAACGATAATAATTCACCAACCGACAGTTTTTCGATGCTGATAATCTCTCGTCATTCTCATTCTAGTAAAAACCCTTCATTCCTAACTTTTGCGCGAATTCTGACTCTCATAAGATTCCTTCCTCTATACTGAAAAGTCACAATTTTAATTATTCTAGAAATCATTTTGAGCATCTATAGTTATCAATTTATTTTTTCTCTCAAAATAAACTATATAAATTTCTAATACACTAACTTTGTAATTGTAACTATTAAAGTTAATAAAAATAAAATTCAGAAAACTTTTCTCATATTTACAATAGCTTCAAATTTTGTTGTTTATATATCTAAAGAACCTCAGTTCCATAACCTTAAAATATTTTATAGAGGAAACGGCAAATTACATCGTTTATGTTTTTAAGTACCAAAAATCTTGATGTTGAAGTATAAGTCCTTTCCTTGGAAATGAATTACTCCAGAACATACGAATCGATTGAATAGTATACCATAAAAGCTCTTGTATAATTTGGTACATGTAAGTACCACAAACGATACAAAAAATGGTTTCCAATTTAAAAATAATTAAATTTGTACGCAACTTGAAAGATATTTCTATTTACCAATATTTATAATACATAACAACATTTGGGCATGCAATTACAGGTTCTTATCATGTAAACGACTAGTCTCCAAATAAAATCTAATGAAGATTTAGTCATCCGCGTAAAATGGAATGCACCGTGGTTTGAATCGCGACTTAATTTAAGAAACTCAGTATTTTTTAAATATGATATCAATAGATGTAAATATCAGTACCTACTTAATACAAAGACAGACTAATGCTTAGTAAAATTAGTAATAACACAGATTTACTATATTTTATAACATGAGTTATGTACGGAAACTGTGTATTAAGAACATAAATGGGTTCAAGATTTCTTAATATGAGTAGTTACTCAATTTCTCAAACAAGTTTCCTTAACATCACCTTATACACAATTTCTCATATGTGTAATCTTCACCTTAATGTCTTTGGACCTTCAGTAAAATTATAAGTTTCTCTTGTAAACCGGTTTATTGTACAATTTATTAAAGTTCCGACACATAGTATAATGATCGTAAAAGGGTGTACATACAATAAAAATGTAAGTATTGCTTAACTTACACAAAAAAGACTTCATATAATTTGGTTAAAATTATGTTTCTAAAATATTAAGAAAATATTTGATAATTGTTATGTTTAACGAGTGAATTAGATTTATCAAATCATTATAACCATATATGATGATAATATACGTTGTTGATTGACAACTATTGCAGACGTAGATAATATTATCCGTGACGTAAAATACGTTTATAACGTAAATAAAATGTTAAATTAGTCTCAATAAATTTCATTGTGGTGTAGGGAAAATCTTTTAGAAATTAATATAATAATAATACAGTGTTTTAATTAAAATGTAGGCGTAATAACATCACAAAGTTTCTTGTTTGCCTGAACGTAATTATTACCCTGTATTAGCCTGATTTTTTATATAATTAAACAGTTAACTTCCTTTTCTACCCCACACAATAGTAGGATTTAATTGTCGAAAACGATAATAAGTTCGTAACTCTAATCCTTTAATTTACTTGTTCTAACAATAATTTCTCGTGTTAAAAAATTGAAAGAGCAGAAGCATTATTAACATGTTGACACTAGTTTAGTGACGTTATTGAAAGTGTTGATCGGGTATTCCATTGGTTGTGTAAGAAACCCGAAGATAAACATAAGAAAATCAATAGATAATACTTTTGGAAACACTGGGCCAATAAACCACCTTTTGTTGTTAATTTTTAATTGTTTATATTTCTGTATTCAAATTCTTATGCTCTATAGCGTCACAAAAATAATAAATTACAGTCAGTAACGAATATAAAATGGAAATAATAAAAACGATTCTTCAAGAATAATATATTTAGTATAACCGATGGTGTTGGTGTTTTTGAATTTTTTCCAAAAGGTTATTTATCAGTCACAATAATAAATTGAAACTTGTACTTAATATTTTACGAAGAAATATATGATTTGAAAACAGGATTTTTCACCAATTATGAACATCTATATCACTCAAAAATTTTAATTAAAAAAATTTTCAATTTCATATGAAACTTTTGTATAGATTATTTTTATTTTTGTTGACAAGTTTTTAAAGTTTACCATAGATTTAATATCAGTTTTAAAAGTAGCAAAGTTTAGCTTGCAGCATAAATAAGAATGAATGAGTAACGTAGAAAAGGTTTTATTTACACACAGAGTGATCTCCCTCACTCAGCAATCGTAGACAACGACGCGTCCCTCTAATAAAATCTCATTGTCAGTAATATGGTGATTTACGTAATTAATTTAACAATCAAAAATACCTTAACACAATAACTATTTAGGTTTATACAGGTTTATACAAATAAATTTATTAAAACTAGGAAAAGCAATCCCTACATATGATCACAGTTATTAATTCGCAATAAATAATTTATTTTATGTACCATCCGTGGCGCTGAGAATTAGTAATAAGATTCACTTTATAACGCTAAATATATGTAATTTAGCAGATACGGTCGTTTCCCATCTAGCTCAGCTCTTCCTCGATATTGGATTTTAAAAAAATGTTAGGAAGCCTGGTAATTTTTGTTCATACCAAATATCTAATTCAGAGTTTTGATTACAATTCAGAGCACAAAGTTGTTAATCTAACAGGGCGTGGTCACTCAGTCATCCTTCGCTAACAACTCTCAAAATTAGTCGACGTAATTTAATTAACGCCTTAACGCAGACTTTAAGCACTTCCCGGCGTATCACCACCTAAATCTGTGGTTGATTCGATAGCCGTTGATTTTCACGTAGCCGCTAGGATTCGCGGACCACAGCACCTCTAAAAGGGCATTCCGGCCTGGACTGCCGCCTCTCCAATAACCCACTGACGACTCCCGTTGATCCGCATGTGGCCAAACGACAATACGTCACCCCGACAACAATGCCTATCTGTGTCGTGGCGCAACAAGTCGCAACTCGCAAGCTCAAATACCAGGCTTGCATTGCTTCATTCTGGGACTGTAACTTAACATGTTACATTATATATATATAAAATGAAGATTTTTTCCATAAATGTTATTTAGGAAATTAAAGAAACTTATGATATAAACGATGTATCAAATCCAACAAAATAATCATAGGAGTTGATATCTTTCATTACGTTGCCTACAAAGACAGCTGAAAATATGGCTTTGATCATTTGCTGCATTCCAAGGCTATCTATCTTTTTTATACCTTTATCTATATGGAGTATTATTTTATAGATCTTCATTTGTCAAAACACCCTTTCAGCTTCTTTATCCAATTAATTTAACTTTCTCGGTGATATAGGTAGAGGTAGTATAGCAAGTTTATTAAATTGAACGTACTTCATTCATCCCCATCCCGAAAACGAAACTGTGTCTATCTTTCTCAGGGCAAAGCAAATATAAATGCAGTGTCTTTGTGCCGTTACGGGTATATAACTCAGAATCCTGCTTCCTTAACCATCAACTAGATAAGGGAAATGAGTGAAACCAGGTGGAGTTCTGGTAAGTCCGTCGGGGCTGACTTCCTCCCTCCTGGTTTTCCTCTTTCCCTTCCCCCCTTGGTCAATGGCCAAGGTAATTAATTTAAGACTCCTGCAGGCTGAGACGACCTTGAGCAGGTTGAGGTGTATGTACGGTATGAGAGTTGTTCGCTGATCCCATTGGACCAGTCGGCTAACTGCCTCTCGATACTGATCAAGGCACGGAGGCTGGTTTTGGTGCGTTCCCACAACAATCCAGTCTCCCGTCATCAGAAGGGCGCCTTCCTGATGCAGGTTTTATAGGGTTTTCCCTGCATCATCTTAAGGTGAAACACCGGGTAGGATCCTTACACTATAGCCTGGGGGCCCTAGTCAACCCTTGGCTACCTTGCTCTACCTTCCACATTCCCCCTTTTCAAGTCCCTTCCTATGCTGTCAAAGGGGAGTTGCCTGCTTCAGGATCACCCTCATGTAGCCTGTTACCCGCCAAAAAAATCCTTAACCATCATCTTTCTACTGTCTCCGTTTAAATCTCGTTGATTATTCTTAACCCTATACAGGGATTGTCTAGCCCTGAATCAAGCCAGTCACTCATTAGCCAAGCGTCTTCTTCTACCGGATCCCCCATTTAAAATAGGTTTCCCTTAATGTACCCATACACTAGGCGTAAACCCTAGAGGAATTCTTTGAGGAATCTAGTTTTTGAGATATTCCAGAGTGTGTGAGAAACAATTCCGGCAGTCCTCAAGGCCGGAAATGCGCTGTTATTGAGACATTGTGTGTGTGCTGTGTACTCGGGTACTAAGACCTCAAGGTTTCTGTTCAGTTCCAATAATGTGGCCAATGGAAGATATTGAGCCGAATTTATTCAACTTTATTAAGACAAGCCATGCCTATGGGAAGTCAGCTAAAAAGATTACCGTGATAGAGCTGGCTACGCAAAGCTCTTAGATAAAATGGAAGAACAAAACTGGAACGCGTCAAAAGATGACGTTACTAAGAAAATTAATAATTTGAGAGCTGATTTTCGATAATAAAATTTCTGACATTTATTGCCCATTCATTATCTCTCTATAAATGATCGTTACTCGATTTTAATAATATCTTTCTTTTACAACGTTTTTGAAATTGAGAAGTTATATGAAACGACCTTTATTTTACAGTTGGAACTTGTTTATTTTCATGTCGTGCCAACCGATGCCATTTTCATCTATTTTTATGACAGATCCGTATTATTTAACAACGTAAAATCAAACCATAGATTTAGTTCTTCACACCGAGGCTCAGAGTTACGTCTGTAACCCTGATGGGAACACGTTTTTCAGGACGTAGCATTTCTTTGAAGCCTTTCTTTCGCAGGTTTTGATAATTACATCCGTGTGAAAAATCCCGTTTAATTTCTCGTTCACTTCATTGCCACTGAAACATGGGCAATAACTGATTAATGAACATGGTGAAGAATTATATAAATAATTGAATACACATTCTGTTACGTATAAGTTTAGTTAAAATAATGAGGTCAAGTTTTATGAATCTTCTGCAGAGGAAATGAGCAATTAAGACGTTCGGCTCTAAGGTCTATTAGTAGAAAGCGAGCGAAAGAGAAGGACGATACCAGCACTCATTACTTATTCTGGCCTATACTGAACTCTTGTAAGGCACGTAGAGATACGAGACATTCATGTGAGTGAGTGACACGTATGCCTACGAGGAATTCCAGCTCCTGTCAGACTGAAGACAACGGCGGAGCTGCTGCTTCTTCAATCCCATTTGCAATTCGCACATGTCACGAAGGAAGGGTTCCTCAGCGACGCGCCTCTAAGCCTGATGGACGTGAATTCGTCATTTTCCCTGCACCTAGAAAATTCAATAATAACTGTATTGTTGCATAATGACACACTTTATTTAAATCATCCAACTTTCTGACGAACGTGTGGATCCATTTTTTAATATATCAATTTATGCCCTCATATTAATAAAATGTATGGATTTAGATGAGAGATTGTGTAAAACCATAAACAATTTCCCTCCTATAGAATTTGTTTATTTTATAGGATAGTGATTACTTTTATTGGTGCTATATTTATTCAACATTTTCTAGTGAAAAGTTCGTAAGTACGTCAAATGTCGTTTAGAGTTGTTTTACATCTGCCTGTAACTGATGCCATGGGCTTTGTAAGCTGATTAAAACCAGTGCTGACCTTAAGAGTTTACTCATTTAATAGTGAGAATCAATCGGCACGACGGAAGAGGAGTATCGCGGAATTAAAGGTGCTTAAGCAGAAAGCAAGTGGATGAAAAATTGTTCTATAGTAAGAGAGTGCATCATATCTCATTACATATTCCGCATTTGAAGTTAAATACACTATAACTCTCAGCGAAGCAAAGAATCCAACCTAGATCAATAGCGGTTCTATCTTTTAATTACCTTCAAAATTATTAATAAACCTCAAACTTGAGTAACATGTGGGTCATTCCATGTCAAATCAACCCAAAAAAATACGATTCGACACCCATGGTCTCAGATTTTAATGAAACTTGGCATGTTTGTTCCTCTCATGGATATAAGGAATGATATGAAATATTTCTGATCTATTACAAATGGTTTTTGTTTTACAGCCTGCTAAAGTTTTTGAAATCGCTTGTTTTTTTTCGATCGGCGGATGAAATGAAATTTGTTCTTCCATAGAAAATACATCGTATCTTCCTTATTTACAACCAATGTTGATGAAATTTTTTATGGGAATACTTCAATAGGAAAGGAAGCCAGAAAAAATTATTGTAACTATAAACTATCGGTAAGTGGTCTGAAAAACAAAGTGGTGAACTGAATTATTTTAATGAAATATAACTAACGAGTTGACTATAGTTTTGAACTTCAATGTTGTAAATCATCAGAACTGTAGACATTTGTGTAGAAATGCGAAGTACAAAATATGAATGCCGTCAGAATTCATTGAAAAATAGGAAAAAAAAATAACGAAATTTTTATCGGCAACTTTGGAGGCCGATGCTGGCTGGCTATGGATGATACTTCCTTTATTATTTTCGTAATCTAAGCATTAGGTTTATCCTAGAAAATAATTTTCAGGATCTATTCTGTAATATCTGCCGCAATATTAAAGCTCAAAAGAGGCATTTTTGGAACGACGTCTACTCTGACGAACGGCTGCCTTCTGCGAAAAGACTCGTATTTCAGTCATAAATGCATATTGCGAACTGAAATTTTTCATATGTTCATCTAAGGCCTCATAGTACAAACTGTAAAAATTTCATCAAAATCGGAAATGGCTGTTCGGGGATCGGTTCTGAAAATTAAGCCACATGACATGAAATGACCCATTTACTATTTTTGAAGTGAACAAAAAAACAAACAAGGAGTGAAAAAACCATTAATTTTATTTTTTCATTTTGTCGTTTATGAATAGTAATTATAAAAAACTTTTGTCGTTATCCTTTTACCTCACGATGATATTCCGCTTCGCGTCGATAGTCATATTTCATTAAAAAAATTCATTTCACCACTTCAGAATTTTTTCAGACCACTTACAGGCTTCCTTTCCTATTGAAGTATTCCCATAAAAAATTTCATCAACATTGGTTGTAAATAAGGAAGATACGATGTATTTTCTATGGAAGAACAAATTTCATTTCATCCGCCGATCGAAAAAAAACAAGCGATTTCAAAAAATTTAGCAGGCTGTAAAACAAAAACCATTTGTGATAGAGCAAAAATATTTCATATCATTCCTTATATCCATGAGAGGAACAAACATGCCAAGTTTCATTAAAATCTGAGACCATGAGTGTCATGGCTGGATTGAACTGACATGGAATGACCCATGTTTGATAATTACAGCACTTTTTTTGGTAGTGGGGGGAATGATTTGAAACTTTAATCGCGCGCCTTAATGGTAGGTATCAACAAACTCCAGAATCCACATATTTACCTGCACAGTAATACTGATTATTTGTTCTCTAGGGACAGGGAGAATGAAGATCTGAAAAGTGCAGGATCTGCGGCACAGAATGCTGACACCCCACTACCTCAGCTGTACACATTCAAGTTGCGAAAACCAAGCCAGGGTTACAACACCTGTGCACCGCCTTTCTATGTCCAGCTTGATAACGCTATAGCTGTGGTTTGGGCCCTTTTCGGGTCTAATATGCCACTGGGTGAGGATAAATAATATTTCAGTTTTATGGACCTTAAACTATAGTTCGATGGGCTTAGTCAACCCTTTCCCTTCAGCTTTCCTTCTTTCAAATTCCTAATGCTGTTGCAAGGGGAGTGGCTATTTTCTGGATCAACCTCATGTAGCCGAGAATATTGATCCGTGCATCCCAGTTTTTGATTTCGGTTTATTTTAACAAATAATCAAGTACAAATTTAAGAATATTTTCATATAATATATGCTACCAGCCCCACCACACACACACTATAAAATTATATAATGAAATGACTAAACGTCACTTTGAACCACACAAACGGGAATTTTTAAAAAACACAAGATAATGATCTTACAATTAGAAGAATCAGACTTCACTGTCACTCGGTAATTTAGGGAGCACAGTCTATTCATAGGTATACAAGTGCTGCGGTGCGTAATTCAGAAGATCAATGATAAAATTTGAGAGATATGCGTTGACGGTAAACGAAAATACAAAGCAAAGCTAAGCAGTCGAATAGAAAACAAACCAGCAACTATTTTATTACGGCATGTCGTACGTACTCCGTTTCTATCTCGATCGCAGATAAAATATAAAGGGAAGGTGTTATGCATCGAATCATATAGAAATTTGGTGCATTAACTTGCAAATGCAAACAACAATTTAATTAAAAGAAAAGTCTTATTTTTTTCTAAGAAGTCGATAATAGCAGATTCAAGAAGAAAAAAATATAGTCAATTTAACAGACTTTATAATACCAAAACTAAACGTTTCCTCCACCTATCGATGGACCTTTTCAAGTGTATAACTTAGAGATGCAGACTGAGGTGAATCTAACGACCCACAACCTAACGAAACAAAACATAAAGACATATATCGATAGAAATCGGAATTATTTTCTTTCCGTTGTATAGCAAGTATTGCCAAGACAAATATATGAAGATAAAAGTTACTAATACATCTTTCCAAGTGAAAAACAAATCAATAACGTTCCCTTCTATACATCACAAGACACCAAATAATTACTTTGCTCAGAATTCCATTCGTAATTTTTAACATTAATAACTGTAGATCTTAGTTTTTCTCTACACGAAGAAACGTTTGAAACTCATTAGTATCAAAATTTAATAATTTTCCAAACAAAAAATTAGATAAAATCTTAACAATTTGTACTACTTCTTTACAATCTTAAAAATATAGCTAAAAAATTTCATTACATTAATAAGTTTTCCATAACTTACTATATGTATTGGCAATTTGCGTTCAGCCGTTCCTATAACATTCAGCCGATTGCTGAGAATTCTTTTCTGTTTAGCGCTGATCACCTCAAAGATAGTTTCTGTCGATCTTTGAAAGATTTAGGTTCCTTCCTACCCCCCCTCCCCCCTTTCAGGCCAAAAAAGGTCCTACCATAAAGACATATGGAACTTGAAAATGAATAGATTATGCACTCACGTGTCAAGCATGTGAAACGAGATGCTTATCCGCTGCAGCGGCGGTGGCGACGATGTTCGCAAAACTATTAAAAAGTAAATATAAGATTCAGCACTCATATAGTTGGTAATGTGAAAAGGTAAATTTTCCAAAATGTGACACTCACTGATGGTTTAATCACGTGTTTACAAAGAGATTACTGCCGAATTAAATATTATAGTGTGCTACTATAAATAAATTATGAGACATCGCCGGGCACCCAGATATTTAATAATAATAGTCATTTTGTAGACTGAAGAACAAAGATTTATAAACAAATATTTAATGAGAGTCAATCAAGAAGGATGACAATAGGGAAAGCAGCAGAGAGAAACAAAACAAGGAACCGTCATTTTTCTATGTTTCACTTTCTATGTATCTGATATGCACTTTCTTGATTGTTTCTTCTACAGTTCCTCCATGGCAGAAGTGGGCGACCTTTTTACCAATATAGGCCACAGTTAAATTAGGCAGTAAGAAAGAAGGCCGCATAAGGTGATATACATACAAAAGGGACTTTTGTGAAATATTATAGCTTTTGTATTGTTTTATAAATTTATTGCATTGTATAATAAAAAATACTAAATGAATAATTTTTATTCAACATTTAAAATATGGGTAATAACTGTTTATAACATTAATCTTTAATTATTATTTGTTTAATAAAAAAACTCCATATTAAACTATATTAAACTAGTTTTAATTTTTGTTAACAGAGAAAATGTAAACATTATCTATTTCCAAATGCCGTGTATTTTCTAGGAGGCATGCCTTTCTTTAAAAAGGATTTTGAGACATTATCTTCCCCAACTCAACCGTTTTTGTAATTCCGTAGAAGCATTATTTTTTTGGAAGGTGCGCAATCGGTGCTGACACCGACTAAATTGCTAGCATTTAATTGTAACCAATGAGATATTTTATGAAGTTTTTGAAAATTTCAAGTACCCCAATTAGTGTATCCACGAATTATCGATAACCGAGGTTTCACTATATTACCTTTCATGAAGGCCGCACTCACAAAGGTCGTATGCACCCTAAAGGCCGCACGTTCCCCACCAGTGCCCTATGGTCTCCCTTGTAAAGAGTAACTTTGAATATAAATTAAAATAAAGTTAAGATCTTCCATGTTGACAGAGTGCTTAGCAATTAACAGAACCTCAGTACAGAAACAACAAACAGAAAGTTTGGTAAATTTTACAAGAGATGTTAAATATTGTGGCCAACAAAATTCTTAGAATTAATTGAGGTCATCAATTTGTGAAGGTTGCCTTCTGTATGGTGATTTGGTGAATTTAAGCTTGTAATCTGTGAGATTGCAGTGATTGACATAAGTTACCACTTGTCTGAAAAACTGATGCAGGCAATAAAACTTTACATGGGCGAGAAAGAGAAAATCAAAGACAATTTGAGAATTTTAACGGACATTGTGTGCATGTGAAGAATTACTCAATGATGGAGTTGAAAGTGAACAGGAGAATTGAATCACAGTCCTTAGTCAGATATAGCCCACAAGCCCCTATACCGGTGAGATCATAGATTGTATGACTGAACTGACCCAAGTTTAAATTGTTTGTTTTATTAATTTATTAAATCAATAAATTCCTTTAATTTTGTACCTGATTTTGCTTGTCAAACTCTTACCCTAAAAACCAATAAAATTTGGTTATTTGTTGATTAAGTGATTCTATGGATTAAGTACACATCTGTGAATAATAAATACACCTATCTAATTTCAAAACTTCCATTGTTGCCTATTGACTCACTTGCCTCAATTGTTTATTCTACATGAATGAGGAAATGTAGATGAGAACCAATTAACACAAGTTGAGCATTTGTCTTTAATCCATCTAATAAAAATGAGCTCTGCTTTTTCATCATAGAAACATTCAAACTATAATTGAGCACTGATTAGTTTCCAAACAACCAGTTCTACTGTTACAGATTTTAAAAAAAAGGAATCTGAACATGAAAAATATGAATAAAAATTTAAAGAAAAGAGGTATGAAATTAAATTCTAACCTAACCCTAGGAGCAATATAGGTACATATATTTAAATATATATATATATATATATATGTATGTATAGTCGATCACTGGAAATGTCTGATGAAGTACTCCAAAACACACACACACACACACATATATATATATATATATATATATGCATACATCAATGACATTGTCAGGTTAATTAAAACAATTAATAAGGTCAGGAAAGAGAGATAGACAGTAGGTGATTTACCTGAAGTTCACAGATGGAAGGCACCATGTAATATATATAATATAAATGTCATCAATTTTACCCTAATTTTGAGCTTTGATCTTCTGTTGTATTCAATTAAGAAATCTACTGACATAAGCAGCATTAAGCTCCATCATCAAAAAGACATTAAATTACATGACCATATGACAGCAGAGTCAGTGTGATTAGAAGTTTTTAAAATAGGTTTATTTTAATATAATGATTTTTTCCTCAGTTTTAAATTCTCAAATAAGTTTAAATAACATAAATATTTTTATAAGCAGCAAGTTAACATTTTATGTGTTATTGAGTATAATTTTCAGATATCGATATAGGGAGCCTAAATAAGAATCAATGAAACATTTTAAGACCATGTTGTTGTTGTGGTATTCAGTCCTAAGACTGGTTTGATGCAACCCTCCATGCTAACCTATCTATATATTTTAATTCATTCTTCTTCAATCCTATAAGGTGTAATATTTTTTGTTGGTTTAATACTTTCTTGAAAATAATCTACAATAGAGTTTAGCATGAAGTATGAATAACCTTCCTAACATTTAAAGTTATTTTGTTTTGTTGTTTCCATCTATTTCAAAATTGTTTGATATAAATTCTGAGAAGAATTTGGTTCTAGTATTCATAATTTTAAAATTAACTTTTGCATATATTTTTCGTTAACTATATTTTACTTTTATTAATGTTCAACAACAGTCATTAATTATGACTAATCCAAATTCATAAAACACAGCCATGAATGATTTCAACTCATATTGTACACTATGCTGAGTCAATTAATACTTTGTTAAGTAATCACATGTTATAGTGAGTAGATATTTTAAAGAATTGAGTTATTATATTTGCAGAAATTTTTCACCTGCACTGGGCATTGGCTTTTTTGTCCAATATACGAAATGTGCAAGGGGAATATCCTCCAGATGTTCATTTGTGTGTCGAGGAGATACAGAACAGGCTTTTGGAAATGTATTCAGAAGGACTAAATAAAACAAATGAAGACAATAATATATCCCTTCGGTAAAATATTGCCCAGATTTGCAGTAGTAAATATTACTGAATTTAGTTATTTTTATTAATTACAATTGATAATCACATTTAATATGCAAAACTATAATACATAAATAAATTAGCATAAGGGTTTGTTTACAAATTAATAACATATATTTCATTAAATAGTAAAATTAATATTAATTGTAACTAAAGAAAATGGAGTAATACATACATACCTGATAATGTAAGTTGTATCTCATAATGAAGATAACTCAACAAAAACTTCCTATCTTTCTCTTCATCATATCAATTAACTTTCATGATATCATAAACCATGCTCTCTAACTCATATGTAGTTTAGATCCAATACTTCATGTTCTGTCCCTGATCTGTTAAGTCTGATCACCTAAGCCCAAGTACTTGAATTTGGTGTTTAGTTATCATAACTATTATTATTAATGTGATATATTTTACAGTTCAAGTCTAAAGCTTCTGTATTTTTGAAGCCCTCATCTGCTAGAGTGAAATATATATTTTATGAGGTTTAATTAAATTGGAGTCATATAGCCATAAGTATTGATGAAAGGTTATATCTGCCTAAATAACTGCATGTGTTCCATATGTAATTGTAACATATCATGAGACTGAAAACATTAAAATATTGTCACACAATCAGAGATAAATGGTACAAAGAAGAAAATAATCTATCATATTGTACTAATAATAAAAAATTCAATAATTTTGTTCAAAAATAAAAGTAACCACCATTTCAAAATTATGTATTTCTCATTAAATAATACTGTTCAACATCGTGTGTAAAAAGTAGCACACATGTACATTTATGTGGTATTTAATGAGAACTTTTATATCTAAGGGTTTCATGACATAAATATAAAGATTTAGAGAATCTAAATAGCCTATGTTTTAGGATCAAAATAACTTATCAGTTTTATTATTGTGATATTTAATTTATGATGCATGTTTGACACTTTTGTAAATATTTATTCTATAGTGAATGTAAACTGAAGTCCTCAATTACATTCAAGGAGCTTACTAGAGATCAACCGACAATGGTGCAAGAGCTTTATTGCAACCAAAATATAAAATCACATTCGTCTAACAGCAGTAAAATAAATTGTGGTAAGTAAAGATTGTGCCAATACAAAATAATTTCATTTCTATGGTTCACTCCATAAAACCTAATAAATATGTATCTTATTAAAAAGTATTGACTATATATTAATTAAGCAAATTAAAATTTCTAATATTCGTTTGTTGCAACATAGATTTATTAGTATTATAACATTTTTTTAAATTATGATATGAATCACACAATCTGCTGATAGCTTAGACATTGAATTCAAAGCGTATATTCAAGTTATTCAGAAAATTGTATTTGACTACATCTTCAAAACATTTGAGAAAGGCAATTACTTTTAAAAATATTCCACACACAACCAACTTATATTCATTTAGGTAATGTAATTCTTAGAAATTAATTTATAACACACCACATGAAGTTTATAAAAGTATGCACAAGTTCTTTCATTTGTCATAAGCATGAAATGTAAAAGAACTTTCAATTTAGTTAAATCTTTAAGTAATGTAAACTAGCAATAGCAAACTATCCTATGTCTGTATCAGTATCTAGACTTCACATTTCTACTATTATTATAAAAGGTAATTAATTGCTTACATTAATATCTTTACTCTTAAATGTTATTTATTGCACAGCTTGTTCTGCTTCAAAAGGTGTGTGTGTTGACAATTTAAAACAGTTGAGAATGGATCAGGTTGTGAAAATAGAAATGGAGTTACTGCGCTTGTATGACATAGAACAGTAAGTATTATCTAATTGACATACAAATTCACTATACTGATTAGAGCATTAGTTTAACCAGTGACTTGTTACCCTCTGATGAAGGGGGCGGTGCCTCCAAAATTCAAGAAATTCAAATCCTACATCTGAGAACCTCAGATGAGTCACCAACTTTCAGTCTCTCTTTCTTGTCCTTATTAATTGTTTTAATAAGCCTGACAATGTCATTAAAATAAATGGCATGGAATGTAAAGTGAGAAAGTAGAAGGCTCACCTGAAATTGAGGTCCAACGTCTACATGAAGGGTAAGATAAAGATACTTAAATATTGAAAGACTCCTCCTTAATTAGAGCACTCTGTGTGCTGGCTAACATTTTCCACAACACTTTCTTATAGTGTATGTATATAAACACGTCTTTCCAGGATGTTTTGGCTAATAAATTCAAAATATTGTATGTTTTGTAACTTAACACTATTGACTCAGAAGTTTCAACCAACATGGGGCCAGTAGAGATCATTTTTAATGAAGATCTAAAAATTTATTTTGAGATAATGCTTGGGTAACAAATTTTTCAGTTTGGTTTGTAAAATGGAAGTAAACCATTTACCATTACCGAAGAATTAAAAATTCGTCTTATACTTTCGGATTTTATATAAACTGCTAAATATGCAGTTTTCAATTGGACAGGTCCAAGTTGGCTAACTCTGGCGGCCATGTTGTTTTGGTAGCGTCTGTCTAGTCTTTTTATTATTTAGTTAGTAATGCCAAATCTCCAAGACAAGTTACACGATTGAGCTGCACGTCTAAATGATAATACTTTATTATAAAAATGAGTTAGTGCAATTGTTGCATGCCATTTTCCGGCAGACCGCCGGTCATCCTTCAAAGTCGACTCTCTAACGTTTGGTGGCCGAAACTGCCAGTTCGGTAAGCAACCAGCCGGCCACTAGTACGTCAAAGGACCGCCAGATCGACCGAGAACCTCGCCGCGGCTGACATTTTTTCAAAACGACGTTGGTGAAGCCATTACCGTCAACGGCGAGCGCTACAGAACAATGATAACCGATTTTGGCCCCAATTAAAATGTATAGACTTAAATGGCATGTGGTTCCAGCAGGACGGTGCTACTTGCCGCACAGCGGACGCTACGATGGACATACTGCAGGAACGATTTTTGGGAATGGTTATCTCCTGCAGAGGTGACGTAAATTGACGACCAAGATGTGCGATTTGACCTCTCTATAATTTTTCTTGTGGTGTTACTTGAAGTCGCCAATAAGACATAATCGGCCGATGCCCTTAAAGTCAACATAACCCAGTCAATCGCTCAAAATCAGCCGGTTGTATGCGGCAGAGTTATTAAAATTGGACCACTCGGATCCGTTCCACGTTTGAACGATGTTATAATCCATACGTAATCGCATACATGGGCCTTTCAAAAAAAATCGTTAATACCTCACACACTTTTAATTTTATTCCATTTCAACATCGACCCGCCTTTATTGTAAATCCCTTTAGTAAAGTTTCTGAAAATGAAACGAATAGCAGCAGTTTAGGATCCAAAAACCAAATTTGAAATATTATTTCATTTACAGGCAAATTGAAACGACGGATAGAGACTGTATAACTCCTTTCATCGATGACTCTGTAGCGAGTAGGTTGAAGCTACTCAAAAGCAAAGTAAGTCTTTGTAACATACCTAATAAACAAATCAGTGAATGACGCAACTTTAGAACTGAAAATACTTCTAGTAAGTTAACTTAAAAGACTAAAAATGACATGTACATTTTTGGAAGAACCTCGTGTAATTTAAAAGTATTGTGCTAACTCTATTAACATTCATCTTCAATTTTGTTACAGCTAGATTCAACAACTGAGAAGTAGATACAGCTGTTTTATCATTATATGATATCACGATTCAATAAAGTTATTATACAAATTTTATCTCTTTTATTACATATATCTGTTCAGACAAAAGAATGCAGAAGGAAATGGACGGAAATGTAATACGAGAGGAATTTAATAATTAAAGAACAAATTGACGTAAAAAAGTATGTTTTACATATTACTAGATCTTACATATTCCCCACGAATTTTAATATACTTGTCCCAAAAATAAACTAGTTTTTCTACCTTGTTTTGTTGCTGAGACAGTTTTCCACAAAGTTGTTACTGAACTTTTTTTGACTGTGGTTCAAAACTGTGAACCCAAGGTTCATCACACGTTAACAACTTATTTATGATGGCGTTCTTTCAAGCCTGCGCGCACTTTGAGTCTTGTTTTTTGGGTCGCAACTCACACTTGTTTTGCTGTACTTTATATATTGTACCAACACACTCCAACTTTATTGCTAGTAATGCAGTAATACGTTGATCTTCACGAATAACGTCGTCAATACAAATTTCCAGGGAAGGAGTTAACTTGTCAATTGGCCGGCCAGGACGTTGCTCGACAAACAGCGAGGTTCGACCGTTTTAATCTAATATATTGTAGCGTAGTAGAACCCTGCCCAGTTTTATTCCTATTTATGGAATTTTAAATTATATAAAAATTTCAGCTGGCCGGGTAAAAGGGGGTTTTCCGGGTGCCGAAAAAGCGGCTGTCTGCGTGCTTATAACGGTAGGCTTGTTTTTGGCTGAGAGAGCGTTCACCTTTCGGGATTTCCTAGGGTCATATACCTGTATCATCAAAAAAAACTCCCGCACTTGACGGAGAATTCACGATGATTGTCAGATAATCGTCACGTGAGATAGTTTTATCCCTTGGAGGGGGAATATACGGAGGTGACCTGCGAAGGTGAAGGGCGGAAAAATAGGAGTATAATGTAAGGCTTGACAGAAGAGAGTGTGGAGCAAGGATTGATCATTGTTGGAAGCAGCAGCATTATGTGACACTTCGAGATAGGAGCGAAGGATTGAAGTATTATTATCCGAGGAAAACAACAAAGGAAGACGGAGGAAAAGGCTCGAGTTTTCCTCAATTTACCAAGCAAGCAACGAGAGAAGGAAGTCCAGTCGCCCGTTAATCCGCACCAAGACGCACAGGCGAACAAAACAGGCTTCGTTCAGTGAACGGAAACTGCTGCACGTGGTTACCCAACTAATAATTTAACCCTGAGAACTTTAAAATCGTCCCCTTTAATTATTTATTTTTGTACTTGTAATCTTCGCACAAGACCCCATTTAAAATTATTGTTTTTCTTTAAATAAATGTATATATTAAATATTAAACTTAATTTCATATAATTAATTAATATCCCCCATCATTTACAATGCATAAAATATATACCCTGTTATAAAAATTTCCACGATTCATACAACTGTCACCATAGTGTAAAATCGTTCGAGAAAAGATTTTAGCCGGTTTTTCACAGTCAGAAAGCAAAAACCGGTTCGCTGAACGTTGGTCAACTAAGAGGACGCGCTATTGTTAAATACAATATTTTGGCTATAAACAAAATAATTTTTATCCATCAGTAGTTCTCAGATCATCTCAGTGTTGCTACCCAAAAGTTATGAAAGTACCAAACTACTCCCACAAAACCTCAATTTTTTTCTGCATCAATTTGTTTCTTAAATTGTATTTTGCATTGAATTTATTTATATTTTCTTTACTGATTATAATTCTCTATTGAAGAGATAAGACAAGTCAAAAAATATACATAGTTAACGAGCACATTGATAAAATACGTAATCTTGAAAATACTACATAAATTGACAAATGCACAATGTATTAAAAACATTAAACAAAACACAAGTATATATGTATATATATACATATAATTATTGTAGACGCAAATTATCCTATATATATATACATATATATTAAATAAAATGAGAACGAAAATTTGAAAATAGCTTAGTTCTTTTACGCAATTGCTACATTTTCAAATGTGCAGCGATAATTAGGATAACTTGCGTCTACAATAATTTTCATTATTGCCATATAAAAAATCACTGACTCTGAGGATGTCTGCCAAATGTAATTTCTTTCCGATAAAATTAATTCCGGTACTCGCATGACGAAATATGAAGAAAAGATATATCAAAAACCTTTACGTTATTTGCTCAACGCGAACAAAGAACGAGAACAAAATTGCACGATATTCAGAGTATTTTAAGGTTCAACAGACACAATCAATCGTATTTGAAGAGTGTCTAGAGTGAATCGTCTCCGAAGAAGTTGGTCGATGGACCTCTCTTATGTTCACAGTGTTTATGGTTAACTGCGTAATCTCTAAAATTATTCATACCGAGCTATTCACAGGAACTTTTTCCATTTTTTGCGAATTTCGTTCATTATATTAAACTTCCGTCAAAAACAACGTAACATTTATTGTCGCGCATAACCTATACTATATTTTTATTATAATCTTAATAGTTATAACTGTAAGTATTTCTTTTAAATTATAACACCAACAGCATATAATCACTTGTTTGTGGTATTACTAGGTCTATTTAATAAAACGAATACAAAATTTTTCGTTTGGGAACAGCTCATTCAATGTTAAATATACACTGAATCGTTTATGTTGTGTAAAGAGGACCCCTTTACGTAAAATACTGCAATGTGTGATAAGTAGTACAATCGAATAAATAACAGATAGAAGACAAGAAAATTAACGTCTATTTTTCTAAACGTAAGTATAAAGATAAATGAAAGCAAAAATTTTCGGGCAAAATAGAAGCTTTATTCGATTACTATTACGTTTTGTCTTCGCATTTGGGACTTCATGAGGTTTTTTGGGCGGAGGGGGATGAGCAGGATACATGAGGTTAATCATGAAATATGCAAATCCCTTTTAATAGCATAGGAAGGGAATTGAAAGGAGGGATGTGAAAGGCAGAGCAAGGTAACCAATGGACAGTTACAACCGAAACGTCAGGATAAAAAATTTATATTTTGACCTTTATTTTTTATCAACTACTATTTAATTATGTAGTTCAAAATTTCAAAACCCCGAAGATAAACTTGATGAAGTTCCAGGGTGAACATGCATAGCTTTTGAATAAACTTCAATTTTGTCGGTAAATTAATCGTTTTAATTTATTTGTATTTAATATATTATATAAATATACACAATCGTCAAAAATTTAATGTGGATAAAATATTTTGCACGGCTATCTGCTATTGGAATTGTAAGACTTATTTTCAATGACTAAACATAAATTCTAAGCTTAAAATTAATACGAAATTAAACAAATTCAGCTTATACAACGAAAATATAAAATGTCAGTAGTTATTTCTTTATTATATAATTTTGTTATGTTTTAAAACTTCATTTTTTGCGTTGGAGTTATTAAACATAGCAAATACCTTTATAGTGAATTTTTTTGTATAATTAACCATGTTTTTCCTTATTTCCATTAAATACTTTTGTGTTAAAGTTGTTATCATCTGAATAGAATTTGGTTATATTACTGTGAGCATTCATAATTGCATGATATTCTTACATAAACCTCGATTATAAGTCTAACAACATTTTTTTATAGAAAAATAATATTGTATTTCCTAGAAGAGTTAAGGAAATCTCAAATATGAAGGGTGGAAGAATGGAAAATAGTATTTTTGTATTGTTTATATTAACGAACAGATTAATTGCATAAGCAGCTGAGGTCATCTTTTTTGCCAGAGTGGTAATGTCCACTTTCAAATCCAATTTTGTATCTACGCATACTGCAAAGAAATTTAAATTTCGAGCTTCTCACTTGGCCCTACAGCAACAGAAACCAGTGTCACATTTTTTGTTACATAAAATTTGGTTTCTCATAAAAAAAAGTGCTTTCCTGCATTTAATTTATGTCTGTGTTCGCGTGTGAGATTAAATTTTCTCTGAAGCACGTTTTTAAATCTTATACATATTAGCTAGGCATTCCCATAAACGGAGATGTGGTATTAACAGCTGTAATAAGATAATTCAGCATCCATTGCTAAATATGGTAACAAAGAAAAATTTTAAATACACTGGAATTAATTTTATCTCCAGAAAAGAAAAACGGATCGAGCCAGGTTAATAGAGGCGATCAATGCGCAACAGGTGTACAGTAAACCTGTCCACAGGTAAGAATAGGACCACGGCAATCTTAAGTTTTTTTAAGCCTTCTAAACTCTGCCACGTATTAATTGAAATGCGGTCTGGTATTATTATTCTGAAATTTTCTCAACACGCATAAATTATGCCGTTGAACGTGGAACTCCTTGAATAAAGTAGATTAATAATTTGAACATTTTCATACAGCATCAATCACTTTCTCCAGATTCAGATTTATAACATTGATAAGACTTTCTTGACGTAGTCGTGAGCAGGGATTAACAAAATCGTTGATATATCATATTAAGAGCAGTGTTTGAATTAAATTTTTCTTTGTAAAATATGACTAATGTGTAAAGAAAATTTGGAATACGCACACATTGAACTGAAGTAAATTCGGTGCATTTATTTCATATAATATTTATAAATTCGTTTGAAATCAGGTCTCTGTAATGTGCATAAATAACAATGTAATTATATTTCAACTGTAGCTGTAATGTTCCGTAGATCCGAAATAACTGTCTCTCCAGAGTACCAACAGACTTGCACATTAATTTTTATAGTTAATTAAAAATTATTTGAATCATTATAATAATAATTATAGGACTACAAGTATCAATGAAAACATAACTTGTTGAGTGATAGTATAATCAACAGTAAAATATTTTTCAATAAATTTTTGAGCGGAAGGAAACCATAAAGAAATAAACCGTACACTGGTAAAATTGGGAATCGAATAAAACAGAAATAAATAAGTATAGTTATTAATAGAAATATTCACCATGAACGTGCGATTTTAAAAGGATCAGTTGAAATAAAATATTAATGTTTCTAAACTATTACTTTTAAATTTAGGATCATTGAGTCCTTCCGACGTTTTTGGCAGAAATAAGAATAATTTAAGTAAAAATTAAAGTATAAATCTATACCAATAAATAAAATTGTCTGTCTGTCTCCCACTCTCTGACCGTCTGTCTGTATGTTTGAGGGTTTATAAACAGGGAATTTAATTTAAATATTCGTGCATACTTTATTTCGATAATGATATTAAATATAAATATTAATTCTACGGGAAGCTTTCTTTCTTTACGCGCGTCGAAGTCTCCGAAATTTAATGAGAGTTGCTTATACTCTTGATCTATCTCCGAAACGGCTGAACCACGTCTGTATGAACGTGAATATAAATAATACAAAGTATGTCAAAGGCTTTCCATTTATAAATATACTAAGTATATTTTTAAGTTCCGGCCACATATGGTCTAGTGGCTAGCGTCGCTGCCTCACAATCTAGGAGTCCGGGGTTCAATCCTGGCATGGGCTTGGATGTTTAGGTCGTCATGGTCGCGAATATCGGTATTAAGACTCTTCATGAATCGATACGCAGACCATGTATTACTCCAAAATTAATAATGTCGTTCAAGATGACAGTCCGCACTCAACCCTGTAGGCCAGGCCCTCAATGGGCTGTATATTCAAAGAAGAATACTTTTAAGTACATTACGTTTTTATGATGAAGAAACTTCTATCTTGAAAATAAATCTGTTTTTGTAAATGAATAATATCTGAAAGGTTACATATATATATATATATATATATAATTTAAGTGTGTGTGTGTAGTTTTGTCTCGAATAGGCTCCGAAACGGCTCAACGAATTTCAATGATTATTTTGGGGTTTAAAAATAGGAGATTTAACTTAAATATACGTGCATATTTCATTTTAAATACATTGCAGAAGATATTAATATAATATAAATATTAATAGAAAATATTCTACGGGAAGGCTTCTTTTTTTTGCGTGCATTCGAGTCTCCAAAAATGAATGTGGGTTGCCTACAATCTTAATCTGTTTATGGCTCGAAACGGCTCAACGGATTTCAATGAACATTTCAGGGATTGAAACAGAATTATTAACTTAAATTTTCGTGTATGTTTCATTTAGATATCTTGCAGAGTTCCGAAGATCTTAATGCAAATATTTATAAATTCACTGAATTGACACCTAAAAGGCGGCGTGAAAACGAACTGCGGCTATTATGATTCGCGCCGTACTTAACCTATTTTTGGCACAAAACTAACTCCCTGAGAAGTAATTAATTTATTTGAATCGTCGATACAATGTATACGTAAATCGGTTTTTATTTGTCGCATCTGGTAAATTTTAATAATTGGTAATTTTTAAATTTTAATGCAAATAAAATCAATATGTAATTAAAGTTTCAATGAAAATTTCAGGGATTCAAAAAGGAATTTTAACTTATATGTTCGTGTATGTTTAATTTCGATAGCTTGCTGAGTTCAAAAGATATGAATGTAAATATTTATAAACCATTGATTACCGCGCGAAAAGCGGCGTGAATACTAACTGCGAGTTTAAAGTCCTGTTAGGGGTTCCTATATCATTCATCCCACTTACTGTGTTATTATAAGCGTAATTTTGGTATCTTCTGTGAGAGCGGGCGAGCATTGTCACTCCATCTATTGTTGCAAACGTGTTCAAAACCCACTGCGAGTTATAAGGTTTGCCGTGAAGCGATCATAAATAAATAAACCGTACTTTCGTTTTTAGAGCAAAATAAATAGATCTATTTCCGCGAGCACGGAGTCACGGGCATACCTAGTTCATGTTTAAATGAGATAATTCAATAAAGTAAATAAGAAAATTTACTCGTAATTATTAAATGAATACTGTTACATTTCAAAAAAATATAAATGAGATATTTTTCATATGTTTGCCACTCAAAGTTAGAGTATAATTTAGTTAGAGTAAATTTAATTTCGTCGTGCCATCGGAGTCTGTTTATAAATGTCGTCATTCACTTTTCCTAATGATTATGCACTTTATATTATGATATATACAAAGCATTATCAACCCAGCGGGTTATTTTTCGAGCGCTACGTCTCACGCATCCGCAGATAATTTGCTTCTTATAAGATTCTATTAATTCAAACGTAATTTAGAAAATATTCGCACTATGTTGCTATTAACTGAATTAAGGCTTTCCCGGTGTAGTTGATGCAGAAATAGTTCTCGTGTTTCCACTGGGGTACAGGTGCGGTCAAAATGCTACGTTTCGACGACCACCTGCTCTGTCGGCATCTTCGGGCTGAGTGTTGCGACTGTTTTCTTGGCGGGTAACAGGCTACATGAGGGTGATCCTGAAGCAGGCAACTCCCCTTTAATAGTATAAGAAGGGACTTGAAAAGGGGGGATGTGGAGGGTAGAGCAAGGTAGCCAAGGGTTGACTAAGGCCCCCAGGCTATAGTGTAAGGATCCTACCCGGTGTTTCACCTAAAGAGATGCAGGGAAAACCCTAGAAAACCTGCATCAGGTAGGTCGGGCAATGGGTACTATTCTCACGCCCTTCCGAATGACGAGAGACGAGTTTGCTGTGGGGACGCAGCATTCCCTTCTCCGTGTCTCCACCAGTTTCAGGAGGCAGTTGGCTGACTGATCCAATGGGATCAGCGGACAGCTCTTGCCATATGCCCAAGGTCTTTGACCCCGGTACATATACCTCCTAAAATAGGTGAAGGTGTCTCGGCATATGAGAACTTTGATAAAAAGTACCCAGAGAGAGTGCGAGGCATTTCCGACATGATCAGGTGAGCCCCGCAGTCACTCTGGGCTGAAGCACCTGCGAGAAAACTCCCGCAGTGCCTCTTCTCGTCACAGCATAGAACGTTGCCTGATATTTTATTTTCTTATCCGTGGATTTCGACTGCACGATTGATTGAAAATAATTAACCATAGTTACGAGGTATTTTAATTGTTTGTGTAATTGGTGTAATGAGTTTGTATTGGCAGCACCTGAGCACGTATACAATAATTTGAAATCGTAAAATAAACGAAAACTGACAATCATTACAGACGGTCGAGCACATCGTGAACATTTTCACGGCCTTCGTTAAACTGTCTGAACCACTACATCGCCATTACATCTCTCATTATAGCTTCCCCATATCCCTCACACAATTTCTGCCGTAACATTCTCTGAATTTAGCATAGGAAGGGACTTGAAAAGGGGGGATGTGGAGGGTATAGCAAGGTAGCCAAGGGTTGACTAGGGTCCCCAAGCTATAGTGTAAGGATCCTACCCGGTGTTTCACATAAATATGATGCAGGGGAAACCCTAGAAAACCTGCATCAGGTAGGTCGGACTAGTGGGTACTACTCCTGCGCCCTTCTGATGACGGGGGACTGGATGGTTGTGGGAACGCAACAATCCCGCCTCCATACCTAGATCAGTATTGAGAGGCAGTTGTCCGACTGGTCCAATGGGATCAGAGAACAACTCTCACCGTATACCGAAGGTCCTTGACCCCGTACATCACCTCTCAAACTGCTCAAGGTCGTCTCAGCCTGCAGGAGTCTCCATTGACCAAGGGGGAAAGATGAAAACCAGGAGGGAGGAAGTCAACCCCGACGAACTTACCAGAACTCAACCTGGCTCTCACTCATTTCCCTCTTATCCTAATCGAGTTGCGACTGTCTGGATTCAGGGTATATATACTGTTCTGGGTCCCTAAGAACCCAGGCTGGTGTCCGATTGGAGGAATTAGGTTTCGAGCTGAGGGAGCCAATCAGCGCTTAGTCGGCAGTTCTACTTCGCCGCTCTGTCTTCCTGCCTTCCGTAGCAGTGACAACGCCGGCTCTCAAGCCCTGTTTAATTGGAATCCAGTATCTCGGTTGAGCAGGTTGTCCTGAGTCCTGATGCGAACAGCTTCAGTTACTACGCTGTTCCAATAACCTTTAGCTCGGTCTAAGATTTTTATTTTTCCGAACTTGATTCGATGGCCGGTTTCTATTGCGTGCTCAGCCACTGTTGACTTTTGCGGCTGCTTGTGTTTCAGACGTCTTTGATGTTCTAGACATCTGTCTTGTACCGTGATGTTTAATATTTTTGTACAAATGTATCAGTAATTTGTTACCATCCTATTTTAATAATTATTTAGCTTATAAGGCTGATAGAAACGCATAAATGTTAGAAATAAAGTAGAATTAGACATAACTAGGGCTAGGTTAGACTTAAAACAAAACAGTATATTTATTAAAGGCATAAAATAATTTAACGAGTTGTAAGGTTATTAGTAAATTTAAGAATAGTTTATTTAAACATTTCATTTTATGAAATGTAAACTGTAGTAATTGAGTAGCATTTCTTTGCTAAATTCATTCTTTATTATAATTTACTATTATTAGAAGGTCACAAAAAGGTGTAATCAGTTTAACCAACCTTTTTTATAACATGGCTTGCCCATATCTGTAACATACATTCTTTTGGATTCAGAAATAGAATTAATCTCTAAATGAAGGCTAATTCAAGATAGAAACTTGGTTTTGAGAAAGCAGTTACTAGGAATATAGAAAAAAACAGTAAGAATATTTTCAAAACTAACAATGGAAAACTAAATTTCAACTACTGTAGAACGCAATTTATGTGAAAAAATTTTCTGTATTATTTTTGTTTGTAATAATTATTAGTTTTTTCATAATTTCAACATTGTTTGTGGATTAATGTACTGAATTTATTGAGATCCTTATGCTTATTTAAAATTGGGCTCAAATTAAGTCAGCTTCAGTCTCACGTCTCCTATATTTATACGGGTGAGACAGCCATGGTGATGCATACCATAGAAATCGTCCAATACAGTACGTACTATTCCTTCAGTAGAAAGCAATACTCTCCGAGTAAATTGTGACTTTTTATTACTCCAAGCTTAGAAGATAGCAACAATTTTTCACAAGCAGACAGTTGCCTTAAATTCTAGGACCAGACTTAGGACTGAATACCACAACAAGAAGTGAGATTGGAAAAGCGGAAAAATGTCTACAAGTCTTATGCAACCCTCTATGCTATCCTATGCGCAAGCCTTTTCATTTCCGCATTATTAGATCATTCCACATCCTCCCTAATCTGCTTAGCGTATTCCATCCTTTCCCTCCCTCTTCCGTTCTTACCCCACACACTTCCCTGTAATCCTAATTTTACAAGACCCTCATGTTTCAAAAAGTGGCCAATTAAATTTATCCTTTCTTTAGTCAACGTCCTCCATATTGTTCGCTCTTCGTTAGTGATCCTATCCACCCATCTGATTTTCAACATTCGCCTATAGAACCAAAGTTGAAAGGCTGCTATTCTTTTCCTTCCCGGATCTCCTATCGTCCACATTTCGCACCCATATAACGCCACACTCCACACGAACATTTTTCGCAACGATATCCTAATATTCACACTATATTACCCGTAAGAAAATTCCTCTTTTTCGCGAAAGCCTTCCTTGCCTGTGCTATCCTACTTTTTATGTCTACTATACTTCTAACATCCCTAGTTATTACCCTTCCCAAGTAGCAGAATTCCTTCACTATCGTCAAAATATCCCATTCTAACACCCTTAATTATTCCACTGTTACCCTAACTACACTCCATTACCTTGGTTTTCTCTCTATTAATCCTCATTTGAAATCTTCCTCCAGGACATTTATTATGGTTTCCAAGTCTTCTTCTGACTTCCCTAATACTACAATATCATCGCAAAGCGTAGGGTTTTTATTTCTTCTCCTTTATATCGATTATCCACATTTAATATATTATACTCCATAACTCAATATACCTACTTTGGAAAGTAAGCCTCATTAAAGTAATATATATTTTCTCTTTCTCATTTATCATTCTTAACTCTCTCTGATTGCCTATGTGAGTTTACGTAACACGAGCACAACTTTAAATACATTAAACTACTTAACTTTGAAATTATGCATTTAAATAATACGATTTTTCCTATATATATATATGAAATAATAAACCATAGAACGATGTATTGTGTCAATCTGTTTACATATATATATAGTGTAATGATTAATGATCGAAGGCTTTCCCGGTGCAGTTGCTGAAGAAATTTTCTCGAGTTTCCACACAGGTAAAACAGCGATTAATACGCAACGTTTCGACGACTGTATGCTCTGTCGTCAACTTCCAGGCGAAGTCTGGAAACCCAAGGACTGCTTCTTTAGCTTAATGAATTTAAGATTGATGATGATACGAAGTAATTGTGCTGGGCCCATTTTATAATGTAGCAATAGAATGGGGCACGACGGGATCTTTCCACGCTCGATATTTCTTGGGATTTTCCATAAATATAACAAACGTACATACGTTTAAACAGTTTATTATTATAAAGAATCTTGATTTGAGAAAACAGATAACAAATAATATTTACAGATACCAAGAAAATAAAAGGCCAACAGCTCTGTTTCACCATACAACGGCAGCCTCCACTATCGTTGGCCTCAGATGCTGAATTCCACAAGCAGCGACGAACGGCAACGCTAGTAGGCGAGTCTGAAACTCGCTCCTCAGAGTGCGGTCCCCATTTCATAGATAAATGCCCTGTTTGACGGGGAAGCAGAGCGACGGCGTCTAATTGAAAACAAGAAAATCCTCCCCCCACGAGCGAGTTGGTCGGGCTATATATACCGCAGATTATCCGCCAGTTAGGGGGCTCGTACCAACCGAATTGGTACAACGGAATGCCATTAATATTATCAGCAAGAGCTAAGAACTTCACATTTTTGTAACGTGCTTCTTTTTGACAATTTGACAAGAGATAAATCAACTTTTCTCTGAAATGTTTTCCTTTAGCTTATTATATTAATACGAACCCGGCCTCGCTATATGTGTAATCGCCAGGTATTAAATAAATGATTCCAGATGAATACCCAGGCCTTGAAGACGATACGAATTAATATAATCTCATATTTTAGAAGAAAGACAAGAATGGAAAATGTCGGCCGGTGAAAGCATATCTACACTCCATTACCTAGGTTTTCCTTATATTAATCCACATATTGAACTCTTCCTCCAGGACCCCGTTCATGACATTTATTATAGTTTTCAAGTCTTCTTCTTACTCCCCTAATACTACAATATCATCGGGAAAGCGTAGGGTTTTTATTTCTTCTCCGTTTTAACTTTCTTCTTCGCCTGTTCTATATATAAGTTAAACAGCATGGGCGACAGACTGCATCCTTGCTTACTCCTTTCTTGATTACGGCTTTCTTTTCTTGATCTTCTATTCTAATTACTGCTGACTGTCTTCTGTAGAGGTTATGTATAATCCTCCTTCCTCATATTTTATTCCAGTGCTCTTCAAAATCCTTAATAGTGTGTTCCAATTCACATTATCAAACGCGTTTTCTAAATCTACGAATGTCGTGAATGTATGCCGGTTTTTTTCTTATCCTGTCTTCTAAAATGAGTCGCAATGTCAATATTGTTTCTCTTGTCCCTACATTCGTCCTAAAACCAAATTGATCTTCTCCTAACTCGCATTCTATTTGACGTTTCAGTCTTCTATATAAAATTTTCGTTAAACTTTTGCATGCATGGGGTACTAAAAACTAATTGTCCTGTGTTGTTCGCATCTATCAGCCCCAGTATTCTTCGATGTTTTTACTAAAATCCTCTAGTATTCTTCCTGTTTCGTACATTCCGTAAACTATTCTGAACAGCCAGGATATTGCGGGATAACAAGGACATTCATTGCAATGTTGATAACAGCGTACTGCTTACAACAATGGAATCTGGCTCAAATAATGAGCAGTCCCGAACCGGTAAAACCACTCTGCCAGGTAGAATCATACCCACCCATTAACTTCCTCGCGATAATATCTAAGATGTTCGAGAAGATTCTCCTAGAAGGTAAGGAATGTAAGTGATATTCATTCAAACTAACCTAATTCCACCACGCAGGTTTGGCTCCCAACAGAAACATACAACTGAGCAGATTCACACAGTTATAGCCTCACAAGAACAGAAATATGGTTCAGCATCATTTGTAGACGTGTCGCAGGCTTTCAACAAAGTGTTGTATGACCGTCTAAATTGCTACCTGAGCACTTTATATATTTCCATAAATCATATTTAAATGATAGATTTGTTTCAAGTAATACTGCCACACGGAATATCAAGGCTCCATGCAATACGTTCTGGAATTGTATTAGGAACAATGCCGTACATCCTCCACACTTCAGATGTGCCAACTTATACTGATACTCTTTTAGCAAGCTTTACCGGCGACATTCACACTGGCTTCACACCTTGACCCCTCTACATAACACTTTAATTAAAATCCAGTCTGGATGGAAAATAGAAAAAATGAAAACTAATCCACTCAGAGCCTGTACCAATCTCCACAAGTTAAACAGATCAACAAGTCACTGCCACAAGCTGAGACAGTATATACTGTAAATGATGGGGGGAATATTAGTTAATGAAATTTAATAATTGGGTTTAAAGATATACATTTATTAATTGTAAACACAATGATTTTAATATGGGTAGTGCGTGTATATATTATGTACAAAAATAATTAATTAAAATGGGATTGTATTAAAGATCTCAGGGTATTAATGGTTTGGGTGACCACGTGTAGCAGATTTTCTGTTCGTTGACGAACCTGAGTTGTTCTCATAGGCGTCTCGCTGTAATTTCCGTGCTGTAGAACTTGAAGCGGCCGGTCGACAATAGCACGAAGTCGTGCTGCCAAATTGAGGAAACTCCGCTTTTTCCTCTTTCTTCCCTTGTTGTTAAGACCTTTCTTCCCTGCTTCCTGGACTGATCAAAGCATGGTTTACCTCTCCGCTGCCACCTCACCAATCTGCTCTCGCCGTAACTTCTCTGCTGCCAATCTCATTTCACCACCACCTTGTATCACCAACAATCTCTTTCTCCACCACTCTCCTTCAATATCCTCTCGCCATCACCTTGTATCACCTGTCTTTTTCCACCACTCTCCTTCAATATCCTCTCGCCATCACCTTCAAAAATCTCTCCTAAAATTGTCTCCACCAGCCTCTTTAAAACATTGTCCCCACTTATCCGACACCTATCACTAAGGTAGCAGGAATGGGTATTCTCCAATCATATTCCTTGTTTCATTTCGGGAACACACGCCACCCGGTCACCAAATTCCCAGGCACATTAGGACATTCCGAAACCGGCGAGGGGTGTCCGAGCTTTATGGTCCAAGTGTCAGCCGCAGTCCCTTTGTGTTGATTCCGAGCCGCCAGGAAAACCCCCTTCTTTCTGGCCAGCGACTTGCTCAGGCCGAAATATTTGTTATTTAAGTTCCCGTAAATAATAATAAAAAAAATTGGACGCGGGTTCTACTGCGCTAAAATACACTTGGACGCAGTATTACTTGAAAAACTCGCATATGGAATACGAGGAAACTATTGACCCATAATTGTCACAGGAAAACAAATTACAATACGGAAGTATGCCGTTCAACTTTGGGTTACTGTAACTGCATTTAATATTGAGATAGTGGGAAGGTTTCAATCAAAAGTTCTCTGAATGATCACCAAAGCTCCATGGTACTTCCGTAGTTCCGTCATCCGAAGGGACTGTCGAAGAAGTAGTTAGTTTGTCCCAACGCAAAGCATCTCAAGAAAATTGAGAATCTTCCAAATCCTCTAGCCATCATCCAACTGGACAACATCAAAAATATATGAGTGACTGTAGGCTCACCTGACTATATCGGGAATGCCTCGTCCTCCCTCTGGGGTTTTTCCAAAGTTCTTACATGCCGAGACACTTTCCCGCTGATCCCATTGAATCAGTCGGCAAACTATCTCCTAAAACTGGTGGATGGTGGGGACACGGAGAAGGGAATGCTACGGCCCCACAGCAAACTCGTCTCCCGTCATTCGGAAGAGCGTGAGAATAGTACCCAATGCCCGACATACCTGATGCAGATTTTATAGTGTTTTCCCTCCATCTCTTTAGGTGAAACACCGGGTAGGATCCTTAAACTATAGCCCTAATCAACCTTGGCTACCTAACAACACCCCTTTTCAATTCCCTTCCTATACTATTAAAGGGGATTTGCCTGTTTCAGGATCACCCTCATGTAACCCAAGAAAAATTCTCTCTAATAGGATAATACGTGTTAAGATTAAAACATTTACACATAATAATCAAGTAACGTATAATGAGAAGTACTAATAAAATTATTACAAGTAAAATCGCCATTTATACATTATCTAACGTCATTCGACAATGAAGGTTTACACCTCTTATATTGTTTAAAATGGGGAAACTTCGCGTCAAGGTCGGCCTAGAGCGTGTCCTATGCACGTCCTATATCGGGTTTGCAACCGGTCTTACGGTAAACCTGTAAATCGACACGTCTCCCTGTGGCGGCTGAAGGGAAATTGAATTATAAGTGTTCTTGGATTATCGTGTTTGCATGGAATCAGAAACCTTTTGGTCAGTTATGTGTAATCCCCGTATGACATGAATACAGATACAGAATGCTGTGATATTTCAAAGCAGAATACACCTACTATGTGTATAAAATAAGTGATTTTACAGATGATTTCTGATAAATAGATTGCAGTGGAAATTTCTTTTCTGGTTTGAAAGTTAATTATTTTGTCCAGCGGAACAATGAGAATTGCCTACTACCTCGCCGTGTGCCTTGATTGAAAAATAACTGTAGCCTACCTGTATTGCGGTTTATCTTACCGCAGCAATGCCTTTCGCGTTCGTCGAGATCAGCACATTGAATCGACTAGAAATGGGCGATCTGATGGAGAGCTGATTCAAAGAGCTAGCACCCTCTGCGCAGAGACTGAGTTCTGATTCGAAAGAAAAGAGCTGTACCTCCTCACTCACTCTGTTTATGTGGTTCTAAGAGCTACTAGCTATTTTAATTAGTGAGCGAGTCACTGAGCGGGAGCGCTCGCTTCTTTGAACCGAGCGCAACTTCCGCTCCACTGATCCGAACTAAACCAAATGAGTCAAAAATTCTTTACATTACCACATTACCAGCTTGTACGAGATCATCATACTGGGTTTCACGTTGAGACATGATAAGGAATGGCATTGGATACACGCCTGAGTCGCCTCTTGTTCACACAGCCGACAGCGGGAAATTTCATTGATGAAGTTCTGAGCTGCTTCTGCCCATTGCTCTGCATCCGTAACGCTGTAACGTTCAAAAACAACTGTTCGGATTTCGGTGGTACAGAGTCAAAAGAAAGGAGACAGGATTTGAGCCAGAGGTAATAAAGCCCAGACATTCGGACGTCAGCGGGGATCGTCCCGCGACCAGTAGAATTTGGAGACGGAGGCTGGGAAGTATGCATGGATTTTCCCCAAAATCGTGGAGGAGAGGGGCAAACTTTTCTTCCGAAAGAAGAGTAACGATCAATATGATTGGTTAATATCCATCCCTGCCACATTCGGGGTATGAATTAAAGAAGTGGGGAAGAGGTATTAAAAAGGCTCGCAGAGAGTTTTTCAGGAGAGATGATTGGAAATAAGCTAGGGAGATCGAGGAGACGAGAACGGTTGATCATATGAGGTTAGAGGCAGATTGTGGAGACGAGCAGATAATCACATTATCGGATAGGTAGTCCGAGGAGACGAGGATAAAATGGAAATGGTTCTGTACCAGGAAGAATAGCAGTGGCGGATCTGAGGCGTGATCGACTACGACCCAAATAGGAGGAAATTTTAACTAGGAAGGCACTGGAAAATTCACTAAGTTGACATAGTAAATACCTCTGTACCCTTTTTACCAATTTCCTATACTGCCAGGTTTCAGTAAATTTTGTGTTAAGTATTTTCCTCTACGTGAAGTCTCATATCATACGACCCTCAGTGTAGAGATTTAGAATTTAGTCATAATAAATTTATTTGTATTCATTTTTTGTAAATATATCTATAGTGTTTAAGTAAGAAAGAACTGCTGGCTTAAAGTTTGAAAATGAGCAAATTGTAATATCAATCAATATATGAAGTTGTTTAGTGCACAGTAATTTTTTTGTTAATATATTGGAAGTTCCTACATAATATATTAATATTTCATTATAAAATAAATAGTATCCGCCTATTCATTTCAACTCTAAGTTCCAGCAGAATAATCTACGACTGAATATTTCCCTTCGTTGCTACATAACAAGTTCAAGTGTTGCCTCGCCAGCGTGTTCTCCTGATATCTCACCAATTGAACACATCTGTCAATGGTTGCCAATAGACTGTCACGTAACCGCTCACCTGTCACTGCGGTCGATGAACTGTGGCATAGTGAGGAAACTGCACGTACTGCTGAACTGTTCATGCCATCAAATCCCTGTTCTATTTCATGCTCAGGGGTAAAATTTAAGGTGACTGGTCTGAGTACTGATTTCTCAGGATCAATATCTCTAAATTTCCTGAAACCTTAATTGGCATAGGCCTCTATCGCCGCTGCATATTACTCCTAATATATATCCGGCTAAATGTCAAATTGCGCTTGAAGATTCTTTTCACTGTATTAATTTATTTCTTTTCCCTATTCTGATTCACGTCTATAGAAATAGTTTCTCCACTCCAATTTCTCTATAATTATTGTTCTTACTGTAGCTTAAAATTTGTTTTCAAGGTACTGTATTCAAGTCAAAGGAAGTATTAATGCTTTCAGTGAATTGTAGGTGAGCCTAGGTTAGGTTACGGAAATGGAGGGATGTCGAATCGGTCCTTGAGACGTCGACTCGGACTAGTTCGGTGGTAGAGTTACCGCCCGGAAATCGGTAGGTCCTGGGTTCCAGCTCTGGATTCGGTTGACGTTTTCCATTCTTGTATTTCATCTATAATTAGTACTGTATTCGTTCCACCAGATGTCACGAAAATAGTCGAAAAATACTCCATTCCATATTTGCGATAGGTGAACGTGTTTCAAATTCTCATCTAAGGATTACTTGAGAGGTTTCGACACAAGACAAATAAAAGCGTCTATAGTACATTTATTTCGCTTTAACATTGAAAATTTATTCCTTTTATGTGGGGCAAAATTAATAACCGTTTCGGATGCTTAGCAAGGAAACTTGTTTTAAGATATACCCTTAAATCTTTCGATTGTATCGGCAAGGTCATTACGGATACTTAGTTTGATCTTAAACACAAACATGTTTACGCTTCAAACAAGTGTGAGAACGCTACATTCATAAATGACATCACGTAAATCAAGATACATTGATTCAATGTAGGCCCGTCTATAACAGTTCTACTGTTGGTTTATTTGGTGTAATCAATCAAATGACAGGTGGTTTGATGCAGTCCTGTGTTTTATGCTATGCTAACATGTTTTTTCTATAAAGTTAATCTCATAACTCCATCAATTGAGAATTAAAATGCAAAAATTATGGAGATTTTCGGTTTTTCCAATCACTTCATCAGCACGACTTATACGTAGCTCTTTCAGGACGAATTTATGCGTCAATTTACAGGCTGCGAATTATTCTTGCTGCAGATGTTATCTGAAATACCTATATTAGTGTCCCAGGAATTTCCCTTCCGCATCCCTCTTTCAAATTCCCTCCTTATGCTACTAAATAGGATAACCCTCATTGTAGCCTGTCACTCTAAAAAGGGTAAACTACTGACGTCAAAATATTAAGTTCTCAATACAAAAAATAATTCCAAATTGTCGAATAAAAAATATTCTGTCGTTACGTAAATTTTAGTCATATGCTGACGTATAGTTTGTTACAGAGACGTATACGTGAGTTGGAAAGCTGATGTTTAAATGTAGCCTAGTTCTTTCCTCATCTATGAACGACATGATACCGACATAAGCTTGTAGCTCGACGGAAAAACTCAAATATGGCATTATAAATAAAAACAATGACAATGAAATTCTGAACATTACGAGCATATTTACAAAATAAGGTTAGCCATTCCGTAAAGTTAATTATTGCTAGTAATTAATATACAAAAAATTATAATTTCCAGTTTGGTTTTGACACTCTAACACTATAATAATTAGGATATGTCATGTTTCTAATAAAGACATGCATTTTTTCAAATACTGCAATTTTTTCCTTTTACATTTCAAAAAATTACTTTCAATTTTAATATAAATAAAAAAAATTTAAGATACCATATTAACAAATAAAAATCAATATATTTGTCCTGTATGTTTTCCTCTACAATTCATCCCGTGGCGATATAATTTTGGTTACTTATAAAGCTCGATAAGGTTTCTGTCGATCTTTCGAAGATTCGTTCAACAGAATTGCAAACAATTTTCAGCTGACGGTGCAAGAGTTGGGAATTATTTCAACCGTAGAGGGCTACTGCGTCGCTTCAACAAATCTTTGTCTCATATGCTTCAGGAAAGTGGTTTACTTTAAATCACTTATTTAACATAGACAAAAATAAATATTTTTTACTCCTAATGATACTGCAAATATCCTAGGCTCACTTCTTTGTACCACAATTATTATTCTCTTCCTTAATGTATCGGAAGCACTTTTTACTTCATTAAAGGTGTCGTGTGTATTTTTGACTTTAAAAATGTACTGACAACAGCATACAGATATTTTTTGACGTATTTAATGTCCCGCGTATATTACGGACTCTAGTAATCGAACCCGTTAATTTGAATTTAAATCTCAAACCGACATAGTTTGGGGTGTGTCCATCAAAGTGTTAACTCGATACCAGCTAAATCACGTGTTCCCCGAGAAATTAGTGAAGACTTTTTAGATTTTCCGCGTTAAAAATGTCTAAATATCCGGAAAACGACGGCCGCTTAGCTAATAGTTTATATTACAAGAAATAATTTGTAAACATAAATTGAATAATATCTCCAAAAGTTTCAAAAGATAAATGCAAAAGGTGTTAATTTAAGAAAGTAAATCATTGAATGTCTGTAAAATTTAATTGCTATACAGTGACGAAGATATTCTTAAGAATCGTTATTTATTTTGTCTCAATACTGCTTCCATACTTGAATGCTACAATATACATTATTATTTAGTACTTGCAACACGTTTTCTATTTTCATTTGTAATTTGTCATAATTACTGTATAAATAAATATCAGCTGACGATTACTAAAATATCTGTCGAAAGAGTAATCATGAGTCATATTCTATATCCAGTTAGGGGATCACCTTTTATAATGGGACCATCGATGTGGGCGTAGGATTCCACCGTACCCGCGTTCGTCCAAGATATTTATGGTCATGTGAAAAATTATGTAAGTCGTTCGTGGTAATAACAGCAACGAACGCACGAACGAGATTAAAACTGGTTTAATGATGGTCAAATCTCTGCCCACGTACACCAGACGTTAACCTGCTATGCAAGATATAGATATCACTTTTTGTTGGTAGCAACAAGTCAGGCGTGAGTGAAATTGGGTAACTACCAATCCTCCTCAATGGAATAAAGTCGTTTTATTAATATTCGCCAACATACACCAGAAAAACTGATTGGAAAACGACACCAATAATTCTGCAGGCCAAGGTTATTCATCTTTCTCTATTAACGAATAAGAATCTGAATATTACAACATAGTATTCCGACTTAGAAAATTTATAATTAATAAAAAGATGGCCAAAAAAGTCAGTATTAAATATATCATTATTTATTCATAAAAACGACGTTTCATCTCCATTTGAGACTTCCTCAGGCTTCCTACAAATAGTACAATTAATTAAATAATAGATCTATGTTACAATTTTTTAATTTATATATAAAAACATGGTTAAACACTTAAAAATTTAGCAATACATTATATTTACTCCTTGACTCCCTCAGCCGAAAAGATTATTGAATTTATATGTGAAGAATTTAGCGTCGCGGACCTTCTCCAGCGACGGTTACGACCAAAATGATGTAGTAACAATCAGTGCTTTTGGCAGTTACATTTTAACAACGGAGAAAAATATTAAATCTTCAAAACTACTACAACAAAAAAGTATCGTAAATTTTATTCAAATTATTCGTGTTATTTTTAACATAAATTGCATCAGGGTTGCACCTGAGTAGTATAGCAAAGTTGCTTTTGGCATAAAGGTCAAAGGTCCATGTTGCTTTTGGCATATATTCAAGGTCACCCAGTTTCTGACGCTGTGCGTGACGTCAGGCGTGACGTCATTTGTTCAAGGTCACCCTGTGACGCTAACCGCAATGACGTCACCGAAGGGTGGTGATGGAGGGGGTGAAGGGGGGGGGGGCGCGTAGGGAAAACTGCTGGAGGCTATGACGTCACACGAGGTAGTATACCTTTCAGGCGCTGGAGGGTGGATGATATATTGGTTGCGGTGGTAGGAAAGGAAAGGGGGTGGGGGAAATGCGCGCGTATTAGAATTTGAGAGCCAATTGCGCAATATTTACATCATGTTTCTCAGTGGTAATAATAAGGTAAGAAAAAAAAAACAACCGTGTCTGTTAGCAAAAAAAATATGTTTAATATTGAACAATTTTGTTTTTTTACAAACACTTATTCACTTTAATTTTCTTTACCGCCGTAGATGTTCGACGTTTCGTCTTCTTCCTCTTTTGCGTTGAGCACATTTTTCGCAATCCACGACCCATCCTCGATGTTCGATGCATTAAGCCTTTAAACACTTATTCACTTTAATTTTCTTTATCGTTTCGATAATACCTTTTATGTCCATAATATTTTTGTAGGCTGGTTTGTAACCAACCAATTGTACAACAATTGTACATTGTCCTGCGCCGTAATTATATTTTTTTTTTCGTTTGTTAAAGTCCTCAGTGCTGGGCATGAAAAGGTCTCGCCCATATCATATATATTATTATGATGTATATCGAAATATTTTTCGATCCATGTTTTTTTTTCTATTCCCTTTACAAAAATTTTACATGAATTTATATTTGGAAAATTGTTGTGCAAAATGTATTTTGCCCATTGAATATTGTAATTTCCTTTCTTCCATTGGATATTGTGCAAATTTTTGTATGCATAAAAATTAGCTTTTCTGTATTTCATGTTATTAATTGCAAATGGATTGAAATCCATTTTAATAAATAGATTCAGTAATTTCTTAGAAAAATGTTTTTCGATTTCTAGAATCGCAATGTTTGCCGGAAAAAAAATTCCATGATTGTTAAAGAAACCTTGCAGATCTATTATATAATAAGTATCCATGAGCAAAGCTAGCTGCAAATGTGGTTCTGGATCTTTGAAGCGACTCTATTTATATGAGTAGCATCGCATAAAAAGCAGCGTTAAGTAACAGACGGGTAATTTTTTATTACATGGGCGTGATACCAATCGGAACATATATAAACAGCGCAATTCCCTCACTAAACATTAGAAGTCTGCCAACTGTGCATCAGTTACCCTTTAGGTAACCGTGAGTATCAAAGACGAATACGTAGATGTAAGAACTTATAGTATTTAAGGTATAGTCATAATCATAGTGTTGTATTTAAGCAGATGAGCTCAATTGAAGAATTGAATGCAATTGCAACGTTAACTACAACGCAAAGCTTACAAAAATTGAACAAGAATCAGGCATACAAAATAAATGCTTGCAAAAAAGTGAGCACCAAATTCGGATTAAAAATAATCATCGAAATTAACAATGAGTGGTTCTGGGTGCCATCCAGAATGAAAGACGTCACCGAAGAACAGTGGACAAAAATAATTACTGATGGCATAAATATAATTATTAAGAAAGATGTTGGTCGCAGCGTGGATATAGAATTTTTAAAAGCATAAAACATTAAGGTAATTAAATCGAAACACTAATAGAAATCAATTAATTGTTTGAGATTTAATTGTAATAATAATGTACTATATACATTGCAGGAAAGAACCATATGACGTCTTGAAGAAAGAATGGATAGAAACAACAAACTTCAATGGAAGGAGGTGGAATCGTGTTTCAAAAATAGAATAAGACAAGTGCGCATAGACAATAATAATATGTTTATTGATCCGATAGAATTTATAAATGCATGCAAACCAATATGGGAAACAATAGTAAAAGACGCCCTCGATAAATTCCATGCGCAAGTAAAATCCAATATAGATTTAGTATGCACTTACATTATTCAGAAAAATAATGAAGAGATAGAAACCAATATTTATCTAAGTACCAAAATGCTCATAATAGGAAAAACCACAAATCTTTCCGATTGGTATACCGAAAATATAATTGAAGCTATAATACGTAAGATGGATGAATTTTCTGAACTTCAAAGTGGGAAATCTTTTAAAGCCGCTCCTTATTTATTGATTAACGTTAATGTTTGCGATTCACTGTTTATTTCGGGTAGTGCTCCATGTGTTGCAATTCCCAATGCAATAAGAAACAAACATGCTGTTGTGAATGTTTACAACAATGATGATCATTGTTTTCTATGGGCGTTAGCTTCTGCTCTTAAACCGGTCACAACGAATAAAAATTGTATGAGCTCGTACAGAGCTACGTATTATGAACTGTTGAGATCTCTTAATTTCTATAATATCAAATTTCCCCTAGCACTTAACGACATACCGAACTTTGAACGTTTAAATCCCACATACTCCTTTAACGTTTTCGGCGTCGATGAAAAAATTGAATCTAAAATAATAGGTCCTCTGCATTGTGCAAAAGTAAAAAGCTTACATCATTTCAACTTTTTGTATATAACACACGAAAGAAAGAGGACATTATTGTAATATAAAAAATTTAAGCGCTCTTATAAAAAATCAGATTAGTAAGTTGCTTTTGGCATAAAGGTCAAAGGTCCATGTTGCTTTTGGCATATATTCAAGGTCACCCAGTTTCTGACGCTGTGCGTGACGTCAGGCGTGACGTCATTTGTTCAAGGTCACCCTGTGACGCTAACCGCAATGACGTCACCGAAGGGTGGTGATGGAGGGGGTGAAGGGGGGGGGGCGCGTAGGGAAAACTGCTGGAGGCTATGACGTCACACGAGGTAGTATACCTTTCAGGCGCTGGAGGGTGGATGATATATTGGTTGCGGTGGTAGGAAAGGAAAGGGGGTGGGGGAAATGCGCGCGTATTAGAATTTGAGAGCCAATTGCGCAATATTTACATCATGTTTCTCAGTGGTAATAATAAGGTAAGAAAAAAAAACAACCGTGTCTGTTAGCAAAAAAATATGTTTAATATTGAACAATTTTGTTTTTTACAAACACTTATTCACTTTAATTTTCTTTACCGCCGTAGATGTTCGACGTTTCGTCTTCTTCCTCTTTTGCGTTGAGCACATTTTTCGCAATCCACGACCCATCCTCGATGTTCGATGCATTAAGCCTTTAAACACTTATTCACTTTAATTTTCTTTATCGTTTCGATAATACCTTTTATGTCAATAATATTTTTGTAGGCTGGTTTGTAACCAACCATTTGTACAACAATTGTACATTGTCCTGCGCCGTAATTATATATTTTTTTTCGTTTGTTAAAGTCCTCAGTGCTGGGCATGAAAAGGTCTCGCCCATATCATATATATTATTATGATGTATATCGAAATATTTTTCGATCCATGTTTTTTTTTCTATTCCCTTTACAAAAATTTTACATGAATTTATATTTGGAAAATTGTTGTGCAAAATGTATTTTGCCCATTGAATATTGTAATTTCCTTTCTTCCATTGGATATTGTGCAAATTTTTGTATGCATAAAAATTAGCTTTTCTGTATTTCATGTTATTAATTGCAAATGGATTGAAATCCATTTTAATAAATAGATTCAGTAATTTCTTAGAAAAATGTTTTTCGATTTCTAGAATCGCAATGTTTGCCGGAAAAAAAATTCCATGATTGTTAAAGAAACCTTGCAGATCTATTATATAATAAGTATCCATGAGCAAAGCTAGCTGCAAATGTGGTTCTGGATCTTTGAAGCGACTCTATTTATATGAGTAGCATCGCATAAAAAGCAGCGTTAAGTAACAGACGGGTAATTTTTTATTACATGGGCGTGATACCAATCGGAACATATATAAACAGCGCAATTCCCTCACTAAACATTAGAAGTCTGCCAACTGTGCATCAGTTACCCTTTAGGTAACCGTGAGTATCAAAGACGAATACGTAGATGTAAGAACTTATAGTATTTAAGGTATAGTCATAATCATAGTGTTGTATTTAAGCAGATGAGCTCAATTGAAGAATTGAATGCAATTGCAACGTTAACTACAACGCAAAGCTTACAAAAATTGAACAAGAATCAGGCATACAAAATAAATGCTTGCAAAAAAGTGAGCACCAAATTCGGATTAAAAATAATCATCGAAATTAACAATGAGTGGTTCTGGGTGCCATCCAGAATGAAAGACGTCACCGAAGAACAGTGGACAAAAATAATTACTGATGGCATAAATATAATTATTAAGAAAGATGTTGGTCGCAGCGTGGATATAGAATTTTTAAAAGCATAAAACATTAAGGTAATTAAATCGAAACACTAATAGAAATCAATTAATTGTTTGAGATTTAATTGTAATAATAATGTACTATATACATTGCAGGAAAGAACCATATGACGTCTTGAAGAAAGAATGGATAGAAACAACAAACTTCAATGGAAGGAGGTGGAATCGTGTTTCAAAAATAGAATAAGACAAGTGCGCATAGACAATAATAATATGTTTATTGATCCGATAGAATTTATAAATGCATGCAAACCAATATGGGAAACAATAGTAAAAGACGCCCTCGATAAATTCCATGCGCAAGTAAAATCCAATATAGATTTAGTATGCACTTACATTATTCAGAAAAATAATGAAGAGATAGAAACCAATATTTATCTAAGTACCAAAATGCTCATAATAGGAAAAACCACAAATCTTTCCGATTGGTATACCGAAAATATAATTGAAGCTATAATACGTAAGATGGATGAATTTTCTGAACTTCAAAGTGGGAAATCTTTTAAAGCCGCTCCTTATTTATTGATTAACGTTAATGTTTGCGATTCACTGTTTATTTCGGGTAGTGCTCCATGTGTTGCAATTCCCAATGCAATAAGAAACAAACATGCTGTTGTGAATGTTTACAACAATGATGATCATTGTTTTCTATGGGCGTTAGCTTCTGCTCTTAAACCGGTCACAACGAATAAAAATTGTATGAGCTCGTACAGAGCTACGTATTATGAACTGTTGAGATCTCTTAATTTCTATAATATCAAATTTCCCCTAGCACTTAACGACATACCGAACTTTGAACGTTTAAATCCCACATACTCCTTTAACGTTTTCGGCGTCGATGAAAAAATTGAATCTAAAATAATAGGTCCTCTGCATTGTGCAAAAGTAAAAAGCTTACATCATTTCAACTTTTTGTATATAACACACGAAGAAAGAGGACATTATTGTAATATAAAAAATTTAAGCGCTCTTATAAAAAATCAGATTAGTAGTAGAACCAATAAAATGTATATCTGCGATAGATGTCTGAATTATCAATGGAGCGAAACGAAATTAAAGAAACATGTACAAGATTGTAATACGCAGAATGCTGTTCGAATTGATTTGCCACGTCAAGGAACCGCGAAAGCTACGATAAAATTTGAACGATTCGAGAGAAAACAAAGAGTTCCGTATATAGTTTACGCGGATTTCGAATGTCTGATAAAACCTATCGCATCTGTTGACCCATCTCCTAACAGTTCATATACAGTCAAAGAAAAATTACATGTACCATATGCAGTCGCTTTTTCTGTTATTTCTTCAAATGACAATTTAAAGTCAAATTTTGAAATATATCGTGGGAAAGACTGCATAGCTTGGTTTATTAATGAAATGATTAAATTATCTCAGTATGTTATGAACGTTCTCAAGAATCCTATTCCTATAAATAGGAGAATAGATGCAGAACAACTGAGACGAGACAATGGAGGATGTTGTCATATTTGTCTACTTCCATTTACGGTTAATGACTTGATTTGTGCAGATCATTGTCACTATACAGGAGAGTATCGCGGCCCTGCTCATAATACTTGTAATATAAATTTTAGAAAACCTAAATTTATCCCAATAATTTTTCATAATTTATCAGGTTACGATGGTAAATTATTAATGCAAGAAATTTTATCAAGCGAAGGAAATGTGAAGCTTTTACCTGTTTCTCATGAAACACATCGCGCTATTTTCAAGTATGTAGAGAACGGCGTACGTTTACACTTCATCGATAGTTATCGATTCTTGAGTGAAAGTTTGGAAACACTCGCGGAAACGATGAGCGATCAAGACTTTTCGATAATACGACGATATATTTCAGATCCTCGACAGCGACGGTTAGTATTACGAAAGGGTGTATTGCCGTACGACTACATAGAATCAGAAGAAATTCTCGACGAACGAGGCCTTCCTCCGCGAAACAAATTCTTTAATGCACTGACGCAAACTGATATTTCCGATACGGATTACGCTCACGCTCAAGAGGTGTTTAAAGAATTTAATTGCGTTACTCTGTGGGATTACGCAAAGGTTTATTTGCAAATAGATACGCTTCTCTTAGCGGATATCTTTGAACGGTTTAGAAAAATTTGTCACGACGTATATGATCTTGACCCGGCGCATTACTGCAGTGCCCCTGGTCTTTCGTGGGATGCGATGTTAAAAAAATCTCGCATCGAACTTTCGTTGTTGACGGATATCGATCAGATTTTATTCTTCGAGCGCGGAATGCGAGGCGGACTTACTACTCTCGTGAAGAGATATGCTGAAGCGAATAACAAGTACATGCGCGAGTTATATCGGAAAGAAAACGAGAATAAGTATCTTTTGTATTTAGATGTAAATGCATTGTATTCTTGGGCTATGACACAACCTTTACCTTTTAAAGATTTCACTTGGATGTCTTTGGAGGAAATTCGCGAAAGTTTTTATACAAATGACAATACGATAAGCGGAGAAAAAATTGAAATTGCATCGCAAATGCAAGAAGTAGGATATATGCTAGAAGTTGATCTGATCATACCTCCAGATCTGCATGACAAGTTAAACGATTTACCGCCATGCCCTGAGAAAAGAATACCTCCAGGTTCACGCTTACCTAAGCTAATGGCGACACTATATAATAAAGAAAGATATGTATTACACGTAAAGAATCTGGATCAATGCATTAAACTTTTAGGTGTGCAATGTACAAAAGTGAGTCGAGGTATTAAATTTAAACAAAAAGCGTGGTTAAAGGAGTATGTCGATTTAAATGCGCAATTACGAGCACAGACCAAAAATAATTTTGAAAAATCGTTCTTTAAACTGATGACGAATGTTATTTACGGCAAATCATGTCAAAACATAAGGAAGTACAGAGACATTAGAATAGTTAAGCATTGGGAAGGTCGCTACGGTGCGGGCATTTATATTGCGATGCCAACCTTTAAAAATGCTCATATCGTAAACAAAAATTGTGCCACCATTGAATTGAAGAGAGCGTGTATTACTTTTGATAAACCAATCTATGTTGGATGTTGCATATTGGAAATTTCTAAATTAAAGATGTACGATTTCCATTACGAATTTATGAACAACAACTTTTTGAAAAATTCAAATTTACTATATATGGACACGGATAGTTTTATTTATGAAATATTACATATCGATCCGTATCGAGTGATAAAGGAAAATACTGAAAGATTCGATACCGCAAATTACGAGTTAAATAATCCCTACCAAATTCAAAGAGCAACGCATTTCCCCACCCCCTTTCCTTTCCTACCACCGCAACCAATATATCATCCACCCTCCAGCGCCTGAAAGGTATACTACCTCGTGTGACGTCATATCCTCCAGCAGTTTTCCCTACGCGCCCCCCCCCCCTTCACCCCCTCCATCAACCGCCCTTCGGTGACGTCATTGCGGTTAGCGTCACCAGGGTGACCTTGAACAAATGACGCTAGTAGTATAGCAAAGTTGCTTTTGGCATAAAGGTCAAAGGTCCATGTTGCTTTTGGCATATATTCAAGGTCACCCAGTTTCTGACGCTGTGCGTGACGTCAGGCGTGACGTCATTTGTTCAAGGTCACCCTGTGACGCTAACCGCAATGACGTCACCGAAGGGCGGTTGATGGAGGGGGTGAAGGGGGGGGGGCGTAGGGAAAACTGCTGGAGGATATGACGTCACACGAGGTAGTATACCTTTCAGGCGCTGGAGGGTGGATGATATATTGGTTGCGGTGGTAGGAAAGGAAAGGGGGTGGGGGAAATGCGTTGCTCTTTGAATTTGGTAGGGATTATTTAACTCGTAATTTGCGGTATCGAATCTTTCAGTATTTTCCTTTATCACTCGATACGGATCGATATGTAATATTTCATAAATAAAACTATCCGTGTCCATATATAGTAAATTTGAATTTTTCAAAAAGTTGTTGTTCATAAATTCGTAATGGAAATCGTACATCTTTAATTTAGAAATTTCCAATATGCAACATCCAACATAGATTGGTTTATCAAAAGTAATACACGCTCTCTTCAATTCAATGGTGGCACAATTTTTGTTTACGATATGAGCATTTTTAAAGGTTGGCATCGCAATATAAATGCCCGCACCGTAGCGACCTTCCCAATGCTTAACTATTCTAATGTCTCTGTACTTCCTTATGTTTTGACATGATTTGCCGTAAATAACATTCGTCATCAGTTTAAAGAACGATTTTTCAAAATTATTTTTGGTCTGTGCTCGTAATTGCGCATTTAAATCGACATACTCCTTTAACCACGCTTTTTGTTTAAATTTAATACCTCGACTCACTTTTGTACATTGCACACCTAAAAGTTTAATGCATTGATCCAGATTCTTTACGTGTAATACATATCTTTCTTTATTATATAGTGTCGCCATTAGCTTAGGTAAGCGTGAACCTGGAGGTATTCTTTTCTCAGGGCATGGCGGTAAATCGTTTAACTTGTCATGCAGATCTGGAGGTATGATCAGATCAACTTCTAGCATATATCCTACTTCTTGCATTTGCGATGCAATTTCAATTTTTTCTCCGCTTATCGTATTGTCATTTGTATAAAAACTTTCGCGAATTTCCTCCAAAGACATCCAAGTGAAATCTTTAAAAGGTAAAGGTTGTGTCATAGCCCAAGAATACAATGCATTTACATCTAAATACAAAAGATACTTATTCTCGTTTTCTTTCCGATATAACTCGCGCATGTACTTGTTATTCGCTTCAGCATATCTCTTCACGAGAGTAGTAAGTCCGCCTCGCATTCCGCGCTCGAAGAATAAAATCTGATCGATATCCGTCAACAACGAAAGTTCGATGCGAGATTTTTTTAACATCGCATCCCACGAAAGACCAGGGGCACTGCAGTAATGCGCCGGGTCAAGATCATATACGTCGTGACAAATTTTTCTAAACCGTTCAAAGATATCCGCTAAGAGAAGCGTATCTATTTGCAAATAAACCTTTGCGTAATCCCACAGAGTAACGCAATTAAATTCTTTAAACACCTCTTGAGCGTGAGCGTAATCCGTATCGGAAATATCAGTTTGCGTCAGTGCATTAAAGAATTTGTTTCGCGGAGGAAGGCCTCGTTCGTCGAGAATTTCTTCTGATTCTATGTAGTCGTACGGCAATACACCCTTTCGTAATACTAACCGTCGCTGTCGAGGATCTGAAATATATCGTCGTATTATCGAAAAGTCTTGATCGCTCATCGTTTCCGCGAGTGTTTCCAAACTTTCACTCAAGAATCGATAACTATCGATGAAGTGTAAACGTACGCCGTTCTCTACATACTTGAAAATAGCGCGATGTGTTTCATGAGAAACAGGTAAAAGCTTCACATTTCCTTCGCTTGATAAAATTTCTTGCATTAATAATTTACCATCGTAACCTGATAAATTATGAAAAATTATTGGGATAAATTTAGGTTTTCTAAAATTTATATTACAAGTATTATGAGCAGGGCCGCGATACTCTCCTGTATAGTGACAATGATCTGCACAAATCAAGTCATTAACCGTAAATGGAAGTAGACAAATATGACAACATCCTCCATTGTCTCGTCTCAGTTGTTCTGCATCTATTCTCCTATTTATAGGAATAGGATTCTTGAGAACGTTCATAACATACTGAGATAATTTAATCATTTCATTAATAAACCAAGCTATGCAGTCTTTCCCACGATATATTTCAAAATTTGACTTTAAATTGTCATTTGAAGAAATAACAGAAAAAGCGACTGCATATGGTACATGTAATTTTTCTTTGACTGTATATGAACTGTTAGGAGATGGGTCAACAGATGCGATAGGTTTTATCAGACATTCGAAATCCGCGTAAACTATATACGGAACTCTTTGTTTTCTCTCGAATCGTTCAAATTTTATCGTAGCTTTCGCGGTTCCTTGACGTGGCAAATCAATTCGAACAGCATTCTGCGTATTACAATCTTGTACATGTTTCTTTAATTTCGTTTCGCTCCATTGATAATTCAGACATCTATCGCAGATATACATTTTATTGGTTCTACTACTAATCTGATTTTTTATAAGAGCGCTTAAATTTTTTATATTACAATAATGTCCTCTTTCTTCGTGTGTTATATACAAAAAGTTGAAATGATGTAAGCTTTTTACTTTTGCACAATGCAGAGGACCTATTATTTTAGATTCAATTTTTTCATCGACGCCGAAAACGTTAAAGGAGTATGTGGGATTTAAACGTTCAAAGTTCGGTATGTCGTTAAGTGCTAGGGGAAATTTGATATTATAGAAATTAAGAGATCTCAACAGTTCATAATACGTAGCTCTGTACGAGCTCATACAATTTTTATTCGTTGTGACCGGTTTAAGAGCAGAAGCTAACGCCCATAGAAAACAATGATCATCATTGTTGTAAACATTCACAACAGCATGTTTGTTTCTTATTGCATTGGGAATTGCAACACATGGAGCACTACCCGAAATAAACAGTGAATCGCAAACATTAACGTTAATCAATAAATAAGGAGCGGCTTTAAAAGATTTCCCACTTTGAAGTTCAGAAAATTCATCCATCTTACGTATTATAGCTTCAATTATATTTTCGGTATACCAATCGGAAAGATTTGTGGTTTTTCCTATTATGAGCATTTTGGTACTTAGATAAATATTGGTTTCTATCTCTTCATTATTTTTCTGAATAATGTAAGTGCATACTAAATCTATATTGGATTTTACTTGCGCATGGAATTTATCGAGGGCGTCTTTTACTATTGTTTCCCATATTGGTTTGCATGCATTTATAAATTCTATCGGATCAATAAACATATTATTATTGTCTATGCGCACTTGTCTTATTCTATTTTTGAAACACGATTCCACCTCCTTCCATTGAAGTTTGTTGTTTCTATCCATTCTTTCTTCAAGACGTCATATGGTTCTTTCCTGCAATGTATATAGTACATTATTATTACAATTAAATCTCAAACAATTAATTGATTTCTATTAGTGTTTCGATTTAATTACCTTAATGTTTTATGCTTTTAAAAATTCTATATCCACGCTGCGACCAACATCTTTCTTAATAATTATATTTATGCCATCAGTAATTATTTTTGTCCACTGTTCTTCGGTGACGTCTTTCATTCTGGATGGCACCCAGAACCACTCATTGTTAATTTCGATGATTATTTTTAATCCGAATTTGGTGCTCACTTTTTTGCAAGCATTTATTTTGTATGCCTGATTCTTGTTCAATTTTTGTAAGCTTTGCGTTGTAGTTAACGTTGCAATTGCATTCAATTCTTCAATTGAGCTCATCTGCTTAAATACAACACTATGATTATGACTATACCTTAAATACTATAAGTTCTTACATCTACGTATTCGTCTTTGATACTCACGGTTACCTAAAGGGTAACTGATGCACAGTTGGCAGACTTCTAATGTTTAGTGAGGGAATTGCGCTGTTTATATATGTTCCGATTGGTATCACGCCCATGTAATAAAAAATTACCCGTCTGTTACTTAACGCTGCTTTTTATGCGATGCTACTCATATAAATAGAGTCGCTTCAAAGATCCAGAACCACATTTGCAGCTAGCTTTGCTCATGGATACTTATTATATAATAGATCTGCAAGGTTTCTTTAACAATCATGGAATTTTTTTTCCGGCAAACATTGCGATTCTAGAAATCGAAAAACATTTTTCTAAGAAATTACTGAATCTATTTATTAAAATGGATTTCAATCCATTTGCAATTAATAACATGAAATACAGAAAAGCTAATTTTTATGCATACAAAAATTTGCACAATATCCAATGGAAGAAAGGAAATTACAATATTCAATGGGCAAAATACATTTTGCACAACAATTTTCCAAATATAAATTCATGTAAAATTTTTGTAAAGGGAATAGAAAAAAAAACATGGATCGAAAAATATTTCGATATACATCATAATAATATATATGATATGGGCGAGACCTTTTCATGCCCAGCACTGAGGACTTTAACAAACGAAAAAAAATATATAATTACGGCGCAGGACAATGTACAATTGTTGTACAATTGGTTGGTTACAAACCAGCCTACAAAAATATTATGGACATAAAAGGTATTATCGAAACGATAAAGAAAATTAAAGTGAATAAGTGTTTAAAGGCTTAATGCATCGAACATCGAGGATGGGTCGTGGATTGCGAAAAATGTGCTCAACGCAAAAGAGGAAGAAGACGAAACGTCGAACATCTACGGCGGTAAAGAAAATTAAAGTGAATAAGTGTTTGTAAAAAACAAAATTGTTCAATATTAAACATATTTTTTTGCTAACAGACACGGTTGTTTTTTTTTTCTTACCTTATTATTACCACTGAGAAACATGATGTAAATATTGCGCAATTGGCTCTCAAATTCTAATACGCGCGCATTTCCCCCACCCCCTTTCCTTTCCTACCACCGCAACCAATATATCATCCACCCTCCAGCGCCTGAAAGGTATACTACCTCGTGTGACGTCATAGCCTCCAGCAGTTTTCCCTACGCGCCCCCCCCCCTTCACCCCCTCCATCACCACCCTTCGGTGACGTCATTGCGGTTAGCGTCACAGGGTGACCTTGAACAAATGACGTCACGCCTGACGTCACGCACAGCGTCAGAAACTGGGTGACCTTGAATATATGCCAAAAGCAACATGGACCTTTGACCTTTATGCCAAAAGCAACTTACTAATCTGATTTTTTATAAGAGCGCTTAAATTTTTTATATTACAATAATGTCCTCTTTCTTCGTGTGTTATATACAAAAAGTTGAAATGATGTAAGCTTTTTACTTTTGCACAATGCAGAGGACCTATTATTTTAGATTCAATTTTTTCATCGACGCCGAAAACGTTAAAGGAGTATGTGGGATTTAAACGTTCAAAGTTCGGTATGTCGTTAAGTGCTAGGGGAAATTTGATATTATAGAAATTAAGAGATCTCAACAGTTCATAATACGTAGCTCTGTACGAGCTCATACAATTTTTATTCGTTGTGACCGGTTTAAGAGCAGAAGCTAACGCCCATAGAAAACAATGATCATCATTGTTGTAAACATTCACAACAGCATGTTTGTTTCTTATTGCATTGGGAATTGCAACACATGGAGCACTACCCGAAATAAACAGTGAATCGCAAACATTAACGTTAATCAATAAATAAGGAGCGGCTTTAAAAGATTTCCCACTTTGAAGTTCAGAAAATTCATCCATCTTACGTATTATAGCTTCAATTATATTTTCGGTATACCAATCGGAAAGATTTGTGGTTTTTCCTATTATGAGCATTTTGGTACTTAGATAAATATTGGTTTCTATCTCTTCATTATTTTTCTGAATAATGTAAGTGCATACTAAATCTATATTGGATTTTACTTGCGCATGGAATTTATCGAGGGCGTCTTTTACTATTGTTTCCCATATTGGTTTGCATGCATTTATAAATTCTATCGGATCAATAAACATATTATTATTGTCTATGCGCACTTGTCTTATTCTATTTTTGAAACACGATTCCACCTCCTTCCATTGAAGTTTGTTGTTTCTATCCATTCTTTCTTCAAGACGTCATATGGTTCTTTCCTGCAATGTATATAGTACATTATTATTACAATTAAATCTCAAACAATTAATTGATTTCTATTAGTGTTTCGATTTAATTACCTTAATGTTTTATGCTTTTAAAAATTCTATATCCACGCTGCGACCAACATCTTTCTTAATAATTATATTTATGCCATCAGTAATTATTTTTGTCCACTGTTCTTCGGTGACGTCTTTCATTCTGGATGGCACCCAGAACCACTCATTGTTAATTTCGATGATTATTTTTAATCCGAATTTGGTGCTCACTTTTTTGCAAGCATTTATTTTGTATGCCTGATTCTTGTTCAATTTTTGTAAGCTTTGCGTTGTAGTTAACGTTGCAATTGCATTCAATTCTTCAATTGAGCTCATCTGCTTAAATACAACACTATGATTATGACTATACCTTAAATACTATAAGTTCTTACATCTACGTATTCGTCTTTGATACTCACGGTTACCTAAAGGGTAACTGATGCACAGTTGGCAGACTTCTAATGTTTAGTGAGGGAATTGCGCTGTTTATATATGTTCCGATTGGTATCACGCCCATGTAATAAAAAATTACCCGTCTGTTACTTAACGCTGCTTTTTATGCGATGCTACTCATATAAATAGAGTCGCTTCAAAGATCCAGAACCACATTTGCAGCTAGCTTTGCTCATGGATACTTATTATATAATAGATCTGCAAGGTTTCTTTAACAATCATGGAATTTTTTTTCCGGCAAACATTGCGATTCTAGAAATCGAAAAACATTTTTCTAAGAAATTACTGAATCTATTTATTAAAATGGATTTCAATCCATTTGCAATTAATAACATGAAATACAGAAAAGCTAATTTTTATGCATACAAAAATTTGCACAATATCCAATGGAAGAAAGGAAATTACAATATTCAATGGGCAAAATACATTTTGCACAACAATTTTCCAAATATAAATTCATGTAAAATTTTTGTAAAGGGAATAGAAAAAAAAACATGGATCGAAAAATATTTCGATATACATCATAATAATATATATGATATGGGCGAGACCTTTTCATGCCCAGCACTGAGGACTTTAACAAACGAAAAAAAATATATAATTACGGCGCAGGACAATGTACAATTGTTGTACAATTGGTTGGTTACAAACCAGCCTACAAAAATATTATGGACATAAAAGGTATTATCGAAACGATAAAGAAAATTAAAGTGAATAAGTGTTTAAAGGCTTAATGCATCGAACATCGAGGATGGGTCGTGGATTGCGAAAAATGTGCTCAACGCAAAAGAGGAAGAAGACGAAACGTCGAACATCTACGGCGGTAAAGAAAATTAAAGTGAATAAGTGTTTGTAAAAAACAAAATTGTTCAATATTAAACATATTTTTTTGCTAACAGACACGGTTGTTTTTTTTTCTTACCTTATTATTACCACTGAGAAACATGATGTAAATATTGCGCAATTGGCTCGCAAATTCTAATACGCGCGCATTTCCCCCACCCCCTTTCCTTTCCTACCACCGCAACCAATATATCATCCACCCTCCAGCGCCTGAAAGGTATACTACCTCGTGTGACGTCATAGCCTCCAGCAGTTTTCCCTACGCGCCCCCCCCCCTTCACCCCCTCCATCACCACCCTTCGGTGACGTCATTGCGGTTAGCGTCACAGGGTGACCTTGAACAAATGACGTCACGCCTGACGTCACGCACAGCGTCAGAAACTGGGTGACCTTGAATATATGCCAAAAGCAACATGGACCTTTGACCTTTATGCCAAAAGCAACTTTGCTATACTACTCACCTGATATACTTTTCACTCATAGTTCTCGAGAAGTAATTATTTTCTTCGTCTAAAATCGCCACATTTTGCCAATAGAAATTGTGATTATTATGTATGGACTCAACCGTGTACTTTTGAATGTCTAATTTGATGTTGTTATTATGTTCCTTAATGCGAGTTTTTAAAGCTCTTTTAGTTTGTCCCATATACAATGCGTTACAATTTAAACAATTAATTTTGTAGGTAACATTATGTCTTTCCAGAAGGTTAATTTTGTCTTTAATATTTTGAAAGAAATTTAAATTATTTATTGAATTAAAAACAACTTCTACATCGTAATTATGAAACAAACATTGTATGTTAGTTATATAAGGTAAAATTATGACATTCATTTTTCTGTAATTAATCTTTTTAACAGATAATTATTGTCGGAATACCTGATTTTGAATATTTGTACTAAGCCTGAGGAAGTCTCAAAGTGGAGATGAAACGTCGCTTTTATGAATAAATAATTATATATTTAATGCTGACTTTTTGGCCGTCTTTTTATTTATTGTAAATCTGAATATTAATTATGAATGTTTTTAATTAATAATACTTTCCAAATATTTGTAAAATATTCCTTGGTATATTTGTATTGTTCCTCTTAGCTTAATGCTCCGAGGACTGAGTACGCAATGGCTGTAACACCCTCGCTAAAGTACCTTCTCCACTAATTCCATGTCGTTGCATCGTTTTTACACCAGGAACAAACGATCGCTGAAAATTTATCTCAGTCTTTAAAAGCTATTTTTATTTGCTACACCTATGAATCAAAATTACTTCATTGTTTAATATGTTCAATGAATTATATTCTTTGTTCAATATTTCAAAAAAATATCAATCAGGCGTAAACTATTCACTCTGTACGCCGCAACAGACCGACGCCCGACGCCAGCAGACATTACCAAACTAGCGATTAGCGTTAATTGGCGGGGCAAAACGCCATACGCGCGTCACTACACGTACACAAAAACCGGCCGGCTGGAACTTCCTGGACATTATTAAAGCTTGTCTCAGAAGGGTCTGCTAAACCTCAAGAATCCTCTGCCCGCAGATTACATCTATATTCTCACTAAAAGCGGTTATTCTTCTTAATTAGCCGTAAAAAAGGCAACATATTCAACGGGTTTATGTGAAACCTGCAGAAACATTTTTTGATTGTGTGATGTAATGCGGGCAAACTACAATGGAAATTCCAATCGTCAGGTTTAGGTATCTTCTTTTACCAATGGCTCAACAACCCTCTTGAGGGCCTAGGCCTCGACTACGGACTGTCATCTGGCGTGCGTGACACATTCTGAATTTGGGGTGATACGTGGTCAGTGTATCAATTCCCCAGCAGCCTTAATCCCGGTCCTCGCGACCATGACGACACAAACATCCAAGCCCATGCCAGGATTCGAACCCGGAACCCCTTAGTTGTGAGGCAGCAACTAGAGGCTAGCCACTACACCACAGAAGGTCGGCCAGGTTTTGGTATAGTGAAATTTTTCCGTGCTTTCCACAACCCATTCGGACTACTAGCAGGCAAGATTACTCCTAGGTGACTTGCATCACTTACGTGACATGAAAAATAAAATTTTGATGGCAATGTTATAGTAATAGTGCATCGCTAATATCCCTAGAAATCGTGCTGTATTTCAAACTAATATATATATTTGTCACAATGGGGGACTCAATTACAATTTTGTGACGTATTGTGTTTTGAAGACTGACGTTGTCTACATACTGGTTTGCTTCAGTCCAATCCTGCGTTTCTATTTTTTCAGTAATGGATTATTTGAAAAAAACTTCTAACCCTTGGCTACATTTTTATCCCTTCCTATTCTAGAAAGGATACCGGATCAATGAAGAACCAATTCATACATCCAAAGAAATCCCAGGCTTGCAGCAGAGTGACGGCTTTCTAGATTTAAGAATTGTGAGCAGTGGCGGTTGGTGCAATTGTTCTCGCGTACTACAACACAAATTAATTTATAAATAATTACTTTTATGTCAAAGAGAGAATAAATACTTCAATTGAAGCACAGATAAAGAGTGTAAAGCCTAGCTCCGGTTTACAGGGGTAGAGGAATGTTAAATCGGACCACTGTGTTCGAGTCCTTGGTCCGGACGACATTTTTCCATTCTTCTCTTCTATAATTATTTTTCTTAATTTCTAGAACAATAGTGTTTTAACAGTGTGTGTTTCTAGCCCGACTTCGATGGCTTCAAATTTTATGGCTTGCGGCGCACTCGCTCCCGTTAATGCAGTTATCTGGATATTTGTATGCTGACCTTTCTCAGTACAGAATCTATCCTCTCTGAAATGAGAAATGCGTAGTTTTCCATCTCACCACCCTGTCCTACCCGTTAATCGCCATAAACTGCCTCCTTTCGGTACTATGCAACGATGAGCGTATACAAACACGGCCGTGTCGTGATATGATACGGAAAGGGGACCGAATCAGTAGCAACGTAAGGGGGCGGCATATGCTGTAAACAAGATACTGTTTCTCAATTATATGACATTCCAATTCGAACCATTCATAACTGCAAATCTAAATTTAGAAATTTAATTCGCGGCATTTCGAAGACACTCATCCTGCCATCGTTCGTGACTTAATCCTAAAATTAACATTATTTAAGATATACTGATATGGTGGGATTTAGTCCTAAGACTTGCCTGATGCAATCCTCCATGCTAACCTATCTTACATTTCCGCATAATCTGCTTTGCGTATTCTATCCTTTGCCTCCATCTTAAGTTCTAACCCCATACACTTCCCTCTAATTCTTATTTTACAAGATCCTCGTGTCTTACAACGAGACCTATTAATCTATCCCTTATCTTGGTGAACGTTCTTCATGTTGTTCGCTCTTCCCCTATTCTGTTTGGAACTTCCTTGTTAGTGAATCTATCCACCCATCTGATTTTCGGCATTCTCCTATAGCACCACATTTCAATGGCTTCTACTCTATGATATGTAGAGAAAAAAATAATAATTTTGTGTTAAAAATGCGTCAACGTTGTATTCTACTTTTTAAATTAGATACCATTGGAAACTTGTAACGCTTGTATTTATATTTAATTAATTTAGTTCATTAAACAGGTATTTATGCTTGAGAGGCTGAACGCTAGAGAAATAGAGAAAGCGCAGGAGATCTTAGGTAAGCGGTTCTCCAAGAAAAAGGGACAGATAGCCGTGAAGGAAGGAGAACAAAAGCTTGGCCTAAGAGAAAGTTTTTGGGGCGGATGAAAAAGTGTGGGCAGTCGAGGTAAGAACGAGGTTCAGTTCACGTCCGAGCGGGAGCGAGCAGGGTGAAGACGTAAAGAGTGAGGGGAGTAAACGTTTACGGCTCCGACTATTTTATGTACGCAACGGAGGACGGTGAACGAGTGTCTGAACGTGTGGACCCTGTCTAATTTCCAACAGACTTCGCGGGCATTCCAACCTTCCAAGCAGTGACGTTGTGTCGACAAAGAGTAAGTGTATTCACGTTCCATCCTCCGTTTCTATCGTCAGTCTGCCTGTGTCCCCTGAGAGAGATGCGTCTCAGAACCACATATATTATAGAAGCCTTTTTTTTTCAGTAGGAAATTTTATTTAAAATTATCTAAACTGTTAAAAACTATGTACTCGAGATAGGATATGTAGAATATTACGGGTTGGATCATTTGACGCAGAGAATTGCTAACTCTGTCGCTGTTGTAGTACTAGTGATGTTTCACAGAGTTATGGTGCATTAGGAGATGTAAGACATAGCATAACTGCCCACACTTTTGTTCTGACAAATCTGAGGAGAATAGGATTATAACCTTGCTCTCTACGCTTAGGATAGTGTTCTTTTAGAGAATGGTATGGCATATCCTTCAATATTACGAAGCTTGCTATTAAATGGATGCATTAATTATGAAGAAACGCTCATTCATCATATAAAACTATAATTATATAAGATTAAAATTAATTGCGAGCATGCAAAACTTAAATATTTCGCTGATATAATTATTTTTGAACTCTTAGTCCCCTTTCCGTTGGCATTTAACGTTTTAAAACGGGGATTCCCAAGGATTTGAGCCAGTCTGCTCCAGGTGTTCAACATTTAAGGTGATTAATATACTGTGAACCTCAAGCGTTTAACATAATCAGCTGAATAAATATTTCCGTTAGACGCCCTTAATTTATTTTAATAGCCTAATTAAAATTGCGACTAATTTCTAAAAATACTTTTATTTAGTTAAAGTTAACGCTATTAATGCACCTGTACCTGTCTGTGTATTTTTAGATGCTATTTGATGGGCGTGTCGTGTGAACCTTGTTTTCTACTCATTGATTGCGACGAGTCCTAATGCTATTTGCATCCTAGAAACCTGTTAAGATGAAGGTCGTGGAGGCAGTTTTATGCGGTCTACGGCACTTTTTAATAGATACACCTGCGATATTGTGATATTCTGAATGTCACGCCAACAGAGAAACACACGATGGTTGTCCGAGGGACGCTCTACGGTTAGGACAGAGACATGAATAATTTAAGCTTCATCCCGTTGACGACATCCCCTTACTCATTCATTCTATCTTTCTGGCTCCCAAATCCCAATAAAAAAACTCCATCACTTACCCTGGTATTATTCTCCAAACTTTCCTGGAAACCCCATCTTACCCACCATTCATCTAAAATTAACACTAAAATAAAACTACTCCATCCACTCCTCGACACAAACGCGCCAGTTTCCATCTCCACCAAAAGACTCATTTACCTCTCTGTAATCCGCCCCATATGGTCATACACATGCTCCATTTGGGGATCAACTGCGAACTCCAATTCTAATCAAGCAAAACAGAATCCTTAGAAGCATTTCCAACTCCCCATGGTAGCTTAGAAACTCAATAATTGACAATGACATCCAAATTCCACTGATTTCCACAAAAATGAAATCAAAAACCCCATCAATCACTCCAATGACATCATAGCGTTCACAGCCCTGTGATTTCTCTCGCTTTTAAATTTATTGTCAATGGTCTTTACAATTTATTCGAGTAATCGTGTAAATTATTTATTCATCGAATAAATATCTACATACCTTGTAATAATAAATGTACTATCTTCAGATCAAAGTTTTTGCAATAAAAATAATTCCGTTGACGTTTGCATAATGTGTTACCATTCCGTTTTCATATGACCCTAGTACTACAATTCTAGAATGCTCGGATTGATCCAAACAAAATACTGAGGGCACCAGATGTTCTTGACAAGTTGGGCTTTACAAATTATGAAAAAAGAATTCTCTGTAAGGGGAAGAACTCCAACTTTTAATAATATAGGAAGATGTTGAAAGAAGTAGCGCTTTTAAAATATAGCTTAGTAACCATTTACTCGATGACCTCGAAAACTAGGGTTATTTCTGAAGGAAAATCTCTATGTTGACCGCGTATCACTCAAAAATCCACATTGTGACAGCCGTCCCAGTAGGCCAAGTTCCTAAATGGGCGAAAGAAATAAGAAAAACCATTTATTCTACAAAAAAGAAAGTTTTTACGGATATGATTTTCCGTCAGCATCTTTCAAAGTTACGCTTACAGTCCAAGGTAATCATCAGTAAAAGTATTTACTCCAAAACAATGTTATTATAAAAATAAGCAAATATTTAAATAATTAAGCACTGTAAATTGAACCCAGGACCTCCGCTTCACATAGCGCTTTTCGCCAATGAGCTAAATTTCACTTCAATAGTCCATAGAGCTGAGCTCTTGCCATATTGAACTAAATTATACTTATCAATTTATTTTTATACACGGGTGTATGTAGACAAGATCGATAGCTCTACTCCTTGGTCTTAAAATCCATGACAAATCCGCTGAACATCGATATAATAGTGGCGTTTGGAGATGCTTTTCCTGGGCAACGGTAGTACAAGAAACGTCTTGGTTTCGCCTGCTGGAGACGAGCTCACCTCTGACAACTGTAGGAGGAGATTTCCCCAATTATTCATACGGAACAGCGACCGAGCAAGGCTGGACTTTCTGTATTTCTGTACAACAAACCGTAAGCTAAATGAAAACCAATTAAGCAACGCCCGTCTAAATAATGTAACATTTCTTAACGTATGAAGATCAATCACTAGATCTAATTTTAATTTCACTCCGTTAAAAACCACCCCGTCTAACCATTACGTTTCATTCTTGCCTGTACAAGTAAAACGAGATAATTAAAAGAAATATTTTCTACCGCAATTGTAAATTTTGTCTTCAAATTTACTTCTGTTGACAAGGTTTTCTTTATACAAACAAAGAAGATTTTCTTAATGGTAATATTGGTATTTAAACGTTTGTGTGTTTTAATTTATGTGTTTAATTTTAAATACATTTTGTACCGGGAATTATTAAACTTTGACGCTACTAGCATTTTCCAAACTTCTGTTCATACAAACTTATGTTCGGGCAGTTTTGCATCCAGGTAACAGCGAGATGTAACCCACTGACGTCTATGTTGACAAACAATATTGTAATGTCATCGTTACATAATTTTGCCTCGACTGTAAGGAAATATTAATATTTATGAATAATTTAATATTCAGAAAATTTCAAGGTTCATGTTTCGTTTTTTAAAATTAAATTATTTTCTTCTGAGATACAAATACTAATTTGTAATGTTTAATAGTCACGACCTTGGTTTTGAAAATAAATCTATATAATTGGTTCATTTTTTACTTGTTGTGTTACTTTGATCGCAGTCTTCGTCAAAAATTTAATTAGTAATCGTATAAAGTAAAGTATAATTTCAACATTATTTTAAATTTAAAAAATAAATAAGGGAACGTGCAGCAGTGCTTCCTTTTTGAGAGAAAATAAACGTTTAAGAAGGTGTATCCATAATAGCTATAGTACTCGGAAACAATATGGACGTCAACCTGACCGTCCCCGGAGGAAGTTGTTAGTGGGAAGCAAATACTCGATGCAATAGGTTCTACTAACACCCTGCTGTCTTGCGTGGTTTGACTTTTGGTACTCATACGCAGACTCTTTTAAGAGTCTAAAAAATTGTAGATTTTGTCCATACACGTCTCAAGCTGTAGCACATTTAATTAATTTACCACTTTTCCTGGTCGAGAAAGGGTAACGAGGCCGGTAAGTTACTGAAAGCTGGTTTCGTTGCCCTGATTCACAAATTGAAGAGAGTGAAATGAGGAAAACTAAAAAGACTTACATTGGTGAAGAAACTAGCTGCTGTAAATATATTTGTGCAGTTCTGGTGAAAAACTGCGTAATGACGATACATCGAAACTTTCTTAAACGGTATTGCGTGTGAAATAACACTAAAAAAGGTAAACTTCTCATTCGAAACAAAACATCCGCTACACGCTTCAAGTTCTACAAAGAAAGAAATGGTGACTATAATTCTATGAAACCTAAAATGAACTCTAGATCCTTTTTAGTGATAGACTCATTGGATCTTAGCTTTTAGCATTTAAAAACATTTTGATCAGTTTATTAAAATTCCAACACCCCAGATTACATCAGTTACCAAATTAAATAATTTGACTCATTTTCAAGCATTTATTTAATTAACATAGCTGAATAAGCTTCCGTCTTAAGTCGCAATCATATTGATTTCACAATCTTAAATTAGAAATAAAAAATTTAATTCCGTAGGAAGTAAGGAATTCTGTTACTTGGGAAGCGTAATAACTAGGGAGGGATGGTAGAAGTATAGTTGACATAAAGAGTAGGATAGCCCAGGCAAGGAAGGCTTCCACAAAAAAGAAGAATTTATTTATGTCAAATAAATAGGTGTAAATATTAGGAAATCATTGCTAAAAATGTTCGTATGGGTGAAAACGTGGACGGTAGGAGTTGCGGAAAGGAAAAGAATAGAAGCCTTTGAAATGTGGTGCTAAAGGAGAATGCTGAAAATCAGATGGGTGGATAAAATCTCAAACGAGGATGTTCTAAACAGAATAGGGGAAGAGCGAACAATATGAAGAACGTTGACCAAGAGAAGGGATAGATTAATAGGCCACGTTTTGAGAAATAAGGGTCTTGTAAAATCAGCATTAGAGTGAAGTGTGTGGGGATAACAGAAGAAGGAGGACAAGGATGGAATACGCTAAGCAAATTAGGAAGGATGTGGGATGTGGTAGTTATGCTGAAATGAAAATGCATTCGCAACATAGGTTAGCATGGAGGGTTGCATCAGACCAATCTTAGGACTGAATACCACAACAACAAATATGGGATATATTTTTTAATTTAGGAATCTAATCAAGGGAATTAGTTTTTTATCCAATACTCATCAAACTTTTAACAGAATGTTTAACAGTCTTCCAGCCGTCTCGACAGTTCAAGGCCCTCAGAGTGTAATACAGACTCTGAATTCCTCTCTAATGAAGTATGTTTAATCTATTATTAACAAATAAGTTGGATGAAGAAATTGTCAATTCAACATTAGTCCGACCTGCGTTTTCTCTGTATCTGCTTCAACTGAATCCCCTATTTAAGGGGAGTTGTCTGTTACAAAATCACCCTCATTAGCTTGTTACCCCAAAAACTATGTTAGTTGCCACAGTGTATTACAAGGATATGGATATGGGAGGTTTCTCTCGCAGGCATTTCCCTCCAGATTGATCCTGGGACTTACTATGGTTTCAAGGTACTCAAATTCCGAGGCACCTAGATCACTTTTGGGAGGCGTATTTACTAGGGTCGCAGGGTTTGAGTACACGGAAACAGTTGTCCGCTGATCCCATTGTTTCAGTCGGCCTGTTCCTTCCTAAAACTGGTGAAGACGCGAAGGAGGGAATGCTGTGACCTCATTTCGGAAGGACGTCAGAGTAGTACCCAAAAGTCCGACCTACCTGATGCAGGTTTTCTTTGGTTTTCCCTGCATCTCTTTTCGGTGAATCACTGGGTAGGATCCTCTAACTGTAGCCCGGCTGCCCCAGTAAACCCTTTGCAACCTTCAAGTCTCTTCCGCATCCCCTCTTTCAAAACCCTTCCCATGCGATTAAACGGGAGTTACGATTTATTGGATCACCCACATGTAGCCTGTCACCAAAAAATCGCCAGTTCACAGAGAGAGAGAGAGGGAGGGAGGGAGAGAGAGAGAGGAATATTTCGTATTCAGCCATGCAACAAGAGATTTCAAGAGCACAAATAGGATTAACATGTGTGGCGCATAATTTGATGACTGAAACCTTGTTTTTTTTATTTCTATCTAGTATGTCTACTTACATAAGTTTAATGTCTCAGAACTAGTATGATTCATTACCCTGTACACTGAGATGTAATTTAGCTGTCATTTTATGTTAATATTATATGATCAAAATAAATAAGTATTACTGCAAAGGAATAAATGCTTGCCATTACCAGATGTTAATTATTTCAAGTTACATAAATATTCATCAACCTGGCATAAAATGTTATAATATTTATTATTGTGTAATATTGCACCTAGTTCACATTTTTCCCACTTATTCTCGGTTTATTCAATTTAAGAAGCTATTAACTTACGACCAAAATATATTTCGCTCAAATTTATAATGCTTCCTTTTTTTGAAGAAGTTATAAATTATCATTTTTACATCATTTGTACTCCAATGACGCTTCCTGTCAATTTTATTTTTCTACAAATAGTTACCACGTATAAGTTAATAAATCTACTAAAATCTTTTATACAATTTCCATAAAAAATACAGTATTTACATTATATTTGCACCCAAGCTAACAGTGATGTAATTAATATGCGACAGGATGATCTAAACTTGATAGAGTTAAACCAGCCGCACCGGTTTTTCTAAATATACTTATTTTCTCTAGAAGAGAGAAACTGGTCACCATTACACAAACTTGCATTCAATACACACTGGTCTAGTTTCACTATTTGCCGTTCCTGATATCAGTAATTAATTATCGTGAAGGCATAATAAGTTACAGAAGATTTTATAAATATGCCTAGTTTGTTCTTCTAAAGCAAGCAGTTCATGCTACTTGTGGATACTCTTCCAATCATTTAAATAGTGAAATAATTCTTCAACTTATAGCACGATTTTGGGTGTCTCAAATTAACCTTAAACGTAGAAAAATAATAATACTATTGAATACTACCGTGTTAATGCACGTTGTTTAATAATGGGGGTTTTTACCTTCATCTTCCTTGGCTCTGCAACCTATTTAGGTCCTCAGCCTATCGGGTCGACTGCGGACTGTTTACACGACACATTCTGAATTGGAGTGTTATGTGGTCAGAGTATCGGTTCTCCAGCAGCCTTTATCCCGGTATTCGTGACCAGAGGGTCATATATATATTGTAATATACTTTTTTGTGCATAAAACATTTATTAATTTAAAGTACAAATATGATCAATTTTAATATTTTTGTTTATTAATTTAAGTGAAGACACGGGCTTAATCTCGGGGGATTTTGGGTCTCTCAAGAGATGGAGTATGCATTAGCTGAAAATAGAAAGAAAAATCATTGAATGTTATTTATCCAGAGCAATGAGCAAGTTTCACAATTTTTATATCGCTTACCCACAATTACTGGCCCAACAAACATCCACCTCTCGAATGTTTGTGAGTCTCTGGCGTCTTGCAGGATTTGATCACGTCTGCTCACGTCCGTCCACTCGTCTGCCTTCTGGGGTCGAGCCACGTCCTCTCCTCTCCTTGTTTCACTTGCCCGCCTTCTGCTCTCTGGATATCTGCTCTCTGGTTCAATCGCCTGCCTTCTGCGCTCTGCTCCACTCGCCTGTCTTCTCGGGTCTGATGCACTCGCCTCCCTTCTGGGGTCTGATCACTCGCCTGCCTTCTGCGCTCTGCTCCACTCGCCTGTCTTCTCGGGTCTGATTGCGAGCCACCCGTCGGCTTCCTTTTTAAACCTTCCGACGGGAATTCCCCTGTTTCTCAACATTTCGGGGTTCCCCGCCCTCATTTTTCCCGCGGGAGTTCACCATCGTCATTTTTTATACAGGCAAGGCGGGCCTCCCCCGCGGGGAAACACCATCTTTCGGCCGACTAGCCATTGTTGGCCGAACTGCGCCTCAAAACGCCACAACCTTACAAAAAACCCCTTTTTATCACAATATATATATATATATAGTGATATAAAATCCAGGTACCCCAATTCATCTTCCTTAATTAAGGCTGCTAAAATTAAGAGTTTAAAATTTTTATTAATTGAATTTGTTAATTAAGTTAGTTTTGAAGTTTTTAAATATATTGTGAACTGTTTCTTATTGGACGTTTGAGCATGGTACGTCGTGGCGGCAAGCGAGACGCCGACAAAGCGTTGTCAATTGTTGTTTGGTTGACGTCGACGCTGACGCGGGTAAAACTGTCCTGTGCACGGCGTGATCACGTGAGAAGGTGCTACAAATGGCCGCTGTTGCACGGGATTTTAAAGACTTTTGATTGGTAGATTAGGATAAGTGACCATACTGGAACAATATGACGTAAGCCAGGAAGGGGCTTGAAAGGAAGTCGACACCTGAATGTGAGCTTAGACACATGTGTTTGAGAGAGCTGTGGTGGATGTAGAGAAGAACAGACGTTTTTGGCTGAGCGGCGAAAGTAGTTGTGTGTTTTTTAACAAAGCAGTGATTAATGTAGAGGAGGAAGCATGTACATTTTCAAAGTGAACTTGGACAATTGTGAGAAGAAGTTGTGAAGAGAGATTCAGTGGAAGCCGAACAAAAAGACGTATGTTGCAGAGAGACAGCAGCAAGATACGATAAAGAGGATGAATGAGACAGAGGTGTTGGAGCAGCAACACTAGAGTGACGTGCCGCCTTTATGTAGGACAGATCAAATCAGACAAGGGCTGATTGAAAACGAGAGCGCACAAGTACAACTAATTGCATGCACGTGGTCGGGAGATGAGTATATAAGCAGTCCAATATTCTGGGGTAAGTTTAAGTCAAAATTCTGTAAAACTAGTTCATTTTTTGAAGATAACTTCAAATCTGATTACTTTTTATTTCCAGTAGCTGCATACTTCATTCTCGAGAGGCCCACATAAGCCAGCATATATATAGAGTCCATGATCAATATAATGGTAGTTTTTTAATATAATTAATTAATCTTAACATTGTGTTGCATTAATTCATTACCCCTCTCGTTTTGAATATATATTGTAATGTAAAAACGCAGGTGCCTGCTGATTTTGGTTCTACAATGTCATTGTGAAGTGCAGTTGGGCCTACAACGAAGGAAGTTTTGTGCGCGACAATAGAGGCCAACAACAATGTACAATTGGCTGAAAGTGGGTAAACCTCCGATGGAGATCCCCCACGGGAATCTCCCGCGGGGCGTGTGTAAAAAATGGTGCCGCATGAGAAAACCGATGGCGCGGAACTCCGGAATTTTGTGGAAAAACCGATGGTGAGGAACTCCCGGGCGAGAACTTATAAGGGAGCCGTTGGGAGGCTGAGAAATTCAGATGAGTTGTGGATAGAAGGGACGACGGATCAGGCAGGTCAGTTTGGGGAGAGAGAGGAGAAACAGTCAGTCAGTGAAGCAGATGAGTTGGAGAGAGCAAATGAGGAGTTTGACCTGGATCCCACTACATTCATCGATGTAAAAAACATGCAAGATGCACTAAAGCCAGAGAGACGCGGAAACATTCGTGAGGTTGAATGTTTTTAGGCCCAGTAGTTGTGGGTAAGTTTGCCAAAGCTGTGAAACTTGCTCATTGTGCTGATTATATAATTTAAATGATCCTTTTCTATTTTTCAGTAACTGTGTACTCCACTTCTCGAGAGACCCAATATCCCCTGAGATATTGTTTCATCTAAGCACTGTAAAGTTGATAAATATAAAATTTTCAAACCGATTAAAATTTGTTCATTAAATAAATTAATGTCCTATCCCATGAAGTGGATATTACTATATATATATATATATATATATATATATATATATATATATATTGTAAGGGGTTTTTATTATTTATAAATATATTAAAAGTTAGGTCTGCTTAGGTGGGTGAGCACCAATATATATCTACTTTGAAATTCAAACCGTTTTTATTCTTTACAAAAACAAAAATATTCAACAAGATTTCAATATTTAAATGTAATCAATTTAATTTTTCCAGCTGAGCCCTAACCAGAAATAATATCTACTTTCACTCAGGGCTGTATTACGTGTTTATAGCAGGCCTTTTTCCTCCCAAGTTTCCTTGTTGACCGGCAGTCCTGGGTTTTACACAAAGGCAGCTTCCGGGTCAGCATACAGGCAGGCGGCAAGCCTCAAATTTTGGTGTAGTTTCGTTGTTGTCCTTGCAGCCAGGCCGCTTCTCCTCACTACTCAGAATAGAAACCAGGCAGTCCTTCCCCGTTTTCTTGTGCTGTCCTCTCACCTCCAACTCTCTTTTTCCGAATGCCTTTTCCGAGGTCCTCTCCCTGGGGGACCTGGTTTTTTTCGGTGAGGCGCAAATACCTTTGAGACAAAGACTGCACCTGTCAGGCTACAAGTTATAGTTTTGTTTGTCTTTTCGGGTTTTTCCCGGACGGGTGCCTGCCTTGTGAATACCTCAGGACTGTTTTCTACGGAATTTTACACAAATGCTTCATATTGTTAAATTAATTTATCTGAATAAAACAGAACATAATCCGAAATTTTATACGCGTTACAATACATAATCTACTTCCATAGATATTTTACAGTTTAGCCTTCGTTTTATATATATTTTCGACTCATATTTCTGTATGAAGAAAGGCTTCTTCTTCAAATATATATATATATATATATATATATATATAATCATAAGAATAATGTTAAAGAAACTTCTGAAACAAATACAGCCTCACCAAAATTTGTACAATCATTTTACATTGCTCTTTAGAAATAATCTCAAATATTCCGTAAAATTAAATTCAATAAGAGATTAATGATTCTTGAATCATTAGTAACCATTGTGTTTTTGGATGTTGGACCACGTATGACTTCATCGTGCTTGCCAACGATCCGCTTAAGAACTCCAAGAACACCTACAGCTTCGTCAGATATGGTTCAGCCGGGTCGTCTACCTCTTCCGGTATTCCTCCATCACTGCTTTACCCTGGTCAGAATTTTTCAGACAACCTGAAAATAATTGCATTATTTTTATTGGACTCCCAATATTTGTAAGAGGAAATAAGTCTATGCCATTCGATGATTAGTAGTTTAGTGATGAGATTACCTACACGGGGTACAGACGATGCAATTTCATAACTTTAATTAATGTAAGAACTCAAAGCAACACTTCTGAATTTTATTATTATTAAATGATTATTATTAATAATATTTGCAATTTCTTGGAGTCTTTGTTTAAAAGGTCGTAAGAACCAAGACGTTCATAGATAATCAGAGAATGTATTTTTCATGTATTTTCAAACAAGAATAAACCTTTTAATTAAAATATTAGGCATTAAATTAGTCTGATAAGGTTTACTCTGACAATTTTATCAATTTAATACGACGGTAAATGTGATTTTCGTGTCCTCCTTTAATTTCATAGTTTACTTAGTTTGGTTTGAGTGAAAGTCAGATTAACGTTTATAGGCGATGCTTTTATGAGGTCACGTTTAAAATAGTTTCTCTTTATTGCGCCTCCACTTAGCCTTGTACACGAGGCAATAAAACTTTAATGATTCTCGGTGGTTTGTTCGTCAGAGTTCCAAAGTCTTCGCCTACTTTGCTGTGACTTTTGTTGGTACCCTTCGATTAATTATCGAGACATAAATAGTTGCAGTAACGCGTTTAGTCTCTAAATTTGTTGTTTACTTTCAAGTATTTGATTAATCGAGTTCATTTTCATAACTGCTTCGGTATTCGCTAAATAATTATAGCATCTAAAAGTAATGATTAATTCTTTACATGGAGCCAATAAATTCTTAATTCATCATTGAACTTCCACCATTGAAACAAACAATTTCATCAAACTGTCTATGTATTAGACAAAATCAGATGCGTTTTAGATGTTACCAATGCATTTAAAACAATAAACATCTATGAACTGGGCTGTGTATGAAATCAAATATAATTTATCGCATTCACATAGCCAACTAAAAATGTGATTCACCAATCACACCCTTTATAACACTTATGAGGGCTAAGATTATATTAAATTCTTTTAATATCCTAAATTCATTTTTTAACAAGTGAAATCATGAAAATTATAAACTCTGGTACCGTCTAAAATGTTATATGTAACACTCCGTTGAACAGTGGTTACAGTTCGGCTCTGATGTCAGGTAAGTCATAATTGTCAAAAATGTTGTGTACAATGATGTTCCAACCACATTTGAAGGCCTGCAACAACGGATTGGGACATTGGTAGAACTGTCACAATTAACTACATATCGCGATCAGCAGTGTCTTTCTGTTAATGGACATCATTTTGAACACACTTTTGTAACAATACGAATGTTCCACACCAATTCGATGATGAATTGTTTGCTCTTTCTAACTCACATTGTCATAACCAGAAAAACTGGTTCGTTGTTTACAGCTTGGTGTGTATTACAACTAAACGACACCAGAATATTATGCTTCCATTTAGAAAACTGAAGTTGGTCTTAGCATCTCGGAAATTCTTTGATGCAACTGTTACGCCCAGTATAACGAACAGTAAAGGCAGGATAAGTGATCCTTAAGGTACGTCTGATGGTTCGTTTGTTCTACAGATGGTTTCCTACCAACCATTTAAGTTCCCATTCAGACATTCCTCGACTCAAATAACAACCAACCTGTGAATAACTGCCTCTTCTCGTTTATGTATCAAAATGTCACATGGGACTACGCCAAATGCTTTGGAGAATTCATTGGTTTATGACTATCAGGAAGGTATAGGATTGGGCCATAATAGATATCCTGTGTTCAGTTCACAAATATCCCCTTCGTGAAGTATCATCAGAAACGTTTCAGATTTTCCATCATGTAGTTTGGAGAACAAATGACTATCAAGCATGTGATGTGGAAGGTGAATACAGAGAATGAGTACTGAACCGAGTTGATACATCAAAATGAGAAACACAGAAAATTAACGCCTGTAAATATAATAAAGTCTCAAAAAATAATTCCCTGTACCCAAATAAAAAACACTAAGACATTTTTTAAAATATAATTAGACCATTCTCCTCTGAATTGCCTAGCGAATGTAAAAAACGTAGTCATATTAGAATAGTTAAAACATATGTTATTATGAATTTATCCTCTAAAGGATGCATTAATAAATATTCGACCACTTTAATTCTATGTACTCGAAAGTAGATAAAACCTGAACTTTGTGTAAAAGAACAATAGACCAACTTCTCAACCTTCCTTGATATTTCATGTGTAGATATATTATTTTCAAAATAATAGAACGGTATTTCCATGAAAAATTGTGTTAGCTGCGTATTTTTAACAAAAATTACAAAGCTCATCAAACAATAAATTTTATCAAATATACTATGTTTATACTTTAAATGCGTTCCCAGTCATCTTCACTAGTCATTACAGCTTACGTACCTTTGATGTTACAGAGTCAAAAATGGCTTGGCCAAAAGTTTTTGGAGACAGGCCCTCAGAGTTGGTCGGTTAAGCAGAAGCATGATTTACATGTACATCTCAACTCGAAGATTTCGCTTTTTAGAGTCAATATCAGTTACTCGAAAACTTGGGGCACTATATATATTTTTAATACATGTGACAAAATAAAACAGCATTCTAAAATTTATCCTGCTTCAATCAGCCGTTCTTCGGAATAGCTCTCGGGATTTGGTCGGAACACGAAAAATTATCAGAATTGTTTAATCATATTAAATATAGCGCGCAGCATGTCTTATTCCCTTATTGTTGTGGATTCAAAATTATAATTTAAACTGTCAATTCACCTGAAAAAAATTCAATCATCAAAATAAAGGTAATAAACGTACGCTCATTTAAAAATGAGATACCAAAAATTGTTTCCTTTGTACAAGTATAATCATATCAAAGCATTGGTTTTTAAATTGCCAAGTTGGGATACAGTGGTATAAGGTCTTTCAGATCTACTAAGTTGATTCCGGGCAATTGTGTCAGAGCGTTGACCGACTAAGAGGTTCAAAGTATTTAACGTTGCAGCTTTCAGGAGGAAGGGAAATACAGATCGCGAGGTATAGCATGACATGTCAGTTAAACAGCAGAGAAAGGTGAAAGGGAGGATTGAGTTGTCGTCTTCTCCTTCTAGCCTGAGTGCTGCAGTGCAAATACAGTGCTTAAAACGTTCAATATATTGTTACAACAGGTATACAGACTGCGGCAATTAACTTTTCCACACTCCACAACTTATTATGTCTCGGCTTCTATGAATACGTTTCTTGACGTACAACATCCTGAACTCAACACAATATATTTACTAGCGTCAATGTTTTCAGATTTGTTTTACACTACCAACTTGTGTCAACAAAAATTCGAGGTAAAGGGATTTCCGGGCCACCACCACTACAATTTCGGGTAATTGGTCCTCTGCACGTCGTCATTACACACGACAAGCTATTTCTCGCGACCTATAAATCCCCATGGCAGTTCCGCAAGATTAGAACATGAAATGTCACCGGAAGTTAAATGACTGTTTCAAAAATTGTGTGTTATAAGATTTGAAATCAGGAACTCTGTCCGTAACTATATCCTAACAAGCAACAGCAGCTTAAGAATAGAATAAAATAAATTCATATTCCATAGATCCTCATGAGAAGCAAAGCTTCGAGGATGTGTAAAGAGTCTGAGATATATCTTACATTGTTTTTTACCAATATATAATTAATTATTAACTTATCAATATTCTAGTTTCACAAAACGAGCTTTAGGTTCAAATAAAATAAATTAAACCACTAGTTGTCACAATAAATCTTTTATTCATCTGCATCAACTTAGTTTATTTCTGTTAAATAAACATCCCAGTTTCATACCTTATGGTACTCATCATACTATCATGATAATCCGTCATACTATCATAATTCCTCCAGTATGATGGGTACCATGTGGCATGAAACTGGGATATTTATTTAACCGAAATTAATTCAGAGAGTAGATACAGATGAATGTGGCGCAAGCCGAATGCTCTTCTAGTATTATCGAATCGAAAAAAGAACTTAATGTGACGACTAGTGGTTTCATTTATTTCATCTTTAACGTATTGTATTTAATAAGAATTTATAAAAACAGGCGGTCCTCATTTTCATTTATCAATTTATTAAAATTAAATTTTACATTATAGAAAAAAAATATTATTTTAATTATAATATATTTCAGTGATGAAAGATTACCAGTAGTTCACTAAATTACTAAGATTTCAGGTTTATTAATAAATATAATTATTTTCTAAAAATCCATTAACAGACTAGAAGAAGCGGCTAAGTATAAATTTTTCTGCTCAGTTTGAATAGAATTTGGTTTTCTTAATTCTTTGATGGTATTGTAAAATTTTTTTATTCCCGTATATTTCACCAACAGAAACTTATAGCTCTTATACAAATTATTATTATTCCTTTTATTAAATGGATTCATCTCCGAGGTTTTACTAAATCTATGCCAATAAATAAAACTGAAGTGTGTATATATCTGTCTTACTGTCTGTCCGTATGTTTGTCTCGAAAAGGCTCCGAAACGGCTCAATGGATTTCAATGAAAATTTGAGGCTTTAAAAATAGGGGATTTAACTTAAATATTCGTATATATTTCATTTAAATATATTTCAGAAAATATTAATGTAATATTAATATAAATATTCCGCGGGAAGGTTTCTTCTTTTACGTGCATTCGAATCTCCTATGCAGGGTTTAAAAAAGGATGGTTTGAAAATCATTTAATTTAATTATTCGTGCATATTTAATTTCGATATATTGCAGATGATATGAATATAAGTAAAAATATTAATTCTACGGAATATTTCTTGGAATTGTCGCGGCGTGTAAACCAACTGCGAGTTATAAGTCCTATCTACTTACTATCTATTGTTGCAACAGGCTGAGAAAAAATTAACTTCTTTGGATCGTCGAAACGATGTACACAAAATAGATAAATTGGTTTTATTTCTCGCGTCATGCATATTTTAAAAGTAATATGAATATAAAAAGGAAACTATCGAGTTTGGTGTAGAAATCGGTGTAATGCGAGTCGCTATGTTACATTATGACCTTTAATATGTGATTTAAGTAAAAATTTAACCATTAGTGGGGGGAAATTTTTATTATGTTAAAATGCTGAAAATATATTTATTCCTGCTATTGTACCGGGGGCGTTTTGAACTCTCTTGAGATACTGGGAGTATATTTTAAATTCATATTGTGACCTTTTCTATGTCCGACTAGTTTTGTGTTGACCAAGGATTAAATAATGTATCAGGATAATATGGATAAATACCCGAGCAACGCCGGGTCCCCGGCTATTATACAACAATTACTTATTACAATCATCTTCAATAATGATATGAATGTTCTGGAGGAACAGTTCTGCGTTTCACGTCGCACCACTGAGAGTATCAGACTATAAAAATTTTTTGGCATCGATCCATCAATTGATATTCTGTAGATCCTTGAACGACTTCATCATTAGAAACTCAACGGAAGACCGAAATGTTGTTTTTTGACTGAAAGGTTTATTTGAGCTCATTTACCGTTTCGAATGTCGCGTGCTTTTATCCGAGTGCAGACGTTCTAGAGAGTATCACGAGTCGCATAGCTTTCGTGTCTCCCACGCATTCCTCTTCATTGGCGTGGCCTAGAATCCACGCGCAGTTGTGCCCACAGGAAAGAGTGCGAAGGACCGGAGGACCAGTTCATCGCCTCGTGTGGCCGTGGTGCATTTACACGTGGCAAGGCCAATGACACTGGAGAAAGTCGTTCTTAAATTCAGTGCCGCTTGTTTACGCTGCACAAGGTTCGCGAACGTCCTCAGCACACGATTCGCACACCAGCCGGCAATGGAAACAATCAAACTACTGAAACCTTTTTTGGAACGGGTGAAAGATTCAATGTATTCAGTTCGGAGAACCTCACCAAATTGCCTCATCTGAATAAATCGGCCGATTTATAATAATGATGTAGGTCGGAACCTAGAATTGGAGGCTCATATTGCATTGTTAGTTGTTGTGGTATTCACTCCTGAGACTGGTCTGATGCAACCCTCCATGTTGGCCTATCTTGCGCAAGCCTTTTCATTTCCATAACTGCCACATTCCACATCGTTCCAAATCTGCTTAATATTTCCGTAGTTGGACTCCGGCTTCTGTTCTTACCCCATACACTTCCTTCTAATGCTAATTATACAAGACCCTCATGTCTTAAAACCTGGCCTATTAATCTTTCCCTTCTCTTGGTCAACGTCCTCCATATTGTTCTCTCTTCCCATGTTCGACTTAAAACTTGCTCATTAGTTACTCTATCCACAAATCTTATTTTCAGCATTATATTCTAGCACCACATTTCAACGGCTCTATTCATTTCCTTTCTGCAACTCCTACCGTCCACGTTTCGCACTCATATTGCATTAAATTATGGAAACTGAAAAAGGAAGAAAATACCAAGAAACCTTTTCAAGTATAAAATGAAGTTCTATTCGAATTTTCCTGAGACCCAGCAGTCATGGAGGCGTTAGAAAACGCCTTTGGCTAATAAAGTACTGTGAACCATCATGCAGGATACGATGAAGCAAACATTCCGTAGGAACATTTAGATATTATATCTCAATTGAATAGAGAATTCCTGACATCAGGAAAAAAAACGGTTTACACTATTACCGCAAAACAGATTTCTGGCTGGTACCGAATTTTTAAATAAGGCTGTAGTTCTTGCATTTTGTATTGGTCGGGCAGCTACCGCCTAAAACTGGTATAACACGGGGAAGAGAATGCTGCGACCCCACAGCAAACTCCTTTCCCGTTATTCGGAAGGGTGTGAGAATAGTTATCAAAAGAAGAACTACGTGATGCAGGTTTTAAAGGCCTTCCACCCCATCCCCCTTTTTTAATTCCCTTCTTACGCTATTAAAAGGAAGTTAAATTATTTCAGGATCACTCTCATTGGGTAACATGTTACCCAAAAAAATTAAATTCTTGTAGCCTGTTGCTCTCCCCACTCCCACTCACCTCCCCCAACCCCACCCCTTACTCTAGCAGGTTATGTCATAATTTAATTTCTTCGTGAATTCAGTCTTTCTTGAAACCTTGATCGTATCTAGATACTTAACCTCAAATTATCATAAATTAACATTATTACATCATATATTATATCATGTTCATTGATCAGGACTGTAATATTAAAAGGGAAGGAAGTAAATAAATATATCTAGTACTGCACATATATTTTACCTTTACTCGTTATTGAGAGGTTAAAGGTTACTGAGATCATTTTCCAGTAACTAGTTGATTACAAACAGGATTCACAGTGACACCAATGGGCAAAGGTCTTTGCTCAACATGTATAAACGCCGAAAAAGCCAAGTTTTCCTTGTCTGACAGGAAATGGCCTCATTCATCGTATGAACTTGACTTGAGTTTACGTAAAGTTCAACCTTGTCTGTGAACTGTATACATCACTATTACATCATTCAATCAAAATCAATAAAAAGTTTAATTTGTTACTGTGGTATTCAGTCCTAAGATTAGTCTGTTGCAACCTTCCATGATAACCTATCTTGAGCATTCCTTTTCATTTCCGCATAACTACCTTATCTCACATCCTCCCTAATCTTCTTCGCGGATTCCATCCTTGGCCTCCCTCTTCTGCTCTTACCTCCACACTCTTCCCTCTAATACTAATTTTACAAGACCCTCCTGTCGTAAAACGTGGCCTATTAATCTTTCCCTTCTCTTAGTCAACGTCCTCCATATTGTTTGCTTTTCCCCTATCCTTTTAGAACTTCCTCGTTACTCTATCCACCCATCTGATTTTCAGCATTCGCCTATAGCGCCATATTTCAAAGGCTTCTATTCTTTTCTTTTCCGGATCTCCTACCGTCCACGTTTCGCGCCCATAAATCGCCACGCTCCATACGAACATTTTAGCAACATTTTCTTAATATTCACACTTGCCTGTTCTATCCTTCTCTATGTGTTTAATATACTTCTACGTTCCCTAGTTATTATGCTGCCCAAGTAGCAGAATTCCTTAACCTCCTTCAAAATAACTACTTTATATGTTCAAATTATCAAGTATCACTAAGTCGTTTCTGTCTTCTAAATTTAAACTTTCCGAATATCACTAGCATCACTACTTTTTCGTTCCCAGTTTTAACAAACGTTTTCAACCATCCCAATTGAAATTAGCCTCTGATATAAAAGAACGCCATCAAATTTGTTATGCTGCAATCAATCATTATATCGCCCTTTCATACTATCCCTTTTAATATATTATTAATATTTATTTACTTAAGTGTTTTGTTATTAAAATCGTTAAATAATAATTTTAGATGTATCTACATGCTCAAGTTCCTTTCCCGAGGAATAACCATAATTTGAGTCATAAATCTATGTGCCATATTGTTTTTATTTTTTTAGGGGGGAATCATTACGTGCTACATGAGGATGGCCCTCAAAATGAAACTACCCTTTAATAGCATAGGAAGGGAATTGAAAAGGGGGGATGTGGACGGTAGATCAAGGTAGCCAAGGGTTGACCAGATTCACCTTAAAGAGATGCTGGGAAAACCTTTAAAACCTGCATCACGTAGTGTCGTTCTATTGATAACTATTCTCACACCCTTCCGAATAACGGGAAAGGAGTTTGCTGTGGGGACACAGCATTCTCTTCCCCATGTTATACCAGTTTTAGGCGATAGCACCCCGACTAATACAAAATGCAAGAACTACATCCTTATTTAAAAATTCGGTACCAGCCAGAAATCTGTTTTGCGGTAATAGTGTAAATCGTTTTTTTCTGATGTCAGGAATTTTCTATTCAATTGAGATATAATATCTAAATGTTCCTACGGAATGTTTGCTTCATCGTATCCTGCATGATGGTTCACAGTACTTTATTAGTCAACAAATCTCCTGGTACATTAAACAAGTAAGCTACGTTAAAAGAGTCTAAACAATCCGGCTGCATTAAGACACTGAGAATATTCCCTGTAGTTAAATGTAGTTAAAAATTCTCCAGTTACACCAAGTAGTCAAGAATACGTTGTGTTAAAAATACTCCCTGTATTTTAAGTACGTAAAAAATTTTCCCAATATTTAAAATTCCCTTAATCTAGCCAAACCAATCAGCATTCGTCCAATCATGCCATAAATTTAAAAGTAATTTCTAGAGAACAGGATATTTAGCGTTTAAAATCCGAGTTTCATTAGGGTAACAGGCTTCATAAAGTGGCAAACCCCTTAATAGTATAGAAAGGGATTTTAAAGAGGCGAACGGAATTCACTTAAAAGAAGTACGTGGAAGCTTGTACAGAAATGAGTGCGTAGCTTACAGTATTAATAATTGTTCATTGTATAAATAAAATATAATCAAAACCGCCATGTCTTCAATCGAAAAATTATTAATTATGTCATTAATTCATTGAAATTGTTATTTAACACTATTTCGTCAGACTTAACACATATTCAATCAAATATATTAAATTTTAATTATAACAATTTTTTTCGTATTTATTAAATTCACAAAATAAAAAAGCATAATTAAGAATCTCAAATATTGAAATTATTCCTACATTCTTTATAATTGGCAATAAATCTATTAATACAATTAAAAAGTATTGTTTTCTATATTACGCTTTACTATTCCCTTGGTATTACAGGACATACCTTTCAAAAGTCTAGTTTGAAATCTGTTGTAGTTCCGTCAAATATGCCAAGTTCAAAGGCGGTTCTAAAGGAAACGGATTATAGAAATTTCGTATTTAAAGTAATATTTCTGTTTCTTTTATCATCCGTCCATGTGTTCCTGGTGTTTGTAGTGTAGTGATCAAAAGAGAGTGTAGCAGAATCCAAACAAATGGCAGTCATATTGCACGCCGTTGAATATGGCGGATTTCCGTCTATTCTGTATGCATCAATCCTCGGTGACGTCACAAGCTTACACGTGCTGATACAATTGCATATTTATAAGCTCAAAATATTACCACATTTGTTCTAGAGGTTCCTCGACCCCTAGCGTATTTCCTCGACTTTTCAAAAATATGTGCTCCAGGTTTTGTTGCAAACTGTCCTCCCGTTTAAATCTGTGTAAAGAATATATAAACTATTAAAGATATAAAAATCCCTTTTTACTATATAGAAATCCTTGGATCATATCAGCTTAATTCTCATAATTTAATTGCTCGGGTTCCCGTAACTAATGGTGCAGGAATGTAATTAAAGATAAGTTCATTAGAGTACTTGAGTACAGTACTGCTGTCAAATCCAACCTATTTTCGATCCTAGGTTGAGTAAATGACGAAATATCGTTAAAATTGTAGTTCTTTACAGAGAGGTATTAATTTGACCCATTTCCGGTGTTCTGAGAAGAAACGGTCATGTGAGCAAAATTGCAAAGAAGCGAATTTGTGACCTCATGATTTTCATAATTTATTCTGCTGGAACTCAAAGGGGAGGAGGAAGGTTGCTCTACCTGCAAAATAAATATGTCTACTGATAGATATCACGGATAGTATTTTTGTTATTTAAGTTTATTTAATTTAATACTTTTAGCTGTAATGAATGTCACTGTTCAATGCATTAAAAATTTTATTTGCTTTTACAATTGAGCAATTACTAAATATTTGAATTTACCTGAAAAATATATAGTATTGTAGATAAAGAATATAGGCACTTTAGGAGATGGAGGAAAATGTCAAATAGTATTCGTCGTAATGCAATCAGAATCGTGTGTAAAATCGCAGCACTTAGAGCATGTTTGCTTGCCAAATCAAAATTGTAATTCTCAAGAGGAGGAAAACTCGAAAATCGTGTTAACATTGACGCATCAAATAGATTCATGTACATCGACATCCATACCGCTAAACCGGACGTAATCCCTGACTACTCAGTTATCACAGTAACTCCTAATCCTACAGATTTCCTGCGTCACATTGACACGATTAGCTTTTGAACATATCCGCTGTCATTTATGAATTCAAACTTTGTCAAGGACAGGCTCCGTGGAGGAGGAATGATTAAAAACCTGATTCTGTATAACGGAAGCTTATACTTTGCATAATATTACAACATTTTGAGTGTCCGGAGTGAACTAATAAATATTGATGACACATCACAGAGTGTCTAATAAAATACGGGTCATAATGTATCCTAATTCAAGCATTAATTGAAAAAATGTATATATAAAACCAAATCTTGGCTACTTTAAAATCTAGAGGATTTATTTTGATCATTTAAATTTGTCAGTAAATGTAGACATCCCTTAGTCGTTCTTTCTTCTTGCATTCCAGTTCATTGGCATACAACAGAGTCAGTAGCGGATCCAGAGAAGTTCCTTTGGGGGAATCAGTTTTTAAAAACTAATATTTTATTAGTATAATAATAATTCAATACAATTCTAAATCATTTCATTCGATTTATTTGCTACATTGAATTACATATGTAACGGATAATTATTAAGTAAATGCATAAATATAAAATCGCAAGAGATGAAAATGTTGAAAATCCGTACAGACGCCTGAAGAATGAGAAACAGCAAAAGAGGCTTGGCTCCAAGACAAATGCAAAGAAATAGAAGATTTCGTGGTGAAAGGGAAAATAGACGCAGCTTATAAATCAAATAAACATTCGGGAAGAAGAAAGACCATCAGGAAATCAGATGGAAAGCCAATTCTAGATAAAGAAGAAACAGCTGAAAGATGGAAGGAATATCTAGAAGAGATGTATCACGGAGTGAATCTAGATCAGTCAGTAATTAAGAAGAAGAGAAGGTTGATAATGAAGAATTGGGAGGAGAAAAGTTTAAGGTCTGTGGAACGGTAAAGCGCCAGGAATTGATAACATTCCATCGGAGTTGATAAGATCATTGAGCGAAGAAGCGAAATCTGTTCACGAAACTGGAAGAATACCAGAATATTTTAGTAAAAACATAATTATACCCACAGCACACTGGGTCTTATGGATGTGAACAGCACAGGGCAATTAGCTTAGTATCTCATGCAATAAAATACTACCGAAAATAGTATATAGGAGGATGGAACGGCGGATAGAATGCGAGTTAGGAGAAGATTAGTTTGGTTTTAGGAAGAATGTAGGGTCATCAGAAGCAATATTGACTTTGCGCTTAATTTTAGAAGACGATGTAAAGAAAAACAGGCTTACTTTCATGGTATTTGTAGATTTATAAATTGTCTTTCATAATGTGAACTGGAACTGGAGAACAGAAGAAAGTTATTCTTAACCTCTACAGAAGGCAGTCAGCAGTAATTAGAATTGAAGATCAAGAAAAGAAAGCAGAAATGAAGAGAGGAGTAAACAAGGATGCAGTTTGCGTCCATGCTCTTTAAGTTACACATAGAACAGGTGATGAAGAAACTTAAAATGGAATATGGGAAGGGAATCAAAATTCAAGAGGAAGAAATAAAAACCGTTAGGTTTTCTGATGATATTATGGTATTAGGAGAGTCAGAAGAAAACTTGGAAACCATAATAAATGGCACGTACATGATCCTGGACGAAGAGTACAACATGAGGATTAATAGAGGTAAAACCAAGTTAATGGAGTGTAGTTTGGGAAATAGTGGAATAACAAAGGCTGTTAGATTGGGAAAGTATATTTTGAAGGAAGCTAAGGAATTATGCTTCTTGGGCAGCATAATAATTATGGATGGCAGAAGTGTAAAAGACATACAGAGTAGGATAGCACATGTAAAGAAGGCTTTTCAAAAACAGATGAATTTACTTACGGTTAATATAAGAGAACATTTCTAAAAATGTTCGTATGGAATGTGGCGTTATATGACTGCGAAACATGGACGATAGGAGTTCCGGACAGGTGCTATACGAGAATGCTGAAAATATGATGGGTGGATTTAATCACTAACAAGGAAGTTCTTAACAGAATAGGGGAAGAGCGAACAGTATGAAGGAAGTTGACCAAGAGAAGGGATAGATTAATAGGCCACGTTTTAAGATATAAGGGTACTGTATAGAGGGAAGTAGTGTGTGGAGTAAGAACAGAAGAGAGAGAGTAGGGATGGAATACGCTAAGTAGATTAGGAGGTTATTGAATGCGGTAGTTATGCGGTAATGAAAAGGCTTGGGCAGTCTTAGGACTCAATGTCACTACAACAACACAACAAAGTAGCTACAAGATTTTATTATACATCCCATAATAATAAGGTAAAGATCTCTAATAAATTACTAGGGATTTTTTTCAGTTTTTTTTATTTTTTACTCTCTTAAGGCACCGTACTTATTTAATACTCAACATGAGTAATGGACTCAGTTAACGTCATGTTTGTTATTCCCGTTATTTTTAAGCTAGCCCCCTCCATTTGTCGGTTTGTGTCCATCAAGGGATTAATAGTCTAAAAAATGTGGTTGTCTCACGTATTGACCAAGAGATTAGCACGGCATTCATTCCTTTTTCGGGCTAATATAAATAAAGCGAATATCTTGACAACGCCGGACACCCAGCTAGTTTAAGATAAATTTCAAAATTTATTATTGCATACAATCAGAGCACGACGGAATGTTAAAGTAGAACGTCTGTCTTCTGAGCAGCAGAGAACTTGTTATGCTGGCACTTTCCTCACTTTGACCTCAAGATTAACATTCTAGATCGGCGTTTGCTTGGTCGAGGTTTAACAACTTCGAGTTTGTTCGTGTGTCTCGGGTTACTGTAACCAAGTCAAGAAAATGTTACAAAAACTCGTCTTCTCCGTTTCATATCCTTTATCTTGGTCGATTGTACCAGTAACCCCATTAAACTTTTGTAAATATATATTTGTTTTACCTCAATTTTTTTTCAATACTCAATAACACCCCTAACGTCATCGTCAACAAGGTTTGATATGGCTCTTGATAAATGCTCCAGATGACAAATCAATTCCATATTGAACCCCGTAAAATTTATCATAATGCAACAAAAGAGAAATGAAAGTGGATTATTTGTCTACAAAATAACTATTAACAAATATGTAAAGTACGAATATAAATTAACATGGAAAATTAAGAAAAGTGACCATGTTTTAAAATCAATATTGCAAATTGGATACGAATTTATATCAAGATATTTCTCAAATTGTTGAAATATACATAATTTCTTATCGTCAATCGTTGGAGTAGAATATACATTGTTTTCTCTTGGATATAAATTCTAAAAGTAAGATACATTCTATATCCTTATGTAATCGACTTAGCGACTTGTAGTTCTTACATAGTAAACGATTCTGAATCACTTGAAGTCCTTCCCCAAACACAGCTGTAGGAAGAAGAAGTTATTAACTGTCTCTGGGCCCACGCGGGAGAGATAGCATCTTTGAATAGGGAAAATCTGTGATGTAGGAGGCAAGGAAAGCAGTTTGGTCGTTTGAAGAAAATAAATGTTTGAATTCACTAATTGTACTAGATCTCGAATTACGTTGCATAAGAGTTAATAAATAGTACCTACAGTTTCAACCATTGTGCATCCATGGGGAGAACGGCCGACGGGCGTATACGGACTGTAACGACGAGCGAGATCCTTTACAGGTTTTCATTTACATATATTTTTATTTTGTAAGGCTGAGACACCTGGTTTATCCATTATAATATCATTAATTTTTCCACACCTGAGTTAATAGTATTTTGACGTATTTGTCGGATAAAGAGTCGTGACTTTCTCGCAATGGGTTAGTTATATTTTGCTGATATTTAGTGGACGGGTTAACCATAGCCCGGGGGAGAGTGACTGCGGGGCTCACCTGATCATGTCGGGAATGCCTCGCACTCTCTCTGGGTACTTTTTATCAAAGTTCTCACATGCCGAGACACCTTCACCTATTTTAGGAGGTATATGTACTGGGGTCTAAGACCTTGGGCATATGGCAAGAGTTGTCCGCTAATCCCATTGGGTCAGTCGGCCAGCTGCCTCCTGAAACTGGTGGAGACACGGAGAAGGGAATGCTGCGTCCCCACAGCAAACTCGTCTCCCGTCATTCGGAAGGGCGTGAGAATAGTATCCAAAGCCCGACCTACCTGATGCAGGTTTTCTAGGGTTTTCCCTGCATCTCTTTGGTGAAACACCGGGTAGGATCCTTAAACCATAGCCCGGGGGCCCTAGTTAACCCTTGGCTACCTTGTTCTACCTTCCGCATCCCCCCTTCCAATGCTATTAAAGGGGAGTTGCCTGTTTCAGGATCACCCTCATGTAGCCTGTTAACCCCAAAAAAAATAGCCCGGGGGCCCTAGTTAACACTTGGCTACCTTGATCCACCTTCCGCATTCCACCTTTTGAATTCCCTTCCTATGCTATTAAAGGGGAGTTTCCTGTTTCAGGATCACCCTCATGTAGCCTGTTGACCAAAAAAAAACACTAGGACCGAGTGGAGTTTAAAAATGAAATATTATCTCATTAAATTATTTAAATGTGATATTTTTAAATTCATGATTAAACATTTGAATGCGTTATGTACATATTTTGATAGAAAGCTAATTATAAACACGCAAATTACCAAATTATAATTTTCTTAATCTCTTGATTAAATTATTTTTTTGTGTTTTGAGAGTATTGAGGTTTCATTTACTGTCTTAATAAAAGCCTGACTAGCTATTTAAACAATTTTTAGCAACGGCAGAAACTACGCACCATAAGCTTAAACGAAGATTATAATTACAAAATACCTCCAACATTTTCAGATAAAAATTTATATATTTTTAATTTTTCTTTGAGAAATATGTTGATATAACTTCGTATCCAACTCGCAATATTGTTTTTAAGACATGGTTACTTTCCTTAATCTACCATATAAATTTATATTTGTACATAACTTCTTTTAAAAGAGTTAGTTATTGTATAAATAAATAATCCACTTCAATTTCTCTTTTGTTGCTTTACGTAGGATTTTACGGGACTGTTTTTACATTGCCGCTTATGGAGCTATGAGCGAGTTGGTCCGAGATGAGAGGGGGAAGAGGTCTCGCCGTTTCCTGACATGCATTCTATGTATCTCATAATGCTGTTTGTTCTAATCAGCGGTAAGTAAAGCATCAACAATGGGAGACGCAAGAAGTTTCTACAACGCGTTGCAATGAGAAGTTCAGTAATTTTCGATCGTCTCATTTTATTTGGACGATAGCCTGAAATGGTGATAATGCGGCAAATGTTTTACCGTTCCTGAAAATCCTTCGGCATTAATGCTATTATGTTACATGGAAGAATGTTTAGATATGAAAATTATATTCGTGTTGTCATGAATTAATCATCCTTCGTGGAGAATGTAGACAAGTAAGAAAATGAAACTCAGGACCTCCTCAAAGTCACGGGATAGGCTAACCGCAAAACCACGAAGGGTACGAAAACAAACTGGATGTAAATGTTTGCGACATATTGGGAATATTAAGTAGTTAATGGAAGTTACTATATACTTCATATAAATTTCTCCAAGAAATATATGTGGAAACGAAGTCTCATCACTTTTGTTACTGTGTTAAAACAATATCGCTATCCTATGAATGTGCCATATAATAATGCATATCGTTGTGTTAGTTCTGAGTGTTTTATCTATGGTAAAAACTGGCGATATAGACAACCCATCAGACATAGTCCAAGTGAACTCATTTTTCTATTGGAAGTAAATAAATACTTTGTTTTTCTTCTACGGTGTTAGGAAAATTTAAATTAATTTTAATTTCATTATAATGTCAAGACTTCAATTATTGATAAAGAATGTTTAAGTGTATTATTTGTTTTTAATACACTATAATTTATAAGTCTAAATACATTTGCTAGTGACAAATCCTATTTCCTGCCTAATTTATTATTAGGAGGGGATGAGGAAGAATCTAATGAAATTAAATAATTAAAAAGCTGTCTGAAGGCTGGCGTGTAAATAACTTAATTTGTCAAATTTTTCATGACAATTGAATGAACGCCTTATTAATGTATATAAGCTCTTAAAATATGACAGCATTTCTTAGCTTATTCCCAAAGACGTTGACGTTCTCCATATAAAAATCTTTGAAAGTCTTAAAAAATAAGGACTCCCCAGACTTGTCCGACGGCCCTTTTTTCTGTCGTTTCTAGATTAATGAAATTAGTTTTCGAATTGAAGGTGAAGATTTTTCAGGTCAATGTGTTGAATAAACTGATCTCTGGTTCGGCCTCGTAAATCTTTCGAAAACCGTCCAACGTTTTGTCGGTCAGCTCCGTCATCGCTGCCATGCCTATGAATTCCTTAAAGGACAATGGAACATTCAAAATAGGTGATTTGGGGGACGTTCAATATAAATAAAGAGCAGATGAAAGCTACACCAATGAAGAAAGGATTATAAAAATTTTTAGTTCACGATTCCCCTGTATGTAAAGTAATGTAGAACCACACAATGCAACTTAAGTGATCCCAAAAATACATTTCTTATTTAAGAAACTCTTTAATAATTTTAATTAAAGTAATTTCCAACTTCAAGGCTATCAGAAAAAGATATTATTTATACTTTTCAATAAAAATTTGTCTTTATTATTAAATGTAGGAAATAGCGAATTCAAGCATTTTACAAATTCATTGAGTACCCCATATTCGGATGCTCTTCATCCTGATTTTATCAACTATTTAAAAATTTGCAAAACCCGATTGATTTGTGGAATCTTCATAATTACCATATAACAAACTGATAGTTGCATCAGAAAAGAAACTTGAAATTAAAGCTCAAAGAAGGCTGCCAACAATACTGAACGTAAAAGTAGATTTCTACAGTTTATTGTGAAAAATGGGTTTAAAATAAAAGTGTTCAATATCTTTATATTTCATTTACTTAGTTGATCGTGCGGTCAATAAAAGAATAGTGAATAACGGTGTTTTCAGAATACTGCTGGCAGCACAGGATTAAGCTTAATGTAAATTATTTATCATTTCCAAGACTCGTTTTGAGCTTTAATATCTCTATTGTAAATCTGATGAAAGTCCACGTCCGGACACAAACATGTATTTTGTTAAATTAAATTTATTATTGTAATATCAGGCCATTCTTAGTACTGAATACCGCAACAACAACAATTTTAGTGTTGTTTTACCTCAGCTACAATTTAATTTAAACTGGCAACAATTAATGATAAAATAAATACCTGCACATGGCTGATAACCGAGATTTTTTTCGGTACAAGGGATCAAGGGATCCAAAACTAATATACTGTAATTAGTGATTTCGTCCCTCAGGCGTGTTATAATTTTCGCCAATAATGTGCGCGGTCTGTCGTTGTGTACGACAGCAGGTCAGATATTTTTAAGCTGGGCGGTCGTTGACCTGGAAGCGGTTGCGGTCATATGGACCGTAAATTTTATTTGAAAACCCTCAGGAAGTGGGGGCAGGGCTGGTACATAATAAATAGAGTGGACTGGTGTGGACATGATTATTGTTTTTTGCTGAGAACGGCGAGCTGGACAGGAGTTTTTTGGAGAAAATGAGGCAACAACGGAGGTGGAGATTGTGTAGCTGTGAATGGTGAGGAGAACAGTGATTGTTGGAGAGTACAGTTTTGGAGAGCAAACACACCAGTCCGGAGAGCTGGGAATGAATGGACCCAGGTGGAACGTGGACATCTTGGCTGCCGCGCCGAGAACTGCAAACAGTAAGACCTCCCCTTCCCTTTTTTACTGCGCGTGACTTGGCTGCAACGACCGGTAATATAACATTTCGGACGTGACGGTGAACATTCTCATATTTAGATGAAATTTCAAAATCTTTGTAATCATATTTTAGGTTAGGTATTAGAGCTTAAGTAAGAGTGAATGTGAGCAACATCTAATGATTGTGGAGTCGGAGTGACCTTTGGCCGAGAATGAAATGATCAATTAAATTGTTTAAAATTTTAACCCCTCCCAGAATTAATTAAAGCCAAGACCCCTGAGAGTCTCATGCTCGACGCTGACCATCTCCCTCGGGATCTCGCGGTTCGCGAGTGCTGTTTAGTTTATTATACAGAAATATATGTTAATTCTGCATATGCAGTGGCGTCCGGGCCGGCATTGCGACGTGAAAAGATCCGAGAGGGAGGAAAGCGTGACAATACCAAAATTCCTATCTTTCAGCCGATGTCTAACGCTTTTCTGGAGAAAGCAGTCGGACCGGTTTCGATGAAGCTTGTTTCGTTGTTATATGAAACCGTCAGAAGAAATATCGAAGTAGCATCCGCCATCTTGAGACAAAATGGCGAACATTCCAAAACTTAATTTTGAACAACTATCCCACTTTACAAAAAAACGTTTGACTCGTTTTTCTTTGAAACAGGCAACACCTTGCTTGTTATCGTGTATTAATAACCGCCCTTTGTAATGGGTACCGTACACGCTAGAGTTTTTTACTGAAGTTCTGTCACCCAGAGCTGCTAGAGACGTGTAAACACGCGTAACTAAAATTCAAGAAATAATTGCGCATACACGGACACTTCATTTTCTTTTATTTATTATGCCATTATTACTGGACTGAGGAAATGGAATGCGTCCTTACATAAAAATTACAAAACAATTCTGTCCATCAGTAGGCCTACTAGATATACAACATAATAATATTGGAAATTAATAATGGGGGTAATTATTTATAATTAATTAGATAAAATTCACATGCACTTTAAAAAGTAATAATAATTTTATTTATTCATCAAAAATATTTGTTTATTGGGTCCTGTGCACTATTTACAATTATATATATTTATTAAGGTGGATGATTTTTTTTAAATTTCATGGGGGTTCTCAGGTTTAATTATTGGAGTAACAACGTACATCAGAGATTTTACGTTCGTGACGAACATGTTTCATCTTCTATGCCAGGGTTTCTCAAACTTTTTTTGCAATGCAACATTTCCAAAAATCAGACATTTAGCGGAACACTTAGCTTATTTTTGAGGTTTGGTAATTCATATTTGTAAAAATTAATGAAAGTTAATTTTTATTTAGTAATTATTTTAAATATAAAACTGTTATGTAATATAATTTTAAAATATGAATAAATAAAGCAGTTAATCAATTTGAATTACATGTCTTGTTGATATCAGGCACAATATTTGTAAGTTTAATTCTAATATCTGGTATGGCGTCGAGCGTGTTTCTTCACACTGACTTCATTGCAGCATAATAAGAAAATCCCGTTTCGCATGAATAGTGTGTAGCAAACGGCATATTTGAAATCTTGGGGTACTATTCCGATAAACTTGACAAAGACTGTTCTTTGTATTTTTGTTTCAAATTAAAATCAGTCCAATTTTTTCCGGAACACCTATTTCGGCCCCACGGAACATGAGTATTCCGCAGAAACCCGGTACTATGCGATTCCGTCCCTGGATGTAAGAACTAGCCGATTCTGGAACTTCCTTGTAGCGTATTTCCTGCCTCCAGGTCGAGTTGTGAAGTTGCCCTCGATAGACGGAAAAGGCAATGGATCTGATACTGCCGGGTGTTTTGGAGAAAATCAGTTTTTCTCCTTCTTTACTCCTGAATCCAACACACACTGTTCCTTCTCTCGTCTCCCCCCCCCCTATCAACTTCCGACTAAACACTGACTTTTAATTGTTCATTTTTTTCTTCTCTCCTCCTTCTTTCTCCATTCAACTTCAAAGAAAGACTAACCTGCTCGCCTCCATTCAACTTCCGACTTAGACTCACTTCACGCCTCCCGTTCTTATTCTTTCCTTTAATTTCCAAGCCACACTAACTATTTCAGTGTTCATTTTTTCATCTCTCCTACTTCCTCTGCTTCCTGTTCTCTTCAACTTCCGAGCAGCACTAACTGCCTCTCTGCTTCCTCGTCCTTTCAACGTCTTCATCAGCACTCATTTTCGTCTTTTACCACCCAGCCAAATTTTTCTTTCCCCTTCTTTATTCCCTTTTTTATGGATGTCATTAAAATCTTGGTTGACAAGAGAACGCGACACCTTGCCTATGCAATAATCATGTAGACAGAGAGAATAATTCACAAAAAAAATAAGAGCATTAGAGGTCCCGGGTTCGTATCCTGACATGTGCATGGATGATTGTGTTCAATGGTAAAAGAACTGGTATTACGACGGGTAGACAAACCACTACGAAAAACACGTTCCACTCCTAATGATATGCCATGTAAGATCGCAGTCAGTCGTCCGTTTCGACCAAGCGTCGATAAAAGTGGAAAAATTATATGATATGGAACCACCTCCAATGTCACAAACACAAATATATGTACATATATATATCCCAGTTGTATAAACCATGAAACCCCTGAATTATTCGGTCGTGAATGGCCCATCTATTGAAGCGACCTAAAATAAATTATTTAAGAAAAATATTGTACTTAATTCAATTTGGAAAAGCCCAGTAGCAATGTAGCAACTATTATTTTTATACTGAAAAATTATTATAAGAATGTGAATAATATTGAATTTTAAATTATTTGTTACAATGTACATTAATTTGATGAATCTTAATTAGCATAGACGGCTTTTCTTATCATAAGCATTATACATATTTACAAAATTTATACAAATTTAATTTTTAAAAACTAAATATAAGAGTTCTAACTTAGGGGCGTCTAAACGGGCCTTCCCATAAATCAGAATCACTAACACAAATCCTACTCGGAAATGTCGGTACCAGGAAATCACCAAAAGGTACAAACAGTGGCAAGTACTTTATATTCTCAGCTTGCATGGAAATGTTGCTGGACTCAACTAAACTTCCGCGTTGAACGATGTAGAACACTTTGGAATTCCTGACTATATCATGCCTTCCTTCCTTTCTTTATTTAAATGTCCTTGGCCAGGACAATCTCCAATTTCTTATTGCTCCCTCTTAAAACTGAAGCTTCAACTACACTTAAAGTTCAATATTAACCTCCACTCATAATCTGCTTAAATGATCAATCTTCATCACCACGTTCTTAATAATGTCCAAATCCATTTTTCGTGGCTTTTTAATAATTTGTCCCCACTTTCTTATTTCATATTCCGTCGGTGGCGGGAATCGATATTGTCCAATAAAAATTCTTATCTGTGCTTTCTGGGAGACGCAGTTTGCCCCTTTCCACCAACGTATATGTGAAAAAACACCATCCGATGCCGCCAAATTTCAACATACTTGGAAAATAAGCAGTCACGCCGTCGCGTCGGATCTTTATTACCCAGTCTGTAATCATGACTTCCCTCCCGCAGCTTGCCTTTGATTCCGTACTGCAAAATTCCGCATGTAGTTGTGTTTATCATTGCAATACATACAACATAATATAAAGGAAAATCCGGTACCATTACCTCTATAAAAGTATATATTTTGTTAACGAAGTTTAATTATTAAAAAGACTGTAAAGGACATCCTACAGTTCTCTACGCCTCACTTCATTGCAATACCAAATATATTACAATATATTTCAAAATATGAGTTTAATTCCACTTCACTCAATTTTATTAACACCAATTCTATACTTTTTTCCAAAAAATTCTTATCATAAGTCGTCAATTTTGTTTTTAGTAGTTTTATTCTCTGTGGGCACACCGCGAGCACATTTGCACATTACCATTACTATAGGGAAATTAAATTTTGCCTGTATCAGTCCGCTGTCTGCTCTGTCTAATCTTGCATCAATGTTCGCTTTTAGATTAGAAAGTAGGAGGTAAACTGTTCTCATATCTCCAGGTCGGTTCGTTGTGTGCCCAGAATAGACAACAAAGTCTAGTCCATTTCCTTCCACTTACCAAAGTCTCTAACTCATTTTCTCCGAGTCGATTTCAACGATTCTTTTCCGAATGTTGTCCAGTGTCTGAATATGATCATTCATGAACGTATTTGTACTAAAGTTCTATAAGCAACGGACTTAGCCTTTCTGGATCATTTTCTTAAACGCTTGTCTAGGAAGTTTAGGGCTTCCATTCCTTGATTTTACATATTTCCTTTTAAGAAACGTTACACCCAAATATTTGCAGCTGTTGGATACTTCCATTAATTCTTCCTTTAGTTTGTAATTTCCACCTTCACCATTTTTATGCTTCGTAAACCTAATAGTCTCGCTTTTGGATGCATTTATTTTGTAAAAGCCAGTTTAATAATGTTGTCTAAATCTGATTTAAGAACGACGACGTTGGTTTCCTGTTTAATTTTCGTATAAAATGATGCAGTTCTCCGCGAAGACTTTTATATTGGACTGGCTACCGGCTGGCTAATCGTTTATTTATGGCAAGTATATTAAAGTCCCTATAACACTTATGTAGGGCAAACCACAAATTATAATAACAGGATCGGCATTTGCTCTAACTTAAAGTTCGCGTCTCTTAAAAATTCCCGAATCCAATTCAGCACGTTAGTTTCAAGCCTCATAACACTTACTTTGTCTATTATAATCTGATGCGAACTGAAGACGGAGATCTTTGAAAAAAATTATTCTTGCCGCAAGTATAAATAACTTGTTAATCTTTTACCTCATGATAGTTCCACCATGAGACGTTTCCTTTCCTTTCTTGTAGTTTCTATGTGCTTTATAGTAGAACCACATATTGATTATATTCAGTAATTCATAAGGAACACAAGGATTTCTTTTTAATTTCTGTGGAAGTTGTCAAACTAGAAAAATTGGCTTTTTATTGAAGGTTGTTAGTCGCATTGTCTGTTTTTTGTCCCCTATTTTTTGTTTATTACAAATAATATTTTCAATTTATACGGTAAAGTATTTAAAAAATTCTTCATGATATATCTTGGATATATTTATGTATATACAATACATCATTTTTATCAAATTAATAACTTCAAAATCATGAAAATTCATAAAAGTCTTTTCAAATGAAGCAATTAGATGCAGCAGCATTAAATTTAAAAGATCTTTCATCCCCCAACTTTCGGGACCTCCTCAGTTTATTCCACAAAAAATTTATATAACTTAGAAGAAAGACAAGAATGGAAAAATGTCAACCGGACCAGAGACTCAAAGCAAGGACCGATTCAACATCCCTCAATTCCTGTAAACCTAAGCCAAGTTCACCTACAACTCACTAATCACATTCTTCACACTCTACTTTTAGGAAATCTGTGAAGAATGGACATTGCGTAAATTGACCAAAGGTGTATGGAATTAAAATCTAAGGAAGTTTAAAATGCTTCAACCGGAAAATTTTCGTTTGGTAAACAGGCCTATGGAACAATTATCAAAACCAAGCCGCCAAAAGGATGTTTGAATAGAGTTGTTCCTGCAAGTCAACACAAAATTCTCGAGGATTGGTTTATTCTAATCAGTGCCAATTCAACTAGAATTGACGATGTATTCAAGCAGTGAAATTGTCCATATTTTACTCGTTTTAGGACAGTGGTATCCTAATCGCCTACGTCATCCTTTGTTTTTGGGGCATATTTCAAGTAAAAGTAGTGGTAATGACATGAATGATGGTGTATCTCAAATTAACTCAAGACGAAAAAGTTTCTTTGGTGGTGAAAAACCAGGTTGTCATTAAAAAGAAGGACTTCGTGCTTGCAGCTTAGAAGCATGAGCATAAAAGTTCAAAATAATGCACGCATCGAATGTGCCCCTCGAAACCTTACAACTTCTGTCTTTAACTTTTTTTCGTTACCTGCCACCCTTCAGAGATATTTGCCCGTACTCTTTGAGATAAGACACCCTGTATGAGTTAAACAGCATGGGTGGCATATTACTGCCGACTGCCATCCGTAGAGGTTTAACGATATTTTATTCCTGTCGTCTTAAAAATCCTTAGTAGTGCGTTAAATTTATCTTATGTGAAGTTTAGTTGGGCTAAAGTAAGACTCAAAACTACAGCCAATGACAATTATTCAAGTTTATATGCCCACAAGTACCGCGGAGGAAAAAGACATTGAGAAAATCTACGAAGAAATTGAAGAAATAATTAAGTATGTCAAGGGAAACGAGAATTTGATAATAATGAGTGATTGTAACGCAGCAATAGGAAAGGGAAGAGAAAGCTATGTAGTTGAGGACTATTGACTTGGTGAAAGGAATCAAAAGGGAGACGGGCTAGTAGAATTTTGCATTGAGCAGAAATTAGTAGTGATGCAAACCTGCTTCAAGAATCATGAAAGAAGACGACACGTGTAAGAAGCTGGGAGAAACAGGCAGATACCAACTGGACTATATAATGGTGACACAGAGATATGGGAAACGTACCTAGGAGCAGATGTGAATTCCGAACATAATCTGTTAGTTATGAAATGCAGATTGAAAATGAAAATACTCAAGAAAGGAATTAAAGCAAAGAGATGGGAATTTGAAAAACTGAAACAACGGGAGGTTTCAAAGAAGATATCAAGTGTAGATTAATAGAGAAAGGAGAAAGAAACAATATAGAAGAGAAATGGGCACTCTTAAAGAAAGAAATGATGAGAGCAGCCGACGAAAAATAGGATGAACAGCTCAGGCCAATAGGAATTGATGGATAACGTAAGAAATAATAATTTTGAATAATGAAAGGCGTAAATATAGAAACGCGAGAGATGAAAAACAGAATAAGAAAAAACAATATGCTGATTAAAAAAGCCGTTGATAATGTGAACTGGAACACACTAATATTGATTTTGAAGGTATAATATATCGAGAGAGAAGGCTTATCTATAACCTCTACAGAAAGTAATCAGCAGTAATTAAAATTGAAGATCACGAAAAGTAAACAGAAATTAAGAAAGGAGTTAGACAAGGAAGCAGTCTGTCGCCCACACTGTTTAACTTCTATATAGAACAGGCAATGAAGAAAGTTAAAATGGAGTATGGAAAAGGAATCATACTGCAAGGAGAAGAAATAAAAACCTTACGGTTTGGCGATGATGTGGTAGTATTAGTGGAGTCAGAAGTAGACCTGGGAACCATAATAAATTACATGAACGTGGTCCTGGAGAAAGAGTTCAATATGAGGGTTAATAGACGGAAAACCAACGTAATTTAGTATGAGAAATAGTGGAATAACAAAGGGTGTTAGGTTGGGAAGGTATATTTTATGGAAGTTAAAGAATTCTGTTCTTGGGCAGCGTAATAATTAGGGATGGTAGAAGTATAGCAGTCATAAAGAGTAGGATAGCACAGGCAACGAAGGTTTTCGTAAAAAAGAGGAGTTTACTTATGGCTAATATAAGTGTTAATATTAGGAAATCATTACTAAAAATGTTCGTATTGAGTGTGGCGTTATATGGGTGCGGAACGTGGAGGATAGGAGTTGCAGAAAGGAAAAGAATGGAAGCCTTTCAACTGTGGTTCTATAGGCGAATGCTGAAAATCAGATGGGTGGATAGAATCACTAACGAGGAAGAATAAGGGAAGAGCGAACAATATATTGGACTCTGACCAAAAGAAGGGATAGATTAATAGGCCGCGTTTTGAGACTTGAGGGTCTTGTAAAATTAGCATTAGAGCGAAGTGTGTGGGGTAAAAAAGTAGAGGGGACCCAATGATGGAATACGCCAAGTAGATTATGGAGTATGTGCTAGTTAATCGGAAATGAAAAGCTTTGTGCTTGCTTGGTTAGTATGGAGGGTTGCATCAGGCAAGTCTGAAAAGTGAATAGCACAACAACAATTATTATGTATAATGAAAGAAATATCGGTCTGTCCCTTCTCTTCCAATTCTAAATAATATATACCCTATTCCAAATATAAAGAACAAGCTATTTGTAAAGGTCCCATTACAGTATTCTTTCAGCTTTCTGCAATCACTTACCTTCGCACTAATTAGTATTTAGCTGAAAATAGCTGCTGAATATTTGCATAGGTGAGTGAGTGCAGTTTTCCTGTTGCGAGTTGTGTCGTGTCGTGTGAGTTGCCCGTTGCGCGTTGACGTCGCTGTCGACGTCGGCGTGGCGCCTTGACCCACTGCAAGCGTGGACCACGTGCAGCCTTCGAGCGCTCTTCGTCGTCTGGTGACTGGTCCTTTCCCCCAGAGATGCAGTTACTCACCTTTTCGGTTAATACCTGATTGATTCACAGCTCCAAGGTCACGGGCTCTGCGCTAAAAGACCTGTTTAGGGGGACTTGCCTACCACATCGCTCTCGGAAGCGACGCAGAGCGGTGGAGCCTTGCCTGCCTGCCTGCCTCGGCTGTGCAGGTATTTATCATCGTGCTTCCAGCTGCCGTCGTCTTTGTAACTTCACAAGTCTCCAGTGCCATCATCAATGCCGTATCTCGTTTATTATTATTTTGATAACGCATTCATGTTTCTCATACGTTTTCACCGATTTCATAAAACATGTGAACATTACGTACTGCATTTTTGAATGAGACTTACTTTCGTTTACGTGAAATGACACATGGATTACACCGATGAATGGTGAATTACCTTAAAGACTTCATAATAGAAATTTATATTTGCTTGTGAATTATTTCAAATTCTCACCAAGAGTAACTAATATTTTAAAATCTGTATGGATTTTCTCGTATTTTTCGTGCACCTTAAAGCTAAATTGTTAAAGTTTCGGTCAAAATATTTTAAAACAATGGGTGAATTGTGCAAATAATTACTTATAGGTCGCCCTAATCTGACAATTTTATTTACTTTAATATACGTCGTGTTCCCCCAATTCTTCCGGTAATAAAATTTTTTACTTCATTTGTTTCGCCTTCGTTCACACACATTCATAATTTTATAGGAGATTATAAATTCTTTTAGTGAAAACCAATCTGCGGCAATGTCTGCACACTTCGCCATGCTTTGCTTCAATTTTATGTAAATTTGAATTTTTTTATTATTATAACCTCCACACTGTTATAAACCATTCATGTTTATTTCTTTATGATTTATTATGAAATATATTTGATTTTCGTGTTTATATTTCATGCAGTTGATTTCTGCAATGGGTTTCATAACACAGCGAGACGTCCTGAATTCGTATTGATCTTGCCGAAATTAAGGATGATGTATAAGAATTTCGGAAAGGCAAAATTTCAATTGGAGCGCCACATTTTGTCTTTGTACAGCCATAAGTGGGCTTTAGGATCCCGAGGCGACAAATTAGGCTGTCAAGTTGCTTGAAGTCTGTTGATTTGGGAACCCTGGTCTGGTTTTACTGATCGCTGAAGCAACAGGGAAGGATAATCAGGATATTATGCAAAGAATTAAAATATAAGCGCTTTATATTACGAGTTCTGCAACTCCATTCCATTTCGTGTGGTAGCATACATATTAATACTAACAGATATATTATATTATGCCAAATAAATCCGTTTAGTACTAAGATTATTTACTATTATACGTGTTTGCAGGCATTAAAATAAATTATTACTTTTTGCTCTTGGTAGTGACATAGGCTTCATTGTTAAATAGAAGGGTAAACTAATAAAGAACGTGATTATAAACCATACTTAATTAAATGATGTGTAAATCAAATTTAAACACTATCCTGATATTAAATTAAATTAACGGCCATATACAGGCTAAGTTTTTATTCAGTTGAATCGTCGTTTCGTCATCATATTTGGGACTTCCTGGACTAATGTTACTACAAAACGTTTACAGACTTAATAACATTATTTAAGACAATTAATAATAAAACTCATAATTTGGACTTTAAAAAGATGCCAAATCCATAAAAATCCACAAACTTGACTGCCTACAAGGGAGCGTCAACCGAAATGTGATGCAAGAATACATAGCAACAATTTCATACAGATACTCAGTAGTAACATTACCTGAGAATATCCTAAATAAGATGACGAAACGTCGATTCAACTAAATAAAAACTTTTATATGGTTGTCAATTTATTACATTTAATTATTGAAAAAAGAAACGTTATCCGTGCATCTTTTTTCAGTGGATAAAATTTTTAATCTGGTAACCTGACCATCTGTTTCTATTTTATAATAAAGTGATAATGAACCGTTGAAAGCGATCAAGTACGGTACTGACCGACAGTGGGACATCCGATTAACCGACGCTAAGACAAAAATGGAATACATTCCTAAGGGAAAACATTGTTGGGAGTCTCACAAAACTGGAAAGACGTCAGCCACGAAAATATATGACAGCTGTTAACTGAAGATGGATTTCCCACGCTGGATTTTCTGGAATGTCGTCTGAAAAGAAATTGTTTCAAGAAGATTAGAGCCAAAACACCTGCACCAGGCTGGACGCATTTATCTACAGGTGGATACGGTGTTGCTACCAGAACAGTTAACAGAAATTTGAATGACTATTCTGGTAGTGACACAGCCTCCTTCCTGTACGTATCTTCAGTGCGACGCCAACTTACGTCCATCAACAAGACCGCAGTATTGAATATCTAATTAATATTAATTAATTATTATTATGTACACTCGTAGTGTTTCAGGATCACCCTCATGTAACCAAATAAAATAGATCAGATATAAGAGGAAATAACGGCTATTGGACCTCTAACTTAAAAAATTGTGTAATATGTGTAAATACTATATCATGTTGACGTTACGGAAGGGTAAAGACAGCGTTGTTTCAGCCGACGCGATACTAAACGACTGTAGCGCAATATAGTTTAATTATTTTTTAATATAAAGTTAGCGAGGATTGGAAACTTGGAATTACCCCCTCTTATCTCCTGGGATAGTTTTTGGGCATGTAGAGGTACAACCTGGGAATTCCGTAAACATGTTCCCGTGGGAATCGAAACCCGCAAACAACGAAATATTTAAATACTACGTGGTTGCTCCAACCAATGAGGTTTCGTGGTCTAAAGAAAATCGATTATTAAAATTCTATTTAGATGCTTCTTCACACAGCGGTGCGGCTGTGTGAATTCATCATTCTGCTCTTGGAAGTTGACGATGACGGACGGGAACCGACGCTTGGTCCCGGACGTATACGAAGGAGGTCAGCTGTCGACGCTGAGGAAGGCGTCCTATAGAGAAGCTGGCAGAGACGCGACGCCACACTACAGAGGAGGTACGCTGTCAGGTTTCGAATCCTTGACATCTAGAAGGGTATCGCCCACGGTTTTTATCCTGAGATTAGTAAGCGATCAGATTTTTTCGCCAAATCTCCAAAATTTGTAAATATTTCCTTCATTAATGTTTTCCTAGTTAAGTTCATTTGTAAATAAATTTCGCATTATCTCTTAATTACCCATTAATTTTATCACTACACTCAGTCCTACACGACAAACAGCAGATTTCCGTCTTGATAATTTATAGAAATTTCAAATTATTTCCCCAAGACATCAGTAATACAATCAATAAGCTAAAACTATTCGATATAGGGAATAGATATTATGATATAAGTTTAAATAAGGCCAAAAACAGACAAAAAATTAGCGAAACATAAATTATAATTTAAAAACTACATGCTTCGGTCCTGATGTGGACCATCTTCAGGTTGAGTCCATATCAGGACCGAAACATTTAGTTGTTTTTAAATTATAGTTTGTTATGTTTCACTAATTTTTTCCTGTTTTTGGCATTATTTGAACTTAGATAAAACTTACAGACATTAATAACTATTATATAGATATTATGTTACAAAAATGTTAAATCTTTTAAATAAACCGTTTTCTTTATTTTTTCACATTCGTGAAATTAATCTAGAAACAGTATACACGAAAATGTCCATGCTTACATGAGAACGCTATTGTGAAGGTTTACTCACAATAATACTAGGCCGGTTGTTACTACAGTTGCGTGACAGTCAGCTAATTGTACTCGGTTCCAAATATGAAGTTGAAAGTCCTTTATTGTTTCTAGTTTTTGTACAGTTCTTAGTTTTTGACATTTATTTACAGGTGCGATTTTTTTGACTGCGTAATATATACAATAATTCAGGGTTTCCCAAACTTTTTCTTTAATGGAACACTTGGCAAAATCTGACATTCTTAGGGAACATTTGTCTTATTTTTAAGGATGGATGATTACAAGTCGTAGAAAGTAAAACAAGATTTAATTTAGTAATTATTTTTAAATATAGACCTGTAATGTAATATGACTTTGATGATTTTGGGTTCTTGAATTACATATCTTGTTGATATTAGTCACAATATTTGTAAACTGAATTCTAATATCTGCCTGTTTCTGCACTTTGACTTCATTACAGCATAATATTAAAGCCCAACTTCGCATAAATAGGTTGTAGAACACGGAAGTAAAATAGCAATAGCATGTTTTGGAATATTGGGCTACTCTCCTGACAAATTCGCCCAAAAAACACATAAAGACTGATCGTTGTATTTTTCTTTCACTGATTAAATCAATTATATTTTCATAGTCACTTGCTCCTAATCCTACAGGTCACAGAAAAAGGATTCTGAAACCTGAAATCGTCCCTATTAGTTTTCGGAAAATATTGCAAAAGAATTGATTTCAAGTTATTTAAATGTTCTAATAACATTTTGGAAACTTATTCGTCTCCTTTAAACTTTAATTCATTCATGTATGGCTGGAACCAATTAAGATCGTTAGATTCTACTCATTCAATCCAATATTGTATTTTTATTAGAGATCCAATTTTATCTCTTGTATTTAAACTTATAATATTTTCTCTTTGTAATGATAAGTTGATTGCATGTTGTAAAAATATCTGCCAGATATGCGAGTTTAATCAATCATGAAGTATTTGATAAAACTTCAACAAAATGTTGTCCTGAATTATTTTGTGCCTTCAAGAACCAACAACTCATTTCGAAGTTCAAAAATCATAATAGTGCTTTTCGTCTCGATCGCCATCTCACTTCAGTATGTAATAAAACTGTTTTGTGTTCACTAGCCATTTTATAGCACAAAATTTTAAATAATTTGGATTGTAGTGACCACTAAAATTTTCCTGCGGACCTCTGTTTGAGAACCGCTGCACTAGATGATCCTGACAGACTGCAATTATGTGTTTTGCATAAATTCCACAGACGAAGGTGTATAAGATTGGCTTATTTTTTGGTCAAAGCTGCTCATTGTCAACTTAGATAAAATATTAACTGTATAATTGCGGGCTATCGCAATCTCTATCTCACTCGTACAGGATTCTAGTTGGCTGAACACATTCAAACTTGATCATTGTTACCCATGTTTCATATTGTAGCGGGAAACAAGGAATAGGGTTTCTTTGTTTCGCAACGTTGTGATACGATTTTTCTCTCGTTCGGTACAAACGGAGTTTTCGTCATACGAACTGATCAGCGGTACTGTAACGTGATATTATAATCCATAGAATAGATACAATCACTCCAAATGTTTGCGGAACACAGTTTGAGAAACCCGGTAATAATTAAAACGCCGCCGAAGGTCGCAGGCCATCGTCCTGGACGATGTAACAACAGATGAGTAACAGACATTATGAACCCGCTCAAAATTCGTTATTTATAAAAAATTGGAAACAATAACAGCAAGAATGACGTAGTAGTTTTAACTACTAATAAGATTCATTGTTATCAATTGTGTCACTGTTAACATTAGACCGCTTACGGCTAAGATGAAGAGAATTATTATTTCCAATATATGCCACATTCTCCCAATCGATCTGATTATAAAAGAGCCAAACTGGGAAGAATGTGATAATTTCGTTTTAAGAATGAACATATTTAACCCGTAAAAATATAAATATTGCAGAGTGTAAAATAATTATAATGTAATAGCTGTACCCTCAAACTTTGCTTATTTTAAACCTCTGAGTGAGTCCAAAGTAAACAAGTTGTAAAGAACTTCGTCATTGTTATAAGTTAATAAAATACTTCCAAATAATTAAAATATGCTTTAATATTCACTTAAATTAAATAAAAGCCCATTTAATTGAGCCCAGATAAAACCTGGACGATACATTATATATGAAAATGGAAGAAACACAAATATATTGCCGATAAAATTATTATTGTCAAACACATTATGAAATTGGGCATTAACGAATTTTTTTAAAATAAATAACAGTGAGGCGGTAAGAATTGCCTGATTATAAAATACAAGAAAGTTACCGTTGTATCTTTTTTACTGCCGGCGGGACACAATTAGCAATTCTGAGAGTTAAATTATTAAGACTCGATAAATTGCCCACTTAGGGACACACAATCTCTTTTATTTACAGCTCACATTATTTTCTAAGTGCTATTTATCATTTTCCATATGTTTATGGTGCATATCATTAAAATGGGAACGAGAAAGCAGCTTAATATTCTAATTGCAACGTCGTGTGATAAGTACGTTACACGTTAGACACCCTGTATTGGAAAGAGCTTTCATAACCCATCAGAATCTAAACCAAACGTGTTTTGAGTGTTGCGTGCAAGATTTTTTTGTGGCGAGGAGTGTACATTGTTGATAATTATATCCTTCTTTCCTCGGGGTTCCGTGTCAGCTAAAAATATTACTTTAAAGTCCTCGTTCCGTCTCATTTTCCCGAGGAACGATTATGTTTTGTCAGCATAAATAATTATAATCTATAGGTTTCATATGGATCGGGTGCACGATTCGTAAGTCTTCTCATTCGTTCGATAGATTACTAATAAGAACGTTTTATCTTTTTCGAATTGGTTGTCATTTTAATGTTTCACATAGTTAATGACGCTGAAAATTAGGTTCCCAGTTTCATGAAAATATAACTTTGTTTGTAACTTCTGACTGACAGTTCAAATTTAGTTACAATATTAAATCTTATTGGTTAGCTGTCATTATTCCTCCCTTTTTACGAAACACTTAACTACATTACACTTAAGACTTGGCAATCTTCCTCTTCCCTTCGCATCCTCCCTTTCAAATTCCCTGCCTGTATAATTAAGACAGAGTTGCCATTTATTGGATCACCCTCAGGTAGCCTGTCACCCGTTAAAATATAGTTATTTTGGTCAACATCGATCGATAATACTGTTAAAGTTAAAAATTGTTTAATAGAAATATATAAGAAATGTATAAAGAAATATATAATGATTAAATCCGAACATTGTAAATGTCTCCGTCCTCGTTTTCGAACGATCACGCATTTAAGCGGTATGACATTCATTACTTGCTACCAAGAAACTAAATTCGTAATCACAAAAATAGACAAGTTGTCGCTATTATATTGATTGGAAATAATCACTCACAATTGTCGTAAATATTTACAGGGTGATACTTGTTATCAGAGAAGTGATCAAGAACTATTTATGACTTAAGTGGCTCAGAGGCCAGCCTGTGAACATCTTCAAATTTAGTGGGATTTTGGTGAATTGTGTGTCTCTCTCAAAACTGAAGTGAATTATTTAGAAGAAAGACAAGAATGGAAAAATTTCGACCGGACCAGCGACTCGAACCCCTGACTTCCTTTAACTTGAATTCCCTCAATTTACGCAATGTCCACTGTTCACAAATTTCCCAGAATTCGATGGCGAAGAATGTGATTAGTGGATGGTAGGTGAGCCTGGCTTAGGTTTACGGGAATGGAGAGATGTTGAATCGGCCCTTGGACGTCAACTCGGATTAGTTCAGTGGTAGAACGCCCGCCTGGAAAATTGAAGGTCGGGGATTCGAGTCCCTGGTCCGGTCGACATTTTTCCTTTCTTGTCTTTCTTCTAATTAGCTGTACGCTCCTATTTGACTGAAGTTTTTATTCAGAAGAATGTGAGCAATGGACATTGCGTAAACTGTTCAAAGGTGCATGGAATTCAAGTCAAACAATCATTCGGGAACATTTCGTAACTAAATAATTCTAAACATTTTTGTGTTGCATACCAATGAGGAGCAGTCATAGTCACGAAGCATATATTTTACACTGATTGGATATTCGTTGACTTTAAAGTCACGCTATTAGTTTAATTTATTTGTTATAAATCGATTTTTATATTTTCTTTAAAACCTCATTTTTCAGTGATTACAACGCCAACTGTAACCGAATTACTCGAGTTGTAATTTTTTCTGGAGAACCCGAATCTGCAATAAAAAATATGGTTCCCATATAAGTTTTTTACTTCTTCCCTCTCCCAGCCTAGGGGTGGGGGTGAGGGATCGAGTTAAGTATAATTAGATGTGTTCCTTTGAGACAAACATTTTTCATTCACACTTTTTTATCTGATGTGTGGCTCTAAAGTTATTTCAATGTCTTCAGATAAACTGAGCAATAGAAGTCAATAAATCTCGTAATTATAAATAAAGTAATAGAATTAATCTGATTTATTGTTATATTATTGATAGATTAATAGATATATAGATTAATGAGCCACGTTTTAAGACATGAGCGTCGTGTAAAATTAGCATTCGAGGGAAGTGTGTGGGGTAAGAACAGAAGAGGGAGGCAAAGGATGGAATCCGCTTAGCAGATTAGGGAGGACGTGGGATGTGCTAGTCATAGTACAATGCATAGGCATCGTTATTCAACTAATTGCTAACTCAATTAATTAATTAATAAATTTGTCTTTTAATAGTTTTTCTTCCTCATTATTTCATTTAATTACTCCATAAAATTAATTATTTAGTCAAGTTTTTTAATATCGGTGCATTTAATAATTTGTAAACGCTGCAACTATTTTATGAGTTTTGACAGCGTACACAGGTGACTTAACGAAGGTAAAGTAGTCAGGGTCGACGGAGGGAGCAGAACTGAATAACATTGAGGGAGAACTACTGTTCAGAGAGGTGATACGGCGGACAAATATCCACGGTGTGAAAGACTGTTTCAGTGAGCTTCGTCTGCGGGACGAGAGTGAGTATATTGTAACAGCAGCCGTGTCCCTGTCGGAACCGCTAGTTTCAATTCCAGACAAACTAAACCTCTACTCAACAATCCTGTTTTTCTGAAGAGATCCGTTTACAACCTCCCTATTGCAGTACTCCGCTCAACTGTAAGCTATATTCATCATGAAACAAGTTTAATATTACGTTTCTACAGAATGGATTTAATCCCAGTAAAATAAGGTGATCGTAAACCGTGGAATAACAAAGTCTGTTCGATTGGGAAGGGATATTTGAAGGAAGTTAAAGAATTCTTCTACTTGGGAAGCATAATAGCTAGGGATGGTAGAAGCATAGTAGACATAAAGAGTAGGATAGCACAGACAAGAAGGGCTTTCGCAAAAAAGAAAAGTTACTTACGGGTAATATAAGTGTTAATGTTAGGAAATCATTGCTAAAAATGTTCGTATGGAGTGTGGCGTTATGTGGGTGCGAGAAGTGGACGACAGGAGTTGCAGAAAGGTAAAGAATAGAAGCCTTTGAAATGTGGCGCTATAGGAGAATGCTGAAAATCAGTTGGGGGGGATAAAATCACTAACGAGGAAGTTATAAACAGAATAGAGGAAGAGCGAACAATATGGAGAACGTTGACCAAGATAAGGGATAGATTAATAGGCTACGTTTTGGGACATGAGGGTCTTGTAAAATTAGCCTTAGAGTGAAGTGTGTGGGGTAAGGACAGACGAGGGAGGCCAAGGATGGAAAATGCTAAGAAGATTACGGAGAATGCGGTAGTTATTCTGGAATGAAAAGGCTTACCCAAGTAGGTTAGCATCAGACGAGTCTTAGGACTGAATACCACAACAACAAACATGCTGGAAGCGTTTCAGGAATAGTTAAACCATTACCATGGTCTCCTTTTCTAAGTATGCTAAATATTTTTTCTAGTTAAAGTAAAATGTTCCTTATCAAGTTACGTAATTAGTGTTGAAACTCATCGATATCTTGTCAAAGGTTTACTTCGAGGACGACGAGTAAAAGCCGACCCAATAGTTTCGTGAACTTTAAAGTACATGCAAGGGCAGATATGCGGAAGGTCAGAACCGGTTCTTCGCGAAATTATTATCAAAGACCTTCAACTACCATTTTTATTAGTATTATTTTAGCGATCATACAATTATATTATTTACATCGTAATTCACATCAAATCTTAAAAAACTTTTGACAAATTCCAGAGTTCAAAAACAGTTAGTTCTTATTAAATTATATTTAAATTGAGATTAAGGCAAACAGAAAAGTAACTACATCCATTTTTAAATACTTAAAACTGATCTCCTCAGCATGTCTGGAAAAAAAAGATTAACTACTTTAAATTTCATTAAAAATGCCTACTTCACTTTTAAGATGGTGTCTTTGTTGCGAAATCATTAGGATTGAAATGTCCAAGAAACCTCTCCCATTTTGTTTGTAAGTTTTATTAATATGTGTTGAATTGTCACGTTTACATTACATGATCTGCATATCGGTTTTTCTTCTACTAAAAAAAAGGAATGCAATGCTCGACTTCTGTTAATCACAACTTGCTGTATCCTGGATGACTTTTCAATATTTATAATCTCATTGCCATTCACTACATCTTTTAGAAACACACCACTTTGTCCAGGATTTCTGTTATTTGTTGCTGATAATTTTAGACTTTTGATTATTTCTTTCCTTTTCTTCATTGCTTGTAGATTTTGTGTTTAAATCGGTGGTGGTAGCTGCTCTGTTCTCCATGTTGGGGCCAAAGAATACGATTTATGTGGAAGTCTGGGTAAGGTTATGTTGTTTCTGTCAGGTTCTTCCCTATAAGGTGCGAGTAGAACCGAGCTGGACGAAAAAAAGAGGATGTGCAGCATATATTTTGGAACATAAGTAATCTCTCTTATCACGACATTGCTTCCTGACTTTAAAATTTACAATAAATAAAAAGACGGCCAAAATGTCAGCATATAAATTTATTACTATTTATTCACAAAAGCGACGTTTCTTCTCCATTTTGAGACTTCCTCAGGCGTACTACAGCCATAATATTACAATAAATTAAATATGGGTTCTATATTACAATTTTTTAATTTATATGTAAAAATGATTTATTTCTAAATTTGTAAGTTTTGAACCATGTTTTTTATATATAAATTAAAATTTGTAACATAGAACCCCATTTTTAATTTATTGTAATATTATGTTTGTAATACGCCTGAGGAAGTCTCAAATGCTTTGGTGAATAAATAGTGATATATTTACATGCTGATTTTTGACCGTCTTTCTATTGATTGTAAATCTGCCTTATCTCGTCGTGCAATGACACCCTAGCTTTGATGGCATATCTTAAGAGATTTCTCTTACTTGCGCGAGTGCAGGCAGTTTAGTTTCCAATAGAAGTCTATTTCTCGGGGTGGACCTCAGGCATCCCATTGCGTTGTTTTGAATGATATTGAGCTTATTTAGCGTACACTTGCTTGCCGATGAATATATCTGAGAACCGCTCGACTGGATTCCGTGATGTTGTAACTTCCATCCTGTTATTTGTAAACTCCAGCATAATCTTGAGAAGCTGTCATAAATGAATCACTAATCCCGTCAATAAAAATAAATCAATAACAGTGTCGGAAGTAATGGTCACGGTGCCAACATAGTTTGTCACGTTGGTATCCATTAATATTTGATAAATTATCTTGCAAAGTGCGTATTTTATGAAGACTACACAGTGGCCACAACTGAGAAATGTTGACGTGAAGAATGTTTCCTTCCAACTTGACGTTGCAAATGTCACACACGGCGCGAGCCTGTCACGTGGTTGGGTTGCACGAACATTTCTTGGGAAATTTATATCGCGGAATGGTGATGTGAAGTGACCGAGGTATGCGACTCCTTCCTGCGAAAACGAATGAAAAAATATATATAGTCCGTAGCTATCAGCATTACATCAAACACACCACTGGCTATTTACGAATCGATACCTCAGCTTGAAATACTGAGTATAAGTAGGGGAACTCGGGACGGAACGGGATGGCGGTGTAGAACGGGAAACGCTATTTATTTTTACTGGATAGTGCTGGAGGTTAGCAAATAGGGGTGGAACATTTCTTTTATAAGTCGCAACAACTACAAGGTCATTAGCGACTTACACGATTAGGGGAACTTATATGCATGTAGGGGTCTCGAAGTATGGTTTCTCAATTTTGCGAAAGCGTTCGATGTCCTGCCGCGTGATTTACTAAATTAAAATATTATACAAAACAGGCATCGACAAACGAGTTTTACGGTGGGTTCAAGAGTTTCTTATAGAGAGGACGCAGAGAGTAAGAATAGACCGACAATTTTCCGAATTGGGTCATGTTACGTCAGGTGTACCCCAGGGCTCCGTAATTGTTCCCTTACTATTTCTAATATTTATTAATGACTTGCCGCTGAACATAAAGTCTAACTTAAGACTTTTTGATGACGTTTGCATTGTTTACAGGAGAATAAATAGTATAGAGGACGAAGAAAATTTGCAAAACGATTTGAATACACTACATAGTTGATCAAAAAGTAGCAAAATGAAAATAAATGGAAAAAAAAGTGGATCAATATCGTTTACTAGATCGAGATCTGAAACCAGATTAAATTACAATATAGGCGGGGAAGAGGTACCGCAGGAAAACAAATGCAAGTATTTAGGAATTTGAGTTCAAATATGGGGTGGAGGGCTCATGTAAATCATATAACACGAAAAGCGTTGAGATCTCTTCACTTTGTTAACAGAATATTAAAGAAAGGGAACGGAAAATAAAAGAAAATGCTAGTGCAGCATGCTGCTGGGATCCATATAGGAAAAGCCACTTTGGTGCGTTGGAGAAAGTCCATAGAAAAGCAGCAAAATTTGTAGTACAGGGACCAGGCCGAGGGAGCGGAAAAGTGAATGCTTTGAGATGGGAATCGTTAGAAAGAAGGAGGAAAAAAGACAGACTTTTGTGTCCTTTTCAAATATTACGTTGGTGGTAAATCGTAGGGAGAAATACGCGAGAAATTAAAGAAGCCAACATACATAGGTTAAATATTCGTTTTTAAATAGAACCATAGAGGATTGGAATAAGTTACCTGCAGCAAGTTCGAGGTAAAACCTCATAGTATTAGGTCATTTCGGGAGATGATTAAAAGACGGATATAAATTCGGGGACAGAAATTAATCCCAAAGTATTAATTTTCACTTTTTTAATTTTGAGGGAATTTAAATTTGCTCAATTAAGTGAAATAATAGAAATAGTAATTGTTCGAGTGTAAATTATCTATAGTCAATAGTTTTTAGTACTTAATGTATTTTTTTTCTTGACTGCCACCGGACGTATATCCCATTGTAGTTTAATAAGCCCATGCCAGGATTCGTACCCGGGACCTCTGTGGTGCGAGGCAGACACGCTAGCCACTAGACCACGGTGGAACGTTGTAACTGGTCAAGGAAAACGTTCTGGCAGCCAACTTGACCAAAGTCAGACTCCACCTTGTGAATGAACTCTTGTTTTGGCGTCATTCATCTCTGACTTTATAATTTTTGCAGCATCTCGACAGAAGATAATTCACAAAACTGCTTGTTTTTAACTCTTTAATGGTATATATTCGTAAACTTAAGCCGCATACAAGTTACATATTAAATCTACTTGTATTGTAAATGATTTGGGAGGGAATATAAATTAATGAAATTAATAATTGGATACATTTATTAATTGTAAACACAATAATTTTAATGAGTCGTGCGTGTATATATTTTGTACAAAAATAATTAATTAAAATGGGATTGTATTAAAGATCTCAGGGTATTAATGGTTTGGGTGACTACGTGTAGCAGATTTTTTTTTTGTTCGTTGACGAACCTGAGGTGTTAAGACCCTTCTTCCCTGCTTCCTGGATTGATCAAAGCATGGTCCACCTCTCCGCTGCCATCTCACAAATCTGCTCTCGCCGTAACTTCTCTGCTGCCAATCTCCTCTCTCCACCTCCTTGTATCACCAGAAATCTGTCCACCACTCTCCTTCAATATCCTCTCGCCATCACCTTGTATCACGTTTAACTCAAAAGTTACTTAATTCACAATTTGCTCTGCTCATAACACAGGGATGCACACCCTCCTTACTCGTCCAACCCGCTCTCTAAAAACACATCTTCACTCCACCATGTCCTTCGCCGCTCCCTAAGTACAACCTTCACGGGAGCTCATCCGCTCCGTGTCCATCCTATCGCCCGTCTCACTCAACCGTCCAACTCGCTCTCCAAGTACACAAAGTCCCAAGAACTGTCATTGCTTTTCAAAACCTCGGCATAAAGCATTGTAACATGAAGTTACTCCTCTGTTGTCGGCTTCTTTTGAGACTTGCCGACAGGAAAGTATTGTTGATGGCGCGCCACAAGCGTCGATAATTTCCTTGTAAAACGTTTCCGTAAATAATAAAAAAATTTGGGCGCGGGTTCTACTGCGCTACAGTATTTAAGATCGGTGAAAAACCTTAAATTGAGACTAGTGTGTGGAGCGGAACGGTATACTGAGGTAAAATGTTGTGTTCATCAAGGGAAAGAAAAAACTGGTAGATTTACATTATAAGAATGAGTTACAATATTCTGTACCCAAAAAGAATAGATTAAAAAGTGTTAGGAAAGACAATGCAGTTGCAAAAAAATTCTTTGCATAAGTTAAAATTGATAAAACTAAACAAGTATACGAAATAAAGTTTTCATAAATTTAATCTTATTACACTAATTGCAAATGCAAAATCCTATCCGTTAGGATAATTACTTATATTGTACTATTATTTTCTCCAGAAATAATTGCAATTGCGTAATTGAATAAACTAATTTTTTATACTTTTATAAAGCGTTTTTTCCCACAATTTTACAAAAATTGTTAAACATTAAATGTGCAATTCCGCCCCTCCTTCCCCTATGTATTTACTTTAATTAGCTGTCCATAACAGAAATGCGTACTTTCACGAGTGTTTGGTTGTTATATATTAGGTCTCCTTAAACAAGTCCTGTTCAGGAGAAGTATCCCTATCATATAATACAGATGGTGATTATTATGACAATTTTTAATCATTTATTGGCAAGTGTCATCACATTACAACGAAGACAAAGTTGCACGCAACCTTGGTCACGGTTAAATATAGAAAAGAAATCGCAAGACGTCAGAGAATCAATAGACGTGTCCTTCAGCATATTTTTGATAAATTGTCCCGTCAAAACGGAGATGACGCGTATGCTGCATGGCTCAAGGATCGCAGAAGGATACATCACTCCATTGTTTCTCCGAGAGTTATACCATATAATTTATTTTTTAATTAACTTGAGGAAACACCTAAAGCGTGAGAATTCACGATTTAATTGATCAATAATTTAAAAACTCTCACTTATTACTAGCTTTGATAATTATACCGCAGTTTAATTAAAAATTAACGCGAGGAATTACCTGAAGCGTGAGAATGCACGAATGAATTTGATCAATAATGAAGAAACGTGAGGATAATTACTTATATTGTATTATTATTTTCTCCAGAAATAATTGCAAACGATTAGTCCCAAAGTTTGATTCCCGATCTCGCCAAACCATACTTTTCCCTGCACTGCCAACTTCAATTTTTTAAATATTCCTGTTACCTCATTTTAGTGGAATTTTCAATACTATATCAATCACTGCGTGATCTTCGTATTTATATAAATTACGGCCAAAGCCCGAAGTTGGCCAAGTAGCGAATTTGCCGGTAATTCGCACCTGGGACGGCCATTTCGCGAAGTGTCTGGATTTACCTGGCCAAAATTAATGTGATACTGCAAGCTAGTGCGGTAGACGTGACATCTTTCACTTTCGATGGAGTGTGGTGACATTTCGCCTTCGCGCATAGCAATAAATTACGAAGGGCTAAAAATGTTGAGTTGCAGTACAAAATTAACATCCACAAACTACATATATCTATTTAGGTTCCGTCATTAGGGAATAATTTTATGCAGGCTTGCGAGTTTCGGTTTTAAGGTTTAAATGCAGCTTCTCTGTCATTGGTTTCTGAAATTAACAAGTGCACAATAACCCTAAACTCTACCAAATCCAAATATGCTACTTAATGTTACAAATTATCAGTCTTTATCTTCATTTGTTACAAGATAAAACTTATTTATAAGAACACAACAAACACCTTCAAAATATGTGATTTAATACAAATTTTACGGGAATAAAGTAATGATGTTTGTAATTAGACGGTAATGAACAGCCAGTCTCATTCAGTCTTGCATCAACACATCAAATTTTGGCCAAGGATTTCCGGTCATTTCTCGAATTGATCAACTTTCAGCTTTGGCATAACTTATACCTATCTACTTCTTTGAGGCGCTACGACAACTTCTGTGATGTCTCGCCTCATTTCTTTTCTGGACCTTAGACGTCCACTTTCTAATTCCGAGACTCCTAATATCACTTAGTACTTTGTCTCTCCATCTGGTCTTCGGTCTGCCTCGTATTTTAGTTGAAAGGGGTACCCAGTTATGAACCTTTTTTGCATTTCTTTCATCGTTCATTCTCTGTAGATGTTCAAACCAACTTAATCTGAGGGATTTTACGTGATTCACTATATTTCTGTATTGAATTATTTTATCTAATTCATCATTTGTTCGTATCCTCCGGTTTCCACACGAGAGTTTAACTGGAGCAGAAATCGTTCGCAGTCTTTTGATGTCCTTCTCTTTCATTGTCCAAGTCTCAGCTGCATAGCTGTCTATTGGTCTTATTACCGACGTATACAATTTCAATTTTGCCTTTTTGGAAGGTGCCTGTAAGCAAAACAGCACCTATTTCCTGCGACTATTTTCTCTTTTACCTCTTCTTCTATGGAGTTATTCCCATTAAGAATTGATCCTAGGTATCATTACGAGGTTACTTCTTGGTATGTGATGTCATCAATCGTGGCATCTGTTACTAGGCCAACCCTCGTTCAGCATAGCATGTATTTTATCTTATTTTGGTTGACTACAAGCCCATAGGAGAAAGACATTTCTTTTAGTTTCTTGAGGGTTTGTTCTAACGAGCTCTTTGTTCTTGATGTCAAAAGAACATCATCTGCATACGCTAAGTATTGTTTTTGTCTTGTAGTATATTTCCTTGGATATTCAAGAATGACAATGTTGTCCATGACGACACAGAATAGTGTGCCTGATAACAGGACTCCTTGTTTTTACCCCGTGATTAATAAAAATTGGTTCACTTAATTGATTGGTAACATTAATTCTTGCTGACGTATTTTCCAATGTTAGTCCTATTAATTTTATTAACTTTGTTGGGACTGCATAGCGTCTTAAACACTAGGGAATTCGGTTTCTATCCAGCGAATCAAATCGATCAAATTAAAATACCTATAAAATGTCAAAATCATTTCTAGCTATGCAAACTTTTGGTTTATTTTTGTGAGGGTGGGAGTAACAAACTACATGAGGGTGATGTTGAAACAGGCAACTCCCATAGGAAGGGAATTGAAAAATGGAGTTGTGGAAGGTAGAGTAACGTTGACTAGGGCCCTCAGGCCATAGAATAAGGATCCTACCCTGAGGTTTACCTAAAAAAGATACAAGAAAAAACCAAGAGAACCTCCATCAGGCAGTGTGGGGCTATTGGATACTATTCTCACACCTTTCCTTTCTTTCTTTAAGAGTGCCCATTTCCCTTTTATATCGTTTCTTTCTCGTTTCTCCATTAATCTATTATTTATTTTATCTTTGAATCACGTCCTGGTGTTTCAGTTTTTGTAATTCCATCTCTTTGTTTTAATTCATTTTTTAAGTTTCTTCGTTTTCAGCCTGCATTGCATTATCAGCAGATTACGGTCGGAGTTCACATCTGCTTCTGGGTAGGTTTTGGAGTTCAGCACCTGATTCCTATATCCTTCTCACACCATTATGTAGTCCTATTGGTGTACCCCGGCTTCTTCCACGTGTAGTCTTCTTTCATAATTCTTGAACCAGGTATTTGTCACTACTGATCCAGAGCATAATGTCACAAAGCTGACATATCGTATGTGTGCGTGTGTTGTTAACGCCATTTTGATTTAGGTTAAAGTCTGGCTTGTGGTGGGGTCGAGCAACTAAAAAATTTACAAATTTTTTGTTACAATAATTCAGTTCTGATATTCCTCCCATCTTATTTGGTGCCTCATCTGTGGTAACAGACACCATTATAGAGATATCACAGCTTATTTCATTGAAAGATTTAGAACAACCTAAAATATTTCTTTTCCTGAAGTACTTATTGGCACTGATTCTTACTTTATCAAATCTTCTCTCACCGTGAGCCAAGTCTTTGGTGTGACATCAGTAGACCTCCGACACGTGGGTCATGGATTCGTCATCCTGGCTTAGAGCAAAGTGCGAATGACAAAATTAAAATGAAGATAATGCTCATCGCCTTTTTACGCTCCTGCAATTAGCAACTGAGAATTTGTTCTACACTGTATTACTGTAAATTCCCTATATTTTCAGTGTGTCATGGATCGCCCGCTGACATGCCTGGAGTCGTCGATCATTTCCTAACCTAAAACGGTGACAGTTCTCAACCATCCTCCACATTCACCCGATTTGGCGCAGACTTTTTTATTCCCGAAGATAAAAATGCACGTGAAGTCATCGCTTAGACAACGTAAACGACAGTCAAACCGACTGGAAGAACGTCCCAAACATGGACCTTTTTTTAGTCATATTGTTATATGAACGTTATGTGGGTTGTACACAGATGAGAGGAGACTATGTAGAGCAAATGAACGTTTTCAAAACTTTCATCTTACGTTTTCTTTCGCACGGTGTATATTAAGAATCGGAAGTAAAACTGGTTCATAGAACCGAACAAGCAGCCCCAAGCTTCTACTTCCAGGTTAATAGAACAGTCCAGCTATAACCATAAAACTTTAACGTGTTATACTACTTCCGTATTTAATAATTTAACAAACTTAATTTTGAAGAATTACATTTCAAACAATGGATCCGCAATGCAATATTATCAAAACACTGTTTGTTAGAGACACCAGAAAAATCGCATACTGCAAGCCTGTAATGTGCATCGCAGGGAGCTGACATTGACTTCGCAGCGCGTGGACTGACTGCAGCCTTGGCCCACTTCAAGCATCAGCTTCCGGACATCTTAACGCTGCTCGGGGAGGAATTATGCAAACGTCAAGGAAAACCTGCACGCAATATCACAGCAAATCTAGCAAGTTCGACGATAGCGCGCCTTTTTAGTTGAAATTGTTCCACAGCCCTCACCTCTAACGTATTTTAATAGGAACATCTGTCATGATGAAGACCTAACCAGTAAAAGATTTACTGTACGATCCGGAGGAGACTAGCACGATCACTTAAATCAGTTAATTCATCTCCAAACAGGGAAAACGTATTTTTAATTGCCTGGTTCTTCAATATTTTATGAAATAACGAAACACTTGTCTTGACTGAAAACCACATCTCTAAATAAACCACCGTCGATACCTTATTGTTTACCAGCTGGGTGCCCCACGTTGCTCCGTAATCCGATCAAATAGTCATTTTTGCAAATATACATTTTCACGACCGCTATCATCGAAATCGCACAAATGGACGCTGAAAATAATGTTTCCAACAATGCACTTTCACACTTGCTCTAATTATTATTTCAAGTAAACTTTATTTGTTCAATGTCAAATTATCTATAGATAATTCACTCAATATGCATGCAATTACAATACACATAATAAATCACAACTCAGTAGTCCGAAAAACAATGGCAAGTTACGACACAATGAACTGGCGCTTGTATTGATGTACAAGTCAAAAACCACAGATTATTCAAACAATCTGGCTAAAAAACTAGGATTAAAAATTTTTGGTCACAATAAAAGTTAGGGAACTTGACAACAGTGCTACCTTCCAACTATGGCTAAGAACTGTCCAGGCAACCCTATAAATACAAATCAAAATAGGTCATGTCATATAGGAGGAGAATAATTAAGAACACCAGATTTTGATGATCAGACATTCCTATTAAAATATGTTAGAGGTGAGGGCTTTGGAACATATTTCAACTAAAAAGGCGTGCTATCGTCAAATGTTACAGATATAATTCTTAACATTTCAGATAACTTTTTTCGGTTTATAACTATACTTCAAACAATCTTTCATATTAATAGATGTATTAATTGAAGCTTTAATGGTTCTCCCCCACTTGTCTGCTCAAAAAATTGATAAAATAGGATATTCTGCCTCTAATAACTGTCTCAAAAATCATTATACACAACTGTTGGAGAACTGGAGTCAGCTTAAAATATCAAAGCATTATAGCATTACCGCAGTGAAAATGCAAAAAAATAGCTTCTTTTATATGTATAACCCATTGTATTATTAAAATCCTAAATAAAAATCTATATAATAATTTATGTTACACGCTACACTAGAATTGTACACATCATAATGCTAAACAGATTAATTGGATAATAAACATTTTTAATAGCTACAAAGAGAGATCAAGCAACATTGAAATAAATGTGCCTGTAAATAGTCTATCACAATATGATACTACTGGTATTACCGATATGTATGGGTCACATGATGTCTGTAGTACTGTGGAGTTAACAGCGTTGTAAACAAGATCAAGTAGAGTTTATTCTTAAACATTATTTTGCAGAACATTCACATTCATTGTTGTAGCCAATTTTGTGTGAAAAACAGTGGCTAAGATGGCAACGATAATTAGATTAATCAACCATTTCCATGAAACCAGATCAGTTGCACTATAAATAAGTTCAACTTTTCAATCTCTCTGCATACATGATATTACACTTTATGTTCTATAACTTTCATAAAACCTTTCTATTAGAGTAATAAGTGCTCAAAAACTAAAAAGAAAAAAAATTGTTTACTTCAGGAACATTTATTTTAACAAACGAAAAGTAAAATGAGATTCAATGAAGTACATTTTTTACCAAAATAGATGCATGTAGCAACTGTAGGATAATTTTCAGAGTTTGTGGTTTCAATCACAGAGATTCACAAACACTTGTGTATTTAAAATAAAATGAGTAACAAAGATGACATGGGTGAAGGTAATATATATTACATTATTATAAAACATCAATTTAACACTTTGTGCAGTCTCAACTACCTTCTGGCCTGCTAGGGAATATAACAAACAATGATAGTTGAAACAGGCTTAAAATGGTGCCCAGAATATTGGGAATCTGAAAAGGGAAAAGCAAAACCAAATAAACATGAAATAGCATACCTTTAAAAGTATAATATATTATTAGTACTACTACTACCTACAAATCTATCATCTATGCAATAAAACCTTTATTAAATCAACACATTTAATTTAATTACAGATGCTTTCAGTTACTAGAGGGAAGTGTGTGAAGTAAGAACAGATGAGACAAAGGATGGAATATGCTAAGCAGATTAGGGAGGATGTGGTAGCTACATAGAAATGAAAAAGCTTGCATGGGATAGGTTAGCATAGACGGCTGCATCAGACTAGTCTGACTGACTACAACAAGCGTCAATGGCTGGCCGTCACTCAAAATGCTTTCCTAACCTCCTGATGAAGGGGGCAGTGCCACCAAAAATTTAAGAATCCAAAACTCTACATGCTTCCTGCCATCTGTGAACTTCAGGTTTCCACCAGTTTTCTGTCTTACTTTCCAGTCCTTCTTAATTGTTTTAATTAACCTGATATTGTCAATTAATAAGGACACAAAAAAGAGATAGAAATTAGGTTCCCAGATGACCGGCATCTTGTAAGGTTTGGAGTTGTTTAAATTTTTGGAGGCACCACCCCCTTCATCAGAAAGGTCGTCAGGTAGCTGATCACTGGAAATGTCTTCCTAACTTTCTGATGACGGTGGTAGTGCCTCCGAAAATTTAAACAACTCCAAACCTTACAAGGTGCCTGCCATCTGTGAACCTCATCTACAAATTTAACACAAATTAATTGAAACATTACAAAATTATATGAAATGACTATGGTATATGATGAAAGCTTCAACAAATTTGAATAAAAATTTGACATCAAAATTAATATAGAGTTTTGGTTCATTTAATGGAGTGACTGATTAAAACCTACGGATTTCACCATTATCATATAAATTTAAAATCAGTCATTTAATATTTTTAAAAATCCTTGAAAAAATTACCCTAACAATATTTGTAAAATTATTAGAACTTTGATAGGTTAACTAATTCTTAAAAAAACAGGAAAAGTTCTCATAGTTCTCTCTCTTTATTCAGGTCTACTACTAACACAAGAGCTTTTAGCTTTAATTGGCATAATCATCTGTATAACGCAATCATGCAATTAATATTGTATAAAACTTTTATATATAATAATAATCAACCATAATTTCAAACATTATTCAATAACAACCCAACACTGACTATCTCAATGTATAAACATTTCACTGAGAAGAACTTCAACGTTTATCACTATCTCGATATAATACAAAATTATTTTAATTTTTATGATTTCCTATTCCACCCAGTTGTATTTATGTTTCTTTTCAATTAAGTATAGAAAGGGCCATATTAGTTTTCATGTGTTCCTCTGCAGTATGTTTATGTTCATACATTCTACCATTTGTAAAAGATCTGAATAAAGGGAGAGAGCTATGAGATCTTATCCTGGTGTTAGTTAACCTAATAATAGTAATAATAAGACTGGTTATATTCTGAAATATGAATTGGTTAGCAGACATTGTGATTATAGCAGAGGTTCCAAGTGCAAATCTGAGCTGTGCCAAATATTTTCAGCCTTTCCTTTTCCTTTCCTCTCATCACTTAGCATATGCCTTTCTTGGAGCATAATACTATGCCTGGGCATATCTTTCTCTTTACTTACTATCCAATAACACAATGTGAACTTCTCAGTGAAACATGGTGCAGGATTCATGAATGAAAAATTACATGTTTAAATGATTTGTCAAGAAAGATTATGGCAAAGTTACAACCAAATTCTTCTTAAGTGAGTCTAACAACAAGTCATTTAATGAATATCATTGTAACAAATTTAACCTCAAAACCAATTCAATAATGCAAAAATTGTGGCTATGCATTGGCTAATATTGTAAAATAGTATAATTTTTTTTAAGTAATTCTACACTTTTATCTATAAATTTAATGTTTAGAATAAGCTAATGGTCACAATAAAACTAACTCTTACTTGCATGTAAGGATCTTTCAGTATAATTCCATAAATTAGCCACTGTATAGATGTTACAAATGTCATTAAAATTATAGGAAAAGGAAGACTCTCAGCACTTTTGATGCGAATAACATGTGCCTGAAAAAAAGAAAATATATACATTCAAGTCTGTAGCGATTTTTGTTTATAATGCAATAATTTACATAAAGAAATGAATTCTGCCAGTCATATATATATATATATATATATAATATCCCCTTCATCAGAAAGGTAGGAAGACATTTCCAGCAACTGTCAGCTGTCTCTGAAAATTTAAGAACTTCAAATCCTAAATGGTGCCTGCCACCTGTGATCCTCAGGTAGGTCACCAACTGCATATATATTAAATCAGTAGTAGTCCACAATAAATTTGAAATAAATAAATGGTATAATCTATTTTATTGAATTGTTTCTTCGGTGTCTAAAACACACATTATGAAATTCAAATAAAACTGTCAAGAAATATGAAAAATATCTCACATATAACAATTACTTTGAATTAAAGAAGGGCAGTTTGATTCTTTTTGTTAAGCCATCGACAGCTGGCTATCACTGGAAATGTCTTCCTAACCTTCTGATGAAGGGGGCAGAACCTCTCAAAATTCAAGGACTTCAAACACTAGATGGTGCTTGCCATCTGTGAACCAACTTTCTGCCTCTATTTTCTGTCCTTATATATATATATATATATATTAAACCAATTAATGGGGAAAGGACAGAGAGATAGAAAGAAGGTGACTTACCTAAGGTTCATAGATGGTAGACACCTTGTGAGGTTTAGAGTACTTGAATTTTCGGAGGCACCGCCCCCTTCATCAGAAGGTCGTCGGCTAGCCGATCACTGGAAATGTCTTCCTAACTTTCTGATATATATACATATATCCTTGAAATGTAATCTTTCAAATGTATACTGATTGTTTTTGTTTTTATGTTCTTTATTTCTGGCTAAACTTTCATATCTTATTAATGCAATAACTTTGTGTATTGTTAACTTTCGTTCAACCTGATGAGAATCCAGATCAGGACCAAAACAAGTAGTGGTATTATATTATTTTTGGTTTGGTTTATTAATCTTTGACTGTTTTTGGCCAAAATTAAACATTAAATTTCTAATTGCATTCAATTGCACACAATTAATAATTAAGTGATGTCAATCTCATGTTAACAACTTACCAAACTGGTCAATGGTGCAGCAAAGAAAAATATTGTCATAAGAACGCAAACAAACCCTATTCGAGTTTTTGCTACTTCAGGATTTTTCTCATATCCCAGGTAAACAAATACTAATGTTAGAATGACTAATGCTGCTGACATCTGTTTCATCACAAGAGTCTGAAATGAATTATGAAAAATTATTTAATCAGTGTTCTGCAAAAACTGAACACATTTAATTGTAAAACAAACCTGTAAACATTCATTAATCACACCAAACAATTATTTTATTGAAACATAATGAGAAAATGATAGCTATAATACCTACCTTTTTTAGACAGTAAAAATAAAATACTATCACATATGCCAGCTGAAGAACAGCACCCACACTATTCACCAGAATTACAGATATATCAGATATAACAAGTCCATACAATAACCATAAACAGCTCCTGAAAAGCATTTCATTTAAAGATTTTACAATATCACAATGGTTAACAGAAAATACACAGTAATAAAATATTATAAAAAGAGAAATTACTTTAGATTAAAATTATAAAATACAGCTGAAACTGATATGAAAAAGAATAATATTGAGTATTTAGAATTAACAGTAAATCATGATTCAGAAGACATTCCCATAATGAACATCATAACCATCTGCTACCATGCCTCAAAGCACATCACCTTCCTAATCATTATTTTGAAAAGTATGTCTTTGATTAAGTAAAATCTGGACCTGGACTAGTTTGGTACAGTTGTCTCGTTTCCCTCCTTTCCCCGCTCGAATGTGCAAGATTGTAATATTACAAAAAATGCATGGAAAATATATTTAAACTTAACTTCATGTATGGGAGAAATCTGCTTTTTTGGCCTAATTCATGGGACGATTGTGGGTGGTATCAGCTTTTGCGGCCTAATACACAGGGCGATTGTGGGTCATATCAGCTATTTCGTCCTAATACAAGAGGCAATTGTGGGTGGAATCCACTTTTTCGTCCTAATACATGGGGAGATTGTGGGTGGAGTGAACTTTTTTGAATTTATTCTAGGGATAGTTGTGTAACATCACAGTAGAGAGAGAAAAACGATGGGGCTGGGAGTATGACGGTACCAAAGAGGTAGTTAGCCTAAAATCCTGAGCTAAATTACTAACATTATAATAATTAAATGTGAAAACTGAAGTGATAATGTATCAATTAATATTTATAAAATTGTTTTTATTTACTTTTAAAAGTGTGGCTTAAATGAAGGAAAATACTATGCTAATAATGGAAATGCTTGGGGGTATGAAAGGCCTGGTGTTGTTAAACTTTGTCTTTAGCCCAACTTAGCACAAATAGTAGAAGTAACTGTATTTTTAAAGTAAATTTGTTAACAAATACATTAAAAGCTGTACAATAAATTGCAGTATATGACAGTTCAATTTAATTTCAATAAAATATTTCAATGTAAGTTCTATTACACAAATGACATAACTTAGGCTCTAAATATATTTAAAAAAATACATGCTTAATGTTGCATTAAGGAATCTACTGCAAGGACAAGAAATAAAAACCTTACGCTTTGCCGATGACATTGTAATATTAGGAGAATTAGAAGAAGACTTGAAAACCATATTAAATGGCATGAACGTAGACCTGGAGATATGAGGATTAATAGAGGGGAAACCAAAGTAATGGAATGTAGCATAGGAAACAGCGGAATAACAAAGGGAAGGGATATTTTGACAGAAGTTAAGGAATTCTGCTACTTGGGAAGTGTAATAACTAGGGATGGTAGAAGTATAGTAGATATAAAGAGTAGGATAGCACAGGCAAGGAAGACTTTTGTGAAAAAGAGGGGTTTACTTACCGGTAATATAAGTGTGAATATTAGGAAATCATTGCTAAAAATGTTTGTATGAAGCGTGTCATTATATGGGTGCGAAACATGGATGATTGGAGTTGTGGAAAGAAAAGAATAGACGCCTTTGAAATGTGGTGCTATAGGCGAATGCTGAAAATCAGATGGGTGGATAGAATCACAAACGAGGAAGTTATAAACAGAATAGGGGAAAAGTGAACAATATGGAGGATGTTGACTAAGAGAAGGGATAGATTAATAGGCCACATTTTAAGACACAATGGTCTTGTAAAATTAACATTAGAGGGAAGAGTGTGGGGGCAGAAACAGAAGAGGGAGGCAAAGAATGTAATATGCTAAGCAGATTAGGGAGGATGTTTGGTGTGCTAGTTATAAGGAAATGAAGGCTTGCGCAAGATAGGTTAGCATGGAGGGTTGCATCAAACCAGTCTTAGGACTGAATACCACAACAACAACAACGTTGTATTAAAATGTATACATTTTCCTTGTGACTAACTTACGAAAGGAAGCAGGCAATAAATGTTATTGGAGAAGCATCTCCAGTTGTTCCATTTTGTATGTACTTCCTACATACAAGCCTGAAATGAAACAAAAGAAATAACATGAATTTGGTGAAATTATAACACACTAATACAAATCAAAATTGTTAAAATATTTCATTGGTAACTTCATTGTACCGTCAGTGCCGGAGGTACAATATCCAATCTATTAACCTGAGAATTCACTGTAGCAAATTTCATTGTTGTTGAGTGACTATGAAGGCATAGTGTAAAAAAAATATAGTAATGAAATAAAGAAGTGAAAAATTAAATAAGTTGTGATTTTACAATAGATAAATGTCTATTGTTATATCATTTCACAACAAAAAAAAGTATTTTCAGCTGTATCAAGAGATTGCAATTTTAACTCGTAAAATATGTGAAATAAGGCAGTTGCTTAGTTTTGTTCACAATAAACACTATCCTAGGCAGTATTCATTTACATCCAATAAATATTAGCAGAGGATAGTATAGGTCTGCTGGTTAATTATATGTAATTTATTATATTCTCATAGTTTTTAACTTAATTATTATGATACTATAATTTTGGAAATAAACAATCACCACCTTTAAATTAATAAAACTGATGACGCATAAAGTCTCATTCAAAACTCATGATTCTGCATACTAATAATTAATCATTTCTCGACTAACTTAAAAATAGCCTATGGATGCTGGATGAATCACTTGGGTTTGCAATGGATGTCTATTTTTAAATTGAATTATTTGAGGATGACAATACTTACAAATCTCTCACAGTTCACTTAAAAATGTTTTAAATTGAACAATACAATTTCTAATGTCCATTTATTCTTATGGTACAAGAATAGAACTTACAGTTAATAAAGTGTATCAAAAGATGACTGCCATTTTACTAAATATTCTTAGCATGATAAATAATCATCTATATAGGCCTATATGTAGACAAAGTGTTGATCATTGCAATTCAATATTCTGCATTTATCTGCATCCACATATATTTATTTAAATGGTAAAACTGGAGCAATCTAAAATGATATTACTGAATTAAAATATAAGAAGTAAATAACACTTATCTTAAAAAAAACAATAAAATGTTTATTATTAAGTGTTCAACATATGACATGTCAAGATAGTTGATTAATGATTAATGTATAATTTAGCCTGATTAATATCATATCAGAGCAACAACTAATACTAACAGGTATTCTGGCACATATTTTTTAATATAATTGCAAATATATATTTTTTTCAATTCTACCAAAAGATGTTTACTTACATGCCCACTAAAAACTGCAATATAGAACAAATTGATCCTGATGTGGCAATTATACTCTTCAATTGTTCCAGGCCCATGATTTTGTTCCTATAGTTGAAAAAAGATAACGTTACAAATACATATTTCTTAATTGGAGATATATTAATTAGTTATAACACACGAACCTACAAACTGTCAAATAATATCCATTTAAAAGTTTAAAATACCACTTGGGAAATTTAAATCGTGCTACATGTCAAAGTTTTCACCAAAGATGTTTAGACACTAGTCACAGTATCTTTGTGAAGTGCGAACAATTAACATCGCGGGCATAGAAACTTAACGTGTTCTTTAAGAACTGTTCTAGAAATATATATTAACCAAATAAAAAAACGGTTACGCATCTAATATTTCTGGCTCCAAACCCTTGTTTAAATTCTCGTTATTAACGGTTACCTGTTAAATTATCTATCAGTAATATTTTCCAGACAGTAACTACAACTAACTCATTCCTATAAATTATGTTTAATATTCCGAACGATGTTTACTAATATTATTTTACAAATGCTTATGTACGACTTTAAAGTCGAAAGGGAATTTTTACATTATGACCGATTATGATAAAGTATAACTTAGCAAGTAGACCTAATTATATTAATAATATTCACGGAAAATGCTTCAGGATTATGTAAAAGTAATTAATCGTAATCCACCTGTCAGCTGATCATCAGTATTGGTGACAGAAGGATGAGTATGTAGGCCTAACTTAAAGACACGTTTCGATCACAATATTTTCTGCATGCAATTGTTGCTGCTAATATGAATGTACAACATTGTTTAGTCATTGGAAGTATTTGTCGTAAATGAATAACCTCTCCTAATTGACTCTCAAAGTAAAAATTGACTAACGACACGACCGTATTTAACTATAAAAATTATACTCACATTTCATGAAAGAAACGGCCGCTGAATAAGTTGTTGCAGATAAAATTGAAGAACCATTCACTACATTATTTCTGTTTTCCCCCTTTGATCTTATCGCGAAACCAAGTTTTGTTTTCACAAGGCCACATGGCATGTGTTGGTAGTTGAAGCTTAAAAACGTGATAGATAATTGTAACGAAACGGACACAACTGCTCACAAGGTCGAACAAGGGGTTTGGGTAATGGCACGTTGAAATTCACTAGGTTTGCCCGAAGCAAAAATAGAAGAAATCATCGGAAAAAATACTTTCATGTTTTAGGCACCTTCCAAATACCATTTAAATTATAAGATATACTTACTAATTTACCCACGATTAGATTACATATATTTTAGATTTAAACTCACGGGAATAAAAAGCTAGAATGCAACGGACAACAAGTACCTCAATAGCTACATGATGCAGGTTTTCTAGGGTTTGCACTGCATTTTATCAGATGAATACCGGGTAGGATACTTAAACTATTGTCCAGGTGACCTGGTCAGCCCTTGGTTGCATCCATTTCAATGCCCTTCCTAGGGGAGATGCAGTTTCTAGATCACCTTCATGTAGCCTGTTACCTCCCCCTCCCCCCAAAAAATAAACAGTTTAGTTTGAAACTCTTGCCTCTATCAATGTGGATTTATTATTTTAATTAGCCCTATTGACAACCTCATTAAATGATCAATTGCTGTCCAAAAGTGTATCTCCTAATTGTTTTCCATCAAGCTCATATCACAGTAAAACTATATTTAGTTTCAATTGGTATTAATCATATCACCTGTAATTATATAAAATATGATATACATTGGCAACACTTTACATGTGAAAGGTAATATTATTGTAAATGTTGATCTAGTATGACAGAAGAACCATGAAAAGAAACTACGACATATATGAACAAGTAAAATAATAAACAGCAAAAGAAAACAACAAGAAAAGGCAGAAACATACTAAATTAAAATATCTCTCACAAAGCCTTTCTCATCATACATGTATTGACTCTTGTAATGCAGCTTCAAATGTTTCTTTCCCTGACTAGTTTATTTTCTGCTTTCAACTTATATTTTCCTTATACTCAGTTCTTATGATGATTTATTACTTTGTAGCAGTCACTTACTCAAACACAGTCTGCTGGTTTATTTTTGGCACTTTTCCTTTGCTATTACTGTAATAGTTTCTTAGTTAACCTTCATTTTTATAGTGACTTCACAATTGTCAGCTTCCAAAACAGACTGAAGAGGTAAGTTATTATATTCCTTGTAAGCATTTGTAAAACTTTTACAGTTGGACCCTGAATTCTGGATGTTGATGCACTATTCTCATAATTTCTACCACTACTCAGTCATGTGATGAGGACTTTTAAATCTTATTTGTTTATATTCAAGAAAACATCTTACTCCAATAGGCTTAGGGAATTTATTCTCATGCACTCCCACTTAATCTATTGCACACTAGAAATTTTTTTACTTTAAATCTCTCAGTACCATGGTCAACTCTTTGGGGACATATTAAGATTAATTTCATCAAGTACTCTTCCTAATAGTCGCACACAACTTTAAATACTATTTTGAATTCATATTTCACTTCGTCCTAGATTGTCACCCTAACCTTTATTGTATTAAATAACTCTGTGTGACTGAGTTTGATGATTTTACAATTACCTTTCAGTCCACTACAGATTACTAGTGGTATTTAACTAATTTATTGCAATAGAATGCAGTAAATTTTTTGTTCGCCTTTGGACAATACCCTTGAATTAGTTCCAATAGAACTTTCTGTTACAGCCAGTCTTACAGAAACTCTCACAAGATTGCTCTTTTGAAGCTAACCTGATTTAGCTGTCAAGATTTGTACCTCTGTTAAGCAGGTCCATTCATGTGATAACTCATGGGTGGACCTATGGTTGTCATGCAAGTGTGCTTCTCCACAATTGCACCAATAGGATTCAGATACAACTGCATTACATGTCAATATATGATCTTTACTCCTGACAAGATGTAAACATGAGAAAGTATATTTCAATAAAGACTATGCAACTATATCATAAACTATCATGAAAACTGTGTTCCTGGCAGTAGCTCAATAATGGCATAAAATTATCATAACAATAATAGTATCAATGTCTCATTAAATCAAAGATTTTCCATTTTCTTTAACAGAAAGCTTAGAAAATTTCCTGTGCAATATTTTATTTACATATTCTTTATAAACTTTGATAAAATCAAGAATCAGATTCGTAGATATTTTATTGGATGTCTTCTGTCAAGGCAGAGAAATTCTCTACCTATAACAAAATCGTGATTTTAATAATAATAGGTAACATTCTTTGTTATGAGCAAAATATATGTAAACAACATTTTGTACATAAACTAGTTAGTACATTATATTTTCCTTTAAGGCACTGATAATACTGAAAACCCTGTAAAGCTTCTCATAACACAATACAGCTCGCTGACCACTACTAATCCTTCTTCTTTTCTTTTTGCTTTGACTTATCAGATTTTTCCTCTTTAGGTTTGCTGGGATATATTGCAAACAAAAGTAACTGGAATGCACTCAATGCAAACCCAACTGCATTCTGGAACTATAAAAAAATCATATTTTAGTATTGGCATAAATGAGGTCATTAGGACTAACATCTTAATACCATATTTAATGTTATATACATTAATGTCTATACAAAAGTTACCAATACAATCTTTAATACTGCATTTATATTTCAAATTTAACAGAAATTCTTTAGAAGGTACAGATACAGTTATTTTTCGTGGTTGTGACAAGAAATTAAGGTTTCTCTAAAAAATGCAGACGTCAAGATAGTCTTTAAAGAAGGAAGGCTTTACCGGTGAAGAATATGTAGAAACGTTTCTCGGGTTTCCAACCGGGTAGTCTCAGTAAACAGCGACGTTTCGACAGATAGCAACTCCGTCATCTTCCAGCCTGGTAGATGACGGAGTTGCTATCTGTCGAAACGTCGCTGTTTACTGAGACTACCCGGTTGGAAACCCGAGAAACGTTTCTACATACGTCAAGATAGTCCATAATAATTTATTACTATTTTTTCAAATATAAAAATTAACTCCACCAATAATTTATTGTAATGGTAATTAGTGGATTATTTCTTCAAATTAAGTAGAAATAGGGGGCAAATAGATACCATTTCCCATAGAAAATGAATTTCATATTATAATGTAGTTATCGTAACTAATTACCCGACTGCATCAACAACACTCAATATTATAGGCAGGATGTTTCAAAATACAATAACTCTGGCTACAGTGTAACTATGAATTTGCACATGTGTACCATAATTACAATTAACATTAAGTTCCAACAGACTTTCACATTGTATAAGTATTACTCAAATAGCTACTTCATAAAAAAATAATAATAAAACAACCTGTATAAATTTATTCTTTATAATTATTCCATACAATAGCCATTGAAATGTGACCAATGTCCCAGATGCTATCAAAGGAAATGGTAATGTAGCTGTACTTTTAGTTCTAATAATTTCACCCTGAAAATAATTAAAAAACAAATTATATATTTTGAATATTTTATAAGCTACAAAATTCATCTAATTTTGTTGATTTGACTATTGTCCTTTTAATTAATGGCTGCTATTATGTTTGTGTAAACTATATTTAAAATCATATACTTTTATCACATATCAAAACTTCATTATAATGCTTTCAAATAAAGTAGGAATTTAAATGAAAAATAACTTACTAATGAAAACAGAGGAGCACCAATTAATGATAACAACAATACTGTAATCAGTAAACCAAATCTATGTTCAAGTAATTCTGGTGACTCATAACTAACATACAACAAAATTACTCCTGTGAAAATAGCACCATAAATCAGCTGCTTTAATATAGAAACCTGAAAGGAAAAAAATATGATTAAATGTTCTTGAAAAAGATTTGCCTTTTATAATTTTATTTCAGTTCAGTAGTGATTACATACATACAGTTAAAAAGAATAGTCACTAGTGAATATACATACAATATATAAAATACTGTAATACAAAACATAACTAAATTATATGTTCTGGTCATTTCAATCAAACTATAAAATAAATAATGCTTTATTAATCTCCATTATATGAATTGACTTCTACTATTACTGCAAGCATGAATTCTAATAAAGTAACAATTCTAATGTGTACTGGCTAAGTTGTGGAAGATAACATTACCAAACTGGCACTCACCTTCTCATGAGTATAGATATAATAACACAAAAGGTATCCTATATTCAATACAAGTCCACATATATTTACTCGGATCATAGAAGGATCATCCAATATTTGTGCATACTGTAGCATTAAAACACCTCTAGAATTTTGAATAAAAATGAATAAATCAAAATACAATTCCAAAGAAAAGTTATTTCTTTTTGGAACAAAAAGATTTAATCTATATTTACAAATAAAATAATTCAATAAATTTGACTTTATATTATAAATAAAATACAAATAATGGCCAAGAGTCAGAAATAGAGGAATTTTAAACATTTCATCCCCAACTTCAAGATCAGTTCATTATTTAAAATCTTGTTAAAATTTTGTGTTTCTACCACAACATCTGGGGCCAAAAATATTTAAAATAATGAACTGAAGAGCTTCTGAAAGTTGGGGAGGAAGCATTTTCAAATTTTTCTATTGCTGACTTTTGTCCATTATTTGTATTTTATTTAAGCAATATTTCATATTATGATGTAATATAAATTACAATAAAAAATTGAATCATGCTCCTATTAAGAATGGCACTGTCATCTAACAGAAACATGCAGTAAAACAAAACACTCAATTAAGAACTACTGTACTCAATAAAAGTACAATTGAATAATTTTCTTGAAATTTAAAATTTACTCTCAAAAAGAAAGTTATGATAAGGAAAAGTGTAATTAAAATTAATTATAAATATAACAGAACAGCAAAGAAAATAAATAGACTTTTATGCTTCTCAAGGTTCATATACATGTAGCCCTAATCGCAAGTTCCATAAAAACCTTCTCAAATATTGTTTGAAGTCGTAAATCTATTTCTGATACAAGGTAATTAAGCTAGACCAATAATTACAGGTAATGATTTAAAAACACAAAATAAATATTCAAATGATTCGATAATAATTACAGTTTAAATATTAATTATTGATCACTTAATATATGCCAAACTTTAAGGATTCTTTTTCATATATCAATATTACACTGTAGTGGATAAACCGACTGTGCCAGATATGAAGTCAAAAGAATGTTTGGACAGAATTATAATTGAGAAGAAGTTTATAAAAACATCATCTAAGTAAATACACACACCCCAAAATAGTACACAAGGACTTTATAACTATCCACACAACTCAATTCTTTTATAGTATATAGGACATTAAGTGAAGAAGCAACTAAAAACAGAATTAATTAATTAATTCATAAGCACATGCAACAGTAAAAGTATGTGTGCCTAAGTAATATACAGTGCATCTTCTAAACTACCATTCACCATTAACAAACTGTTTTCTTTAATAAGAAGAGAATGTCACACACTGATAAACTTGATACAGAATATAGAGTATTATTGAGCAGCAATATTCAGTAAGATTGGACATCTGGGACATAAAAGAAATATTCAATAAATAAAGAGCAGATTAGCTGACCATTTCAATACAGCTATGAAGTAATTAAAATGAAATGTAAAACATAAAACAAAACAGAGTGGCAATAATAATTCAAACAAAATAAAGTTTCAAGAAATATGAAAACAGTTCAAATATTAAAAGTTGTACCAGGCCATGAGGAACTACTATTGATGATAAGAGGAAATCACTTTCTCTGATATTCGTCACCAGACAGAATATGCTACATCTTCTATGCTGGATTCTATTCAATTGTATTCAGTCTCTGTAACATACAGGATACACAATAGACACTATTGTATTTACCATGGTCTGAATTATAGCCAGTCATTCGCATAAATAAGGCGTTATTAATAATGAGAATACTAAGATAAGTCAATAGCAATTAATTGAAATAAAATAAACGTAGTTTTCCTTTTAATTAAATTATCGAAAAATTTATTTGCACTTACAAGATGATGTGTATTTAACCTATAGTAACGCAAATACGAATCTTCCTGAAAAACAAAATTGGAAAAATCCTTGTTTGGCAGGGCAACGGTCATCACCTTTAAATGATAATTTGGTGCTAACTTTATCTTTATATTGCGAATGAAAGATGAACGCAGTTATTCAAATGTAAAAATGCATTTCAGTATTAGGGGTGACTAGCGTTGGATTGTGATATATATTGTTTATATAAATTAAAAAAATTAAACTGTACTTGCATGACAACACCTCCCAGGAACGGTGTAACAGCTATATTTTTAGTAGAACCCTGTTTGACAATATCTTTACAAATGAATCTGAAAATAATAATGTTTATGTGAGTAACAATCATGTAAAATAAAATAATGTTTATTCAACGAAATATTAAACATACACTCCAGAAAACATCTGTCCTATGGTCGTAATACTGGCAGTCGCGCCCACCAAATCCTTATAGTCCTCTAAAGGCATGTTGGAGATTGTAATTTCCTGTTGGCGGTTTTTGTTTAATATAAACAATACATGAAGATCACGCAAGACGAAAACTCACTGAAACTGTGGTTGTTATTCACAAACTACTAGCATAACGCGATTAATTTTATCTTATCTCGGAATTATAACAGCCCTTGGTTCACCTTGTCAAGGCTACGTTCTCCTCGGCACTGAAAGCTTTTCAACCGCTACAGCATCCTTGAGGCTTGTGACGTCGCACGTCCCAATTCCTCTCGCAATTGCCCCGCTCTGTTACACTTTCTGACGACACGATACCTCTGGCACCGCAACACTGACGGGAATGCAGGATGTAGCAATTGAACGCCACCAATTCGTAGACGTCTACAGTGTCGCCCTCCACTGCCAGCGCTTTCAACTACGCAGACTTAAAATTGTTGAACGTATGAATACAATTTTTTTATTTGCCAGTAAAATATTTCTCTCTGAAAATGCTGTCGAATAAATAATGGACACGTTTTTGGAGGTTTTACCAATGAATAACATTTCAAAAATTCAATTTTGCTGGACCGCAAAACATACTTAAAATGGTTACCTACTCATTGTTACTGTCAGTATTAATAAAAGCTGTATTACTGATTTTGAATTATGGATATCTAGATATTTTGATAACTTAGCATCAGTCTGAGGGGGTGATAGACAAGGACAAATAAACCTTACTACTACAAGGCCCGGATTTAAGGCGATTGGGCCCAGTCGGGTCTCGTACCTGTAGGGACCCCCATCACCAGTTATTTTTCGAAATTTAAAGCAAATTGCTTTTGACGAACTTACTGTGAAGCCTCTTTGCGATACCAAGTGGGAATGTTGGATTCAAAGCGTAAAAGCAGTGAGATACCAAATAGGTGAATTTTATTACGCTATTTTCGAAATATCAGAAATTTACGAAGATCCACAAACTAAAAACGAGGCAGAATCTCTTGGAAATGCAATGAAAGACTATAAATTTTAGTATGACAGGTTTTTTGGTACGATTTACAGTTCCAAGTAAATTATGTATGCAAGAAACTTCAAAGTAAATCTGCAGATGAATCCATTGCACTTTTTTCATTTAAAAATTTTTAAAATGGTGAAGCGCCTACTGAAATACTGGATTCGAACCAGTTTTCGTTCAAGCAAATTCTCTTGCAGAACATTTGGCAATAACTATCGAATTTCGCAGTGAAAGGCTTCGGAAAAGAAAGAAACATTATGAAGACGATGATGAACCTATTGCTGATCCGATAAACGCATTTAAGATATCGTTTTTTTTAATTTTGTTTTAGATAAAGCTACAGAATCACAAAAAGATCGTTTTGAAAAATTAAAAAATCGTGATTTATTTGGGTTTTTCGGAAATTTTCAAAATATGGAAAAAGAAGGACTTCAAAAACATACAGCCAAATTAGAAATTTCGCTAATGGATTCTAGGTTTGCAAAACAAATGATGCACCAATAGTGAAGGAAGCTGATATAGATGGAAAAAATGTTTGTTGAAGAAATAGAGGCTTTAAAATCTATCGTTCAATCAGAATTTTTTGAAAATCATTTAAAATGTTCAAATTTTTATCGGAAAATGACAGAGCAACGGTATTTCCAAATTTGTTTTTTGCTCTCCGAATATATTTAGCATTTCCAATGAGCGTTGCTTCTGGAGAGAGATCATTTTCCTGGTTAAGACTAATACAAAACTATTTGAGATCGACAATTACTCAGGATAGATAAAATAGTTTAGCAATTAAGTTGATTGTAAGTGAAGAAGCAAGGAAACTGGATTTTCAAACTATTGTAGAACAATTTACAAAACAAAAACTTAGAAATATGTAACTTCATGTATTCATATTCATCATGTAAATTTATATTCAATAAAATGTAATTGTTTTTGTATTTTGTGCATTTTTATGTTTCAATGCATGTAGAAGTTTACCTATCTTATGATATATGATATTTGATTTATATTTATATATATTGAATTTGCATTGTATTTAAAAATTGATTTATATTTATTGTTGTTTCCATTAATCCTCGATTGAGGAAATAGGATACGTCATACATTAAAAATTAAAAATGAACAAAATAAAGTACATAATTAAAGACAAATAAACTTAAAATAAATTAATAAAATAAAATGTATGTAGACAAAAGTCAATATAAACACAACACGGGAACACGATGACACACACACACATATATATAGAGGGCCCCGCAAAAAAAAATCGAATCGGGCCCCGCACTTTTTGGGTCCAGGTCTATTACCTGCATCCCCGTTTGCTGTTGATGAGGGGTTAGTAACTGTATAACGCAGCCACGATTTTGCTACAGCTGCAAAATTTTATTACATATTTATGTTCCACACTTCTGGCAAAGCGGATGCCACAAATAAACAGATTAGGACAAATTGTTCAGAAAGTGAACATGCCACGTCACGTGCTACACACATTCACTGTCATCAATTTATTATCAGCCTTCGCGTGTGGTCGAGCCGTAATTATTTGAATTAATATTGCTGCACTGTTTGGAAATCTGAAAGAAATGCAGGAAAAGCGGTACAAAAGCCAGGTTACACGAAGTAAAGGAAACAATCTGCTATCCGGAAAATACCCGATTGGCAAAACGATAGTGAGTTACAGTAAAACGAGATTTTTTAGTGTAAAGATTTAACTGACCAGAGTATTTTTGAAGAAGCGTTTAGTAAAAATTATTAGCCGGCAGTAATTTTGTATAAATATTTCTATACTTCATATAAAATAGTTTAAACACTCGTAATAAATGTTAATAATTGCTGGTTATTATTTATTTCTGCCCTTAAGATTAATTATTAAAGATTTCACCTCTCCAAACGGGAGTTTATATCCAAACTAAGATATACCGTTGGTGAAGTAACAAATTATAAAATCTATCACGTATCAACATTCAACCATTTATTACACCAATCAACTGTCATCCATTAACGGACTTTTCCAAATAAACGCAACATCATATTACAACAATTTGTCTGTTTTAATGTATTACTTTATTTTCTATCTATTCTTTTTCTGCAAAGATGTAATTCAACCTTTTCGAGGAATTTCTTGAAGACCTGGTCGTTCATTGGAAAAGAATTTCTATTGTCTTCTTCAGCATTTGTCGCTGAAATTTCACACAGTAAATTTAGATACATGTATACTTTTCGCGATTCTTTCACCAAACTTCAACGTTTCGCTGTCCTTTTAATGACAATTGCTATTAAGATAACAATAGATACGACCTAATATATAACATATATTATGTCTTTTTTTCCTCCTATTTCAAACTTTGTCAATGTACTTTATACAAACCTCCACGCTAACCTATCTTGCGCAAGTCTTTTCATTTCCGTATAACTACCACATCCCACATCATCCCTAATCTTTTTAGCGTATTTCGCCCTTTCCTCACTCTTCTGTTCTTACCCCACTAACTTCCATCAAATGTTAATTTTACAAGACCCTCATGTCTCAAAAAGTGGTCTATTAATCTATCCCTTTTCTTGGTCAAAGTCCTCCATATTTTCGCTCTTTCCCTATTCTGCTTAGAACTTCCTGGTTAGTAACTCACCACCCATTTTCAGCATTCTCCTGTAGCATCACATTTCATAAGCTTCTATCCTTTTCCTTTCTGCAGGTCCTACCGTCCACGATTCGCACCCATATATTTATACATATAATTAATTAATCAATTACTTACCTTGTTATGTAAAGCATATTGGTTCCAATTAATTTCATCGAGGAAATTAAAAATCAGAAAAGAATCGTGGACATTATAAAATTAGTTCTGAACATAGTATACAAGAAAAGTCGAAATGCAACAGAACCCGTACCGCTTCACCAGAATATTTTAACTATACGCAAAAATTTACTTATAAATCACATTTAACAAAACTTTCTCCTAATCTTAGTCCTATTAGGCCATTCTATAAAAATTACTAGACTGTATAGGCTACATATTAGAAAACTCGAGGCCAGCGAGACGATTCCTCAGAGATTATTATTCTTTCGATAAAACCCAATGGCGCTCATAATGTTATCACGATTTAATTGTACTACTTACATTAATATTGGGGGGGGGGACACTCTTATTGAATTCATAGAATGCTTCTGTAGCCAATCGATTCTAAATTTCCACTGACGTAATGAGGAATGTCTGATCTTAATTTCCATCAAATGTGAAACTGATTAGAAATACAAATTTTCTTTCTAAGTTCTAGCCAAAACTGTTTTAAATTTTCATCTCATTACTACTACGTAATTTTTGTCACTGTTTTCAGGGAATCTTGAAGGTACTGCCAGATGTTCATCTTTCAAAACAATGGAATTTACGTAATGTCTTTTTTTTAATAGTTCACCCTCACAAATTATTCAAAATGCTTTGCGTGACAAAGGTGCAATATGACTGGTATACCACCCACTACAATAAGGTTCATATGTGTCTAAGATTTAACGGTCTTATATAATTTTACGCAACAGTTATTCGATATGTACTAAGACCGCGTAATAGAAATTATGTTTACAGATAGACTGCAATTTTTTTGCTGTACCTCACATTTTCTGATGACACTGATTTACAGGTAATAGAAACGCTTGGGGACAAACGAGCAGAAAAGTTCCACGAGTCATGAACGTTGCTGTTGAGTATAGCTATGACTGGTAAATGTTCTGCCGCTCAATAAAATCATTAGTTACTAACTCATATGCGGATCTACTAACAATACATTACAAAGAGGTTCATAATGCTGTATGATCAAAGTAAAGAATTATTTGGAAGTGAATAATTAGTTGGTTTCCTAGATTAAAAATTGGCTTATGTACCAAATATTTACTAAAATGTTTTATGATTGTTCTTCCAAATATTATCGAGAATAGGAATGTTGTATTATTTAGACATATTTCTAATAGTACAACACAATGTGCATGTCATGTACAGGTGTTTTCAACCTTCCTGTCATTTGTCCTTCAAAGATTAGAGCTATAGAGCGAAAAGGATAAGAACATACTAGTACTTCTTGGAATATTGCCGTACAAAGCCCATTGGTTACAAGATAACAAACCTCATTCCGTACAGTCATACCAAAATCGTATGAGACATTAAATTCCTTAATAAATGGTTTTACCGTAACACTATATTCATTGCACTTTCTAATCAAAAATTTGTAAAATTGTTCAGTTCAGTTGTTAATTATTTTTGTCGTATTATGTTTTCGTTTAATCACATCTCATACTTCTTTGATTATTTATTATGACCTGTTACGCAATGATTTATTTTAATTGCAATAATATAGTTTATTATATTTTGCCATCGATATGCATTAAACAAAAATATTATTTCTTACAAAATTTGTATAATTTATAATTAATACTGACGGTATAATAAGACGTCTAGTTAGTTAAATGTTAGTTCTTTGTAACACCAAACATAATATATGTAGAGCTTTCTTGAAATAAAATATTTTTGTCACTACAACATTATGCTAAATTCAGAATTTTAAAAAAATGGTCCAGACGATTATTAATAAATCTCAGTCGTTCCAATCTGTTTATGGCAATTGTTTGTGATTTTCCTCATTTCATTCGTGCTGAATACTTGAAACGATGGTCGTGACAAAGGAATTATTACACCGAGAACTTGAGAGATTTGCAAGTTTTTCCTGAGTTTTCAATGGCTCTTTCCCGGTTTTGTATTCAATGGCAGAATCTTTAAAATAAATTTTCTGTAACACTGAACTTTTTTTTCGTGTGTGTTTATAGTCGCATCAACTACTAGGCTATTATCCATTTAGGGGTATCAAAGTACGGTCACTGAACTTTGTAATACGTGAAAACGACCTAATTTATTTTGTGTTATCTAAACGTCTGTCATTGAAACAGATACTGCTAATTGAGACGGGTCGTCGGCGTGCTATTATATCATTTTGACAAGATTTTCGCAGGTCAATTGTGTGTCTTGCATTAAGTAGGTCAATTTCCTAAGGTAGTGGTCGCCAATCCGCGGCTCACGCGCTACCTGCGGTTGTTTGGTCTCTTGAATGCAAAATAACACGTGCGGAGACGCACGTACAGCGTGAGTGTAAATTCGTAGCCTTTAAATCATGTTAATTTTAGGAAGCATTGTGGAGTGAAAGAAGATGTAGTGTCTAGGATTGAGAAATGTATGGGCATATAGAGAGGATGGACGAAAGGAGTACACGACACAAGTATACAGGACGAATGGAAAAGTTGGAAGCCGAATGAACTTCAATCAGATTGAGGACATTTTTATCAAATGGCAGTTTGGGGAACGCTAATTAAATAAATGAATCTATAAATTTAAAGTTTAAAAAATTTGAGTCTCAAAATTTTTTAATCATTCTGTTGACTACCGACCACTCACGTAAGGGAACGATACTAATTAACAACAGTGGCCGAAGGACGTCTGGCAGCCACGGACATAGTTTTACATCTATTTTAAAAATCCTACCCAAAGCTGGGATAATTTTGGAAGGCTGAGATATGCGGAAAATGCAAAACTGTTTTTTCAAGACAAATAAGTTTGACGCGTACCCGTAAGGTCCTGGAAGGAACCAGCCGCCTACGCCACCAGGACACGGGAGCTCAGTTAACCCCTTTCCTATAATTCTTGAGTTTGACATATTCTCTTATTTTGAAGCTTAATGACCAGTGATCAACAATTTGGCCAAATGGTTAATTAAATTCCGGAACTTTTGTAGCATTTATCTTATAATAATATAGTTTTTAAGTGAAAATGTAATTTAAGAGCAACAATAAAAACGATCGAGGAGTATTGTGTCTAATCTAATTAGCCATTATTAAATTCTCCAAGACCAGATAACTAAAGACTAGATAACTAAATTAATTCTGTACACGCAGTGACGCCCGGACCGGCATTCTTCAAAAAAATTGTATTATATTTCTTTTCCTAAAAGTTTATTCTAGTACAACACTTCTAGAGAAGCAAACACATTTCCTTTTCAATATTTTCCACGTGACAACGTTTCTTCTGTTATAACGTATTTTACAGTTATATAATAATTTTCATGTACGGAGATGTGATGTTTTGTAACATTCTAGTCTTTTCGTGGTTGACATAAAAATACTCTAATCAATTTACGTGCTAATGAGTTTTATTTCTTGTAAAACAGAGCATTAGTACGGTTCAAAACAGTGACGATGGTCATCCTATAAGCATCGCCTTTTGACTATAAAGCTGTTCACACAACACTCAGATGTTTTTATGTAAACCTAATAGATTCCCTCCGGGGTGTAAAAAAGTTCAATAACTACAATATTTTATGAATCGGTGTTGGAATATTCTAGTTTTAGAAACATTTTATTAAACATAGCAGATTCTGGATTCGTTTCCAGTATGTTTTACTCAATATTGCTACATAAATCATTTTATTTCAAAACCTAGCACACTTTCATTTTAGTTTTTTCTTCTCCATTTTCCGTTGCCTGTTTCAAAAAGTCTCGATCTACGACGAAATGTGAGATTTACAGTCGTTCAGCTCCAAGAAGAGGTCCGACGTTTGTTTTTGTGTGAGTTTTTCATTTGTTTTGGTCTATGATTTCTTCTTCGGTTCTACGGGGACTGTCATCTTGCTTGACACAATAATACACACTATTCTTAGGGTTATGCTGTTTAATTAGTTTCTTGTTTCAATCGTTTAAGTTATTCAATTGGTTATTTCTTATTCACGATGTTTAAATATTATGTTCTTTGAGTAATTATTATTTTATGTAATAATATTTTTTCATAATACAAAATTGGAAAACGTGACATATCTTCCGACTGAAATATATACTTGCAGAATCCATATCCAAGAGACTTATCGCTATTTTGTAATAGATATAAAATATTATGTGCTAATGAAAATTATTTTTTTACTTGGCTATGATTATAACGTAATTAATATCAATTTCGTAACAGACTCGCGAAGTCACAAGTCGGTAAAACAAGACATCCCCAATCTTCTGGCACAAGTCCCCTTATTATCTGAGGAAAATTCATAGAGACATCAATTAGTGTTGTTGTTCTTGTAGTAATTAGTCCTTAGACTGGTCTGATGCAACTCCCCTTCTAACCTATTCTACGCAATCATCAATACGTGCGCGTTCATGGCTACGTTAGCCTTACACTACTCGTGGGCACATGTTCTTAAATTCCCGGACAAAAACACTGTGGAAGTGAGAAACGCCTATTACACAGGTAGAAGGAATGTTAGAAAATTAACGTGCGAATGTGCCAGCGCGTTTGTGTGTTTGGTGTCACCGGGGAATTAGACAATACAAAGAAGTCCGCCTTATATAATTGCACTCAATATGGCGACTATTTGTTTACATTCTGCTAAGCTGTACTCAAAAGATTTCCGTCACTTTTGTCCTATTATATCCTGCATTACAAACTGAAAGATAACAACTTGCACTTTTTTTTAAAAAAAAACGGAATTTTGTGTGTTGATAGTGATTTGATAGAACTTGCTGCACTATCGTACGAAAGTTATGTTACAATTCATTAATAAGTGTTACTGAGAATCAAATAAATTCAAAAGTGTCTGAAGCTCATTTTATAATAATTCAAGTAAAAGTGGCGTTAATAATCTGAATTAGATTCAACAAACTTTTAAATAATAAGTGTTACCCACTTTCTTAAAGCCAAATATTGAGGTCATGTTAAGTGAATTAAAGACAAATTGTGATTGATTATAAATCATCTTATTTAGATTCCTAATTTGGGAAGACGCTTTATGGTTTCAAAATCAAGAGAAATGTAACTATAGAAAAAATAGGTAAACATTTCGAAGAAAAATTCCCGTGTTCAAGTATCTGCAAAATTCTATTTTATAAGCCATAAAAATGTGAAAAAAGTTATATATTTGAAGAAATAATACAGTTTATATCCTTAATTTAAAATAGGTATGAATAAATATTTTTCACCTACTACAGTGACTCCATGATTGTATCAGGGGTATTCTTCACTTTCGTTAGTCATCAAGAGTATTTTTACTCTATTAAGATACTTGGGGTATTAAGTTATCAGGATTAATTTTAACCCCTAAAGCACTGGTTTTTACTTTTTAATGTACCGTGTGTGTATTTTGGACTGTGTGTGCTGGGAGAATTTTTAACTATATTTAAGTCACGGGAATATTTTTCACTCTATTAATGTAGCGGTATTTTTTAGAGTCTCATAAGGCAACGTGATTATTTAATGTACCAGAATTTGTGATTTAGTTAAGGTACCGCCAATCATCACCCCGGTCAAGCTCCAATCGGCAAAGGTTGGTGTGTGTCCGTCAAGGGGCTAATGATCCAAAATCAGTGACTCGAGCCAGTTCACAATAAAAACCTAGTATTGTGTCATCTGGTTTAAGTGTGTGCTTGATTAAAACGGACACAGCGCTTAAATTATGATAATTATTTACATATGCCCATCCAAAATAAACAACCAACCATAGAATATTATAAACCTTACTTTATTCTCGATTATCTAGTATTATCTGTATCCATCAAACAAAATTTATCGCTTAGTTTACATACTTATTATAAATCATGTGTAAATTAAATTAGTATCTTAAATTGCATTTTAAATATCGTATATAAAGCCTGCTGAAATATTACTGACTATTATTTCAATGACAACGATCCATTAGATACAATTCTCTTCTCGCAATCAAACTTAAATTGATGCTTCCTGCTATCATTAGCCAAGCATTTAAGACAAGGCTATTGCCGCTTGTGTCCCCGACATTTTACATCCTAGAATCTGTATGTGAGATTAAAACGTTGAGTTTATAAGATAATTCTGAAGAAATCAAAAAGTTGAATCCTGAATTTCTTTGGCAAACACAGCATTCCCGTGAGCCTCAGATCTTCTACCCCGTGCTATGATTCGTTATGTTCGGATATTCCCCAAAAGTCCATCTATATGCTTTCAACCATTGCACTTTGGCACAGCCACAAACCTCGATATGGATTGTGACCATTCATGTTGTTTACATTCAGATAAGAGACACTAGTGAAGCAGATTAGGAATAAGGCCCAGATGTATTTTGCTATTTGGGCAGTTGAATAACCACTGATGGTAGAAGAAAAGTATGTACAAAAAGCCGGATATCACAAGCAAGGAAAGATTTCGCAAAAACTAAGCTTCGCCAGATGAATTGATGACTAAGCCGAAATTCTGAACTAATCATATTGTTCCCATATCTTAAATCCATCCAGACATGTGCACAGTGAGTACTGGTGCATATGGGCTCATGTGCTACAACACTTGAATTAATTTAGGAAACATTATTTTGATCCGTAATTTTAAGAAACTTTAAAATAATAGTATTTTAAGAGTGTGAATTTCAGCTTCGATTTCGCTCCCTCCCGCAATACACATGTGCTTCATTCTAATAATCCTGTCTAGAATGAGAAATGCGCAATATTTCGATTAATTCCCCACCCCCTGCCCGTCCAAGAACTAACAATTATGTAAGTTACAACAAACAAACGCCGGTCAGAGCAGAGGCGGCCACATCGACATACAGCTTTAAATGTTTATGAAGAATTAATAAAAGATGACTGTTTAAGGACTCGTTGTACTTTATTTTTATTTAAAAGAAAAAATATTTAAGGTGTGACATTTCGAAGACTTTAAAACTCTGAGAAAATTAACGCACAACCCTGCACATAATATTGCCATAATGTGTGGCCTCTTCTCAAAACTAACTTTCTTTATTTAAAATATGTACGAAGTAAAAATATTTTCGTGTCAGGAATTTGTGCCAATTTGATTTTATATTTTTACACTTTTAAAAATTCGTCTCTATTATGCGCTACGAAATTATAAATATTGCATATTACGGGTCGTGGAGTATTATCAACACTGTAACGGTTGAAGGGTTATTAATGTTCTACGTAATTATCCTCGTAAAAATTGTTCCTTGGGGCGATGTAGAACATCATATTAAAAAAATTATATATTGACTTAAATCTAAAATTCTTTACGACCGTAAAATTGCTCAAGGTTTGTGAGCAATAACTTAGATATGACAATAATCTAAGAAGAAATCCACAGATTTTTTCCACAAAATCTCCTATGACAAACATTCCAGACTGAAGAGGAAAAGACAAAGAGATTTAGGAACCTAATTATATCGTTCAATATATTGTATTCACGTATCAAATTAACTGACTGTTCTAATAGGACGTATTGTAAATTTCTGCAAAAATAATAATAACAATTAGGGAAGATAAGAATGAAAAAATGTCGACCGGGCCGGGAAATCTAACTATCTGAGCTAGTCCAGGAATCTAGCATCGGATCTGGACTGGTTAGAGCAGCTACACTGTTTCCAATTCTTATCTTCTAAATTTACGTTCATGACCGTGCAACTGAGCTTCAATTGAAGCAATTATTCTCTCTTGGGAATAGTAATAATAATTATAAAAAATTGAGATTACAAGTTGCGTAAAAATACCAAGTTAGTTTGAATCAAATCCTCCACAGTCACCACGGCTATTAACAAGGGTTGGAGTGAATTGAAGCTTTAGTTATTTACTGTTTTTGCAGTGGAAGGACGATGCATGTCAGCGCAGGCCATCCTTTAAGGGCGATGTCCAATTAAGGGGCGTTACAGTGCAACTGAAACAAGGACCAGCCCTTCCTGTTCACGCGTCTTGACTAGAGACGGGCAGATCGATTCAGAGTCGTTCAGAAGCGATTCACTCATTCCTACGAGAACATTAATAACTTGGGTAACTATAGGGGGGGGGGGCGAGCACACTTATAGTGTGTGTTAAAATTTGTACGTCTAATATAGAAACGAAATATAAGATTTTAAAAAACGACAATTAAAATAATATATATATATCTTGTCTTCCAAACCACAGAGACCATTTACAAATATCATTCTTCAATTAAAATATATTTTTAAAAATAAGTACCTCACAGAGAGGACAGGAATAAAACATCGAGAAAGAAGGCTTATCCACAACCTCTACAGAAGACAGTCAGCAGTAATTAGAATTGAAGATCATGAAAAGTAAGCAGAAATCAAGAAAAAGAGTAATCCAAGGATGCAGTCTGTCGCCCAGGCGATGCAGAAAGTTAAAACGGAATATGGAAAAGGAATCATACTGCAAGGAGAAGAAATAAAAACCCTACAGTTTTCCGATGATACTATAGTATTAGGGGAGTCAGAAGAAGACTTAGAAACAATAATAAATTGTATGAACGTAGTCCTGGAGAAAGCTTTCAATATGAGGATTAATAGAGGGAAAACCAAGGTAATGGAGTGTAGTATGGGAAACAAAAGGGTATTAGATTGGGAAGGGATATTTTGAAAAAAAGTTAAGGAATTCTGTTACTTGGACAGCATAATAATTACAGATGGAAGAAATATAGTAGGCATAAAGAGTAAGATAGCACAGGTAAGAAATATTTTCGCAAAGAAGAGAAATTTACGTACAGGTAATATAAGTGTGAATTTTAGGAAATCATCGTTAAAAATGTTTGTATGGAGACTGGCGTTATATGGGTGCGAAAAGAGGACGATAGAAGTTTCAGAAAGGAAAAGAATATAAGCGTTTTAAATGTGGTGCTATAGGAGTATGCTGAAAATCAGATGGATAGATAGAGTTACTAATGAGGAAGTGTTAAGCAGAATAGGGGAAGAGGGAACAATATGGAGGACGTTGACCAAGAGAAGGCGACGTCTTAGCTAAGAATAGAAGAGGTAGGCCAAGGACGGAAAACGCTGAGCAGATTAGGGAGTATGTGGGATGTGCTAGCTATGCGGAAATGTAAATGCTTGTGCAAGATAGGTTGCATCAATCCAGTCTTAGGACTTAATACCACAATAACAACGTACCACTATGATTTGGTGAAGCCGATGCACGTAAGATGAAGGTCAAATCCAAAATGTCGTTTAGTTCGAGAACTGAATGCTTCCTTTTTTACGGTTCCAAAGGTTCTACAATTTTTTTTACTAAAAACTAACTATTCAAGGAGTCATATTCTCGTATCTTTTTCTGAAGTCTTACCAAAATTAGTTAAGAATATCTTTATCCATGAAATTGTCATGCTGCAACGTAGAACCTAATTTATTTCATGAATGTCATAGTAATGCAAATTACAAAAGATATTGCAAAATAAAATTGCTGTCTATCGTAAACATAGATGAAATTGAATATAAGCTCGAATTATCACAAGGCCATATTACCATCTATGTTATAAATACGACGTACGTTTATGAAAAAATATTTTTTGTTGACTTTCTCTATAAATTCTGAAATAGGTTGGTTAAGTATGAAGTGAGGGGAACAAAAGGTGAAATCCAAGGTTACCGCACACTGTCTGCATTTCCTGGAAAACTTGTTCTCTGAACGTATCAATGACGTCGTTGAACAGGGAAAAGTACGTTGAATTGTGAACCTACTTTATTTCCCTTGTCTTCAATATTCTTGCATATTAACCGTATTTCTTATATCCTATTAGTAGTACTATGTAAGTTAAATCGAAATTATCAAACGTTCTCCTTTAAACAATAACGTGTCATATCCGCAAGCTGTTTTTTTTAACAGCCCATCCGATGGATGACAATTTAAATTTATTTCCATCAGGTATAATTTTTCGCGCTGTATTCGTGACTCGGCGCATTTATCAAGGTTTAGCCGTTGGACATGGCTTCATTGCTACAATACGTTGTTAAAAAGAAAGTAACATTATGTTATGTTTAATCGATATATTAACAAAATGTTAGGTGGACGAGGAGTCCGTGAACTAAATATTGTATGTCGATCCTCGGTTTTCGGGATTGACTTTTGAAATGAGATTGAAATAGATTTCGGCTTAAGCTCAGTATTATTGCGGTCAATATATTTATTACCTTTCATTTTGATGAAAAGATAGTCAATCAATTGACGCGCGTTTCAATGTACTCTTCAATCTTTTGTTCAGAACTCATTCGTAGTGCAGTTTCCGTAACTGAATGTAGTATTCCTTCTTTTACGTGACTTCTGTGAATTAATACTGAAATTAAACACTGTGCTGTGTGGAACGACAGGAAAGTGATTTGCGAGGACTTCTTCACGGATACCCTCCGTCGTCTCCTCACTCACAAGAAGCCTGCCTGCCACTTCTTGGAAGGTCAGCACCGCTACTTGTCTACACTAAACTAACACACCAACGCTTCATGCTTTTAACGTGCGGAAGGTCGCGCCATATGCATTTCTAAATCTTCTTGCAGGCTAATCGGTTATTTAATCTCGTGAAGCCAGATAAAGCACTAGGCTTTTACCTTCATATATGCCACTTTCAGTTTTCGATGTTAGCGCCACCTACATAACTTCAACTCATACTCTACCAAGGAAAAAAAACTTTATAAAATAATGTTGTTGTGGTATTCAGTCCTAAGACTGGCTTGATGCAAACCTCCATGCTAACCTATCTAGCGCAAGCCTTTAATAATTCTACATATCTACCATTTCCCACATCCTCCCTAATCTGCTTAGCTTATTTCATCCTTTCCTCCCTCCTCTGTCCTTATCCTACACACTTCTCTCAAACACTAATTTTACAAGACCCTCATGTCTCAAAATGTGGCCTATTAATCTATCCCTTCCCTTGGTCAAAGTCCTCCATATTGTTCTCTCTTCTCTTATTCGGCTTAGAACTTCCTGGTTAGTTACTCTATCCACCCATCTGATTATCAGCATTCTCCTATACTACTACATTTTTAAAGCATCTATTCTTTTCTTGTCTGCAACTCCTATCATCCATGTTTCGAACCCATATAACGTCACACTTCATACGAACATTTTAATGACTTCCTAATATTCATACTTATATAAGTCGTAAGTAAATTCCTCTTTTTTTCGAAAGCTTTTCTTGCCCGTGCTATCCTCCTCTTTATATCTACTACACTTCCACCATCCTTAATTATTATTCTTCCCAAGTAGCAAAATATCCCTTCCCAAGCTAACACCCTTCTTTAGATCTTATTATGAATAACATAAGTCTAACTCAATTAATCATAATCTCATACATATACACTGTTTAGGAATTGTGAAAGACGTTTCTAATAATAATAGAGTTGTCTAAGCCAGTTCAATGCTACATGAGGGTGATCTAATAAATGACACGTCCCATTTAATATCATAAGATGGGAATTTGTAAGGTATTGACATAACGGCAGGTAAGTGTATTCACCAGAAAGAGATGCAGGGCAAATCTTGCGCCCTTTCGACTGATGGGAGAACAGTTTGCTGTGTGCCTGGACTAGCTTTGGAGTCATCTTGACGGACTGAAGCAATAGGATCAGCTGACTGATCTTACCTTTGCCGTCCCCGAAATATAGACCTCTCATACCTGAGTGACCCGCCTTGTGACAAGTTGTCTGCTTTATTCGTATAAGGACATGTGACATTTATCAATAATCTTCGTGCGCCACTCAATAATATCGTTTTCTGCAATTCTGGTAACACGAAGCATATTAATAGGTTCGAAAAGACAATTATTTCCAAAGTGCTTAGCAAAACTTAGTAATTTCCAATATCTCTTTCTTAAAATGTAAATTTATTTCTTTGTTTATTTGCTGTTTGTCTATTCTTCAGAATTCTGTCTTTCTTAAGTAATAAAGTCGCGTATTACGCTTACGCAAACCATGTCACAATTGTGCAATTAAAATTGAACCTTTGGTATTAAACCACTGAAGGTAAGTTTGAAAGAATGTCTACATTGTCTTTTAGCCCTTACCTTATGTGTCCGTACCATATGGTACTACTACTCATGCTCCATATGGGGCTCTTCTGCCGACTCCAATTCAAATAAAATCCCAACAAAACACAATCCTCAGAATCATCTCCAACTCTCCATGGTATCTTCGCAACGACATCCAAATTCCCTACAATAAAATCAACCATATCGTCCTTAATCAAAAGCTTGATTAATCACTCTAATGATGCCATAGCCCTCTTTCACTGCAATTCTCCCCACACAACCGCAGAGTAAAATGAAAATTACCCATAGACTACTTCATTTCTCTCTCTCAATTTGGTATAACTTAACGTTAACTCTCCCCTAGTAATCTGGCACCTCATTCACATTCTCTCATAAACTCTTCCTATAATTTACACTCTTTAATAGCTGACAACCCGAACTAACCTAATTCTGAGATAAAATTCAGCGCCACTGAAATAATAATAAAACAATAAGAATAACTGTGTAAATAAAATAAGTACATCCCTACTTACATAACTCGGTCTTTTTTCTTTCGCTTTTAAATTGAATGTCACTGAACATTACAATTTCATATGTATTCATGTTAATTATTTATATACTTCGGATATAAGTTCTCAGAAACAACTTCATGTGTTATATAAAAGGGCCGTCATGGAGCGTGAAACAAATTTATCCTTTAAAACTAAATTCCTAACAACTTAAAAACTTTGATTGGCTCACCGAAATTAAGAAAAGGGCGTAGTCAGTATTCGGCTAATAAATATTCTTTCCATTTACTTTTGTGTTTTTATCTGGATTGTTACTCAAATCCGTTTCCACACTACACTGTTAACTCATAACGGATGTGGTTAATGATAAATCAGGTAAACATCCTCCATATTTTCGTCGTCCTTTAGTATTAAAGCAAATGGTATTCGTTGTATTAAAAACATCGCATGCGGATCAACGTTAATTTGCCACCTGGACCGTACATACATTTAGTTAATTGTATGTACGGAACAATAGATATCTTCAACTACCAATAAGCAACATTTTAACAAGTAAACGTCTGATTAATTGATGTATTGAAACATTACAGATAAATGAAATCACACACACACACACACACACACACACACATATATATATATATATATATATATATATATATATAATTAATGGGGAAAGGACAGAGAGATAGAAAGAAGGTGACTTACCTGAGGTTCATAGATGGTAGACACCTTGTGAGGTTTAGAGTACTCTAAACCTCACAAGGTGTCTACCATCTATGAACCTCAGGTAAGTCACCTTCTTTCTATCTCTCTGTCCTTTCCCCATTAATTGTTTTAATTAACATGGCAATGTCATTTCCTGACTCATATTTATGTATATATATATTATAAATAATCATGCGACAATCAATTTCATCAACAATAGCGAATCTATAGGGAAACATTCACGAAAAGTTTCATTTTATTACTAGGAAACAGTAAACATAGTATAAATCGTATTAAACCATAGAATCGATATATCTATATGGGGGAAGTTGGGGCGGAACTGGATACCTTTTTTTTGCTGGACGTTAGTAAATAGAAATGGAACATTGTAACTGGTCAATGAAGAAGTCCTGGCAGCCGATTTGACCAAGTTATGACTGAGCCTCTGAATGAACTCTTGTTTTGGCATCTTACATCTGTGGCTTTATAATTGTTTCAGCATTTCGACAGAAGGTAATCTTTAGCTGCATATAAGTTACGTATAAGGTTTAAATCTGCTTGTATTAAAATTGTGTGAAAAACCTTAAACTGAGACTAGCGTGCGGTGTGGAACTTGATACTATTGTATAAGACAAAATGTAACGTGTTCCTCAAGAAAAAAAAGGAAAATCTGGCAGACTCACCTTATAAGAATGAGTTACAGGTTGCTGTACCCAAAAGGAATAGATTAAGAAAGAAAATGAACACAAAAAAGGGGAAAATACTAGCAAAGACTGTGCAGTTACAAAAAAATAATCTTTTTGCGAAAGGAATAATAAAGTGATCAACTGTACGATCAATAAGTATAAGACAGAAAACACAAAATGTGTTGAGATTTTTCTTAAATTAAATTTTATTGCCCTACAAAACATCTGTTCTGCCCCCCGGTTGAGGGGGGGGGGGTTAAAGGGGAAATTTGTAAGTTTATTTTTTTTAAATATTAGAAACTATTAATGTTAGGATAACGTTAGACACAAAACCACAGCCAACGACAATTATTCAAGTTTATATGCCCATAAGTGTCGAAGAGGAAGAAGATACTGAGAAAATCTACGAAGAAATTGAAGAAATAATGAAAACGAGAATTTGATAATAATGGGTGGTTGGAACGCAGTAATAGGAAAAGGAAGAGAAAGTTATGTATTTGGGGAATGTGGACTTGGTGAAGGGAATCAAAGCGGAGACAGGCTAATAGAATTTTGCATTGAATACAAATAAGTAGTGACAAATAAGTGGTTCAAGAATCATGAAAGAAGGCTCTACACATGGAAGAAGCCGTGAGACATAGGCAGGTACAAATTGTATTATATAATGTTCTTACCCCACACACTATCCTCTAATGCTCTACTTTTATAAGACCTTCGTGTCTCAAAACATGGTTAATTTATTCCCTTCTCTTGGTCAAAGACCTCCATATCGTTCTTTCTTCTCCTATTCTGCTTAGCACTTCCTGGTTAGTTACTCTATCCACCATATGATTTTCAGCATTCTTCTATAGCACCACATTTCAAAATCTTCTATTCTTTTCCTTTCTCTAACTCCTTGCGTCCACGTTTCGCATCCACGCCACACTCAATACGAACATTTTTAATAATTATTTCTTAACATTCATACTTATATTAGCCGTAAGTGAATTCCTCTGTTTTGCGAAAGCCTTTCTCGTATGTGCTAAAATATTTATAAAATGTCTAATATTAATGGTCGTTTAATTTATCTTAAAATATTATAATTACCGTTGTCAACTGATGTTTCCTCGTGGTTACATTAATTACATCAGACCATTTACCTAATTGCACACCAAATTTCAAACAGAATTGAAAAACAGTGTTGAATTTTATTTACGTATTCCTCTTCCAAGACTATCGACGCTGAAGAATTTTATTCCGATACTTTTAAAAACATAATTTATTACTAGAGCTATAATGGATTTCTTCTATATTTAACGTCATCAAGGATACTTTCATATCACCATCTTTAGGGTAGCGTCTTTATTTGTGTGTGTGTAACAGGCTACATGCATGAGGGTGATTCTGAAACAGACGACTCCCCTATATGATAAGAAGGGAATTCAATTGACCCATGGCGGGGGGGGATGTGGAAGGTAGAGCAACCTATTCTGCATGTGTAGATTGAAAGCGGACATTCTCGTATTGCTGCACACTGGGATAAATAAGTAATCTTGAGGCTAGGACTATTTACTTACATACGTACAGATTGCTAATTACCATACTTTAAAAGCACAAAATAAATAATTAAGAGTACTTTTCTCCAATTTCCAAGCTCAAGAATAAAGATAAGCTGTGAAATTCCGCTTCGTGTTGAAAAGTAAAGAACAAATTTTACAGTTGATTGCTCAATTCATTTAGAAAGTCCAGAACGGGTTTTTAAAGCTTTCAAGAAGAATATGTAGCAAACGTTTCAACCCGACATACTGAAACTCGTATCTAGAAGTGTAGTTACCCTATGAATCGATTTTATATTCTGAAAATAGAACAATACTGTCCGCTTGCAATGCTTTAACTAGCTTAAATAATTCCCTAAAGTATTCTTTAGATTTATAAACCCCAAACTGCTTTTCAAACATAAAACGCTATTGGTACGAACTTAAAATTAAATTCATGTTGGTAACATGCATTGACAAAAGGTGAACGCTGTGGCGCTCCGTGTGAACTGAAGAATCTCTGGCGAGAATTGGAGTGTTTTGACAAGTGCAGTGTATTGTTTGATAATGAATAATATTGAATAATTTACGAATTATTGGATACTGTTAGCAGTGAATTGTTACAACTTTCAAAAATGTCATCTGACGATGAGTTGTCTCGTTTGCTAAGACCTACACTTGCAGAAGAACTTAAGTTAAAAATTGAAACTGCTGAAGAAGAAAAAGGTTTTGAACAAAGTGGTAGTGAAGATAAACCTTTCGACGATATTCGCGTACCTGAACAAAGCTTTGCTTCGAATAGCGTTGTCTTACATACAATCAAACTTCTTCAACATGCTGCACATTTGGAATTTTTGATAAGCCAAGTTAATAAAGAAAATGAGCAAGAAGTCCATGACCTAAAAGATGTGCAGACAGTTTGGCCCGTCCCTCCTCCGATTCCTGAATTGTCTGATTTGGAAAATGATTTCAAGTTTTTGATCAAACTTTCTAATCCAGCTGGAAGTGATGTGTTGTGTTCTAAAACAGTATGCATTGGGCCAAATAATGCAGTAAAAATACTGCGTAAATGTATAGCTACTCAACTTCTTCATGTAGGTTATCAGGTGGTTACATCGAGTGCATTGGATGTTCTTACTGATGTTGTTCAAGATTTTTTATTTAAATTTGTTAGGTTACTAAGAGTAGCAGTAGACCGTGAATCAGTACATGGGAGCGCTGGATTCCCTGATGCCTTTGAAAGAGTGTTTACAGAAATGGGTTTAGGTTCCATAATTTATCTTCCATTATTTTATCATAAAACTGTGTATCTTAAGCATGAAACTGCAATGAAAACTTGCAAGTATCTAATGGAGAAGTATGCCAAACTTACTGTGCCAATAAAAAAGGAAGCTGTGGCTGACTTAGTGTGTAAAATTGAAACTGAAGATGGCGATATACCAGAAATTCACTTTCCCGCAGAAGAAGGTTATGCAGTAAATGAACTTCAACCATCACTAGAACCTGGATTTCAAATGCTTCACAGTCTTGAGCAAGAAGAACAGTTACAAAATATGGAAGCTGATGAAGATGTTAATGTCTATTTTAGCCAAGACCCAAATAGTGCATTTATGAAAGGGAATTCTAATAAAATTAAAAACTGAATCTATGTTTTTATTATCCTCAAAATTATTTTGGTTTGAAGTATCTACTTAATCATTAAATTTTTTGGTGATAGTCCATTATTTTGCAACTTAAAAGTCGTCTAAACCAATTTAAGCATCTTACAAAATCTTTGAGCCTAACTAATTTTTCTATACTGCCCCATTTCACAATTTAATAACAAATTATGAAAAACTGTGTATTTATTTGAATTCTTATCAACAAAATTATTTATGGGCTTACTTTTAAGTGTTCTAAATTTAATAAGATTATTGATAACTAGGCCTTAAATATGCTTGCAGTTATGATAATAGTTTTCTCATAACAATAATAAGTAAAATTCTGTAATTTAAAATGGCTGATGTTACCATAAAGTAATGCTATGTCTTTTTTCTAAAATTATTAAACTAATTAATTGAAGCATTCTCAGGCTGCACAAGAATAAGACTAATCATGTATGCCTCCATATAAAATTACAAATTATTAATGCGTGTCTCTTAAGCCTTGTTCACACTTGTTTAGTCAGCTACTAAACTACTGTATTCATTTCACTTTATTTTTTTGAGTGAGCAGAGGCTCCTCCCACCACCACCCAATAAATTTAGTCTAGTTCATAGCTGTCAACATGTAATTTTGTTGCTAATGTACCCGCTTTATAAAATTAATAAATCAAGCAATCTGCATGTGTTGAGTGAAACCGAAAATAGTTGATTTTCCGATTCTATGTATGTCGGTGTTCAACTACATCCAGTAGCAAGAAAGTAGAGAACTGCCTGTAATTTTGTTTTTGCAGGAATCGCACTTCTCAAATATCTATCCGTATGCAGTTTTTGTGACTGCAGATAAATTAAAACAATTCTGATGTTCCAAAGTATTCTTTAGGATCTTCTAATGCTATTTCTTTGAGAAAAGCAGTAGTAGCCCCTATCTCATTCCTTCTCTAAATCCAATTTTGTACCCATAGTTTTCTTTTTCTTTTGGCACATTATTAATTTCTTGTTCTACTACATCAAAAATAGCCATTGCAATAAGTATTATTAGCTCATTTTCTTTGTTTTTAGACTGTTGTTCATACCCTAGCTCCTAATGTACTGTACATTTTAGTCAACTGCGAACAGTTTTTGGTGAGTTGCTACTAACTCCTTTTCTAACCTTCTCGCCACTCGACTAAATTACTTACAAAGTGTGAACAAGGTTTTCATAGTTGATTGATATATTCAAATACTACTGAATGGTCTGCACAAACATTACAGAAAGAATTCCCTTTGACTGAGGAAAGACTATTTCGTAGTTCTTATAAATATCGAATTAAGGGATGCTAAATATTTGAAAAAAGTTTTCTGAAGGTTTTTATCTTTAATTGTAATGTTGGAATCATTCTTGCCCAACAATTCTCCAAATATTAACACAATTGACAAATTTCAGCTTTATGAACATGCATGCAAAGAGTAGGCCTATTTTACCAAGAGGTCGAAAATTTGTATCTCTAACATGTCTGTTGAACCATACCTGGATACTTGTCAATTATTAGCAGTTGAAGGATGTTATGTAACTATTAATCTAATTACAACAAATTCTTGGAATTGACAAAAGCTGAAATGCCAAATATTTTAGTAATTACAATTAAAAGACTTGTCTCATTCTACAAAATACTCTTTATTTGTCCTTTTGTAGTAATAAATGTATACTGCAGTACAGGATGATAATGTCAGGTACATGTGAAAATCATGTTTATTATATTGATAACAAGCAGTAATTAAGGTTCAATAACTGATTAAATTAATATACATTACATGGATGGATCTTGTTCTTGCTTGTTCAAAAACAGGTGTTCCTCAATTGCCAGTAATAAGTACGTACTTGGGAGAGGGGTAACAATTATAAATTATTATTCAAGAAATTTAAAGAAGCCTTGAGCTGAAAGTTATATGAAAATACAATATGAATTTTTTACTTCAATTTTTGTAGTGATAAGACTTACTTGGAAGATTAAACTTTTCGGTGTCTATTCTTCATTATATATTAAACTGAACTTTACATGAACAGCAAAAGTTGTGTGAAAATCAGAAATTATTTAACTTATTGTAATATTAAATTAACAAATTGATTATGGAGAAAATCAGTTTATATTTAAAAACAGAAATGTGAACAACATACATGTTTCAACATCACATTTTAAACAATGTGCTCTTTTTAATTTTTTTCTTTACTTCTTGCCTTGCATCCTGGAGAAGCCAGTCAGGCATACGCTTTTTTACCTGATTTGCAGCAACCTTATCAATTTCATTGCTTTTTACCACTTCGCTATTCTTGATTATCCCTGTTATAGAACTTTCACTATTTACTTCACTTAAATTTGAAACCTGCGTGTGTGATATTTCTTTACCAATGACATTGCTATCTGTTGTAATAGTGATTTTGTCCTGTGATATTTTAGTAACATCACTATGGTCGACTGATTTTGATTTAGATTCTTGGCTTTCACTAGCACACTTTAGGTTATCTGTGCCCAGTTGTGTCTGTTCTAAAGCAAGTATCCTATCCATATCACACGTTTCCAGGCATAAATCATCTTCCCAACAGTCAGCAGGAATGGCATTTGTTGTCTCTTCATTAATGCTAACATTATCAGGAATTTTGTTTACAGCCTCAGCATTTGTGGATAACCATTCAGTGTCATCATCCTCATCTGAATCCATTGAATTAACTACTTCTATGTTGGTAGAAGTAATTTCTGAACAAAGAATTGCTCCATTGCCAGATAAACCAAATTTTTGGCTTAATACAGCAACAGCTATTTTCAACATGTCCCATGTTATATTATCTGGGCAGTTGTCTTTAATAGGACGAAGTCTAGATACATCTGTATAATAAAACAAAAAAAAAAACCACATGGTAAATGTGGAATATTTATGTTTCGCTGTTTTTAAGTATAATTTAAATAAATTACATATTAACGTAAATTAAATAAAACAGTCCCCACACAACCACACCTCCCTTTAGCAGAAATTGTACTTAAAAATAAGCATATTTTGTTTGGATTCTCATAGAACTTCTAATTTATTGTTTCTAGATATACTCACATTTTTAAAATAATAAATAGAATATAAAGAATGGCCAAAAATAAGAAATGGAATAATTTAATTTGAAAACATTTTGGCCACCAACTATAGGAACCACCTCAGTTCATACTACATAATCCAAAGGAGAATTAAGGAACATTTAACCAACTTAATCAATAGAGAATCTGTGCTAACTAAACATGTATATTTAAAAAAAACATAGGATTGATTAGAATAATTTAAAAATGTTAGATGTAGAAAGTAATTCATGAGTTAAATACAACTCCTAAATTCAAATGTTAAATCTTTAAATGTGTAAAACATACACAAAATTTAAATTTGGTATATGGCTCATTATTATTGTGATTTACTTGTGTATTCTGGAATTTTTGAAATGTAAATTTTGTAATTTAAAAATATTTGTTTACAACAATGTGAGCTTTGCGATCTGTTTCCTTGGTAATGTTTTCACTTATTTTGCCATGGATGTTGCAGCAGCAACATTAATTTTTGTAGTAACCTAATTGTAAGTACCTACAACATACTAAGATTATTTATTTATAATCAACTATGTATATTTAATTATATATATATTTTTGCAGAATGAACTGAGGAGGTACCAAAAGTTTGGGGGACAGACAAAATGTTTCAAATTAAATTTTCTCATCTATGAGTTGGCAATTCTGTTTTTTTTATTTATAATATTCAGTCAGATTAATTTAATTACTTTATTTTTTAAATAGTCAGTACCATAGTGGGTTCATAAATCCCAAAAACTGTTCAATGTGTTTTAACAAGAAAATTTGATAATTCATAGTGAAAACATTAATCAATTACATTAATTATTTAAACATAGATATATTGGCTCAAAGTGTTGATTTATAGGAGGCAAGGGTAACCATTACATAATCCAAACTCAAATGTACTGATATATTAATTTGATAATTAGTAATGTTCCCTAGCTTTCATAGCATTTCTATTGCTAATAAGGCATTTTCTTTCCTTCTTTCTTTACTTGAAATCTTATATCCATACACACAAACTGATTCTGAATTTTATTTTATTCCAACATCTTTCAGTCAAATCATATCCAGGGACTTACTTATTTCTTTTTAATTACATTCTACATATCTTTTCCCACATTTTTTCAGTTGAAAATGGTAACCTTGATGTAAGATTGTTACCTAATAACATTACTCTTGTCTGATCATTGGAACTCATGTAAGAGTAGCAGACCAACTGCTAGCCAAACAAGATGGTTAAGATGTCAGAAGTCTCTATTTTGTGTCCTAATTAATAATTGGACAATGGAATTACTACCTTTCTATAAGTGGTAATATAAAAAACAAATGCAATCAAAGTCAAATAATTATTACCTGAATTAACTGGAGGTTGTCTAATGGAATGTAAAACTATTCTGAGAACATCATCATTGACTCCTAGTGGTTCTAATTCAACTTCATAACCAACCTTTATGGCATCTGCAAGATAATTCAGTACTGTTCCCACTTTTATGCTCCTGGAATTGAAAATTGCTACATTTAACTTTAGTTTAATTAACACAAATAATTTAATATAATTAATCCTTAATGAAAATTAGAAAATCAATTGACAATGAATCATAGTTGTTTAAGCAAAATTCAACAAAATTACATAAAATACTTTTTGAAACTAAATATTTAGAAAGTATTTAAAATAATAATTATTTAAACCATGATACAATTCAATTAAGGAATATAAATTGGATAAAGCTGTAGTATTAATCTTGATTACAAATGTTGGAATAATATTAACTACAGCAAATTTAAGGAGCTCTAAATCATACAGAAATTCTTGAATCCTAAAGCTAACTGATGGAAAACATTTTTAATTTATAAATGGAGTTTTTAAGAAGAATTTTTACTGTGATACACACATTATTTAAATGACCACCTTTCAAATCTATTGTGATGGAATTGTCACCTGGGTTTTAAAAGATGTCTAGTTCTTAGGTTGTATTTTCAACAGGTATAGTCTTCAAAAGATTGTATTGTATGCGATGAAATGCATTAAAATAATACATTAAATTTTTTTTCTCAAAATATTGCATTTTGATCCATGTTGGGCTATGCTGATATTTAAGCCGTTTACAAAAAAGATTAATAAATACAAAAGGAAAAAACAGAGAAATAATAAAAAAATAATGTCCAAAAATGTATACCTCATATTTGCTACTTTCTCCAAATTTTTTTCCTTGCAGTAGAGTGCATAAGTTTCTCTAATACTAAGTGGCAGATTTGCTTCATCTAATGCCAACTTTGCCGCTGTAAGAGGCATGTTGTTCTCCTTGCAAAATTCTGATATCTTTTTGATAAATGAAGCACCAAATTTTTCTATTTTGGCATCAGTGAAACCATCAACTAAAAAATGAAATAATAACAGGAGTGAATATTGTTATTTCATCATATTTTCACTCTGAAAACTGGTGATTACTTTCTGCCAAAATCACAGATTTTGAATTGTACCTTGTCATTTAAGAGTTTTCAAATTAAGAAAACTTAAAAGCTTAGTTCCTCTGAAAAATTTTTACATACTGTATTTACTCATACATGCTACTCACCATTTTTACCCAAAATTTGAACAAAAAATCAGGTGTGCCTAATACAAAAATTATAGATTGTAGACTGAAAATAACGTGGATTAAATCCTTTTAGAATTCCAGCCAGGTAAGTTCATCAAAATCATAAGATGTTTCAATGACAGCCACCAGTTGGAATCACAAGAGAATTTAATCTACTGCTGAACCAGAAAACCTTTGTCCAACAATCTGAAAATATGTTTCCCATATAATAACAAAAGATTAGTCTGAGAATAGCTACAATGGCTTGCTTTTATTTGTTTGTTGCTAGGCTAGATTTATTTCTGGTTAGAGATCATTGCAGTTGTTCCTCACATACGGAACTTAAAAAATAACCAAGTAATTACTGTTATTCATAACATTAAAAATGCATACTGTAAACAGTCAACCAACATATTAAAAATAATAATCAGTGCAATGAAATGAGATGATTTAAAACATGTAGAAGTATAGGAGTGTCCATGCTCATGCTGGTAAATGTACTAAAATAACGCATCTGATGAAAAAATTGCAAAATGCTAGGAAAGAAAATTGATAAACAATGATCAATTTGTCTCTTATATTCCACACATTTATAATATTAAAAGGTAAAACAATACATTCAATATAAAGAATAAATTAAACATACACAAACAAAATACCTTGTGAAAGTTGAGCAGTGCTCGTGGGTCGCAATTGTGCTAGGTTGACTAAAGCCCTGGAGTTAACAACCATATATGGTGCACAACTATTTTCATAAGCTAAATTATTTCTTAATGATAACAATTCCTTGTACAAGTTTCCCTGAAATAATTTTTCTTTATCAAAATGTGTAATATAAAATAGGTAAAAATAAATATTTATAATACAAAGTTCTGTGAACAAAAGCAAACTACTTTTTAAAATAATTTTATATACACCTGTCATTGAATAATAAGTTTCAAGAACAATGGAAACATAAATAATAAAAAATAACGCACTATTAATTCTTGATCGTCATGATGAGATGAATTGCCACCCATATTGTTGGGACAAACAGAATTGTGTGTTGAATGCCACCCTGGTTCAGAAGACAGATTTCTGAAAATAACAAAATAGTTATAATTATAGTGTGTTCAATAACAATGTGAATGGAACTTACAAGACATTCTCTTTAATGTAAGTGTATTTTTTAATAGTAACAACAGGCAATGCCATGAAGTATTTAAAAGAAGTGGTGCACTTTCTAAAAAGATACTTATTATTAAATTTATTGCTTCTATACAACCAACATAGACTTACATTTTCACAGATTTCTTCTTAATATGATTCAGAAGTTCTGCTGAAGGTATAAGTTGCAAGGAAGTCTCAGTGGGATTATTTTTTGCTCTAGAAACAAGTGTAGCTACTTTTGAATCAAATAACATACACGGAAAATTAACATTTACAATTTAATATTAAGAACTATCAATTTATATGTCAGTTAAGAATTCTGGTCTAAATTTCTGGAAAGGGCAAGGGGTGTGGGGAAGACAGGCTACAGGAGTAAGTGGCACTTCCATTTATTAGCATAGGAGTGGAATATAAAAACATACGTTGCTGAAAGCTGCAAGTAAAACTTTTGACACACAAAGGTATCAATAAAAGTGAGATGAATGAATGATTCTAGAGAATTTTGACTTCAGACTTTTACCCTGATTGCAAGATATCTTGGAATGAGAGCTAGTCAAAAGTAGATAATATATCAGACTTTTAAAAGTGATATCTACATCTAAAACATGGTGCTAATTTTTGAATGGTTTCCTATGAATTAACAAGGTGTTTGCTGTTACCCATATTGAAAAGTGTGTGTACTTTATATTCACAATATCATAATTATTATTAAATAATTAGAAAGGGAAATAAATATCCAGATCTTATAAAAGAGTAGTACTGTACTTAAATACATTCCCAATCTTAGTGCTCTTAGATAACATGATAACACTCATACAGCTGAATAGCTACCCAAATTACTATTAATAAATCACATTGTTAATAAGCAAAATAATGTGACAATGGGCATATGTAGGATCAATGGTAGAGAAGGTTTTGAAAATTACAACTAACAAAGTTTCTACATACTTTTGTAAGAAATTTGATCCCTTAGAAGTTATGCTGAATGTAAAAATAGGAACAGAATTTTTTTTTCTTCCAAAGCCTCCAAATGAACTTCCATCTTGTGACAAATATCCTTCACGCAGCAACATTTTACCTGAAACAATACACAAACTTAATAAGTATTGAGGGGCTCACCTATGTTGGGAATGCCTCTTACTCTCTCTGGGGTTGTTTCAAAGTTCTCACAAACCGAGACCCCTTCACCAATTTTGGGAGGTTTGTGTACTGGGGTCAAACCCTTCGGCATAAAGCATTGGATCAGTCAGCCCACTGCCTCCTAAAACTGGTGCAGACAAGGAGAAGGGAATGCTGCGAACCCACAGCAAACTCGTCTCCTGTCATTCGGAAGGGTGTGAGAACAGTACCCAATGTCCGACCTACATGATGCAGTTTTTCTAGGGTTTTCCCTGCATCTCTTTAGGTGAAACACTGGGTAGGATCTTTAAACCATGGCACGGGGGCCCTAGTCAACTCTTGGCTACCTTGCTCTACCTTCCGCATCCTCCTTTTTCAATTCAATATGCTATTAAAGGGGAGTTGCCTGTTTCAGGATCACCCTTATGTAGCCTGTTAACATCCCCCACCCCAAAAAAAGGAAAAAAAGGGATGCACAATTATTCATCTCTTGCATTTCCATTCCTCATTTTTAAAATTAAACCAAACCATTATTTAAAGAGTAACTAACCAGGAAGTTCTAAGCAGAATAGGGGAAGAGCGAACAATTTGGAGGACTTTTATGAAGAGAAGGGACAGATTATTAGGCCATGTGTTTTGTAAGAACAGAAGAAGGAGACCAAGTAAATTATGGATGATGTGGTAGCTATGTATTAATTTTAGGTTGGCTTCAGAGTGTCCAATCTACATGTTATTCCACTGTCCCTTGTTGAAGATGAGGTATACTTTGCTGGATGGAACAGTGAACAAAAATGGTTCATCCCTGCCTAAAAACCAGGAAAAACTACAAAAATTCCCAGGATTTTCAACCTAGTGAAATCCAACTTACAGAAACAATGACATTTTTATTTATTTCCTATACTAACATATATATAAACTGTATAAACTCCAAGAAAAATGGGGGCACTGAATAATATGTTTAGTAATGGCAAATTTTTTTACAAGAACTAATTCATACAAAAATTGTGAATTTATAATCCATCAAAACAGTCCAGTCAAAATGTATTGTAAATAGGATCATAATTATTAGGCAAAACAACAGATACTTTGTTTGACTTATGAGACCACAACAATAATATAAAATCATAAAATGTTTTATTAACTTTAACAGGTTTATTAACTAATAATAAGAGAAACCATCTTAATAATTACATCTTACTTAATTTTTAACAGTAAATGGCCTTATTATATTGGCATCAATTAATACTTAAAAATTATTTCAAGAAACAAAACTGTAATACTGAAAACTTCATACTAAGCTCACCAAAAGCTTTCCACCAGTCCTCAGATTTGTGATCTCCTTTTCCATAAAGTTCATTATTCATGTGCCATTCCTGAAGCTTTGCTGATTTAGAACCACGTAAGAGAAGTATAGGTAATTTCATGCCATAACGTCCTCCAAGTGTAGTTACAGCACTTAAATACAACATTGCTTCTTCTCCCAATTCTAATTTTCCATCAGCAGATACTCCTTCATATTCATCATTATTAGTTTGTCCTTGTCTAATAAAAAAGATTTAATGTTGAAGATGAGCTTAAAGATAAAAATAATTAATGGGTGCATATTCAAGAACATGAATAAAATTATTAGGTGCTTAATTAGTTCATACAGGGTGCAGCAGGCTAACTTCCTTATTTTATAATGCAATAAAATTAAAAATTGTAAAAATATCTTCTTCTTTATAAGGAAGTCAAACATTTAAACTTGTGGTCTCATAGTTTCAGAAGTCATATCGAGTAAGTGGCACACCCAATTGTTGATAAGCTGGTTGAACCAAAATCTTTTATTTCTCATCATTATCTCCAGCTTATTGATGGGTGTGGTTGCAGTTCTTTCCTGAATGTTTTATTTTCAGAATTTCCAGAGTACATGGACATTTGGTATAAACATAGGATTACAAATATCCCTACAAAACGAAGTCAGAAGGGGCCAAATTGGGTGAGCATGCTGGCCACTCCAAATTGTTCCTAACTAAGGTGCCCTGGGAAGTTCTCTCACAACAGGCCTTTGAAGTGTAGGCCATTTCTCCATGTTGAACCCATACGTCCCTTAAGTTCATTACATCAAGTTGGAGCAAAAAGAACAGTCCTCCAGCAGGTTTACATAACACTCTAAATTGACTGAGACAGCCTGATAATTTTCCTCAAAAATCCAAGGACCAATAATCAGAACTGACAAGATTACACACCAAACAGTGACATAGATGAATGCAAAGTCCTCTGATGAAGTTCTCAGAGGTTATCATCAGACCAGCAGCACATGTGTTGCTTAATAGAATTTTTGAAGGCATGCTGAATTGAAACCACCAAACAGCTGTTGGAAAAATAGGTTTCCAAAGGAAACACACTGCTTATTACTCAAACACAGGGCTGAGACTAACCCACAAGGCTACAATACTTAAGGACATACTGTCTCAAACGAGACCATGCTCATCTGCCTGGCGTTCCCTAAGAAAACGTGTTCATTTCAATTAGGGAAGTTAATATGCTACATGCGCTTTATATTGAATGTAAATTTATCTTCGTTAAACAAGAGTAGAAAATACTTTACTTAGTTTATCTCACAATGAAATATGCAATTAAACATATTAGAAAGTTAAGATTTTTACTGTTGCTTATCCTAATACTGATATCAAGAAAATACAAGTGGCATTTTCCATTTTTCTGCGGGAATAATAAATAAATAACTTTATTGAAAAATATTATACCATATGGAAATATATTTTAGGATTCTAGACTTTTACAGTCAAGTTAGAATTGCTCAAATTGTATTATTTCTTATATTTTACAAGTACTGCTCACAAAAAAAACTTTTAACAATATTTTATAAAACTTATAAATGATAGTTATTTATTTTGTGAATTGAAGTATCCAATATACTATTTTGTAGAACAAATAATGAAGAATATGTTCAGATCAAAGTAAATTACATATATAATTTGGTTACCATCCCACTAGTATTAACATACAAATGGAAAACTCACAAAATACCAATAACTTGACAGCTATATGAAAATAGTCCTGGAGAAAGAGTTCAATATGAGGAATAATAGAGGGAAAACCAAGGTAATGGAGTGTAGTATGGGAAAGGGTGGAATAACAAAGGGAAGGGATATTTTGACAGAAGTTGAGGAATTCTGCTTCTTGGGAAGCATAATAACTAGGGATGGTAGACATAAAGAGTAGGATAGCACAGGCAGGAAGGGTTTCATGAAAAAGAGGGATTTAATTATGGGTAATATAAATGTGAATATTAGGAAATCATTGCTAAAAATGTTTGTGTGAAGCGTGTCATTATATGGGTGCGAAACGTGGATGATAGGAGTAGGGGAAAGGAAAAGAATAGAAGCCTTTGAAATGTGGTGCTATAGGCGAATGCTGAAAATCAGATGGGTGGATAGAATCACAAATGAGGAAGTTCTAAACAGAATAGAGGAAAAGCAAACAATATGGAGGACGTTGACTAAGAGAAGGGGTAGATTAATAGGCCACGTTTTAAGACACAATGGTCTTGTAAAATTTGCATTAGAGGGAAGTGTGTGGGGTAGGAACAGAAGAGGGAGGCAAAGGATGGAATATGCTAAGTAGATTAGGGAGTTTTGGGGTGTGTTAGTTATAAGGAAATGAAAATGCTTGCTCAAGATAGGGTAGCATGGAGGGTTGCATCAGACCAGTCTTAGGACTGAATACCACAACAACAACAGAGATGTGACATTTTTCTTACTTCAGTGAGTACAATAGAAACTCTGCCAATTAATAAGTAAGTTGTCATTAGACATAAATAACATTCTCTGAGAGAGTAACTTAGCAAGTTTATGCACAAAAAATTCCACAAATGCAGATATTGTCCAATTATTTGACATATTAATTATTAAAGTATATTATAATTTTATCACTTACCTACGCAAACAATTATCACAACATTTTTTGGGATCAGCTGGTTGAATATCAACATCATCCTGAAAATGTGAAAGTAATAATTGCCTTCTGCATTGGCGAGAATACAAAAAGTTTTCCATTTCTTCTGCCATATGCTTACGATGCTCTAGAGCTTCGCCTTTTAAGTCTCCTATTAAAGTTCTGCATCAAAGGAAAATATAGCATAAATCCAAATTATATATGTATAACAAAGATAAATAATTGACTTCTATTAAAATAACAGCTAAAATTTTTTTCAAGAAAAATAAACCCTTACAATACAAATAAAAACGTACAGTAGAGTGAAAATATATGAAAATGGAATGGCAAATACTAGATAGATTACCGAATGATTTCGAAGTCTGCTGAACGAAAGAAGCAATGACAGTAAGACTGGTCACCATCACGTCCGGCGCGCCCCACTTCTTGATAGTATGACTCAATATCCTTTGGAGCACCATAATGAATTACATTTCGAACATCTAAAATATACCATTATTTTAATAAAAATATTGAAATGTCTCAACAAAATATCAATTATTCAATATATATTAAAATAAATTTTTGATTAACATATTTATTAAGCTTTGTGTAAAACCCTTTGGACAATAAAGTAATTAATGAACTGCTAACACTTACTAGGTATAATTTAAGATTATACACTTAAATTTCACTTGTAAATACTAGTTTTTAATTGATAAGGTTCAGTCTATTAGGGATACAATAAACTATGAGAAAACTAATATAATAAACATAATACATATAATCACCATAAGCAGTTATTTCCCGTCCATTTTTAAAAGTGAAATTTTTAGCAATGATATTTATATATACTAACGAGTGGCACCTGGCTGTCACACAGTTCAGACGCTCTTTGTCTGAAGAAGGGTGGTTAGACTCTCAAATATTCACATTTTCATATTTTACTGCTAATCAATGACTGTCTTCCTGTCTCTCCAATTCATTATATTTATGTAAAGAAAAATTGGACGACAAAGTCAAAATAATAAATTGGGTAGGAATGAGGAGCAGAAAATAATATTTAACTTACATTAAATGATTGTAGGAGTCGACTTGAAGGGAAGTACAAAAATATGAATTTTTGAGAAGCTACACGCCCTTCAGGTAGATTGCCTGAACAGGAAGAAGTTCAGCTGCTCTGTGATGATTCAAATTTTGGAACACCAAACATTAAATGGCTACAATCAACATCTAACAAAGCCAACATCTCTCTCTCTACAACAATGGACCAGTAAAGGAAGAGAAGTGGAAGAAAAACATTCAAACAAATACAGAACACACTCATGTAAAAGAGGAGGAAAGCAAAAAGAAAACAAAAAGAAGGAAGCCAGAGGATGTTGTTTCCAGGACTTTGCCTGAAATGAAAGATATGTTGAAAAAAAGTTCCCAAAGATGAATCAGGTGGTAAGACCTTTTAGGAGGGTCAAAATGATTGGTATTATGGTATAAGTAGCTATATGGGCTTTGGTGTTGGACAGTCTAAAAGTGCTGCAGTGGGCAATGCATTCATTTAGTTGGGCTGATACAGAAAGCGGCACAGAGTTTGCAAATTATCTGGTAAATGATGTGGAAGGACAGGCAGGATATGTTTTCTTTTATTTTTTGGATGGGAATTTGAGGATTGTGGTAGGTTAAGGATAGGGCATACATTTCACCTGTTCCTACTACAGAGTTAGCAAATCGGCGTAGGTAGTGGAGTGTGAAGTTCGAGCCTGATAGGGTGGGCAAGGATGATGTGGAAGTTAGGAGGATGCCTGATGGCAATCCTTAGGCAGGTGGGAAGTATTTTGGGAAACAGGTTTTTAATATTGTAGTTGTATTGCAGTCCAGTGCAAGCCAGGTTGAGTTTTTGTCATATATTTATCAGAGTCCATGTCTACCGTCATGGAACCCTTGTCAGCTGGAGAATGACAATATCATTATATCTTTATAACATCTTCTGGTATTCAAAGAGTCACACAACCTGCACTTGAAACTCCATTTGAATAAATGGTTTCAGTGGGTGATATGAACAATCATGATACCACATAGAACACACTATCTTGATGATGCACTTTCATATTTTAAAATTATATTTTCATTAAGTTTTCAAGTCTTAATGCTTTATTTTTAAGTGAGATAAATAATGTCAACACATTCAGGTTGTACTCTTTCAATGAGAGTGACATTAAGAAAATGTGTACTTACCAGGTTTATCAATACCCATTCCAAAGGCAACAGTTGCTACTACAGCCTGAATTTTGTCAGTAACAAAACTTTTATGTACCTCTGATCTTCTACTATATGACATACCAGCATGGTAAACATCACAAACAACAGAATGACCTTCAATCATAAACAAGAATTTAAAGGAACAAATAGTTTTTAATATACAGCAAAAACATTGTATAGCTAGTTTATATTATTTAATTTGGTTGTAATACTTAACATGGGTTGAATCTCACTACTAAATAAGTGGTCAATAATACCCTAGAAAAAATTATTCCGTGAGAAGCAGCATTAAAATATGTCAAGTTCAAAATGTGTTTATAAATAATTAGCATGGAAATGAAAGAGAAAAAGGTGGTGACTTACCTGAAATTGAAGTTTGGCACTGCCATTCTGAACAGTAAGAATGTGTAGTCTACATCTATCTGACAAACAAGCTGTGATATCCCTGTAGAAGTCCCTCTGAAACTTTAAAGAACTTCATCTTGTTCCAAATGGCTTCACTGAAATTCAATTTCAGGTGAACCACCCATTTTTTCTCTTCCTTTCATTTCCATGCCAACAGTAAAAGCCATATGGTTACTACACACAAAATAACTGTGAGAAGATTTTAACCTTTATGATTAAAATGATTGAGTAATATCATCACACTAAAACTTCTCAAGTGTGTAACTAAGATAAATTAAGTATATAAATTCACAGTACTTTTCCATTCAACATAACTATAAGAACAAAAAAGCCCATTTTTTCTATTTTATCAACAAAACCTTGTTTCAAACTATTCAACAACATAATTCAGTATTTAAGAAAATCAAATAAATTTTTTTATAAAGTATGTAACTGAAATAATAATGTACACTTTTGTTTCAATGAAGTGATTACTTACCTTTCAATGTTTCGCCCACTTTTTCTGCCATCTTCTTAGTCTGGCAATATATGATAGTGGGTCCTGTGAATTCAGAACCACTAAGACTGCGTTTCATGTATGGCTGGAAGTCACTTAAAATACTTTCACCTTTCTGAGATACAGAGAAAAATAGGTTGGGTCTGTTGAAATTAGATTTAATCTGAAACGGATTTCTGAAAATAAAAATAAAGGTCAATATATTTCTGATGACAATTGCTAATAGATTTTGGTACCTATAGACCAAAAGAATAGTAATGATAAATACAACCAAAAAACAGACTAACATTGGAAAGAGAACATTACTGATATAATTTAAACAATTCTAACATTTAAATGTGAGCTTAGCATCTTTCTTCAATGGCTAACACATACAGAAATCAGTATATCATTATTATTCTTACATACATTAAAACCGTACGTTTATATTCTTATAGACTACTGACTGACAGCATTCCACTCAATCCAAATTCAATGCAATTATTATAATGTATAGCATTATAATTTACTGTTATTAATAGAATTATCATAATGTTATGTTTTAAATAATTATGTAATTCCAGTTTAAGGAAAAAAATTATTTTAATGTCATGTCATTTAAATTAAGTTAAATTCTAACTAAAAGGTAAAGTTTAAAGAAACCAAACTGAAGACTTTTATTAATAAGGTAGGAAAAACAATAGAAATACAGAGTAATTTGATAAAATTACACATTCTATCTTGCACGTATTACATTCATATATAATTTCAATCAAGATGTATAATGATATGGAAATTACCTCAAACCAAGAGATGAACAAATATCAGTAAAAACATTGGGTGTAGCAGTAGCTGTTACAGCCAAGAATGGGACAGATGCCATTAATTTACGAATTTTTCCTAAACCCCTGAAAAATTTACCAAATGTATTCAAAATAATATTAAATCAATTATGAGGCAAAATAACACATTACTTAATGAAATATTGCTAAACATACTTAAATGAATAGAAATTCTAAAAATCAATAAAACACTCAATGAATCAGCACATTACAATAAATCTGTTTCAGATAGGTTTGTACACTTGAAGTGAAACCACTTACGACAATAACCATTACACTCGATAGCTTTAGAGTTTTGTTTTATCAAAACTTCACAGGAACCACGCAGATTCGTACTTTCAGCGGCAGCCATATTAAGTAGGTGGTAGAACTTAGTTTCATTATGCTAAAAATGATATATTGTAGCACAGTAGAAATCAGGTCCAACTTTTTACTATTTATGGAAATATAAATTGCATACATATTTCGGCATGAGTATGGCGCTGGCCAGGAAGAAGGCGTTTTTCCATGCGCCAACTTGGCAGATCGGAATCAAAACAAAGGGACTGACACTTGGGCCATAAAGCGCAGACACCTCGTCGCCAGTTTCGGAATGTCCTAATGTGTCGGAGAATTTGGTGACCGGGTGGCGTGTGTTCTCCAAATGAAACAAGGGATATTATTGGAGAATATCCATCCCTGCCACCTTAGCGATAGGTGTCGCATAAGTGGGAACGAGGTTTTAAAGAGGCTGGAGGAGACAGATTTCTGGTGATACAAGGTGGTGGCAAGCGGACATTGAAGGAGAGTGGTGGAGAAAGAGATTGCTGGTGATACAAGATGGTGGCGAAAGGAGATTGGCAGCAGAGTGGTGGAGAGAGGAGATTGGTGGCGAAAGCAGATTGGTGAGGTGGCAGCGGAGAGGTGACCATGCTTTGATCAGTCGAGGAAGCAGCAAAGAAAGGTTTTAACAAAGGGAAGAAAGAGGAAAAAGCTGAGTTTCCTCAATTTCGACAGCACGACTTTGTGCTGTTGTCTACTTTCTTCAGAATTCCTCAACAAGTTCCAGTGACATCTGCAGCAAGGCGCATATGCAAACCACTCAGGTTGGTCAACGAATGGAAAATCTGCTACACATGGTCACCCAAAACACAATTACCCTGAGAACTTTAATAATCCCCTTTTAATTCTTTATTTCTGTACATAATATATACACACTGGACCCATTTTAAATTTATTATTTTTTTCTGTTAATAAAATGTATATATTAAAATTCAATTATTAAACTTAAATAATTAATAACCCCCTTCATTTACAATATATTTAAACATTACTCAGAAATAAATATACATTTGTTGGTATTATTGCAAATAAAATACAATCTTCTGCACACTATGTTCAAATTAATTGATGTCTAAAAAGTAAATACAGTATTTGTTTGTGTAGATCAGAAAAAATTAATACGCAATTCTATCAAAAGTTATATTTTTTTATAATAATTCCATAAGTCAATTGATCTGGAGCTTAATGAATTACTCATAAACATAATTTGGTTACACAGATTTACATAACCATCTTATTGTGTTTCATATTAATATGGTCCTAAAAATCATTATGAGTTGCATGAAAATATTGTCTGCATCTAAAATTACATAAATGAGATTTTTATTTCCAAGATCACTAATTATAATCTGAAATAAATGATTGTTTATAAGAAATGGAAATGAATCAAATGGTAGAACAAAAGTGCTTTCAATTATAAATTCCTTTCTTAAGTTCAATATGCATAATTCAATTTTGTAAAAGTGAAAAAAAGCCTATTGTATAATTAATAAGCGCACATTTGAAATATTATTCTGATCATTAATATATATTTAATTTAATGAATAATATATTCATAAGAGCAATACCTGTAACTGGAACGAAACTCATGCCCCCAATGACTGATGCAATGAGCTTCATCAACAGCTATTAAGGTTAATTTCTTTGAAGCTTCAAGTTGATGCAGAACATCATGCCCAACATCTCCAGAGCAAAATTCAGGTGTAAGGTATATCACCCGATAACGACCAGCCATCATATCAGAAATAACTTGTCCAGATTTTGTTTGGGCTGACCCAAGGTAATTAGCAGGGATGTTCAACAACTTATGTATGAAAGACAGATACATATATAAATTAGCTATAATACTGTCATCATTGAATACTAATAATTATTATCTATGATCACTGAATATACTAAACCATTATAAGAGAAATAAACTATAAAAATATTAATTACATTTGCTGCGCCATTATTTTCCAAATCAGCATTTTGTGTCAAAAGTAATAAATCTCTTTCTTTGGTATATTGATAAAGTCACATTAAAAGAGAAAATCATAATAATTGTGCTGATTTTAGTAATATTTTTGATTTTATTGTAGTATAAAACTTAGAAAAATGACTCAAAACATGTCAACTGTATTTCTAAAATAACATGCTACCTTTAAAGCTTGAGTTTGGTCCTCCATAAGTGAAATAAGTGGTGTTATGACCAATGTGAGTCCATCACAGAATACTGGCGGAAACTGATACAACAAGCTCTTGCCATAACCAGTAGCCATTACAACAGAACAATCTCTTTTTTCCTACAAATAAATTGAAAGTCACTTGTATAATATGTTACTGGACACAAAATTATTTACAAACAAATATTTTATTTAGTATGAAAATTAATATAGATTTAAAAAAAAAAATTGATTTTGCAAATGATGCTAGTTTTATTTAAAAATAAATAAATGATAAAAATTAATCAGTACATTTGCTCACATTGTTACTACTTACAAAATTAGTACTACATGGAATACAATACCTGCAGAACTGAATATATCACTCTCCATTGCAGAGGCCTAAAACTCGAATGTCCAAATTTCTCTTTTAAGACTTTCAAGTGTTGAGGAGTTGGAGGTGGGCACATTTCCTGGTAAAAATATATTGAAATACCAAAAATTGAAAGCATATATATATATATATATATACACACACACACACACACACGAGTCAGACAATGACATAGTCGGGCTAATTTAAACAATAAGGACAAGAATCTTCTGATGAAGGGGGCAGTGCCTCTGAAAATTTTAGAACTTCGCACTGCCAACAATACACTTCAGGTAAGCCACTAATTTTCTAGGTCTTTCCTGTCCTTATAATATTTATATATATAAGCTATTCATCGACTGGACGTATATACATCTGGAAATGATATTGTCAAAATAATTAAAGCAATTAATAAGGGGAAGAAAGAGAGATAGAATGGTGGTGGCTTATCTGAAATGTAAAGCCGGCAAACATCACGATAATTGCAAGGTAGTTTTAATTTTTGGAGGCAACCATCCCCTTTATCAGAATATAAGGAAGAGCATCCCGAGTAACAGCAGCCATCAACAGCTCATCTGAACAGTGTGGTGGTCAAAATGAAACCCCAGTGTACCACCCATTAGATGATAACAATCAGCACCCAACAAAGCCAGACAGTTGTAGGCTTTGTCAGGTGTGGATTGTTACTCTCTAAATTCTGGTATTCCAGTGTACAAATTGAATACTAAGCAGCCAGCTGCCACACAGTTCAAGCACACTGTCTCTAAGAAGGGGAATCGGGCCTTAAAAAAGTTTTGGTATGTTCCATTTCCTAGCCCAGCGATGCCTACCAGGGATTTAAAGTAAGTCAATGACTCTGAACCTCTTTCCTATTCAAATGATATGCATAAATGTTGTAACAAACTGTTAATTGAAGTAGGCCACATCAGAACCCATTGCCAGAAATACCAGGGGTAAGTGGTAATAGAGGTAGATCATCAGAAATGACAAGAGTGATTAATTGGAAACAATGATGATGAATACTGTGTATAATTTTGTGGACTGCATTCTACAAAAGTTTCACTGTAACCATAACAGGACACTGTCTACAATACAAAATGATTCATTCTTAGATACATGTAATTCATTTACAATTTACTGGAAGTCCACAAATACGGATGAACTGTCATAGATGAATTAAATAAATATAAGATTGTAACTGACAAATTGCCAGTGTAGTTTATTTAATATTACTTACATATTAATAAACTTAATGATTCTGTTCATTTCTCAAATAGAGGGATAGGTTTTATTCCATTTTAGTAATAGAGAAATTAATATGAACTCTTAATAATTGGAAAATGTAAATAATGATTTGTAGTGTTTTGTTTAAATAATCAAATTTGTATTGCAGAAAACCAAACTTTTGTATATTCATATTTTAAATGCCTCTGTCATGTCACTAGTATTATTGGTTATAACAGTATTGAAATGAATAGAAAAGCTGTATTATGTTTATTTAAATACAGTACAATTCATAAATAGATTTTTCAGATGGTTAGAAAAATATCTGCAAGATTTCTGACTCAAATTTTAATAACAATGTTCGGAGTATTATTATATTCGGCTCCAGAATAACAAATTATTTTCCGTGTTTAAATTAAATAAATGAATATTCCATGTTAATTCAACATTGGATGACATAAACGTTAAAAGTTTAAATTTAATTTTAACCTCAGATTTATCCATGTTTTATTTTGTTTCAATGAATAATGATTCTAATGCACATAATAATAATAGTTATGAATATATTTTGCTAGCCTATTATATTGCTACAATGTATGCATATATCAATTCAAGTTTCGTTCCCAAATATTGACAATTGCTAGCCAGTAGCCAATGAACAAGAAACAAAGATTTTACATAAAGATATATGACATTTTCCAGACAAAAATTATAGTCCTTTGCATTCAAAAATTTAATCTGGACATAATGAAATTTTTTGTATATAAAATCGACGTTATTTGACAGATTTCTTAATACAAAACTGTTTTATGTGCACACCTAATAAAATTGTTAAATAGATGCTTAAATATTTAAACTAATTGACGTTACATCTATGTTTTCAGCTGTCATATATAAGAAGAAGAAACTATTTAATCACTGGAATAACCGGTTGAAATTAATGCTTTCTCTAACGATCACCAGTTTTTCACGCAACCATTTTAAAAATTTAAATCACATATTTCCAAAGTTAAATGTTTAAAAATATTGACAGAGATTAGCTAAAGTTACATAATTCACTACTCAGTTTTAGATTTTTGTTTGTCTTCAATGGCTTGTGACAGGCTATAATTTTGGGATGATGCCTGAAATAATGGACTTACTGTGGTTTTCATATCTGTATTGTGAACTGCCTTGAATTAACAATTGCATAGCCTTCACCCGGCCACTCAACATCATGTCTTCGGCAGATCGGTCCGAGGATGAGCTGGGGAAGAAGTGGGATAGGTGTATCACAGACACTATTCTTAAAGTAGGCAAGTTACTTGCATGAATTCAAACATATTGTTTTTTGTAACCTACAGAAGTATTGACAGTACATCTGCAAATAATTTATTTTTCAGGAGGTGGCCTTCTTATTGGAACAACGTTCTCTCTCTTCTTTTTTAGAAGTGAGTACTTAACATATAAAATTTGTGCTCTCCCATATTTGATGATAATACGCATCAATACTAATAAATTAAATGTTATTGTAACCTTCATCTAAGAATAAACTCTATTTATGTTCGATTGAGATTGTGCTATGTTTTGGTCAGCTCTGTTTCACTAATAATTCCCATGAAATATCATATCCAAATATTTGTAGTCTACTATTTTAATCAAATGTCTCTTAATCCTTAATGTTGACAACAATTATTATGTTTGTGAAACCATATATTTATGATGTAAATACGATTTGTCATGTGTTGCTATCAATGTTGAGCTGTTATAAATGATTTATAAAACATTCTGAAATCATGTAACATTTCATTGGCAGTTAGTTCAGGCTTGCAGGAAACTAGATCTGGCCAGTTCCAAAGATAAATTTGTTTACAGATAATTGTTTCTAAGACATCTTAGGGAGTCTTTTTCAGTGGCTACTCATAACAAAAGTATATGCAAATAGTTACAATTGGTGACATCATCACTCACTGTCATAATCACCCCATGTAGTAAGTCACAAGCAGTTTACATGATGTGCAGTCAGTCTGAACTTTTTTTGCTTCACTTTTGACCTTATTTCGAGCCAGAATCTAATTTGTTACAAGTAAGAAATGAATGGTTACACACCATTATAAATATAGATGAGAGGGATAAAGAGTATCCTAAAGGATAGGAACAGGTCTAATTATTGAAGGCCTTATGCTTCTCGACAATCTCTGTACTCATGAAATGACAGTGTTAAATTAACTAGATGATTTAGATAAGAAAAAATATAAGGTGCAGCAGTTGATTTACCTTAAATTAATATTAGGAATCACCAAATTTCAAAGTGCCCAAGCCCCCTCCAGGTAATGTGCCTGAATGGCTGGTTGCAGCTGTTCAAAATCAATTATATATATTAGTTATGATAAAGAACTAAAGTTACAACACATTTATTTTTTAAAACAAATTTTGAAAAATTGGGACTAGATACAGATTAAACTGTAATGCATAGTCTAATTAATTTAATCTGATATAAAATTAAGAGCTGAAAAATAAATTTGTCAATGTAACAGAAAACCACAATACATTGAACAGATTTACATAGTTCCTTTACAGTGTTTACACAATTTGGACTTCTTCAGGTATATACATAAGTAGGAATTTTTTTTAAGATGATTACTTATTTTTTTAACAAATTATAAACTAAAGATGATGTAATTTCAGAATCATTCATTTTAAAATATAATTTTGGTTTATCTTCTAATTTACATAGATTGATCCTAACAAATAAACATTATTTATAATGCCGATGACATTGTAGTATTAGGAGAATCGGAAGAAGACTTGGAAACCATAATAAATGGCATGAATGTTGTCCTGGAGAAAGAGCTCAATATGAGGTTTAATAGAGGGAAAACCAAGGTAATAGAGTAATGAGTATAGGAAACTGGAATAACAAAGGGTGTGAGATTGGGAAGGGATATTTTGACGGAAGTTGAGGAATTCTGCTACTTGGGAAGCGTAAAAACCATGGGTGGTAGATGTATAGTAGACAAAGTAGGATAGCACAGGCAAGGAAGGCTTTCTTGAAAAAGAGGGATTTACTTACGGGTAATATATAAATGTGAATATTAAAAATGTTTGTATGGAGCATGGCGTTATATGGGTGCAAAACGTGTACAATAGGAGTTTGGGAAAGAAAAAGAATAGAAGCCTTTGAAATGTGTTGCTATAGGCGAATGCTGAAAATCAGATGGGTGGATAGAGTAGGTAATGAGGAAGTTCTAAACAGAATAGGGGAAAAGCGAACAATATAGAGGACGTTGACTAAGCAAAGGCATGGATTAATAGGCCACGTTTTAAGACACAATGGTCTTGTAAAATTAGCATGATGGAAGAGAGTGGGGTAAGAACAGAAGAGGGAGGAAAGGATGGAATACACTAAGTAGATTATGGAGGATGTGGTTGTGCTAGTTATAAGGAAATGAAAAAGCTTGTGCGAGATAGTTTAGCATGCATCAGACCAGACTTAGGACTGAATACTACAACAACGATACAAGGAATATCAAACTTGATTATCTTCTGAAATTACTTGTTTCACTGTAGCATTTCATATATTGAGATGGAATTCTAACACTACCAATTTTTACTTCACAATAAATCTATTATTATATCTTATCAATTTTTTCATTTCATTCATAGGAATTCTGATTGTTGCCAAATTCATATTGTAGCATTAAATAGAAAATACTATAAGAAAGATTTCAGGCAGCTTCAGAATATTGTTGACCAACTTTTTTTTTCCTTATCTCAGCAGCCTGCTTTCTGTAGCAAATTGTGTTTCATCGTTAACAGCTGTAAATATGCAGGTGCACTAGAGGCCAGTAACTCGTGCATATAGAAATATAAGTATCAGATTCATGTTTTGTTGAACAAAATATTGTTTCTTATTTATATAACAAAATTGATTATCAGGTCAGTTTCATTTTTTATTTAAATTAGTTTAAGAATTAAAAACCTGTAATTTGTGGTGTACAACGCTTAATTTTCAAAAACTCCATAGTTCTTTTGTTTCATGTGCATTTACCTAGTAATAATGTTCATTATGCATTCCATAACTCTTACTTTATTTTTCCCCCAGGACGACCATGGCCCGTTATTTTAGGAACAGGTTTTGGTCTTGGAATGGCATATTCAAACTGTGAAAGGGATTTAAATGCTACTTTACAATCAGTCAAAACACCTGCTAAAGAGGTAAATCGTGATAAATCGTTTCCTAAACCATGTGAGAAGGTAATGGGACAAAATTGCATTAACCTTTTTAATAATGTCATGATTGTTATATTCACCCAATATGCTTTTTTACAGGTGCAGTAGTAAAGTTGAAACATGGACCCATTAGTAACAGTTCCTTATTCGTCTTTCTTCACTGCAAAGGAAATGAGAACTGTTTGTATATTGTGTGCTACTTGTACGTGCTGGGTTGTAAAATATGTATAAATTATGAAAGTTCAATAACTTATTAATTACTTATTAAGTAGTCCCATTTGAATTTTCATATTGTAAGAAATGATAGAAATGGTGAGAGGACATGCCTATGCAATTATATAAAATTGGCCTTGAGATGTTGAAATTTTAATTATGTCTTGTGTTGGTTTGTTGTTAATGCTTCAATGACCAGGTAATGATTGAAAACATGTGAAAAGTTGCAAAGAAATAATCATTCATTTCTAATAACATGAAATTATTACCAACTCAAGAAATAAATTTTGAGAAGTAAATATTATGTCTACATAGAAAATCCAATGCCTAATATATGATCCTCAAATAATTATTCCTTTAAAACTGGATAGTAGCAGAAATTGATATGAGTTTCAAAAAGTTTAAAGTAATTATATATTGTTATATAATTCTTAGTAGCTGTGACTGACTTCGTTCACGTAATACGTGTACAAGTAGCACCCATGTTCTTTCTTTATCAGATTTATTTTCCCATTGACTCTTTTTTTCTCTGCACTCACAGAGATTGAGGAGAGGGACTTATTTTTTTTTTATTTTTGTTGGTTTTGACCAAAATACATATTTGGATTTCTTTACCCAAGAATTCCCAATTTTGCAAAACCAATACTAAAATCAAACAAAAGTAATAGACAACTTAATTTAAATATAATCTAAAACAGGTTAAGGGAAAGTAAGCTCTGTCTGAGAATTTCCTACCCCAGCCTTCTTGTGCGATATGTTGGTCATGATACTTAATCCATGAAATCTGTTGAACCATTCGGTGTCAAAATCAATAAAGACTGCAATAAGTTAGCAATTAATTTTATTACTATTTTCATTAATACAAATATGTTTTGTTCCCCTTTAGACACTTCATCAGGCATACTACAAACCTAACATTACAATATTACATATTTGATACCACAATTACACATCAGATGTTCTCAATTCAAATCAATTGCTGACTTATTGGCAGTCTTTTTATTTATCTAAACTTAGATAATTATGTTTGAATTTCATTTTGGAGTCTGTTTGAGATGAACTTTCAGACAGCCAATATTTTTTAAAAATATTTATGATTAGGCATTGTATAAATAGCAGTTTTCACATATAGGTTGGCATTTATTTTAAAATCACAGACACTTAAATTTTATTTATTATTATGTATATAATTATAAGCAATTTGATAAGAAATTGTTATTTTTCTTAAAATATCCTGCTGGTGTAAGGTTTTATATAACTGTGCATGTAGACCTATTAAAAATTACCATTCAAGGGAAGAAATTATCAATTTTCCACCGTTGCACCTGCCATGGATTTTATTTCAACATAATTGAATATGTTATGTCAGTAACACAAAAATTTAAGATTCTGAAAGTTGGGGACAAAACTTCCTAATTCAAATTATACTATTCTATTTCTGACTTTTGGCCATTCTTTGTATTTTATTCTTAATAGAATATGTATTCTAAGAAGAGAATACTTTCCTGGTGCGTATGTTGGAAACCAAGTGGATTCAAATAATTGACTCTAGAAAGGGACATTGTTCAAGAAAATCATTCTTGGCTTCAGTATGAAACTTAAGAGTGGATTTAATTTGGAGAATTATTCATATGTTCCATTTGAGATACATGAAATATTAACATAAATGATGGGTGACTGCACATCTTGTAAATAGTCTACACAATTTTAGGGTTGATTGGGATGGAAGTGGAGTCAGATTGACAAACTTTATTTGTATATATCTCTGTAATTATGAGGGCATTGAAAAATATTTTCTAAATTAGTCTTTGAATAAATTTTAAATTGAGGAAAATCTTTAATTCCCTATTTACACGATGTACGTGCAAGGCTAGGACTTTGTTAAACTAAGCAGAAAGGAAATGATAGAAAATGGACTAATGACACATAGTACTCTTTAAACAGTAACATCCTGTCTTGAATTAAAAACATATGGTGTGTAGACTGTGGTATCTTTTATTTTTTCATGCTGACAGACACAGTAATCATTTCTTGGAATTATTTATACTTCTTAATCCAGTCACCTTTATGCTGGTTATACACTTACAAGAAAATTTAGTCAGTGACTGCTGCAATTACTTGCAATGTAATTTACATTGCGAAGTGTGATAATTTGGGCACAAGTTCTTTCATGTACAACTAGTTGCAGACAGCATTCACACTACAGAGCTGTGGTGAACATCTTACATGTCCATATATATTCCTGATTTTTATTTATTATAGTAATATTTATTTTTATGCAACTTGCTAATTATAACAAGTAACAATTGGAATGTGTCGCTGCTGCAGTTCAGGCTTCAATGTATCAAGAGAAGCGTTTGGGGGTGCAGTTGGCTGAGCAGGTGTAATAAGATAATTGACTACAACTTAACTATGCCTTAGCTTTAATCATTACAAATACACGTGTCTGTAATGAAATGATGTAAAAAATAAATGCCTTATAGGTAACAATTTCATTACAAACTTCAATGAAATATATGAAGTTTTATTATTGTGTGAAATACTTGTAATAACATTCTATGTCTAAATATTACATCATACACATTCATAATATTTTGAGGGTTTAGTTTAAGTAAGAAAATACTGGTTCTTGTAAACAATTGCATTGTTGAGATGAAAATTATGTCCAAAACGTGTAGAAAAACAAATAGTATGGTAATTTGTACTTCAATAAGTTTATCTTTTAATGAATATGTGGTTCATAAACCTTTTTTTCAGTTACAAATATAAATTATATTTTGCCTAATTTCATAAAACTGCAAAAGAAAATGATTGCAGGTGAAAAAATCTATAATATATAAGGTAAACAATTTTGAAATCGTGTTCTTCACTTTGTATCATATATGATGGAGTAAAAGCTCATCACTGATGGTCTGAAACAGATAAGCCAAATATCGAGATGCAGAAGTGTGTAATATATCATGAAAACTATTTTGCAGGAAGTAACATTTTCTCTGAAAAATGAAAATTCCTTTACTTTTTTGAAAATGCCTCATATATAATTGCTGTGGGCAAACAAACCTTGAATTGAAGTGACTAATTGTAATGAATTGTTTTAGTAGTTTGTGATAATATGGTCAGGTAAGAGACCACAATTTGGGTTTACTGAATATGGATTTGGGAAACATAAATTACGAACAAGACAACCAGCATGGAGATCCTGAGGTGACATTGGAGCTAAGAGAAGGATTGGAGAATAATTTGACGTCATAGGAAAGCATAGTTTACCAACAAAAAAACGAACAATGAAAATTTTGAAGTTGCTAATTTGACAAAACTGATAAGGTAATTAATTCTAATCTTTCTGAAATTCTAACCTGGGACAGAGTAGATATAATAGAGGAAAATTCCGAGATGGATGAGAAGCTAATATTAAAGAAAAAATATACCAATTAATGAACAGCGGACGAACCAGACCGCGTAGAGCGGTGTACGCGTACCTGAAGGAAGGGATCCATCCCGCCGGAATGTGGACAATAATAATCGGCAGCCACACCGAGGTCAACGGTAGTGCTCCCCTTTTACTTCGGGCTACAATGACCAGACGTGCCACTGAGCATTTCGGACAACTTTGTGACAATTTAGTTTGTTTTAATAGTTTAGTTCATTAAATGGTTTCGAAATATGGACCCTAAATAATTAGATGTTGCTAACTCCGTTTACTATCGTGTTTCGTAAAGAAAACGTATTGGTGATTGGAAAGTGAATGGGTGCCTATTAATTTACGGCTGGAGTACGATTTTAGATTCTATGTCGTGAGTAAAAGTCGTGTAGTAAATCCAGCGGTAGAATGGAAGATATCTGTGAAAGTTTTGTGCCGAAAAAGGAAGACGAATTTTGAAGTTAATCGCAAGGTGTGCAGTTATTCAACAAACTGCGACAAGTAGTAAAGCGTCAATGAAAAAATAATTTAGGTTTCTTTTTTTGGTTAACAGGCTACATGAGGGTGATACTGAAAGAGGCAACTCCCCTTTAATAGTATAGGAAGGGAGGATGTGGAAGGTAGCCAAGGGTTGACTAGGGCCCCCGGGCTATGGTTTTGGGATCACACCCGGTGTTTCACCTAAAGAGATTCAGGGAAGACCCTAGAAAACCAGCATCATGTAGGTCGGGCTAGTGCGTACTATTCTCAGGCCATTCCGAATGACGGGAGATAATTTAATGGCCAATATTAAATAAGTCCGAGTTAAGTATGAAGTAACGAATAAAAAGTGTTACGTGGTCAGTAAGGATCCTGAAAAGCACATAGCGGATGTGAACAACCCTCGCTGAATGTGGGTTAGCAGTGTGTGACAAACGAAAACAAAGGCGAAATAGCGGGAAGGTGTCGTCTAACTTGCACAGAAAGATCCAACCATATCCGGAGCAAGGTCGGTAAACAAACCTACAAGTTTATCCAAAGGGATATTTTCGTTCCGAAGAAATGTCTTATCCTTAACGGTTTTGGGCAAAAGATAGTCTATTAACAGAGGAGCGTTAATTATTTCTAGCTGATACATACGTGTATATATATATATATATATATATATATATATATATATATATATAATACAAAGATAGTAAACGATACACGCCACTCATTGTAGCCAAGTGTTACAAGAAACATCCTGATACAGACAAAAAATAAAATTAATAAACATCTTTTCTTTAGTTCTTGTTTTATCTAATAACCTATCGCGAGCTAACATTTGGCGACCGCTGCTCTAACGTATTGATGTACTATTCATTTTTAGAAAAGGAGAGTTGCATCGGACCAGTCTTAGGATTGAATACCACAACAACAACATACGATGTGGGAGTCAACGTAGTTCTTTGGTTTCGTATTAATGTTCATCTGGAATTATTTCGTCTCTTTGTCAGAACTATTACTCTTTCCAACAACTAATCTGAAGTTTAAATGTTATATTAATGGATTATTGTCGTTAATTTCAAAATTGGAAGATATAGTTAAGTGCGAATTTAATTTGATTTATTGATTCCACTAGCCCTCTGCTGAGGAAGTAGGACAAGTCGAAAGAATTCAAAACAACAACAATACATAGCATAACACGGAAATAATATATAAATACAAAAGAATCAAAAATACAAAGACAAACAAGGAACAACATAAAATATACAGCTGTTGATGTTGTTGTGGTATTCAGTCCTAAGACTTGCGCAAGTCATTTCATTTCCGCATAACTCCCTAATCTCGTAAGCGTATTCCATCCTTTGTCGTCTCCCTCTTACCCAACACACTTCCCTCTAATACTAATTTTACAAGACCCTCATGTCTCAAAACATGGTCTATTAATCTATTCCACCTCTTGGTCAACGTCCTCCATATTGTTCGCTCTTCCCGTATTCTGCTTAGAACTTCTTCGTTAGTGATTCTATCCACCCATCTGATTTTCTGTATTCTCCTATAGCACCACATTTCACACTGAAAATTTGAAATGTTGAAAATATACAATTAATAAATAACAGACAGAATCATAATACATAATCGAGAATAAGTAATTTGATGAAATACTACATATGTGTTATAATCTGAAATAAAGATGAAATGGATGATTAAGTGTAAAATGAAAATCCTTTTTATACGGAACACTTGACACACAGCATTACACTTTTGAATCACTCGATGCTAACCTATCCTGCACGCGACTTCAGATCTCGTCAATAGATATGCATCAATATCATGAAACAATAAGAAAATAAAAACAATTTGGGAAAACGATAACGTATTGTATGCACATAACACTGATTCAGCTGATTTGCAGGAAAATAGAATTTAGAGGAAGTCGGGACGGAACGGGATACTTATTGTTTAACATTTTTTTGGAAAATTATAGAAAATGAAAAATGACTTCATAAAATTTTTTACTCTATTCATAACCTAATCTAATACCAATATACTTAAAACAACGAATTTAGCATTTTTGATGAATTTTTAAGAAGAAATCTAAGAATTTCCCGTTATACCTCACTCTCCAGGGCAGAATAGGATAGGATATTTTTTATATTCATGAACATTAAATTTAATTTAAGAAAAAGCTTAACACCTTTCGTGTTTTATTTGTTATACTTATTTAGCGTACGGTTGATCACTTTAACAATTTTTCCTCTCGCAAAAAGATATTTTTGCAATTGCACAGCCTTTGCTAACATTTCCCCATTCTTCCGTTCCCTTTCTTCCTTAATCTATTCTTTTTGTGTACGGCATCCTGTAAGTAATTCTGATAAGGTGAGTCTGTCAGCTTTTCCTTTTATTTTCTTGTTGTTGTGCTATTCAGACCTAAGACTGGTCTGATGCAACCCTCGATGCTAACCTATCCTGCGCAAGCCATTTCATTTCATACTACCACATCTCACAACCTTTATAATCTGCGTAGCCTATTCCATCCTTGGCATCCCTCTTCTGTTCTTACCCCACACACTTACCTCTAATGCTAATTTTCCAAGACCGTCAAGTCTGAAAATGTACCCTATTAATCTAGATTTCTCTTGGTCAAAGGCCTCCAAATTGTTCTCTCTTCCCCTATTCTGCTCTGAACGTCTTGGTTAGTTATCCTATCCTCCCTTCTGATTTTCAGAATTCTCCTACAGCACCACTTTTCGAAAGTTTCTATTCTCTTTCTCTCCGCAACTCCTATCGTCCACGTTCCGCAGCCATATAACGCCACACTCCATACGTACATTTTTAATAATGATTTCCTAATATTCATACTTATATTAGTCGTAAGTAAATTCCTCTTTTTTTAGCGAAAGCCTTCCTTGCCTTTGCTATCCTACACTTTCTGTCGGCTATACTTCTACCATCCCTCATTATTATGTTTCCCAAGTAGCAGAATTCCTTGGCTTCCTTCCAAATATTCCTTCCCAATCAAACACCCTTTGTTCGGATGAAATCTTCACGGTTAACCAACCGGGTCAGGCTTTTGAAAACACACAACGTTTCCGCGGCCATTTTCTGCCACCGTCTTCAGGTAACGTGTGTTTTTAAAAGCCTGACCCGGTTGGTTAACCGTGAAGATTTCATTCGCATTATTCACCAGGAAAGTCTACGTTCATTAAACAGTTTTTGTTATTCCACTATTTCCCAAACTACAACCCATTAACTTGGTTTGCCCTCTATTAATCCTCATGTTGTACCCTTCTTCCGGGATGACGTTCATGCCATTTAAATCTTCTTCTGACTCCCCTACTACTACAATATCACCAGCCAATCTTAGGATTTGTATTTCTTCTCCTTGCAGTTTGATTCCTTTCCAAATTCATTTTTAACTTTCTTCATCGCCTGTTCTATTTATAAATTAAACATAATGGGCGAGAGAAGATCGGAAAATCAGTTACGGGAAATTACGTATGCAGACAATAAGAATCTGTTAGTAAGCAATAGTCTATGTGGTGTTTGGCGTCCACGGAGATGATTTGCGGATGCCCAGTTGTTGGCCGATTACTGTGCGATTCGCCACGCAGCACGAACTGCAATTGGCGAAAAAAGGTCACACTCAGAGCCAGCACAAAGAGACCGGAAAAGAGGCATCGGCCAGCTCCTCCTCCCATCTCTGGCCAATTGCTCCATTCAGAGACGAGTGTGGGCCAGTGGAATCGTCATCGCCGACCGCTCCAGCGCTCCAGCTTCCCCGGTGAGTCCTCTACCAACGACTTCGCGGAATCGCACTAAGCATCCATTTAGTTTATAAAATATCCACACTCAGCCTATCTCAGAGCTTGGCAAACGTTCTTTTGTTGTATGTTACCATTGGTCGAAGAAAGTCAAAAGTTATATCAGTCTTGCTTGGTCGACTACGTCAGGATTTATTAGCAATAAAATCTGTAATATAATGAATTAAAATTTAAACTGTAATTTAATAACCTTTGCCATTCAATGTTATTTATTTTAGACAACATAACTAACGAGAACCTTTTTTTTGCCGTTAGACTAGGTTGCGATTGTAAATTACTTTAAAATAACTTCTTCGAATACATTGCTGAAGATGATTTGAGTTCTGCATATTCTTAGGTCATCGTATGCTCTTCTCTTGATCCATTAATTTTCTGTCGAAGTTTCTTCTACAGTAGCTGGGAAAGTCTCTCAGTATTCTCAGACTCTTCCAATTTACTGGCTGCTCAGTTCGAATCTCACTGCCCGTTTCTGCTTGACGTTGTAGTAATCAGTCCTTAGACTGGTCTGATGCAATCCTCCAAGCTAACTTATCCTGTGCAAGCCTTTTCATTTCTACATAACTATCACATCCTCCATAATATGCTTAGCGTATTCCCCCTCTTCTGTTCTTACCTCACACGCTTCCCTCTAATGCTAACTTTACAAGACCATCATGCCTCAAGACATGGTCACCGTCCTTCAAATCGTTCTCTCTCCTCTTTTCTGCTTAGAGCTTTCTTTCTGGAATCCCACGATAATCGTCTAATATTGCAGCAATGAAGTTCAAAGAATAAACGAGGTTTTAATAATAAAAAAACCTACTAAAAATCACGACAACTTTTAACTTTTTTCACAGGCAAATAGAGAACAAGCATGGAAAATATCATTATGAGCAAATGCATTTAGAATGTCGGAGGAACCACACAGTACACGAGCTTTGAAATAATGGTTTTATTACCCATAATTTTCGATCGATTTATAAGCTGGAACAATTATTATTTAGAAACCATGAGGATTAGTTTTTGTCTCCTGATGTAAAACTCAAAAGTCCGTAAAGATTTCAAAAGATAGAAGTTGAGCGGCTTTGTTTGGCAAATATTTGCAAGACCAACTTCACGTGCATCAACTGAGTTTGAAGTTAACGTACCGCTTGGTATATGCTTTCTTCCACACTCCTTATTTATAAGAAAGACATGTTCTTTTGATTTCTGAAAGACACGAGTTTTAATAAAAAATTATCGGCAAAGTTATGTCATCAATTTATACTCACATTTGTTTTCTTTAATGTCAATCTTTTACATTATTAGAATTTATTTTGGAATTCTAAATTAGCCGAAGGAGCTATTGCTGAATGATTATTTTTATATTCTCAATTTAATGAACCATATTATGTCTTCAGATGCACCATATTTTGGAAATTTAATTGAGCTTTACAGTTTAAGCCGGGATGGACCATTGCAGAATATTTATCAAATCGTCGTGATAATCAGAGGATTTTGTAATGAATAAATAAACTCAGAATTAGTTCGTTAATACCTTGATGCGCTATTAATTTAATCGCTTAATTTGGATCGGATTTGCTACTTCAATAGAAGCGATGTTAATTTTAAACCACTCTAAATATATTTACTTAATTTAAAAATTAATAATTTCACTATACATTTTGTTTTTAAGAAAAAATAACACGTTATCCGAAACCCTTAGCTATTTTCAATTTATAAGTGTCATTGGTGCATTTTAGACTCGAGACGATTCCAATAAGATTCGTATGGGAAGTCAAATTCAAACATGATTTGACAGGAACTTGGATTAGAGAGAGAAAATCATGTGTTAACTTTCTATCTTCACGAAACCGAATTTTGAAAATGATGTTTTAACGCTGAGTCTGGTGCAGCTCAATGATGTCGGGATTGTGCCAAGTATATGAACGTTAATGCATGGGCACACTTATTGCCAAACACGACAACTAAGTAATCATCACCAGGGTGCATCACAATCATATAACAACTCTCCTCAATCACATCCTATTCATGCTAATTTTCGCCGCTGGAATGGTACTCAATCAAATCTTGAAGAAGCCATGAACGTGGCTGGCAAGTTAGCTTTGTTGTTTCTCAATTTCACGGGGTCCCTTTTCCCCTTTCATGCCTTTCAACAAGTTGACTCTGGGCACCCAAAGCTTACAGCAATAACCTCATAAAATTAGTTTGTGTCTATTCTCTACGATCTAACTAGAAAACGTAACTGAATCCAAGCTCACTTCTTCCAAAAGTTATGTCATTTTTATGTCAATTTACTGCTGCGCATAATAACTAGGGAAAACATACTAAATAGCATGAACCTGATCCTGGAGGAAGAGTGCAATATGAGGATTAATGGAGGGAAAACCAAGGTATGGAGTGTACTGTGGAAAATAGTGGAACAACAAAGGGCGATGCTTGGAAAGGGACATTTTGAAGGAAGTTAAGGAATTTTGTTACTTGGGAAGCATAATGACTAGGGATGGTGGAAGTATAGTAGGCATAAAGAGTAGGATAGCACAGGCAAGGAAGGGTTTCGCAAAAAAGAGGAATTTATTTACAGGTAATATATGTGAGAATATTAGGAAATCATTGCTAAAAATGTTCGTATTGAGTGTGGCGTTCTATGGGTGCGAAACGTGGACGATAGGAGTTCCAGAAAGGAAAAGAAGAAAATCCTTTGAAATGTGGTGCTATAGGAGAATGTGAAAATCAGCTGGGTGGATAGAATCACTAACGAGGAAGTTCTCAGCAGAATAGGGGAAGAGCGAGCAATATAGACTAAGTTGGCCAAGAGAAGGGATAGGTTAATAGACCACGTTTTAATACATGAGGCTCTTGTAAAATTAGCAGTAGATATAGAAGTGTGTGGGGTAAGAACAAAAGAGGGAGGCCAAGGATTAAATACGCTAAGCACATTACGTAGAATGTGTGATGTGGTAGTTATTCAGAAATGAAAAGGCTTGCGCAAGATAGGTTAGCATGGAGGGTTGGATCAGACCAGTCTCAGGACTGAATACCACAACAACAACTCCCGAGAATCTCTAATTTAGTGAACTGTCCTGGGTAAAATTATTTTAGAACATCTAGTAACTGTTATATAAAAATTGGGAACTTATAATTGGAATAAATACTAAACACCCAAGTAGACATTTTCGAAGTTACAGGCCACGAGTAGCGAAATAACCAGTTTCATGCAAAATTGTAGATGTTTATATCGTATTCCGAACCCTGTTAATGCCTCTTCCTATAAGTGAATAGAGGTATTACAATTTTTCAGTTTATAAGCCTTTTTGTCTTAAGACATTTAATAAATAATATTTTGGACTGTAAAATGAACATGAACGAATTAAATTAATTTCTATTTTATGTACAATAATATATATTTAATTGTATATACAATTTCAATAAGTTATTATTATGATTTGTCTAGAAGAAAGTTGTACAACAGCACCACAAGATACTGTAGTTTTTCAAGGGTTAGACGTTACAAGAAAAGAGAGGCTCTTTTCTACGATTTTCTTATTTATGACATTTTTCATATATTATTTTCTGTCTGCTGATATATAATTAAGGAATAATTTATTTTGATATTCCGGAACAGCGAAAAAATTCCGCCACATTTTTATTGACATCGGTCTTGAAACTAAATTGGGTCAGCCATGTATTCGCCATGTTACCTAACTTTACTACACACGGGCGTGATGACTCAGACTCGAGACCACTTCGTCCAGAATTGGCCTCAATGCATTTCCCCGAAACACAGTCCGAGCAATCTAGATGTAATGAGAGTTGTAGGTGTCCTCTTGGTTCACGGAAATCATGTGGAGCAACTAGTGTTTCATAATCAAAACTTTTTCTTAAATAACCGCCTTCTTTTATGATATGTTTACTTGTTAGTGTTTGTCTTTATTATTTATTTCTAACATGTTTTATTTTCGCTTATTCCTTGGCTCTGATGTCCATTCAGGGCCTTGGCATACCGGGTCGACTGCGATCTGTCACCTTATGTGACACATTTCAAATTTGGAGTGTTATGTGGCCAGCGTATCGATTCTCCAGCAGTCTTAATCCCAGTCTCCGTGACCACGACAGCACAAACATCCAAGCCCATGCCAGGATTCGAACCCGGGACCTCTGTGTTGTGTGGCAGCCACTAGAGCACAGGAGGTCCGTTGACCTGTGGTCTAGGGGCTATTGTCGCGCTCCTGCATGAGATTCGATACGCTGACCACATACCACCTCAAATACGGAATGTGCCATGTAAGGTGACAGTCCGCAGTCGACCCGGTACATCAAGGCCCTGTATTAGCTGCAGAGCCAAGGAGAAGAAGAAGAATATTAGCCCGAGGTATAAGCGTCCAGGGAGTCGTTTACAAGTAATGATCCCCGTCGTTGGATCTGGCATTGATCACTGATGTTGAGTACTGAGTCAGAATGTGAAAATGAAATGAGATGTAAAAAATGCGTCAAAACGCGTAAAAGAGCAATAAACGACCAGGAACGTTGGGGGTATGGGCACCGGATTCGTCTGAGCCTTATCAGGAAGGAAGGAAGGAAGTATTCGGCGTCTGCTCTAGTAAAGACACAGATGTGTAGTCAATTTATATGCACTGTAAGTTAGAGGAAAGGAAGGCCGTTAGGGATAGTTCCTAACAGGAAGAAGCGTCCAGAGGGTCCAGAGTTTCTCTCCGTTGACTCGGAGGGGGGAAAACCTTTAATGACTCTTGGCATGTGCGACGGTCCTGCAACGTAAGAGAACAAGCTGTGCATATCCTACGCAGAATGGAAATGCAGCAGTCCCGGATTATGGTGCTGGTGCAGTCAAATAACCTCGTAATAAGACTCTTAATATCCCAATCAGCAGGGAAAGAGCGTCAACCAAAAGAATTTGGTACTGCTGCAGGACAACAACCTTCTTGCTAAATTACCGAGGAAATAGAGAAAACGGGATACCGATACAATTTATTTGACTGTGTGGTTTATTTTGTGTTGCGATTGAAATCTTAAAATGTTTGTAAAATACGGTATGCCATTTCAAGAATTATATTTATCCTTAAATGAAGGATTCTCGGGATTTTCGAAAACTATTTCTCAAATCGCGCAGTTAAGAAGCGTCTCTAACTAAAATGAAAACAGGGGAAATGTTTTTTTTATTCCCTTTATTCCTTCATTCAGTATGCACACTGTTACATCATAGGGTGGGGTGCGTTGGGAATAAAATTAAAGTCTAGTTATGAGATATAAATGGGGAATTTATTTTAAAAAACTTAACTACGAAAATATTTACAAAATATCGGAGGTGCGGCGAAGCAATCTGATCTCTTAATAATCTCAAGTTAAACCTCGAACGATACTCTCACCAGGCGTCAAGCATTGGGAAAACTGATAGCGTCGCCTTTCTGTCGGCTTCTCCGTAGTACACTCTCCTCGGCGTCTCCTTCAAACGTCCGGGACTAAACATTAGCTCCCTTCAGTCCCCTTCAACATCCAAAAGAATAATGATAATTCACAGAGCCCCAAGAAGAGTCGATTTTCTTTAGACCACGAAATCCAATTCGTTGAGGAAACCATGTTGTATTTAAATATTTATATGTTATTTTTTACATTTCCACGCTAACATGGTTACGGAAATTCCACAGGTCATATCCCTACGTGCCGAAATGCGAACCCTGGGGATTAGTGGCTGCATAAGGTTTCGACATGCTGTCGCCAATTGCAGTTCCCAATCCTCGCTAACTTTATATTAAGAAATATCAACTATCGCGCGACAATATATGTAGTTAGTTAGGTTGATAATTTTCTTTTGAAGTTAGGTTGTGAAATATATAATGTCTGGAATATAAATTACAAATAATATTATTGATATCTTTAACTTCGGTACAATATAATAATTTACTGTAAACTGATAACAAATTAGCACAATAAACACAGGGTAGGCAAAATATTTTTGTAGAGTCCAGAATTTTTATTTCAAAAAGAGGTTTGATCTTAGTGCTTAGAAATTATTGAGGAATCACTTGGTTAGATACTGCTTAAGATCACTAATTTTGTTACTTTTAATTTTATTTCTAATAGTTTTAAAAAAATACACTCCTAACTAAATACGGACTTGGAACTACCAAAATTTTAACGTAATCAAGTGTTGTGATATCTTTTTAATGCTGAATATATCTTCATGTAAGGTGAAATCAATTTTATTATCTCCTATTAAAAATGTCTCATGTGGTACAGGGTGTCCATAAATGATGGCTCAGTAATAAAAGTAAATAGTGACAACTGTTGTAGAGTTTTATTTCAAGATCACAATTATAGAGTAACTCGTACAGTTTTAGAAAAAAACATGCGCCTGTGCTGCTTTGTTGTTGGTGACCCACATACGCAAAATGGCGACTCCTGAGCGTAAGGCGTTTTGTGTTTTCTGCAGTTTGCTAAGAGTGAATCAGTTCAACGTGTGTTTCGCTTAAAGTTTACTTGTGACCCCCCATGTGACAAAAGCATCCGCCGATGCTATAAACAATTCTAAACGACCAGACATGTGTGTAAAAGGAGAAGCACGCGATGACCAAAAGTGTATGAAGAGGATGTTGACTTACCTTCGTCTGCCCGGAAAGGAAGTCTTGAACTTGAGTCGCCAAAGACTGCAGTGTGGAAGGTTTTAAGGAAACGTTAGCACATGTGTCCATAACGGTTACAGTTGGTTCATGCTTCAATGCCAGATAACTGTAGTGTATGTTGTAAGTGCAGCGTTGCATAAGAAGATTGCTTGCTTCTTCGAGTGGTGTTCAGTGGTGAGTCAACTTTTCATCTAAATCGGAAGGTAAATGCCTATAATCTTTTAATATGGGGGTCAGAACATCTTCATGAACTTGTACAATATCAAAGAGATTCTCCAAAATTAAACGTTTACTGGTCTGTGTCAAGTGTAGGGACCATTTTTTCCGCTGAAGCTACCGTAACAGGTATGGTTCATCTGGATATGTTGCGATAATAGATCTTTACCCAATTAGGAGGTGAACCTGAAAACTTGATTTGAAGACCATATGGAGCCTCTCTCCACTTGCAACGACAGTGGTTCAACGTCCTTGTTCACCTCACATCACATCATTCGATTGTTTCCTTTAGGGCTTTATAACAGATCGGGTCTTCGTTCCGTCATGATTCTGCCTAATGATTTGCCAGAGTTGAGACAGAGAATTGAAGAGGCTATAGCTTCCATTACTTCGGTCTTGTTAACCAAAATGCGGAAAGTATTGAATCTTAGGCTGGATGTGTGCCGTATAACAAACGTTAAATAAATTGTGCAATTGAAAGAAAAAGTAGGTTAGTTTGTATGATTTGTTGTAAGTAGTCTGAATTAAATTTTTATAATATACCATTATAACTCAGATAATCCTTTTTGGACACACTGTAGTGAAAGTACAAGTCTTCGAGATCATCTTATTTCCAAGTTTTTAAAATAACACTACACAACATAAAGTAGACAAATGGGATTACATTTTTTAAAATTGAGATTAGATTTGCATCCACATGAGACTTTCATGGCGACTACCTAAATATTTACAATACGAAACAAAAAATTACGTAGAAATTACGAATAACACTGAAGAAGGAGTGGTAAGAGACAGACGCTTTTAGACCAGTAAGAAAACGATGACATATGCACACAAAGTCGTCAGTGCGCTGTTAAAGGCTGAGGATACCTAGAAAAAAGAAATGAGTGCGTGAGTGGTAGGACATGAATCCTGCAACAACTATCTGCTGTCTTCTCGAGATATCAAGTGGATTTATTATCTCTTTGTAGGACTTATTTCTTTTCCTACGTCTTTTCTCTTCTACCATTAATCCAACTTTCAGTCAGGAGATTGATGCACCTGACCATCAGCTCTTTTCTTGGGCAGGTAGAAAAATTCAAGCGGTTTATTTGTAAGGAGGCCGCTAGCTTAGCGGTAAGCTCGTTTTACAAGATGTCGGCATGAGCCGGGATTCAACAGATGGTGATTATTACATTTTTACAAATATCACAACTGCTAATTTCAGATTTTGATAGGAAGATTGAATTCCGAAAATATTTCTCGCAGAAAATTTTTGAATAGCCAACAAAAGACTGACCAAAACATCTCCCCACGAAAATTACCTGAAAAAGAGAATACATATTACTAATTTGTAGATTATATTACCGGCAGCGTCCAGAAAATTTTGTGCTGCCATAATTTATAATATAAAAAGTTCATTGCAATGGTTTTTATTTTAACTTTTACTTTGATAACTTTGATAACATTAACAATCACTTTATTAAATTAAAAAATTATTAATCAAAAAATTTATCTAACTGCACAGAGTTTCTATACTTATTTGTACCTTCTTCATGATGTGATCTGACTGAAAAATTTGTCCTAATATTAAAAACGGTTCCTCAGCCTTAGTTCGAATAAATAATTTTTTAATCGGCAATGTATGTAGAATCGCTAAAATTTGTATATACCTTGAGAAAAATTTGACATTGTAATTAAATATAAATAAATTTCAGATAATTAAGTAAATGGTAACAGGAAACTTCGATTTACACTATTAGCACACAATACATAGTAATTCCAGAGTCTCTCATACAAAGATAGAATTTTCCAGTTGAAAATTGCATAAAACTCAGAAAACATAATTTTTATGAAATTTTCCACTAAAACAGAACAACTGCATTTTCAATAAGTAATTATTGCCAGTTTCTGTATTTCAACCTATTGATTCTCGGCTGGCCGTATAACAGTAAAGTAGTGTGGGTTGCATAACAATTGCTCCTCACCAGTGAACAACAAATTACATTTATGCTAAATTATGGTTGGTAAGTCAAATACAAAATTATTTCAGCAGACCTTAAGTGACAAACAACATATTAAATTAAAGTTTACTAGACCGGAAAGCTACACTCATCAATTAACTGGAATACAGTGGTGATGGTCTTGTTCGTATATATTTCAATTGAAGTTTTTCTTAATTTTCAAGTACTCGCTTTTGAAAAATTATTTCCAATCTAAGTTGTGAAACAACATAGAAATATTGTAAACAAGAAATTTTACTTTCATCCATAAGAAAAATATTAAATGAGAGGCAGAAACAACATAATTTATAAAGAGTAACCAATGAAAACTGGAACAATCACCAAAATTCGAAGAAAGATTTTAATACTTGACTTATTTTTTTACAGGCAGTTTTTTTCAGCACACACTCGACCAGGAAAATTAAATTACTATATATATATATATATATATATATAGATTATTGACCGCATCCAATTTACAGACATGAATGTACACATGATTTTATAGGGAATATATGAGTTTATCATTTTTTTCGTTATTTATTAATAAAGAAATAAATTCTTATAAAATTAAATAAGCGCCTCTAGGAAATTTATTTTAATAATTGGGGCATTTGGATGGTCACTAATGGATTTGGATGTTTCTTTTAAAGAGGAACAAAATTACTGGCAATATTCATATACATATAATTATATTGTATTTGTTATGCCACTGAATAAAAATTATTACACAACTCTACAGCAGCCAGGCAAATAATAAAAAGTTATTTTTCCACTCAAAAAGTTTAATTTTTAATTTTTTATACTAATCTTGTACACACGTCCTTTGTATTAATATTACGAAGAATTTAAAGTAATTAAGGACTTGACCCAAATTTTACTTCGATATTATAAGAAATGAAGTTTATTATTAATAATGTTAGCAAAAGCATAATACAGTGTGAAGCGATCTTGAGAGACTAAAGTGAAAAGTGTAGGATAAGATTTAGCCAGAATAGGTATTATATTTGCACAATAAGATAAGAGGATTTAATATTAACGTTTGGTTACAATATTTTGTGCATATGACACCCAACTATAAACGTATTGATTCTGATTTCCGCGATCTGATTCCTGAGTGAGTGATTCAAAGACAGGGAAGCTGTCCCAGTGATCTGATTCGTGAGTGAGTGATTCAAACAATGGGAAGCTGACCCGGAGATCTGATTCGTGAGCGAGTGATTCAAACAATAGGATCGCAGGCCCAGTGATCTGATTCGTGAGTGATGATTAGGGATGGTGGATGAATAGTAGAGTAGGATTGCACAGGCAATGAAGGGTTTAGCAAAAAAGAGGAATTTACTTACGGGTAATATATGTGAGAATATTAGGAAACCATTGCTAAAAATGTTCGTATGGAGTAAGGCGTGATATGGGTGCAAAACGTGGACGTTAGGAGTTGGGGAAAGAAAAAGAATAGAAGCCTTTGAAATGTGGTGCTATAGGCGAATGCTGAAAATCAGATGGGTGGATAGAGTAAGTAATGAGGAAGTTCTAAACAGAATAGGGGAAAAGCGAACAATATGGAGGACGTCGACCAAGAGAAGGAATAGATTAACAGGCCACGTTTTGAGACATGGGGGTCTTGTAAAATTAACATTAGAGTGAAGTGTGTGGGGTCAGAACAGAAGAGGGAGGCGAAGGATGGAATACGCCAAGCAGTGTGCTAGTTATAATGAAATGAAAAGGCTTGCGCAAGATAGGTTAGCATGGAGGGATGCATCAGACCAGTCTTAGGATTGAATATCACAACAGCAACATATCCTTTGGATTAATATTCATTATTGTGGTATTTTTAACTCCCTAGAGTCTAATTCGATCTCAAAGTTAACATCTGTTCATCAGTGTTGTTTGCTTCGAAGGAACCACTTAATGAATGACAGATAAAAGTGAATTCAAAATGATTCATTCTGATGAACGTATTGAGAATATTAAACCTAAGCTACATCATCATTAGTTACCGTTAAAAATTCTACATTGAATCTTTTTTTTTTATTGAAGTAAACTTTCTTCTGATATTCCTTCACCGATCAATTCTACTTACAACATTTAATTTTTACGAATCGCCACATTTCTGATAGTTTCAGACAGAAATTTGAGTGCAATAAGTTGTCCACACTCCCATTTCTTAAGCTTAGACTGTTAAATTTCAATAGGCAAATTAGGCTAATGAACTTGGTTGAATATCAAGAGTTAAAATATTAATAAGTCAGTCGCATAAATTTTAATGACGGGAAAACTCATTTAGAATAAGGATGTAAAGCTGAAAGGATGAGTGAGACGGATATTAAGTGCTTAAGTGGAACAAGGCCAGACGATTTGCCCCTGTCACTTCATTACGGTGATCGACCGCGACATGTCACGTTCGCAGAGAAGGTGGACACATGTCATTCATTGCGTTGTTAGCGAACAATAGATTCTACGCACTGTGCTGATTGTTCTCGTCCGCTTATAAGCCTAAGTATTACGTAAACCACTTGGAGACACGTGAAGCGCCATACATATATTATCCCCCTCCAAGTAAGAGTAGACTACGTTCTGGAATAATCAGCATCTTGTGAATAACAGGAACAGACCTTTAATACAACGATAGTGGTGACTATTTGTCGTGACTTTTTGGTAGGGGACGATGGAAAACATCAATCCTCTTGTCTGCTGTATCCATACCATCTTCAGCGCGTCCTGGCGCTAAGGCTTGCAAATCAACGTAGCAGATTGCAGTTCTGGCAATGACTCTTGCAGGAATGTGTTTGCGTCGAAGATTTCTCTCACCGACGACGCAGGGTTGTGAACTTCCATTAGCAGCATGTGTGAGCTGATGAAAATCCTATAGTTGCAAACATGAGACATGAACATCATTTCTCCTTGGTGATGAATTACCATGATTAAATGGGGCTCATTATTATCAATTGATTGTTAACAAATTAACTATTTTGATGAAGGATATGCCATGTCAGCAAAGACTACAGATGTGGATTATGCACCTCTTATAGCAATTGTCATGTATGGTCATCTGGTTGAACCTCTCCTGCGAACAAGTGTACATATCTCCCAAAGATCGCGTTTTCGGATCCATCTTAATGTACGTTTTTTCTCGTTTTGATGGTAACTACTATCTCTCATAATATTATACTCTTTTGTACTACGCTGTATATATTACAGGTAATATTATGCATATGTAAAATTATAAAATATAATTTTTATGCTGAACAAGAAGTTCTCAGGTGCGATGGCGGAGATAGCCTTCGAAACGTCGTATCTAATGATTGACATAACCCGGGTGAAATCCCGAGAACTTCTTGTTCAGTCTATCCACCGGGAAAGCCTACATTCTCTAATATAATTTTTATGTCACTGAATAAAAATTATTATTTTAATTTACCCCGATATAGTAAGAAATTTAAGAGAATTATTAATGATAATGAAAGCTGGTTTTTTTTCATAATGAACGGGTGGAGTGATCTTGATAAGATGAATTGGAAAGTATAACATAACTTTTAGGATGCAGATGAATTGGGGCTGCGAGTGAATAATGCCAAAACACAATACATCTTCTCTTCCAGGAGAAACACTGTTATGTAAATCAAATTCATAAAGCTGGAGTCAACTATGAGAGTCGTGAAAAGCTTAAGAACTTTGGAGCACTGGTAACGAATGATAGCATGATAAATGAAGAAATACAAGCAAGGATTGCAACAGGAAATAGAGCTTACTGCGCCCTAATTGATATTCTCAAGTCACGTAGACTGAACAGAAAATTGAAAGTGACTGTTTAATTGTGATAAGACCGGTGGTCACGTATGGCTCGGAAACAGGGACAATGCCAGAAGAAGAGGAAACTATTAAGAAGGATTTTTGGAGAGGTAAATGAAACAGGGCAATGGAGAATATGGACAAATAATGAACTGGAGGAACTATATGGGTATGCAGATATAGTATTGGAAATAAAAGGTAAGAGACTGAGATGGCTGGGCCATATAGAGTGAATGTCGGAGGACAGGGTTGTCAGAAAGATCTACAAGGGAATCCAGGTGGCAGAAGGTGCAAAGAGAGACCACGAAAACGATGGTTGGACGATGTGGGTGACGACCTACGAAAGATGGGAGTCAGAAGATGGAGGAAGCGAGCTGACGATCGGCGAGATTGGGCTATGAGGAGTTAGCTGGTTAGTTAGCATAACTTTTAACGAGAATACGTGGACCAATAGTGTTCTGAGAGGCTTTCTACGATTATATTCTAGATATTCAGACAAGACAAAAATATATTAATTTTGGTTATAATATTTTTTTCACATTCCAAAAGTTTAATTTTGAAAAAAAAAATCTTTCCACGTTAATTTACACTGAGAAAAATAGTTTTAAGTTTTCAATTTTTGTAAAACGCATGTTTTGACTGTTTATAAAGAAATATTATGTATATAAATTAAAGATAAAGACTTTTTACTCAATTGCTTCAACGGATCAGTGGAGCGTTACTGATACAAAGGTCTAGTTGCTCTCGGATCACACAGGAACGGGAGATTCCACTCAGGAACTCACTCACTGATTCAAAGCCCTAGAATCTCTTGGATCACGTGAGCGGCGCTCAGTTACTCAGTCACTGATTCAGTCAGCTATTAGCTCTCAGGAACACAACAATGGCGTGAGTCAAAAGAGCTACCGAGCTGTAGACCTTAAATATGCTGCTTTTCTATGTAAAATATCTTTTGGAAACTTTCATGATGAATATTTATGGACATATGTTTCCTGTTTGAGAACTTCTCAATATGGTACTTGTTCCGGTCAGTTGCACATTATTGCGATAAATAAATTATTTGCTGCTGACCTTCAAACTAACGCCTAAATTTGCCGCGACAAACTTTTGTGGTGACATTGGCATGGATACATATGTGAACGGCTAATTGTACTACTTTTTTCCATCATACTACCACATTCTGGGCTAGGAGTTGTATCGATAAGCCATGTTTCGCACTTACCAAGCCGCAAGAACTGATTTGACATGGGATCAATGCTGGCCCTATGAGCGACGCCTGCGCGTTACCTTGGTGACTGTCAACACATGGGTTTGTAACTTCTGAACCAATGTACAATGACTTTTGTGGTGACTCATGAACCCTACATTGAACGGGTAAAGCAAAAATAATTTAGTTTTTGTTATTTGCGTACAGCAGGACGAAAAACGAGGGTGGTTTGGTGAGGCCGAGTAGGCGGGAAACGTCGCCGTTTACTTATTTATTGCCTGGAGTGCATTGTATTCGACACAGTTGGTCCGGGGAACTGTCCCGAGAAAGGGGGACGAGAGAGAGTGGCTGAAGAAGCAACATGCGTAAAAGTTAAATTCGGCATGTTATGAGAAAGAAGATTCATTTGATGGGAGTACGGAAAACAAAAAGATAACATTTAATGGAGGTTTAACCTGAAGAAGAGGCGCTAGAGGAGACATGTCCAGCAAAGGAACCTCCGGCAACGGCAAACAAAGAACGATGGTCACCACGCAGAACATCTGGTAACGGCATTTTTACCCGGCTTTCCACTTAAACCATTCTCGTTGATTCGCGATTGTTTAAATTTAAATTATATCGTTCGTCACCCGCGTTCCCGAGAGCAGCCTTTTAGAAGCTGCATAGATTCTTTTTGCTTTACCGACTGAGCCAATTTGATTATACATTTTACTCGTAAATTTATATTTTTATTAAAACTTAATTTGAGTTATATTTCTTTTGGAAATTTTATTATAATGTAATATCATCATAATTAAATGGAATATATTCAAATTAAATATTCTCTTTTTATTATTTAACAATTCCTTGTTATAATAATATTTTTGCGGTGTAAACAAAGGCTAAACACCACACCATGGAGATGGTCAAGCGGAAGCCTTACGTGATGTCTTGGAATGAGCCCGCTCTTTGCTTCCGCGCATCTCTAATCTTAACACAATGTAACACATACAATCATTAGTATTCAAAATAATGTAATAAGAAAGATTTATTGCTCCGCACACTCTCGGCAGATGCACTCGACCGAGCCACTTGGCGAACTTAAGCGAGGCGAGTGCTGGTCGTCCACACTCTCGCCAATCTGCTCTATCGCAGTCTGTTTGGTAGTCCACACTCTCGCAGACTGTTTGGTATTGGTGAGATAAGTGAAGCAGTACTGGAATTAAAGGAATGGTCTTCATTTATTTTTACAAAAATAGTATCAATATTATTCATGAAGATTTGACTTTCATTATCTGGCAGATTTCCCAGTTTATTGTCCAGCATTTTTCCATAGAGATCACATTCCTCATCTTACCCCCATTTTTTTAGGCAACATTTATTGTTGTGGTATTCAGTCCTAAGACTGTTGTGATGCCACCCTCCATGCTAAACTACCTTGCGCAAGCCTTTTCATTTCCGCAGAACTACAACATCCCACATCCTCCCTAATCTGCTTAGTGTATTCAATCCTTGGCCTCCCTCATCTGTTATTACCCCAAAAACTTCCCTCTAATGCTAATTTTAAAAGACTCTTGGGTCTTAAAATGTGGACTATTGATCAATCCCTTAACATCCTCCATATTCTTCGCGCTTCCCGTATTATACTTAGAACTTTCTCGTTAGTGATTCAATCCACTCATCTGATTTTCAGCATTCTCCTATAGCACCACATTTCAAAGGCACATTTCCTTTCTGCAGCTTATATCGTCCATGTTTCGCACCCATATAATGACACGCTTCATACGAAAATTTTTAGCAACAATTTCCTAATATTCACACTTCTTACCCGTAAGTAAATTCCTCTTTTTCATGAAAGCCTTTCTTACTTGTGCTATCCTACTCTTTATGTCTACTATACTTCTACCATCCCTAGTTATTACACTTCCCAAGTAGCAGAATTCCTTAACTTCTCTCAAAATATCCCTTCCCAATCTAACACCCTTTGTTATTCCACTGTTTCCCATACTACACTCCATTACCTTGGTTTTCCCTCTATTAATCCTCATATTAAATTGACCTTTTTCCTGTCATGCTGTCTGTGTTGCAGGTTCTAAATACATCCTTCATTTCTTACAATTGTAAGAAAGTACATTGTCATTACTTCAAATGATAGAGAACATAGATTTTCCCGACAAAGATGCTGGATGAAGAGTTCTCGGGATTCCAGTCGGGTGATGTCATTTGTAATCCACAACGTTTCTATGGTTGACACCGCCATCCCGAGAACTCTTCATCCAACTTCAAATGACATAATACTATCAATTTATCAAGTAAATAAGTAAAATAACAGTATAAAATAATGGCCAAAATAATAACACAGCTAAAAATTAACAGTGGTTCAACACAACTCTTAGGCAATGTACATGATTGTATGGATAGAGCAAGAGTGCAGAGGGGCGTTAAGAAGAAGCTGGATGCAAAACTTCTAAATTATAATAAGAAAGGCTGGTGAGAAACAGTAAATGTATCAGCTTTTGTAAGCTAAACAAAGGTCATAAATCTAAACCCAGTACATAGAATGAAATTAAAAATTACCTGACGTCATCTACAAACATACAAAAAAAATTCAATTTCAATTAGAAACACTTTCAATTTCTATACTGTACTATTTATATCAAAGTTTGTACATATCACTATGATAGTACTAGATTGTGTCCTGACTTATTTCTCCAACAGATTCAGTGCCCTGTATTATCATAAGGCTTTCAAATTGAAACAAAAATGATAATTTTTGACTTGGCATTCAATGGTTGAGATTACTGTAAACAAAATTTCCCTTTTACAATTGTTACATTTTTCACTGACTGAAAGAATGTCTGTTCTGCTTGAGAACTTACATAAGAAAATGTCTGATGTAATTTACAATATTTATTCAAGACCTGAACTCCAGAAATAAAAATAACTTTCATATAGATTGTAAGGTACTATCAATAACACAGAAATATGTACACCATAAGGGAACAACACTGTTTGACAAGCTTGCCCCACTTAATAAACAGCACTGTAATGAACCAAATTTTTTCACAATCATCAGTAAACTTTTTCCATATATTATTGAAAGTTGTAATCTTTTTATTTTAAAATTGTAATTAAGTTTACTTATTGATTGACTATTACAATTTAAAAATAAAAAGAGGACAACTTTCAACCAAATGAATTTAAAAGGGAACCAGCCATTTTTTTACATAGCTACTATTTCTTTTCTGTAAAGAAATTTGTAAATATATGTAATTATTTATTGCACTACAGCAACTGAAATATAAATAGTCCGCATGTACTACTAGATATCATTAACCTATTAATAATGTAATAAACTTATATAAAACTATTTGACTCATTCCATATCCTCAAAGCATAACTTCACTGAAGGAATACATCTGTTATGTTATGTTGGCAACCATCAAGTATTCTGTATTTGACTTCATTATTAACACTTAAAACTTTTTGATTGATTCCAGCTGATAATGAATGCAACAGATGAAACTGGCAGGCTTGTTGTGTTTGGTTTGCTTGACTACTCACTGTTTGGATTAACACTTCTACTGTCAGCTTTGATTGGTATATACTTTGCTTTTTTTGATCCAAAAAGAGAAAACACAAGAAATGGATATTTAATGGGGAGTCGTAGCATGGGTATTTTCCCTATATCAATGTCTCTCATTGCTAGGTAAGTTCATATAAAATAAAAACCTTGAATTCAGAATGTTCAATGAATTCCTTAATTTACATCAAATGAGTTTATGACATATTACAGTTTTTACTTAATTGAACCAACATTTTGTGACCATTATGCACGTCTATCTTCAATTTTTGTAATAAAAGCAGACTCTACAGTATATGACTAATATCTGTTTCAGTTACATATCTGGGATTTCACTATTAGCTTTGCCAGCTGAAATTTATGTATATGGAACACAATATTGGCTTGCAGTTTTAAGTGAAGTGCCAGGTAGTTTTACCATGTCATTTATATATCTACCTGTGTTTCATCGATTAAAAATTATGTCATCATATGAGGTAAAATTAGAAACTCTACAAAATAATTTTGCAGTATATCATTTTTCAGTTTAAATTTATTTAAGAATCACTCAATCATGAAAATTATTTAAATTTCAGTATTTGGAGTTACGTTTTAACAAGACAGTTAGACTCTTTGGCTCAATTCTTTTCATCGTGAAAATGGTAAGAGATAAATGTGTTAAATTACCCATAGCTTAAATATTATAGAGAACGGAGTTTTGTAATATCTAATCCTTTATCTTTCCCTATTTTTACATGAAAGTATATGTTCAAGCAGAATATTATTCAATCACTGCATGTGATGGCAGGCAAATTGCAATTATCAACATTTTAGTTGTACAGATTTTATTTATAAATTCTTAAGCCAGTATATTGAATTCCATTTTAAATACAGAAGAAAATGGTCATGTATACAAGTTTTATTTTAAGTGTTAACATGTTAAATAAGTTTTACCGTGCATCTGAGTGCATAAATGATAAAATTCTGCACAACCATTTTTGGAATATTTCAATAAGGTAGGAAATAAAAGCCTCGTGTATTGTACTATTTGTTGCTGCAATTCTTCACAAAAGGATTTAAAATCATGAAAGATCAAAACTCATCATTTTCAGTGTAAAAATTATCAAGGGCACTAAAGACAATGGAAATTATGTAAATGGAGATGATGCATATGTAATTAGTAAGTCATAAGAATTTCATTTACCTATCCTATACTTTGAAATTCAACATTTGTTAATACTGGCTTTAACATCAGATAACCTTCCAATAATATTTGAATCTGACACACTGTTAAGAAAACTAATGTAATGAGTTCCAATGAAACATATATGACAGCAATGGTATTGTTCCTTCAATACACATGCACAAATGAATAATCTTCATTTCAACATACATTTATTATGCATTTGAAAGTTGTAGTTGTTTTATAGATGATAATTAATTTTAACAGTTCTTAATACTATTATCATTAATATTATATATAATTATTAATTTTTTACAGCTTCTCTACATCCCAATAGTTGTGTATGTACCTGCATTAGCATTTAGCCAAGGTAAGCTTCTATTTAATCCTTTTTGCACCAGAAAAGGGTAATAATTTGAATAAGTTAAATAAAGCAGTATTGACTATACCTAAATGTCATAATGACCACATAAAATGAATTATATTTAATTACTCTTTTACACACGTATGCAAATGGTTTTTATGATATACTAGCTGAGGTACCGATGTTGCCCAGGTATTTATTCATATTATCCCGGTACATTATTTAATTCTTGGCAGAGACATGGCTAAACCAACATTGAAAACTTCACAATATGAACCTCAAATATACTCCCATTAACTCAACAGAGTCCCGGTACTGGACTAAAAATATTTTCAGTAATCTAACACAATAAAATTTCTTCCCAACTTAAGGGATGAATTCTTACTTAGATTGCATATTAAAAGCCATAATGTAACACAGTGGTTCCCTTTACACCAGTTTCCTTGTTATTTTTATATGACTCATTTCCACACCCACCCCTCACATGCTGCAAGAGGTTGGTTGAAATTATACACAAATATTGACATAAAAGTAATTGACCTCAAAAATTCTTTTATTACATAAAAAATTCCACCAATTCCACACCTTCCCCTAAGGGAGTTGTTTGGAAGTTATAGACCAAAAGTTCATAGGTAATTGTTACATTGGACCGTTTGTTTTGTTGCCTCTTGCCAGAACCCAACAGTATGGGTTATTCTAGAGCCATGGTAGAACTTGCTTGAGAAATTAGCATTCTGTAGAAATTTTTCATATTATGAGATTTTATAGACTTCACCATCGAATTTTTAAAAATGTTATATTTTACAATACTTGTCCTGACAATAATGAACACAACAAAAAAAGAATTACCCAATTTGTTGCAGTTCCTTCGAATGTTATGTTTTTTTCGGTGATTCATTTATATATATATATATATATATATATTCCTTATGTTATTATATTCTGCATACCTTTTCTTTACAGTGACTGGATTCAATCTTCATCTAATAACACCAATTGTATGCATAGTGTGCATCTTCTATACAATGTTGGTAGGTAAAATTAGAGCAAATAAGTTAATAAGCACTTATGCCTTGATGTTGCCAACAATCAATTTTTGCATAAAATTTTATTTTATTTGCAAACAATGTTTTGGTTCTCAAGTTTTCTATGGTATAGCTCTGCCCAGTCAAAACTATTAAAATATAATTAAAATTTAAAACATCAATTGATGATAAGTTTTTCACAATTTTAACAGAAAGTAATGAATAATGTGGTTAATAAAAATAACTAAAACTCAATGAATTAATTTTCTTTCAGGGTGGGCTTAAGGCTGTAGTATGGACAGATACACTTCAGACTATCCTTATGTTTGGAGGTGTGATTGCTGTTTTAATTTTGGGAATCATACATGTAGGAGGTCCATATACTGTTTGGGAGCGAAGTCGTGCTTCAGGCCGCATTGAGTTCTTCAAGTGAGGCTTCATTGTTAGCTGCTGGGGCTGTTCTCATGGCTAGCAGGTTAACTATTCGACAAAAATTAGAATACATTCAATACTATTTGATATTGTGTAATTATGGAAATGGTTCAAGTATAATAATATATAATTGAGATCATTTTTGGTAACCATTCAAATATGGATTTTTCCTATTTACTGGATTTACCCAACTGTAATATTTTTTGGGTTTATTGATCAGTAATTCAAAATTAGTAATTGTCTATAGTAATATATAAAATCCCTACATCTGAGAAAATTGGAACTAGGATCATGGAACAGCAATATAATTTATAAATAAATTTATTTCTTCATACTCATTATAATTATTTATTTTGAATTAAAAATAAATTTAATAAAATATTCTCATTGATTATTATTACCTTAACACTAACAAATAACAATGTTTCAGTTTTGATACAGATCTAACTGCTCGCCATACCGTCTGGAGTGTTGTGTTTGGCAATTATGTCAGTTGGGTTGCTGCATGCACTGTTAACCAAGCAATGGTTCAACGTTCTTTAGCCATGCCTACTTACAAGAAGGCAAACATGTAATGTTCCTTTTGTATATTATTCAAGATGAGATCAATTTTTTTAGCTGTACAATACATTAATTTTTACACAATATTTCAGAACCATAGCTATTCTGGCTGTTGGAATAATGTGCATTGTCAGCCTATGCTGTTACACTGGACTAGTGATCTTTGCATCATTTTATGATTGTGATCCTTTAATTACTAAGGTAAGAAAAAATAGATTCCAAATGAAATTACATTCCAATAAGCTAATATTTAAATAAAGTGTTAAAAAGTGCCTATAAACAAATAATGGGCATAATCAAAAACATGATTTCATATAATAGTGGGAGAGATAATATAAAGGAGTTTAAAGATTACTGTTATATCCTATTTTATTTTTTGCAGAAGAAAAAGTGTCTCAAACAGAATCTGAACTAAGCCATGTGATATATAATAACATAATCAAATGCTTCTTCTTCTATTAAACTTTTTCTTTTAATTTTTTTAACACATTAAAAGTACATACATTATATAATGTGAAAATAAATTTAATTTAGTAATCATTAGTATTAAGAAATTTAGATGAAATTAATAAATACAGTTACCTTTACTACAATTTTTTATATACACTTTCAGGTTACTTCATAAGATCTAAGTGTCCATTGAACAGTATATATTACAATAAATAGCTGCACGACATTTTGAATACAATTTTAGAAATTCCTCAGGTGCAATTAAATTTAAAACCATTCAAATTGAGTAAATATCATATATTTAATTAATTTATTTTTATTTGTATTTCATTAATATAATGTTACTTATTCAGATAAGTTAGTTGAAAGTGAGAATAGTATGAATACTAGTTCCAGTTTGTAAATGAATGCAATGAAGAATTAAAAGTTAGTTCTGCATAATTATTATCATTAGAATATCATTCTGATATATATTGAAATAATAGTAATTTTTATTTTCTGTAGCAAATAAGTAAAGCAGATCAGCTCCTTCCTCATTTTGTAATGAAAGTTTCAGAAAATATTCCAGGGTTGCCTGGATTATTCATGGCTGGAATTTTCAGTGCAGCATTAAGGTTAGTAGATATTGATAATATTATGGTTCTCTTCATAATATTCATAATATATTGAAGTGAACTTAAAATGCCTGTTTTATAGTTCTATGTCAACAGGTCTCAACTCTATGACTGGAGTGATTTATGAAGATATGATCCATCCTCTGGTCAATAGGCGCATCTCTGAAGCAGGTGCAAGCTTTGTGATGAAAGTAATGGTAGCAATAATTGGTGTCATATGTGTTGCACTAGTGTTCCTAGTGGAAAAGTTGGGTACTTTACTTCAGGTAATAAAATATAAATGACAAAATTAAAATATAAGTAACTTAACGGATGCTCCTAATTCTTCCATCTCTCTTCTCTATCCATCCTAATATATTGACTGAAAATGTTCAATTGGTCATACTCAATGTGGTGGCGGAAACGGTAAGATGCATGTCACAGCTCTAGTGGCAGTTCTTTGCTTAAATTTTGATATTATGCTATCTTATAATTGCTCATACAGTATATACAGTGTAAACTATTGATCCCTGCAAAAATTGCTGCTGTTAGTGCTATGCCCAACAATGTAATACAATGAATAATGTTCACATGCAGAGAAATATAATTTTTGATCGGTAGTCGACACATGCAGCAAGACAGTCTGTCTGAGCAAGATGTAGTTATTATATGTCTCAAAACATGTTCTCCTTGTAGTGATGATAGCAATTAGCCAATAGAATCAAAAAATCAGTAATTGCTGACCACACCCTGTAAAAATGTTTATGTCTCATAACTCAAATTATACTTTGAAACAATTATTTTGGTAATTTCATATGAAAAATTACCAGGCACCCAATCAAGTGTGAATTATGAGAAGATTCAACAACAAATCTTGGATAGCTGAGCAACGGTGGAAACTGGAACAGATATCTGGACAGGAAATAGGGTAGAGAACAGCTGACTTACCTTAAATGGATATTTGGCATAGCCAGATTAGTTATCAAGGCACATGTCAAATTTTTGAGGTCCTAAGCCCCCTTTCTGATAACTGCAGAAATGAACATTGTCTCGGCTGGCCACACAGTCAGTTATTAATTTAAGGTAATATGCTGCTCTCTATTCCTTTTTCCAATGCAGACAAATTAATCATTTGGCATGTCATATCATCCTAAGTCACAATACAGACAGAGTGATATACTTGTTTTTGTTGTAGGCTGGAAAAAGTTTGGGAGCTATAACTGCTGGCCCTCTTCTAGGTATGTTCTCATTGGGCATGTTTTTCCCATGGGCAAATTCAAAGGTACCTTAATATATTTAATTATTCATAACAATACAATACAATTTTCATTTATGTAACCAAACAATATTTATAAAATGAATATGGCTACAATGAGAAACACACTTACAAACTCCAAATACATCTTAAACAAATAATCTTAGTCCAGCACTGTTTGTTGGAAACCTTCAGTTTTAAAAATTAATGTGATATTTACATAAAATGTCACTGCTCTACTGTATATCTTTATTATCCAAGTTGGCAAATAAATTCAAAAGTATTTGACTTTGCTTTTGATGATATTTCAGAAATTTATTGTCTTACATATTAAGGGTCATATAACAATTCCTTTTTGCACGTATTATAACAAATAAAAATTCCATTAGAATATCTTCTCATTCCTTTGCTCTACAGCCCATTCATGGCCTGGGCTTACTGGGTCAACTGCAGTCTGTCATCTTTCATGATACATTCTGAATTTGGAGTGATACATGGTCAGTGAATTGATTCTCCAGCAGTCTTAATCCCAGTTTGCACAAACATCCAAGCCCATTAGCCACTAGTCCTCAGGTCATCCCATTAGAATATATCTATTAAAATTTATTTATTTACAGCAGCATGAACCTAGCTGAACTATTAGTTTCAATTTTTATCAAAGTTTTATATTGGCTATGAATTTTACATGGTGTACTATATTTATACTGTTTAGTATGACTTTTAGGTTAGTGATGATTTGGTTTGTGTTTCTGCTGAATTCCAATATTTAATTTTATTAATTATGTAGTAGGATTATTTCAGATTGAAGATAGAAACAAATTATTGCTGTCTATAGTAAAGATTTATTCTAAATGCTGTAAACTTGGATAAAAAATATATAAATTATTAAATAGAAACTAAAACACCATAATGAATAAATTTGAGCCTTAAAAACTCTTATAATTATTATAAAAATTAATAATTTAAACATTTTGTCTTACAAACCTCAGTCAAATTAAAACTCAGAACATAGAGAGCACAAAATTGTAAATTATGTCAAACAAATTAGAATGGTTAAATTTTGATCTTGGTTATGTGAGGTAGAATTTTCCAAACTAACAGAAAAGGTGACGGCTGGTGTCTCTCCCTGGGTTTAATTACTCATACACAGGTGTGTCCAAATGTTAGACTCCTCCTGCTTCATTCATCTCAGAGCCCCCAAATTTGTCTTCCTATTGGGCCCCTCAAGAATTCATCAACTGTAGACATTTACACATTACACCTTCATGTTGAGCTTCTCTTACAAAATTGGCATAAAGTAAGTATTCTATTTTTCTGAAATTTGTCAAGTACTGTAAGTTAGTTCAAATTATTATATAATGCATTCAGCAAAATATAATAGATTACTCTTTACAATAGCTAGAACCAATTATTTATACTTCAAAGCATAAAATTTTCAATGCCATAAACTTAATTTTAGTAAAAAAAGTTATAAGTTTAAATTGCAATTATTCATATTTAGATTGTAAATTTATATGAAGCATAATTCTTTCTTTCTTAACAGGGTGCTCTGGCAGGAGGTGTTATAAGTTTAATTTTTACTGGATGGTTATCTTTTGGGGGTCAAGCAGCAATTGCTAGTGGTCAAATCTACTATGAAAAAAAACCTGTGACAACTGAAGGCTGTCCTTCAGTATCTACTACTGCAGAACCAATTCCAATATTTGATGAGTAATTTTATTCATTTTATTATCTTGGATATACACTCTTTTTTTCTGTTCTTAAGTTGAATCAAATTAAATATTCATTATTTTAAAATTATTATAGACTTTAAAGAATTAGTAAATTTTTTATGTTAAAAATTTAATTTTTTATTATTTTAAGACCAGTAACAGTTATCATAAATTAATTTGACAACTAAGACTAATGTTTCCTTAATTTTGTGTTCTTTCTGTTCATTTTATTTATTTCATTACTTAGTTAGTGATTAAATAGGACAGAACAAAGCACAAAATCCAAGTATGAAGTACAGACTTTAAAAATACAATAAGGCAATACACAGACAAATTACATGTAAAATAAAATATCAAATAATAAATACACAAATTATATATATATCAAATAGACAATTTGAAAATAGTTAAAAATATTAAGTGTCTGTATTTGGTTATAAAATATTTTAAAACACCATTTATATTTCAGATCACAAGTGTTTATAATGTACCGTTTGTCTTACCTGTGGTATACTTTAATATCAACTTGCACCACGCTTCTTGTTGGACTTGTGATAAGCTTCATTTCAGGGCCCACAAAGAGTTCCGATATTAAGAGAGAACTACTTACACCAATTATTCATCGTTTCTTGCCACCTGAAAAGGTAGAATAAATGCAATATTGTTATTACGTTAAAGATTCTTTAATTTCACTAATCAAAATGTGAAACAAATCCTAAAAAATGTAAAAAATTATTTATTTGAACAAATAGTCACTTAACATATTTACCAGAGTGACAGATTTTTATAGGCATTACTTTTCGATGTTTGTATATCTCAATGGAACTGACTATTGTGGATGTTCACAATACTCTCTTCTAACTGGTGTTCTATGGAAGCTTGGATTATTTAGTTCTCTTCTATCCAACAACTCATACTGCTTCTTACTGTCTTTATATTTATTGAACTCCTGACAACTTCCCACTCCCACAGTCTCTCCTGTGTTAATACTTCTTTTCTTAGTGATTTTTTATTCTCCAATACAAACTAAAACTATTAATTCACTAATGTTACTTTATTTTAGCCACAGTGGCATTATTTCTCATATGCAATCTGTATCCTAAAATTTCCCAGTCTTGATCACTGGGGTATACTTTGAAATTCTTCCACATGATCACACTCTGTTTCTAAAACAACAAAAGGCACATACTCAGGGATCCATGGATCCTTTGTTAGCTTTTATTTGTTTTCAGACAGGAATTCACAACAAGCACAAATGTGAGTTTTAATCTGTTAAATTTCTTGTTCGGAATTGTTTTAATAGAATTACTTCTTTTTACATATTGTAAAAAAAACATATTCTATTCAATTTATGAAACCTTATCATAACATACTGATTTACAAACCACAAATTTAGAAATTAAAAATTATAAATTGATTACTTAGTTTTATATGCTATCTTACAATTATCACTTGTTTCAGGTTTCTACTGAAATAGAGATGAAACTAGAAGGAAAGGAGTGTAAGTAAATACTCAGATACTTAGAGAGAAATAAAAATAAGAATGGAAACAATGTAGCCTACATGAAAATAGGCTATAAAAATATAATGGACATAAAAGAATACAGTTCTTTCAACTTACAATAGATCTCAGTTTAAAATGAAAGAATTATTGCTTTTAATTTCTGGATGTGTCAATTAAATGGAATTTTACATTCTGTTAAACTTTCACTATTCAATGAAAGGACATATTTTTTTTATAAATAATGGCAAAAAAAATCAACTTTGCAATTTAAAATTTACCTGAATTTTTATAATTCATTTAGTTAGTTTGTCAACTGACAATTCATATTACTTTATCTGTTATGTGTACACAAACTTTCTCCATCAATCTGAAGCATATAGTTAATTCTTTATTTCCATTGTTAACAATAAAATTCATGTTCAATATATTTTTAAATATTGGAAGTGTGCTTTATTCAAAACTTTACATACACTGTCTTAAAAATGTAGTATTCTACTTAACACTATAAAAACTCATATTATTTAGACCATGAACAAGGGAAACAAAGTAAAAAAAAAAAGTTTCAAATTTAAGAGCCTTCTTACGTATGTGGAAAAAGAAGTATATCTTGTTTTCAAATTGGTGAATTGTGATTACATAGAAGAATGTTTAATATTAAATGGACATACATACTAAAGAATGAGAATTGTAGTATATTGAGCATTCTAATACATGGGCTATTTGTAGTTAAATCATGTAATACTATGTGCTAATGGTAATGTATTGATTCTCTCAGGTTGTTTGGTACAATATTTAGGGTAGTAAGTTGAAGTTGCAAAGCAATAAATTTAAAACTGGAACACAGTCACAATTTTTATTCCATGTTATGAGCTTTTGGCACAATGAACCACGATTACCTTTATAAACCATGTTGTAGATGTATGGAGGTTTTAATGGCATAATGTGCTACAAGATCATAACAGAATACATAGACTGTTTTCTGGGTTTACCATATGAACTGATTATTAATCTGGACCTTCATAACAATATTTAATTACTATTGATTAAAAAATATTTGAAGCCCTACCATGACCCGAAGCTTGTTTCAACGATTTTGATTTCTTAAATAGGCCATTTTAAATAAACCTGGCAATTTAATTACACTTTGGTATCCAATTTTCTTTCACATCCATGTATAGGCTCATTTGCAAAAGATGATTAATTTCCAATGAAAATTAGTCATTTTTGTAGTACAATATCTAACTGCACCCTATGAAGAGGAATTTTAACAATATTCCTTTCAGCGAGTTTGTGGTAGAGATCACACCCTGTACAATTCCTACTCACCCATAGTTAAATTGAGTCACAAGCATCAGAACAATGATGTTTACATTCCTGTTTTCTTAAAGCAAGGCATATTTAAAAAGTAAACATACTAGATTTTTATAATTTTTTAGAGGAAGTTATTTGAAAAAAATTACAGGATATTGTTGATAAACATGTTGACTATTTTTCCATAATTGCCATTCAAATCATGTGGTGTGCAGAGGCACAACCCTCTTTATGCCCTCCTCGAAGAACTTGCCCCACTTCCGACAGAACTTCTAATTCCACCCATGTGTGCTTCCATGGAGTGAAAAGATAATAATCTGAAAGGTGCCATGTAAGGTAATATGAGGGGTGGTTCAAAACATTTCAACCAGGTGGCTAAGGCTGTGCGAGTACAGGCATTATAACGCAACAAGCACACACCAATCAACATTCCCCTTATTTTGTGTTTTCTTAGGGTATCTCAATAACGTGTCATTGGTCTCCCTCTGAGGTAGAAATTTGAAAAAATGGTACGCTCTGAAGTGAGGCAACATTGAAAATGTTTATGATACAATGTTGTGCAGCTCAACCATTATCAAAAGCTCAGTATAGTCTTCAAATATACTGCTCAATGACTGTAAGACAGTTGCTGTGAATGTCAACTCAACAGACCTGAATGTTTGCGTACTGTGAAGCAGATTTATCTTCAAACTAATGAACCCAAATGGTACAGTTCTGGATACTAAATACCCTGTAATACTGCCGTCCAAAGGAGAAAATCTAAAAAAATTGCTTTTGGGAAATCAATGGATAGTTTTTTTAGCTTTGACATTTAAGTATTTGAAAATTGTTTACCCCATGCCAATAAATATGAATTTGTCTTTTTAATTAATTAAAATACATTTATCTGTGAAATATTTTCAAAAGTCAAAAAATTTTACTTACAGCCTTTCTCCTTTGGACAGACAGCAGAATAGGAATCTGAAACAGCCAACTTTTCTTGATCCTTGACTTATTTTCATAAGAACTTTAAACAGGATTGTTAAATCATTTCACAATGGATGTAAGTTTTTCACAATTACATCTTTCCTTTAGCCAGTAATTTGATATTTTATTGAAAAGATTTCTTCATTTGTACATAATCTTTGCCATAATTTCTGTTACAACATAAAAAATAAACATATTTCCACAAAGCAAACTGCTTACTTAAATGGTTAAATACCAAATATGTGAAAAGGAATGAATTTAAACATAATTTGCTTGTATCAAATTACGGAATTTATTTAAATGTACATGTTATACATAATTAAGCCATAGAATGGATAAACTACACAAACACCAACTCTGTATAAAAATAAAGGTTTACATTGCAAAAGTATATTATTGAAAATTATATAAAAACATTGCACTTCTCTTGGGTGTCATCTCATCACATACACCCCTCATCATCAGGTTTGTGTGCATCATCTATAATTACAATTAATGGACTTCGGTAGACAACAAATAGTTTTTATCAAAATAAAGTATTTAGACATTAATAAAGGAATGACTTTATGTTAATAAGTAGCTCAGAATCACAGTCATTAGTGAATATATAATGTTTAAACATGGTTACACACAATATACTTTCCAACAATGTTTATAATACTATGGAAGTCTGCTTAGAGCTTGAGTTATGAACTCAAAATATGCAAAATTATCAACTTCTGTTTGACCCATCAATAACATTAAAAAAGGTTAATAAACACAATACAGCATATTAGCATACTTGCAAACTACAAAGGCCATACAATTTTGCAGTCATTATTTTATACAGATAATAAGTATAAAAATACCTTCAAGTACATATCTACATATTTTCATCACAACTTCAATTCATGACATTTCTTTCTGCTGCATCCACATTTCTCCATTCCTATCCAAAGCTACTCACTATGCTTATCTATAAAAATTTATTAATGATATATACAAATAGAATCATGCTCAGGGCCATGTTGAAATAAGAGGCAAAAGTGAAAATTTTAAAATGGGACTGCCTTTATCTACAAACATCAAAATCTTGTAAATAACAACTTTATCAAATTTCACACAAAAAATACTATCTTTAAACAATATGAATATTTTAAAGAAGAAAAATTAAATTTGTGACAAATTGCTCCCTATAACCCTTTAACTATAAAAATGTGAATGAAAAATGTAACAAAACATTATTCATATAAACTGTTTAATTATTCTTCAGAACATTTATAACTGGAAACAGTTAAATAATTATGTGAAAATAACATAAATCAATTCAGAAATAACATTTTGAAAGATTTTTGTGCAGTCACAAGCAGGTTACAACAATCTACAGTCTGAAGTAGCCATTTCAAAATTGGACATTATTCAAAATGTGTTGAAATTCCATGTACAAATCTTCTTTTATTCATATCAAAGTCTCCATAGAAAGCAACACTGCATCTCCCAATTTTTCCTTTTACTACGCTTAAAAGAACACACGTTTATCAAACCTGCATAAATAAAGCCAAAGGTGTTTTATTTATCACATGCACTAAAGAAACTAGTCAGCACAATTTGAAGTGTTAAGAATTTGTCAGTTATAAATTTACAATAATTAAACCAAAGTTTTTAATCCTGGCCAGAGAAACAAAAACGAAGAGTTTCGTTTTCATACTTGCACTACAGCATAGACAATTGGTGATAATTAGAACCACATAGATAATATGATATTTTGTGGAACATAACCATAAATTTATCTAAAGTATAAAATGTAATTTAGTGAAGTCAATACTTCATTTAGAACAACTAATTTTTCATACAAAAATATGGGAAGAACATTGCCCGATAAGTACTTTTGTTAACAGCAATATCTTTATTCTGGATTACAATAATAGTGCTATGAATTCTAATCCACAGTGATTTAACTAAATAATTACTCTTTCATTCATGGAAGGGAAACAGTTTCATCCAAACTTCCCCTTTCACCTAAAAATAAAATGTACTTTATCAAGCCTATATGAAACACAATTTAATATAGACACTGCCAAACTAATCTAATTATGAGGCTATTTCTGTGTTAATAAAATGAACTCATTGTTGGATGATTTCTTTTCAAAATAAATTAGTAATGTACGAAAGAATAAAGTTTTGTGTGTAACAAAAAAAAATTAAATGAACCACTTCTCTTATAATCCGGATTAAAATATCAACTTAAAGTAATATCATATACAAAGACAACTACGAAATTTGTAAATAAATATTTAAAATAAAATATCGTATTTTACACATCAATTAATCAGAGGAGTACCTATAGAAAATTGTGGACAATCTTTGTTACATTATTTTATTATTATTCAAGTAACCAAAAATTACATTTTAATAATTTAAATATAATACTAGTAAAAATAAAAAATGCTCAATTAATGGAAGGAAGAAATGTAAAATCTAAGTTTCACTTATGAAGCTGCAGTGATCTCAATTCAGATAAAAAAAATTATATCACAGAAACTGTTCTACTATCAAAAAATTGCACAACTATTAAGTTCAAAAAGTAGAGAATGCAGATTTTATAGTTTTGTAGAGCAAGTGTATGTCAATATTTAAAAAAAGATTCATTCACTGCAACAATTACAAACTTTATATTGTACTTGTCATTGCACAATTTTTCTATATTCAGCAAACATTCACTTTTTACATATTTTAAATACAACTAACAATATCATTAGAAAATGTACAATACATAAATTCACATGAAGTAAGTTTAACAATAAATTGTGTATTTACACAACATTGTGACCCTAGTCACCTGAACCAACTTTACTTATAAGTTCATCACATATGGAAGCTAATTCTTCATTTTCTTTAACTTTCTGCTCCAACATTTCTTCAAGTGATTTTACTTTCACTTCTGACTTTTTTAACATGGCATTTAATTTTGCATTTTCTGCTTGGTGACTTCGCCGCATGGAATCCAATTCTTGATTAGCACTAAAACAGTGGAATTTAAAAAGTTGTTATTCAACCAAGCGTAAAACTAGCTTAATCATGTCATTATGTTAAACGTGATAAAATATTCAAAATACTTATTTTTAATAGAAAAAAAGTATTATAGAAATAATTGGTTATAGGTTTTCTGATATTGAAAAAGGAACAGCAGTCATTGAAACATTTGTTATGTTATACTGTAACTGAGAAGTCTTACTGCAAAATATTCAGTAAAGAATTTAATAACCTGTAGCTTATTTAACATTGAATAAGTAAATATATTGTATTTGATTTCCACTAACAACTTTATTTAAATACATAGTAATAATGGCACCTCAATGTTGAAATGAAATAAAATAGTGTGCGAGGAATTAACAAAATTCTTTTTTATTTGAAATAAAATAAGAATTTTGTTAATACGTCTCACACAGATTGTTTTGTTTTATTTCATTACAACATCAACCTGACATTATTGAAAAAGTCCTGTTTTTCACAATAATTAAAATGAATAAATTTGGGAACAAATTACTACTCGGTTGAAGCTGCCCTCGTGGACAGCCCAGTTAAGATTTTTATAAATTTTGACTTCTATTTATTTTTCAAAATCAATCATTTGATGAAATTATCAAAGGAAGTCCCAATGATGGTGACAAAATATCAGCTTAGTTAAATAAATCTTTAGGTCTGTAATTAGATAATAAATTTCTTCAATTTAATTTTCTTTAAAAGCTATTTGAAATGCTATTTGGAATTTAGCAAATTAATGATTACGAAATGAAATCGAATACTTTAAACATTTTAACAAGATATAGAAGTTACTGAATAAATTACAATAGTCTTTTAGAACTTTTGGAAAATAAAAGTAACATTTTAATAGCAATTATAAGACTATTTTTACAAAATTACCTTTCCAACTGGCTCATGGCATATGATTTTAAAAGATCATATTTCTGTTCTTGCTCTTTGATTGTTGCTTCATATTCTGCCAGGCTAGTCTTTAATGCTTCTTCATTCTTTTTTATGCCTGCAATTACATCCTTACTCCTCTCATACTTTCTGTCAATTCAAAGAATTATTACAGATTAATATGGAATAATATATTTTTTGTATAAAATTTACATACAAATAGTTGATTCATTCTACGGAGTATTTAAAGATTACATAAACTTATGTCATGTTACATGAAGTAAAAATATGCTGATACACAATCACTAAAAAATGTACACACTTTTCTTCTTAATGGCAATATCTTAAATCTAAGGTAGGCATAATGAAATCTTGTCACAAATTTTGAAACCACAACCATGAACTAATACAGAAAGGGCTAATAATCCAAGTTATCATGTTTATCAGAGCTTTTAAATTCTCTAATTACAGCAAATGGGATATACTTCTAAATAATTAAAAGATTATTCTGACAAATATATAATAAATTATTTAATTAGCCTTTTTGTTAGTATTTTTATAATTTAAATTTGAAATATTACATTTTGTCTCTCGTTTGGGACTTCAGGTAAAAATTTAGCTGTACATGGAACCTCACTCCAAGTTTTCATTTCGGCCGAAGGAGTCATGGAGTGAGGTTAGCTAAATTTTTACCTCCATAAATCTCAAATGAGACAAAATGTAATTTTTATTGTTATAAAAATACTCACAAAGAGGCGAATTAAATCAATTATTATACTTGTAGATATTTTACTTTTCTAAATAGTTGGTAATAATCTTCATTAATCTCAAAACATCTAAACAGTGACATTTCCAAATTAATTATCACCTTCATTGAGGTGTAAGCAGTTTTTGACCACATAAAATGAAGCCTTAAGACTTATTTTAACCCATATTTAATCGTTTGTCCAGAAAGGAATTGTGATATTAACTTGTAGATAGCTTTTGAAAACATATTCAATAAATAGTGCAAATAATAATAGCACTACCAATTAAATCGTAATTTGAGTATTGAAATGACGAGTTTATGTAAAATTAAAAACAACTTGTAAAGAATTCCAAGATTCAGTTTATTCTGCTGAGGTAATCTGTACATTTTAGATTCATCAAAACAAGATTCTCTCTTTCACACTATTGATTTTATTGAATGTTGCTAGACTGTACCCACAGATACTTTCTTGAGCATAAACTGGTTTAGGTTATATTTCCTGCACTGCACATTCCTTTCTCATGAGCTTTGCTGACAAGAACTTTGAATGTGTCTCCATCTCTCCTGAAGATTGAGACAGATACCTCTGAACATTTGAAGGGGTATTACTCTATCCTCAATGATAGTGCCAAGCTTCACTTTCAGGTAAGCCACGGACATCCCTCTTTCTTTTCCACTCCAGCCATCAATGGCTGGCTGTCACTTGGAATGCTTTTAATTACCTTCTGACAAAGAGGCAGAAGCCTCCAAAAATCAAAACAATGCCACACTTATCATGGTATTTGCCAGCTTAACACTTCTGTTAAGTCACCACCTTTCTCTCTCTTTCCACTTATTAATTATACATATAACCTTCTGATGGAGGGAGCAGTCTCTCTGAAAATTCAAGAACTTCAAATCCTACATGGTGTGCCCAAATGGCACCATCTAAGTCACCACTTTGTCTAATTTTCCTGTCCTTATTGTTTTAATTAAGCTGACAATGTTATTTATAATTAAAGCAAAACACATCTCATTAGGATAGGAAGTGTGACGAAGAGAAGTTGACTTCTCTTAATTTGAAAGTAGGCATCGATAGGCCAGTCAATAAGTTAATAAAAAATGTCTAATTTTTTAAGGTTCTGAGTCTCATTCACACTTATAGGTCGTATCATCATCTTCTGAAAAAGGTGACATGCACTTCCAAAAATTTGAAGAAAAATTTGTAACAGTAAACATTATTACTCTGTTTTATAAATTACAAAACTGTACATTTTGACAAAAGCTGTAGCAAATACTGTATGCTAGAATAGTTACAATTTATAATTTGAATAAGTGTGTATAGTCCTTTAAGACAAATATCATACTAACAAAAATATCCCACAATTACAATAACATTGAAATGAATATATTTTTCCTTTTCTCATTTTTCTGTTATTTTGGAATCATTCTTATGATGTTAAAAATTTCCTCACATCCTACTAACAATCTTATCTGCTGAGAAGCAAGTCACTTATGAGATTGACGCTTGCCTACAAATAAACTGCTAAGCTGAGGTCTTGTGAAGTATACATGAATTTTTTATATTTCAATTTGATTATTCTAAAACTTGACAAGTAGGATAGTAATTTGCAACAATACTTACTTATGCAAATCGGAGAATGCTATTTCAATGTTAGCTAGATGCCCAGCTACAGTATCCTTTTCTTTTATTAAATTTTCCTTCTCCAGCTCATGAGCTTGTTTAGATTGTTCTTTCTCAGCAACTAACTTTGAAATTGTTTTTTCATACTCTTCCATAATTAAACTGCAATAATTAATATTTATAGATGTGTAAAAAAAGTAAGGTAAGAGAAAAAAATGCACTTAAATAAGGTTAGCATTTTAAAAGTAAAACTTGGGTAACTAAAATATCATTACAAATAATAAGCATGTGTTTAAAGATTGAACTTCTGACAATGGACAAATTCAGATGAGTGTAAAAATTCTGCTAACGTGAGAAACAGGAATTAAAAGATTTTAAATGAGTAACCATTATCCTGCAGACAAGTTTACTTAATGCATAATCATTCATTTATTAGCAAGTATTTCTAAGTAAAGCTTTATACAAAATAAATGTGGCCTTATTGATATATATTTTTAGAATTTAGAAACAATTCCTAAAAGTCAAATTAATAAAATATGTATACCAGGTTTTAATAAAAATTACTACAATTTACTTACTTGATCTGCTCTTGCCCTTCAGAGAGTTTAGAAACCCTCTTCTGTAATTTTTGCTCCTTTTCATCTTTATCCTTTAGAGTAATTTCTAAACCTTTAAGTTTTTCTTCCAAAACATTAACCTTTTCCTGTAAATTATAAATTTTAGCAAAGTTTAGAAATGTACCTGTTAAACTATTATGGTATGCAAATAATTAAACAAACTAGCATTAAAGGTAGATAAAGTAGATGACAAAAGAAATTTGTCTGGAAAATTATTTTAAATGTGAAATTTAAACTAAGTGAAACACCACAATTATTGCAATATTTAAATACAGTATTTGAATAAATTTACATAAGTAATTAAACAATTAATGAACTTAAAAGTCTGTAAGAGGTCAGTAATTGCTTTATTATATAAAACAGTCATTAAATTTAAAGTTTTCAAACTTTAGCCTCTTAATCCCCCACCCCCTAATGACATTTCATATCAAAAACATAATAATGCATGAAGTGAACAAACATAATTAAAAAGGCAATAAACAAACAAGTGATAAAATTACTAAAAGTATGAAGTGTCTGTGGAGATAAAAAAATTGACTGATTATGAAATCAATAAATAAATTATTTAAAATCACCACAATTATAAAAGCATGCAGACTTTGAGATTAATAATATTCAAACGGGTTACAATATGACAGATGAATATACTCAATGTAACAGAAAAGAATCTGAAAATCTCATGAAGTAAATACGGTTAACAGGAATTTGAGTGAAAATAATGTATGATTCCTATTCTTAGATTTGCATATCATATGAATTTAACTACATAACTGTATTACATAGAAATTTAACAGGGGAAACAATATTTTACCGCATAGGTTTTCTCCTGCTGTGCCACCATATCCCGCAATTCCTGTAGTTCGTTCAGCATAACTTCTTGTTCAAAACCTGGTTCAGGCAGACCATTCCACGAGTAATTATGGTCTATAGTTGTGTCTATTAATTTATTCTGAAAAAGAAAAAAGAAGTGCATATTGAGATGTACACAGATCAATTTGACTTAATCTAGATTTATTAGCTTACCTCTTTCTGGCTCTGATCCAGATTTACAGTTTCATTTTTATCAAGCGTTTTGTCACCTTCAAATAAATTTTTCGGTTTTAGTGGTGATGGACTAAGTGAAATCAATTTATCAATGTAGGCAAGAGCTTCATTCACAGGAACAGTAGAAGATCTTTGGGTTTGTACAGGAGTGCCAGGTATAGTTTCCAGTCTAAAAACATGAACAAATACTAATTTTATTATTCAAAATATGTGTTCTAGTATTCCTGTAGTAATTCAAATTTGGCCGTAATTCACTGAATTTTGAACTTTATTGCATAAACTGCATTGTAAATCCATCAATCAACCATCTAAAGTAATATAAATTCTTGATATGACATTCAGTGCACATTTAAATGTATCTCTAAAAATAATTTCATCATATTGTACATTATACATTTAGTATAATTCAAGGCAAATGGCCTTTGGTTTACTTTCATTTAGTATACAGATAATTGCAACTTATGTGAGTTCTGCATTATCTTGCATTTGTTTAGAAGTACATTTGACTGTTGAAAACCATCTTGGGCACTTCACAGTCACAGCTGCCATACACTGATTTAAGTTAATTAATTATTTATTAGTTTGGGTTTTGGTTATATTACAAACATAAGAGGTGGCAAAATCTGCTGTAGTTTCTTTTGAATTACCTTTTGTCTGTTCTTTAGAGATCGGAGACCATCTCTTAATTAGGCATAAATTACTTGTGTGTGGTCTGACAAACAGAATAACACAACTTATGTCAAAAAGGAAATAATAGACAACCTTGAAAGGGTTTAACCTATACATTGTCACCAGCCAATAATTATAGGAAATTCCTGTAGCTCATCTTGTAACAAGTAAATATAAACATTGAGAATATGCCTATGAAACTGATTATCAGACTTAATTTTCAATGTCAATTGTTTAACTGTTCCTTACTATTTTCTTAAATTTTCATAAATTTATACTGAATCTTTAAAAAAGCAATCTTTTTCAATTATTACAGTAACAATGTACAGGATGCTGCTCCAATATTTATGAACAGTTGTTATGTAAACTTAGAAAACAACTTCTACTATTTCTCACTATGCACAATGCAGCTACTGATGTTGAGGACCACTGCTGCATCTTACTTTGGTTTTCTACCAAACACAATCTGGAATGTGATTTTTTAAGATAACCCATAAAAACTTTATCCAAGAGAATGGAAGTGGGGAGGGAAGAGCATAATTACAGTACAAGACAAAATTCACCCAGACACAAAATATGAAATTACCTGTTGAATGGATTTCCTTATATAACATAACAACATTCCATTTAATGTAACAAATATTATCAATTGCTACACTTTTTTTATCAAAATTGAAATCAGCCTTTTATGGGAACATTCTGAATAGGTTGATGACAAATGTTAACCCTACAAGTAATTATTAGATAAATCTATATCAACATTTTGACCTAAAAATTTACTGCTAAGTTGACATATCAACTTTACATTCCTGACATGAATTTGAGAATCACTAATGATTAACAAAACCAATACAATTATTTGTGAACATGTCCTACCTTGGTGGAACGGGCTTAGTAGTTTGGTTGGGCAAATTATCAGTTTTTGAAATAGCACCCACAAGAGGATCAAATTTAACATATAATGATTCCTTCCTTAGGTCTCTGGCTGGCAATGAGTTACCTACTGAAGAAAGGAAGTCAAATGCGGATGGATCCTTAAAAACTGAAAAAATAAATAAAACACATGGTATATTAATGTCACCTTAACTACAGAATTGGTAAGTCAGGATTACAATTATTCCACAATATATTTTCAAACATTTGCCAGTCAATAAACTTTTATTCCCCAGTGTATTCAATTTTCACACAAATTTGTAAGCAAGCATATAATCCCATGATTCTATGATAGAATAATTAATTAATGAAAGGTGAGACAAAAAAAGTTCAGAAAATCAGAATGGAAAAATCTCAACCAGACTAGGACCTCCCCTATCCAGGATGGGGACCAATCTGAGCTTATCAGAGTCATTCCCAACCTGTTACTGAGAACTGTCCAACCCTCATATACCTGAAGCAAAGGCTCACCCACAATTTTCTAGCCAGATTACTCACAGCCTAATTTATAGTAGTTGATGAACAATGGACATTGTGTAAATTGATAAAAGGTGTAATGATTATGTCAGAGACAAAAATTGTTTCAAATTAGAGCAAATAAAGTTTGAAACTATAAGAGCCAAATCTGCAGAAATTTTACATGGGAAGCACACATTTGGTTAGTGATAAAAGACAGAAATGCAAACTAGACAAATATATTATAAAAAATTTAATTATTTTTGTAATATTTTACTGCTCGGTCGCATATTCAAAGACGCAGAAAAGTGTTGCAAGGTCATACAAGAGGAGGGGATGACTTGATGACTATAAATAATACCTTTGTACAGAAAAGAGAAAGCCAGTTCGGGATTGAGAGGAGAGATGCGTACAGGGGCTGGCGCGAAGTAAGTAAATGACTCGGGAGCTGACAAAATTTTAGATATATAAGAGTTGTCACCGTAGCTCCTTGGGGAGCATAGCAAGTTATAAGCCACTGCCGATTTATGTTCAGCATGAAGAAAAGTTATAGTGCGGCCAGATAAAAAAAGTAAAGTGAAATATTAGTGATTTCATAAAGCAGAGTACAGTGAATAATTTTCAGGAAAGTGAAGTGATTGTGAGGAGACAAATTCTGCGAGATGCACAGAGTCATCTCCGCAGCCTCATTCTGGACATTCAAAGATGAGGAAAAATTATTGATATAAATTTATATGAAAATTTTATTAACGTGTTGCCACTGTAATAAATGATCTCCTGCCATTTTTAATTATTTATTACAATGTGCCTACATCATCTTAATTCCTTTGGCTAGAAATTAATTACATTCGTGAAATTTGAGAAATATTGCTACCACAATCTTTTCACATTATTTAAAAAATAGTAGGAATGTACTATTATAAGAACTTCAGGGATAGGGATGGAAATATTGCTGGGACCTCCATTTTGTATGTGAAAGTTATCCCATCTGAGCTATCCAAGTAGCCTCTCCATCAGGTACAAACTTTCTCATCCATTGTACAGACCTGAAACTAGAGCTCGCCTACAATTTTTCATCACATTCTGAACAGACTAATTTTAGGACTTCAATGAAAAATTGATATTGTGGATAAACTGATCATAAATATGATTTCAATTCAGGAACAGGAGAAAGTAAGTTGGCATCTTCAGGTCTGTACGATGGATGGAGAAAGCTTGTTCCTATGAAGAATCAACTTTGATAACTAAAATAGGAGATGGTTTACATTAATTCCCAGATTCATTTCAAAGTACTTATTCTGCCCTAATATTATAGGAATATAAATATTAGTTTCAAATTTCTGCATTTCAGAATTAATATTTAAGATAACATACAAATTCAATAAATTGTTTAACTGCTTCTAGTATTGTGATGACAAACATTAATACTGCTAGCTGTTTCTTCATGCTGTTTGCAAAAAATTATTCCAAGAAAGCTTACGTTTGAACAAATTAATTTAACAAAATACATGGCACAATTTAAAATTTCAAAGCACAGAAGAAACTATTATTATTATTTTCTGTTCTTTACTATTAACCATTCAAATACTCAGAACTATTTTAATTACTGTAACAGCAATAAACATACAGTCACCACTTTGAAATTGAGAATCGTCAGCTATATCTGGACCGGCCTCTGTATCATCCACACTTGCAGTCAGGGTACCAAGGTTGTCCGGAACTTCAATCTGAAAAAAAGAAAGTACACTTCCCTGTAATTTAATATAACAATAATAAAAATTACTAGAAAGTGGCTGATAAGTTTCTACACAGATCATTTTGGAGAAGTTCAAAAGATACGTACACTCCAAGACAAACAATTTCACAGACTTAAATATGAAAATTGAAATAACATCGAATCACCTAATATCCAGAAGAAAATGTGAGCTTACCATACACAACTAAAATTTTGCAACAATTATGAAGAGTACGTAACTCAATTTGCCAAATATATTGACTTGTTCTAATAAACAGTATTAACAGTTCGAAAGAGTCTGGAAAAATAAAACTTTCCAAAGTTGAAATCACAATGATTTTTATAGGTTCCAAGCTAGACAGCCAACCAACAACATAAGATGTTTGGCTTCCATTTTCTTGAAACAAAAAATGAATCAAAGCCAAAAGAGAAAACTTTATTTATAAGAAAATTATTATAATCTCTCTCAAATTGAGGCAAATAATTTTCTCAGATTGATACAGCAGAAATTATTGATAACAACATTAATAAATTAACAATTTAAGGCTGCTTATTTAACCATTTCAATGCAGACTACTTACAGAAAACAACAGAAAAATTTTGATAGCATTAGACAAAGTATTAACTTATGCCAATAATATCTGCAATACATCTGATAAAATATTCAGTAAGTGGTTGTTATTGTAATATTCAGTCCTTAAGACTGGCCTGACATAACTCTCCTTGCTAACCTATTTTATGAAAGCTTTTTCATTTCCACATAACTACTACATCCCACATCCTCCCTAATTTGCTCAGTGTATTCTGTCTTTGCTTCCATCTTCTGCTCTAATGCTAATTTTACAAGATCCTCATGTCTCAATTTGATCCATCCCTCCTCTTGGTCGAAGTCCTCCATTCCTCTTATTCTGCTTCGAGCTTCCTGGTTATTTACTCTATCCACTCGTCTGATTTTCAGCAGAAAGGTAAGAATAGAAATTCGTGTATAATCTAATGGTAAATCTATTATTTGACTTCATTTGTAAATAAATGTAAAAAAGTACCTATTTGAAAGCACAATTTAACGAGCTACCCACAACAGAAACAAACTAAGAACATTCATTTTATTTGTAGAACTTTTTAGTAGGAGTCCTTGAACAGTTCAGGTTGTAGGAATTGGATCAAAGAAATATTCAATTAAGTTATTACGATAAAATGAGTGATTGACAATTGTTAGTGCATACATGAAACTGGGAGGGCACAAATTTCCATTTGAATTACATTCATATAAAAAAAATCAAATAACACAATACAGATAAAATTTTAGCCTCGACACTGAAGCTCAAATTTTGAAGTTATACGGAAGAGGGGATTAATGTAAGTAAGATCTTGATGATGATTGATAGTATAGGAGTCTATGTACCTGATGAAATTAAACATAAAATAATATTTTAGAAAGGATAATTATTTTCATGAAGCATTGTAAATGTGAAGTATGAAATTTGAGGGTAGAAATTGTAGACTGGACTGAAAATAAAATCCACATCCTCACTTTCCAGGCGGAAGCTGTAATGACGGATCTATTTAGGTTTACTCAATCTGTCTTTGGTCAATTAAATTTGTCAAGTACTCCAATTAATTATAAATGGTAAAAGTTAGTGAACTAAGAGCACGCCAACATCACTCATCTCTGAATTTCCTATTCTGGAAGACCATCTATTTTCATTTTTCTTGAAATATCCACTTCATTCAAGACAGTTGGTCTTATTTTCTCAATTCCTTTTCAGCAGACTCACCAATAAAATCTACATATGCCAACAAACGTGCATCTTTTTGTAACAAAACAAAATTTGAATACAAATTAAAAAATTGTTTAAAAAACAAACAGGCTTAAAAATGGCAAGTACAGAAAATCAGTCAAAATCATTTTATAGTATGATTGCATATGTTAGCTATATACAATATGTGTATATGAAACCATTCAGACATAGACTGTCTTGAAGAAGGGAGCTCAGATTCTCAAAAATTTGACATGTTCCTGCAGTTGTCATCTACTATCAATTAAGGTATGTTAAAATGCTGTTCTCTTTCCTATCCAAATTAATGAATTGTATGTATAAAAGGTGTAACAAGCTGAAAAGCAAAATTTCAGGAATTAATTGATCATATTGATGAAAAAAAAAAGTGGCCGACTAAATGTGGTATAGAGGTCCAACAATGTTGCTGCACTTAAGAGGTCTTGGGTTCAAATCTTGGCAAAAATATTTCCATACAGTGAAACTCTTACAGCTAATAAAAATAAAATAAGTTCCCTGAACCTTACAAAAGAGTCTGTAATGGCCTTTGCAGTTGATGAAACTATAAATAAAATTAGAATCTATACTTTTATTAGCATTACATAAAATTGAATATCCAATAATTTGAAACCATCCCACCCTGTGTTTTGACACAATGCTTCAATTTCAGGTAAGCCATCTTTCTTTCTATCCATTCTCATCAATTAAAATAAATTGGATAGTCATCTATTTTTCCTGATAAATACATAAACACAGTACAACCCTGAATAACCAAATTTAGGTCAGCAAACACCTCAAAAAATGACAAACCCAAAATATAATATGGTACTGCACCAAAATAATTTGAAGGTGTGCTGGGCTACAGCTACTGACACTCACACTCACAGACTGCCCAACGTGTATTAGGAAGTTGAAAAAAACTCGAGCCTTGAAGGATGTAGTCAGAAGTGCACTACCGGTTTTGTTATAGAACCAAAGAAAGTTCATGGTTGTTTTGTGAACTCTCTACCAAATGATTTTTGTGATCAGCGAGTACCAAAAGTTGAAAAGTGTTGAACGGGAAAACAGCTCCCTATGAAAGCCAACTAATGTGCCTACACACACTTGCAAGTTAAAAAGTGGTGATATTGTTGTGAATTTTCTTTCCCACATGTTACCAGTCTAATTCAGCCAGTGGATTATTGCTGCTCTATGGAGGGAGGAAGGAACCAAACAAAAATTACAGAGATTTTTGACTAGCAATTCAAATCCAATGAACATAATCCTAAAAACATAATGTTAATGAAATAAATAACATAAGTGTACCTTAGAAAGAGATTTTTAAAATTCTTATGACCTCAAAAATCTTTTAAAATAATGTACTGTAATTGAAATACAAAATACTGTAGCATTTGATATTCATGACTTAACAACAAGAACTGTTATCCGAAACATCTTCACCTCCCCCCCCCCCCCTTTCTTTATTATGGTTAACTGGGATTTATGTTATGATAATATTATAGAAAACTGGAAATAAATGTGGTGAATATTTCACAATTTTGACAGTTTGCAAATGTTCTATCCCAAATCATTTAAATTGACAACTTGAAACATGGCATGATGAAACTTTTATTTTTAATGAAAAATGTCTTCAATATGATGGATTGTGAAGGGGTGAAACAATATAGTGAATAATAAACAATAAGAATAACCTATCACTCATACCCAACAAAAAGTAAAATATAGTTAAATTGCAGTAAATGATACAAATATTGAAACAAAATAATACTAAATCACTCACTCTTATCACAACTTATTGGATTGTAATTCGTGAATTTCTAAATAACTAATGCCAATAGCAATAGTAGGTGAACGTTTAAAATGAATCTATGAGACTTTTTTATTTAACTCACCTTTTTTGTTTTGCCAAGAGTGTCAATCGAATTATCTCCAGCCATGTTAGGTGTTTGCATTATATTTTCCTCAAATTTGAATGTTTCATTGAGCTTTTTTGGTGTAACATTCACCAAAGAATTCTCAAGTTTTTCATCTTTGGATGTAAATGAAGGACTGTCACCACAGCTATTACTCTTCGGTGAGGCACTGCGTGGAGGAGAATGGCGAATAGCCGACTTTACTGCAAACGGATTAACTTCTTCCATATCAGTAAGCTTTAATTCAGTCTCAATATCTTCATCAACATCATCCAATTCCAAAGATACATTAAATATTTCCTCAGCAATCTTAGCTGCTTCAGTAGCTACAATATCACCATCATAGGGATCATTAACATATGTAGTATTTAAATCTGAAGCTGTGTCAAGAAAATTATCTGCAGATGTAGCTAGCACATTTTCTTCATTCAAATCTTTTCCTTGAAGTGAACAAATTTCAAGAATATTAGAGAGTTCAGTCTGATCTTCAGAGCACACTCTATTAAATATGCTTGAAGTGTCACAAATCTGAGATCTTTGGTTTATATTTTCAGTTACTCCAAGATTTCCGGCATCACTTTGAACATTAGCATTAACTAAATCATCTTTAGATGCTGATATATCTGACACAAGTGAATTATTTTCAAGCAGTGTAAAAGTGCCATTTCCATTCACCAATTCTTTATTTTCCTCACAAATGAATGAGCTGGAATGATTGTCACCCTCAGAGCAGAGTTCTACTCCTACATTATCAGCAGGCTGAGTGTTATTACAGGAAGTATTAAAATTAGATGCTAGGGGATCTTTGTTTAAATCCTGAGCACTTCTTTCTAGGAAAGATTCTTTATCAACAATCTCTCTCTCCAACAGTGCATTAGTTAATTCTTGAGCAATTTGCCCATCTGTAGTGGACACCTGAAGACAAACTGAATCTGTAGACTGCTCTACACTGATCACATTCTCCAAGTTTTTTTCAAATGAAATGTTTTGTTCACTGTTTCCTAGATGCTGAGCACTTTTCTGAACATAAATGCATTCTTCTGATATTAGATTTATTAATGAACCATTAATTTTCAAGGGTTCAGAGTTTTCTTGAGTCTTGATTAATGCTTCACTTAAAACTTCTTTGGCCTCATTTACTCGAGAACAATCATCAGATTTGATTTGATGATTTTGAAGAACAAATTCTGGGGTTTTGCTTGAAAATGTATCACTGCTTTCTTCAAGATTATTTCTTGTAGGAGTTTTCAAACACAGTTTACTAATACCTACACATAAATCACCAACACCAAAAGATATTTCTTTGTCTTCAAATATTTGAGCTGTAGAATTAGTAGTGCCACTCAAAGCTTCAGTTTTCAAATTTTCACTGTTTGTTACAGAATTTTGAGGTAGGTCTTCCTCAAAAACATTCTGCACATCAACACTTGGTGTGTCTCCTTGTGATAGAGCTTCTTGAGAGTCATCTACTGATTCAGAAGCACTGTAATATTCGGTTGGGTCAGTATCTGTCATAAAGAAACAAGGTATCAGTGAAATGAGTTATAAAAAAAAATTAAACCAGATAGAGAAATGAAATATGTGAGGCACAACTGAAAACAAAATGATATCTAAGAATTTAAATTTAATTTAGAGAACAGGATACTAATGATAAATGGATGGATTCGATAACTCAAACTAGCATGCATGAATCCCACTAACAATTGGAATGTGTTGAAAAAATATAAGTATTTAATAGAAAATTTCAATGTGCAATGTGTGTAGAAAAATTAGTCATTTCACAAGTTTTCTTTTTCTTATATGTTGTATATCCACTGTGGAGGAATGTTAGTTACCAAGACAATTACTACACTCTCACCTTCTTGAATATATTCCGGCTTTGGAGGGTCACATCTAAGTGGAAACCCCTAATAATTTCTTTTTCTTCTTCAAAATGGTATGAAAGTGTTAAGTAAAATTTAATTGTATATTATGTGCACAAGAATGATAATGAAAAAATGGGATTCCTCACACAATTAATAAAAAAAGATGATACCTCAACAGAAAACTGATGATGTGTGTTGAAGGCATCACCATATATTTACAGAATGAGATTATGAAACACAAATATTAAGAAAACTGAACAGCAGTAAATTTGTATTACAAAGTAATTAGTGTAAGTCTGAGTAAGATGTAGAAGAATATGAATCGCTGCTTCCAATAGTAATAACAACTGCTAACACATGTTAATTAATACTTTAACGGTACAGCTTCACACAAATAAAACTGTATTGTACCTGTCTCTGATTGTTTCTTGAATGCTGTTTTTGGCAGAAGATCTGGAAGTGAATCTTTTAATGCTTCTGATGAAGCTCCCTCCTCTAAACTGGTAACACTATTAAGAGTAGTAACACTGGCAGATAGAAGCTTCGCCCTGCATTTAGATAAATTATAACAAAAATAACTCTTTTTTGTTGGTAAAAGTTGCAATTTTTGAAGTTCAAAATACATTTTGGCTAATTCAAAGAAACATTTAACTATTATACATCACTAATATCAAACAGTGGCATGTTAGTGACACAAACTGGTTTGACATATATTTCATACCATATTTCCAGGAAGTAAAAGTGTGGAACAAGACAATAGTAGCATAAGTTATTCAAATTCAATAATTTTATTATAAGATTTCCAATGAAGGGTATAGATGGAACTGAAAATCAACAGCAACTACAAACAAAACTTACAATCTAAATAAAAAAGTGCCATATGCAAGAAAATTGCCTAATAGAGTTAGTTTATATACAACTGTTTTAGTTATTAAAATTTTAATTTAATGATTTATTAAATTTGTCACATGTAACAATCCTGTCTAGGAAACTTAACAACAATTACATTTTATTCAATGAATTAGTAGCAGAAACTAAGAAATCAAAGTTACTTGGTTTGTGGTTATTGTTCTGTATTAACTTTAATATACAAATACTGCCTACATGTAAACCTACTTGAAGTGCTGGTTTCAAACGAATTCTCAAATATTCTTGTTGTACTTACATTTTTGCCAAAATTCATATACACAATGGAGGAAATAAACAATAAGAGTAAGTGTTGAAATTAAGGTTATCAACCATGTTTATCAGTTATGTATCACACACATTAAGTCACATGGTGTAAAAACACGTGTAATAAGAAAATATGAATAATAAAATGAAATGAAAATATTGAACTTATTAAATAAAATAACTTAACAACCAGATACAGACAAGTTTTTATTTAGTTGAGCCAAAGTTTTATCATCATTTGGGATTTCCATGGCCAATTTATGAAATTTTGATGAACATTCAAACATGACAATGTAAAAGCTTCATATGAAAATGATTGGATTTTTATAAATTTATCAACTTTTTAAATCAAATTTTAACATTACCTGAGGAAGTCCCAAATATAGTGACAAAATGTTGAATCAAGTGAATAAAAACTTTGTATCAAGTCATTAATTTATTTCAATTATATCACAGTAATTCAAACCAGTTCACAGTCACACAACGTTTACTTATAAGTGACTGTAAACTGGTTTGAATTACTGTGATATTGATGTTTGAACCACAACAGTTTATTTTAAATTGATTTTGTTTAAATTTACTTCATTATTGGAAAACAGGCATTAATTGATTAACTACAATATTAAATTTATGTTTCTATTCTCTAATATCTAAATACTATGAATAAAAATTCTACTTCTCCATTAGTAGAACTCATTTTTAAAACAGCAAAACCTAATCCAATATAAATTATTACCATATTAAACAAGTAAATAAAAATTATATAAAATGATATATAGGTTCAAAATATAAACAACCTATTTGCAATAGCTATCACTATGAGCACATTCATCAATACTAGTCAAAGAAATTATGACCTCTTTCACATTGAAAGTCTATTAAACATAATTATATTATTTAATTGACTATATAAAAATGGGTTTACGTGAAGGTTCCACATACAAATTTAATGATACCAAACATTCTGCAAATTACATACAATCCAGGAACTAACATTGTGACATATGACAGCCCTGGCACCTCTACGGGTTTCTTGTGGCGTTTTTTAATGTTTGTAAACAACCAATATTAGTGTCAAATAAATAGTTTTCAAGATCACAAAGGCTACTGGGATCACTCATGATGTAGTAAGTGTCCATTTTCAAACACTGACAGAATGTAAGGTGTGGGGGTGAAAGAAGCAGACACACAAATAATTTGAAGGTAACAAAGATCTACGAAGAGTTCAAGGTTACAAGTGTCACCAAGTTTAATTTAGACACCATGCCCTAACATTCATGCATGTTGCCTAAATAATTCCCTTTCTAAGCTACTATAAATACCTTGGTAACATGAGGCACTCAGCCAGCTTTAATATACATTCACATATATTTCTTAAACTTAAACATTCAATAAGTAATTAAATTCTCGTTGAAAGATGAAACATTACAATCATGAAGAAGAGCAAGGATGAGAGAAAATTTTCAGTTGACACATTAGAAACATAGTACAAATTTGAGTAAGAACTACTTACTTCACCAATACCAGTGAAACAACTTCACATCAAATGGACAAAAGAAAGGCACAAATGGATACAAACCTATTATTTACACTTAAACAGCAGTTGATCATATTACTAATTAAATCAACATGTTCAGAGTACACAAATTAAATGTGTAATATATTCAATGATAACAGATAATATAAAAAGACAGCCATAATTTTAAATCATACAATATTTTTCAACATAATGAATACCTAGCAACTTGATAGCCTTTCAATTTAACTCATTACTGGTCAATACCATTTTAACTGTTGGCCTGATTAATGTAACAAAAACTTTCCAGTACACACTCCCTATAATACAAAAATGAGACAGCACTGTCTTTTCTATTTTATCAAATGTCAGAGAAAAATAAATTAACAATTCGTATAAGGTAAAATTATGTATAAAAATGGATGTAAAATACAAAAACTACCCACCTTACAGCAGGAGGATATTCATGTTTTTCTTCGATAAATTCTCGAGAAAACTGAACCTCTGCTTCAGTTATAGAGGATGGTGAGACAGGTGTAGTTGGAGCAGTTTGCGTACACACTCCGCCTCCAGTCTGAAAATAGATTAGTTTGTAATGTAGAGATCATAATTTTCATAATTTAAATGGTTAAATTACAGATTAAACTATTATACTGAATTATGATTAACAACAATTGCTCAACAAATCAATTAACTTAATTGAGTTGAGGGATATCATATAATCATTTATTTCCATTATGTATTGCCTACGTTACCGCATTTGGTTTCCGTTGTAGGAGTTTCGAGATAAAATCCATTAATTGCGCCTTCTCTAATGGATAAGCTTGAACGTCAACTGCGACCCTAATACTAAATATAACACGTCCGTCACATTGAACATTCGCCAAAACGCGCGATTATGGAATGTAATGAATCTGCAAACTGTTGAAAACTTAGTCGGACATTTCTACACAGAAAATTAGGTTGCAAATTCCCAATTTAGTAAGGTTTAAAAGTTGTGACGTTCTTGCGAGGAAAAACAGACGACCTAGCGAAGAGTAATGAAAAGTTTACAAATCGCCAACTCTGACGCAATATACAATCCCACACAAATTTCCGCAAATGGTTTCACACGACAGCTCTCACTCCGAACTACAAGGCGCACATTAAAAGTAGCAAAATCAGGTGGCCGTATTAAAAAAGAATATAATGAATGATCTTTATATACAAATACAGTCTGGACTTGCATTAAATTGAAATGAATCGTATCATTTTGCAGGTGCAACAGCAAACCGGTCAATTCTAGTTTTTTCAGAACTTAAATACTGAAGTATTTTATACCTTACACAGTTCTCAAATAGGCAAACCAAGTTTCTAGAGGTTGAATGCACTAAAAATGTTACAAAAATACATAAACCAATTTTGGAATGTTATATCAAACAGCGAACATCGATAAGGTACAAATAAAAATTAAATGAAAAGTGCGAGTTTAAATCAAATGTAATATTGTTTTGTGCTCTATTTTATTTTTTTAATGAGAAGTGGCAAAAAAAATTCCAAAACACACATTATTTGCAGCATACCTGCGCAGTTTTCTATGAACGTGTTTGTTTGGGACTTTTCACTTTCAACAGTAATTAGAATTGAAGGACAAGAAAAGAAACCAGAAAGAAAGAAAGGAGTAAGACAAGGATGCAGTCTCTCGCCCATGCTGTTTAACTTACATATAGAACAGACGAAGAAGGAAATTAAAACGGAATATGGAAAGGTATCATACTACAAGGAGAAGAAATAAAAACCCTGCGCTTTGCCGATGATAATGTGTATTAGGGGAGTCAGAAGAATAATTGGAACGGTGTGAATATTAGGAAATCGTTGCTAAAAATGGTCGTATGGAGGGATAGATTAATAGGCCACGTTTTAAGACACGAGGGTCTTGTAAAATTAGTATTAGATGGAAGTATGTGGAGATAAGAACAGAAGAGGGAGGACAAGGATGGAATACGCTTAGCACATTAGGTAGGATGTGGGATCTGGTAGTTATGTGGAAATGAAAAGGCGTGCACAAGATGGGTTAACATAGAGGGTTGCATCAGTTTTTATTATTTATGAAGTTTCGTTCCTAAATTATAGGCTGTTTTACTATTTAGTGATTTCCAAACATATATTGTAATAGTATTTTTCATTCGTTTATTTTCAACAAATTAGTGAAAAATTCATGTTCACATAAACCCAATTTTCAACCAAAACGTAGGTTTCTTCATTAGAAATGGAACAACCGTGAGGTAATAAGTTTTCTATAAGAAAATTTTAATTTAGGCTGTTTTGGTCGCGTCAAGTACTTCCTAATATCGAACAGTGAATGCAAATTTTTCATGTCGTCCATACTAAGATTCCGGGAATACAATCAAGGAAAATTGTTTGCATGCTTAATTTTTCCAAATTCAATATTAATTGTGCGAAAGAAAAGAAAATATATTACCAAATAATTACTAATCTGCAAATAGGTTTATTTCTGTTGGTGATTACAACAGTAAACATGAGCGCTGGGGATCAAGATTATCTACCACAAGGGGCAGAGAACTATTGAACACAATCATGAGCAATGGATATCACTCTGTATCTACAGGCGAACAGACGGTTCGGTCCTCAGATATGACTACAACGGCAGATCTATTGGACTTATTATAAAAGGCATAAAACCAAATTATCTCAAAGCACAATCCTGCATTTGACCTTGTAATTGATGCGACTACAAACAAGTAATAAAAAAATCTGCCTAGACCTCTCCTCCGATCATTCTCTAATTATAATCTAAATAAGTACTAAAGTATAACTCAAAAAGAACCCTCCTAGCCTTACTAACAGATACACGAATTGGAATCACTAAAGGGAAATAATTGTGAAGAATCAATATCACTTAAGGCAGCTCTGAAATCCAATGAACTTGCTTCGGCGCTGGAAGCATTTAATCAAACAATTCAACAAGCGGCTTGGAACTAAAAGTTCATTAATAAGTATCAAAACTACTCCAGTTGATGTCAAAAAGAAGATAGCAGAAAAACGATGACAACGCAGAAGGTGGCAATCACCTTAAAACCCTGAAGTCAAAAGGAAATTAAATAAACAGCTGAGCTCAAACCTCTTCTCCAAAATATTAAAAATAAGAGTATACAAAACTATCTCAGCCATTTAACAGCTACAGAAAATACTGGATATTCACCCTGCAAAGCAACGAAAAGATTAAAATAACCCGAACAACACATACCACCTATTGCACTTGGAGATAACGCCTGCGCTACAAACGACCATTATAAAGCTTATATTTGAGCAAGAATGAACTCAATTTGACTCTCAAAATTCAGCAGAAATAGAGAAAGAAATCTATCAACAACTAAAAGCACCACTCCAACTTCAACTCCCGATCAAAAACTTTCAAACAAGTGAAGACGCAATTCTGACAAACTTAAATCTTCGTAAATCGCCTGGTTATGATTTAATTACGGGTAAGGCTCTTAAAGAACTACCAGAGAAAGGATCCAAGTATATCACCCATATTATATAACGCTTTATTAAGACTGAAATATGTACCTGAGCAGTGAAAAGTTGCTACAATCATACAGATCAATTAGCCTGTTACAAATCCTAACCAGTTTTCGAAAAGCTACTACTACAAAAATTAACACCCATGATTACAGGAAATAGTAATATGCCCAACCTTCAGTTTGGATTCCGTAAAAACATTCAACGTTGGAGCAAGTTCATAGCGTAGTAGATAGAAATATAAACTGGCATGACGGTTTGGTATTTAAAATCAAAACTATATTACCGTCCTACTACTATGAAATATGTAAGTCCTATCTCACGGATATACATTTTATGGTTAGGTACGGAAAGTCCCTCACTTCAGTATTTCCTATCAAAGCTGGCGTTCCCCCAAGGAAGCGTGCTGGGACCATTGTTGTATCTCATATGCTGATCTCCCAGTCTCACCACATCTTACAGTTGCTACATTCGCGGATGATACGGTGATACTTTCATCCCAGCGGAATATAATTGGTGCGGGTGTTGATGTCACACATAAGCGGGTGCGGGACGTTTAATATCTGGATGGTTCACAATATTAAAAGAACTACATCATTTTATTGTTTTACAACGCAATCAGAAACTGTGTTAAAATGTCAGAATACATCATCAGCATGAAGTGAATTTCACCAAGTTCACTTCAAAATAAAGACACAGTTACATGCATTTATGAAGGCCAGTAATGGCTTGCGTAAATGAACAACATGATCAAAACAAAAAAATACATATATTTTGGCAAACCCCAAGGAACAAGGAGTTCATTACAAAAGAATGCCAAGTTTAGGAGCCAATAAAAAATATAGAAACATACTCGCCTGGAATTTACCACGGTGACCAGACGTATTTTTAGTAACGAAACAAATATGACTGTTCAATCAACTACAGGGGGAAATCAAGCATTTCTTGCTATATTTAAGGAATTCTTATACCAACTTTGAGTTAAATCTCGAAGTTGAAATTTTTACTGTAGTTTGATACTATAAAAGCATATTAAATGTAGAACTTCAGATTTTTATCTGCAGATATTATGACTCAAACTTTGATTAAAAAATCCCACTGTAAAAGGATGTAATTTGTAAATTGTACGACACTCGTCACTTATAATATATATTAAGTAGCTACACCATTATGTGTAAAAGCAAAAGAATATTGTGGTTCGCAAACGGTTTCGTTTTGAAGAAATAAGCATACGAAATTTCTTCATTGGAATGGACAACTTCGTGCAGACAGAGTACAAAAAAAATATTAGGCAAGTAAATAGAGGTTTAATTTGTAGGTCCGAATGTACTGAACACGATAGAGTTGATTTGAAAGTTCTAAATAATTTATAAAATCTTAAGATACCTACGAAGACGAAAAACGGCGAGCGCCCTAAAACAAAAATGTTTGAACCAGAGACAATATAAATGAAACAAAATTAGTTTTAAACTGCAAAAACACGAGGGAATTCAACAAAATATTATTTTTTTCTGAGAAGATTAGCATTCAATTTCCTTTTTTCTGGACCACTTGGCATGGATTGACAGACTCGAACTTTGTTTTCTAATTTTTTTAAATGATACGTTTTCGTATTCATTTCTGCCTTAATCAGGTCGTAAGAATTTACATATTATTTAATAAATACCAAAAAATTTGGAAATAACCCATGTTGAAATTAATAAATCAGCAGTATCAAATTGTAATTTTAAAATCAACATGTTTAGTTTACCGATGAAGCTAGTGTATTACTTGACTAAGATTATAAAATTGATAATGTTCCAATAGTAAGCCCTTCCCCTATCCAATGATCGCCGGACGTGTAGCGTTTCACCCGCAGCATTGAGCGGCTACGTCGGGGCGGTAAACGCACCCGCCGCCGCAACCGCGCAAGTGTGACAGGACATGTGTTGTCTCAAACGCAGCGGACTACCCGCACCGCAACCCGCTCAAGTGTGACACTAACCTTATATAGCTTCTGAAAAGCTACAAATCCACTTAAATAAAATGACAGTGGCTTAAAAAGTGACGAATTCATATAAATGAATCCTAATCAATCCACGTAACATTTACAACTAGAACTGCTGTGACTTTAAATGGCAAACCAATACCGCAGGATGAAACCGAGAAGTACCTGAAATTGCACCTAGTTAGACGACTTAAACGGAAACAGCATATATTCTCCAAACGTAAATAATTGGGTCTAAAATTCCAGAAATTTTATTAGGTCGTAGAACAAAATTCACAACTTTCTCTGCAAAGTAAAACTTTGTCTATATAAAAGTACTATCTGGCTAATATGGCTATACGGGATACAACCTTGGGGGAGCAGCCAATAGATCATACAGACTTTATCAAGCGATTCCAATCAAAAGTACTGTGATCCTTGGTAAACGGCCCATGGTTCGTTCCAAACGAGGTCATCCGAAAAGATTTGGGTATTTCAACCCTTACTGAAGACATTCAAAACAACAGTGTGCGCTACCACAACAGATTAAAAATATATCCAAGCAAACTAGTGAAGCGACTTTTGAACTCTTGTGACGAGGAGCTGAGGCTCAAGAAATTCAAACCTTTGGTTTTAATAAGATTCAAGTAAAGTGAAGAAACAAATTCCGCAGTGTCAAACTTTGAAATTTTAACTTAACTTTGAAAAATTTTCTATGAAATGTTTTCCCCATGTCTTATGTTCTGAAAGTCATACTAATTACTAAATGTCGCTTTTATGACATTGTAAGTCATAAATAAATAAAAATCTGCACGACTTAATATAGCCACCACAAAGAATAATAGTATAACCTTAATGAATTTGCATTCACATTCATTGGCTAGAAAACTAACTTTCGTGTCATTCAGTCCCCAGGGGATTCATTTACATTAAAATTAAATTATCCGGATCTTAAGTCTTGGTAATTTCGAGTATTGTGTATTTATCCCTTACCCCCTCTGACAGTAACTTAACCGGATTCTCAAATAAAGAGAAAATTGTGGATCGACACTAACATAGGCCATCGTGGACATTTTTTTCCATGAAACTAATAATTTCTATGCAACGCCAAAAGAAATCGGATGAATAGATGGAAACGCGAGCACATGATCCCTGATAATACTTCAATCAAGTTATATCTTATCTTCAGTCGATTACTTCGAAATAATTCAAGTACCACTACGAAAAGCGAGGGCGATTCCCATCAACAAAATTAAATTTCCGCCAAAACCATGCTGATGATGCTTGAATACATTACCTACCAATTGTACATCAGACGTGATTTCCCTCCAGATTATGCATTTTATGGAGACAGAATGTGTGTCACTAATTTGTCAATTAAATCTTTGAGTAAAAATCCGGGGATAATAATACAATACTGTCAGGAATTGTATTGTCTGGGAGAGCGCAGTAACTGAAAAAGCAGTGGAAATAATGACGATTCCTATGCAAACTCAAAACCTCAATAATATACTATAATCAGATTACGATTTTATTACGAATGTGTAAGGGGCACAATAAATTCCAACGAATTAGCCTGTCAGAAGCACCTTTCGATTTACATTAAAATTACTATTTCCAAACAGAGTGAGTTCCATCCCTACAAAAAAATATAACATTGGATAAAATTGCACGAAGAAATTATCTATTGGAAATCTTCTACAGTAGTAACAAATATATGGAAAGTAGCCATTCTTGACTTGTAAACTATTAGTATGCGAAAATATTTATAATTCTCGATTAGGAACGAAGAACAATAAAATTATTAAGAAAGTAAACGTTAAAGTATTCTAACTCCAATTTGCTTTTCTTGTTTACGAACGTAGCAGAATTGAGGACAGATTACGTCCACAATGGTGAAAGGACTAGTTTCTCTGACGGCGTGAGCGAAAGGAGGGAGGCGATTTTATCACAGACGGATTTGAAACTACAGTTTCCCTCCTGTATTAAAAAATTAAAAAGTCCTCAATTAGCAAAACAACTAACCCTGAACAAGTTTTAAAAAGGCGATTTTTGGGAGAGATCCCCTTTCACCATTCAACAAAGATATTTCACAAGAGGTTGAATATGAAGGCACACAATATCATTCGACAGCTTTCTCAGACATTCATATAATTCTTAGCAAAGTAACTTTTAGAATCTCAACCTTCGAAATTAACCTGAATACTATTTCGAGGAATTGGATTTTAAAAAATAGCTTGTCTTTTATTTATTTAAACAAATAGTTAAAAAATTACTAATTTAAGTTGAATAAATTTTTAATTATGTAAACAATAATACGTCCATTAACTTCAATGTTTGAATAGTTGCAATATTATTACACCTGACACTTCATGCACGGATTAGAAGAATAAAAAATACTTTCATTCAGGCGAATATATGGAAAACTGCGCTTTGGTTATATTTATCTCATAATACAACTTGGAATGTGGCATGTTAAAAGAAAGATAATAATGCAAAGTTTAGGTTGAATACATTATTAAGGTCTAGTGGCATAATGCAATATTGTACAACATAAGAATTGATTAATCGAAAACAAGTAGTGATAAATGCAACTAGACGGAATATTATATCACAACCTGTCACATGAAGTACGGTGGGTGAAATACAAACTTTATTTAGTACGCAGGTTACAATTTAAATTAGTGAATTGAAGTTAGTTTATAAAATCAAAAAAAAAAGAAAGTCTGGTAACGTTTACATCCAAATTTAAACGCTAACTCATCCAGTCCTCAAAAACACTCTGGATTAGAGTGGTAAGTACTGGCTAGCACAAGTAGTTATTTCTAAGCAGCGCAACATAGTTTTTTTCTTCTCCTGAAAACATCGGGCTCTGACAAATTGAAAGCTGCAAACAAAAATTGCACAAGAATGCAGGTCCAGTGTACCGTGAAATAAACCGGTTCTTGTGTTTGGAAAATCCTGCAGGGTGCTATTTGTACAATTATTCTTTTGTACACAAGATGCTATAAATTTAAAGATAATTTTCACTTGAATCTCTCGATACTAAACTCCCTCAATTAGTTAGACATAAAACAAAAAAAAATGGAGATTTCAATTAAAATGATTGGCAAAATATGGGGATCCACTGTTGCAAAGTAATTCGGAATATTTTTGGGTCACAAGTTTTTAATGCGAATTTTGATACAATAGGTGTAGGGCAATTACTGGCATTAATTAAAGAAACTACACTACGTTACATTCTTTAAATTCCGAACATTAGGCGTAATTTTAAAGCTGAAAATACAAAATGAAATAATAAAAATACAAGTTATTAATGAAACATTTTTATGAAACAAGAGATTAATGGATGAAAATTAGGCAGTGTTCATCGCACAAAGCGGCCAAATGACACAATAACTCTAAAGCGTATGGCTCATGTTCAATATAAAAATGGAAGAAAAAATTAACTATAAAGTTTATAGTAATATCAAATTTTATTTTGTGTCCTTTTATACATCAATGGCCGAATTATTAGATCTGGTGTGAAGCGTCTCACTTATTGATAAAGATTACATTCAATATACATAAAAAATTACATGTTGGCAGTATATTTTATAATTGGATAAGAGTGAATAATTTTGTATACTAAATTTCAAATTTTCCAAACGGTTAGGTATTGTAACTATTTTGTCTATATTCGTTACGAATAGCTTTGGTAGGAGACTAATAGATTTTGATCGCGTTCAAGCTCGCGTAAATCTGCAGACAGAATGGTGAGTGACAAACGTCCTTCAATGCCACTTAAGGCAAACACCGCAGTGCCGTACTTGGTCGTTATAAGAGTTTATATGCACCGGTGGGAGGACAATTACAGGCTGTTACTTAATTAGCGCGCTTGCTAAAGATAGCGGGAAATTGTTAAACCGTGAAAATAACCAGAGGACAGAGAAAGTCGCGAAATGCAAGAGGATCGAACAAATAATTCAGCTATCAATGCAACGTTGCGGAAAATAGTAAGAATAAATGGATGAAGTTGACAAAATATGAAACAAGTATAACTATTTTTAAATTCTGACAGTAAGATAGGAATGGACACTGTGACACACGGAATTGTAAGATAGAGATGCAGCAGGGCAAAGATAGTTGGAATCTTTTAATTGCCTAGAGTTTTCACATTCAAAATTAGGACCTGGCATAATCTTCACTGAATAGGAATCATGTTAAACACCCACGATTATTCGTTTTTCCGTTCCATCATTATGGTTATTTCCCCCCTCCCTCATGTCAAGTACCAATTTCCCAAATGGCGAATTACTTTTAAATCATCGCTTCCAGTTCATGTATGGAACTGCCAATAGGTTCAGATTCAAACGGTTTGCCGCTATGCGGAACTCGACACGGTACTTGTTGGTGTGGAACGGAAATGACTGCAGTTAGCGGAACGAGCTTGACTGCGCAACACATCCATGTATGGGGAAAAGATTTGCCGGAAGCTGTACACAAGTTATTTTTATCTCCTGAGGCACAACTGTCAAGACGGTAAGGTACAACAGTCTGTCGCGGGTCCATGATCCCATGTATCAAGAAAGACTATGTGAGAACTGTTACAGCAATGCGACTGCTGAGGGCGTGAGATGAGGCCATGTCTTACCCTGTGGAAAACATTCCCCATGATTCTTCATGCCCGACCGACTGGCTGCCGCTGCTGCCTCTGAACTGTCAAACGGCCGGCAGACGTCTGGAAGGCGCGCGTGCGCCGAGCTGCAGTCGATAACTGCAGCTACTACCCGCCCCGAAAACATGCAACCTTACATACGTCATTCAGCACTAACCATACCTAATAACTTCAGATTTATTACACTCACAGCACTAATAGTTCACATTTGAAATATAATACAAATGGTAAAATTAACGGTACCTTAATAAATAAATGTAAAGGCAAAAATTTTGTCCTGGTAGCAAGGAATGTTAACAGAAAGATAATAAGTGACAGTTCGCCTGAAACGAATAGGTCCCAACAAGCGTTGCGGACGTACAATATTACTATTTATAAGCTACGAAGCAATATCCTGTTATAAGCAATAAACCATTTATAGTCAGTTTTTCACAATAATTAAATCTTAGATTTACGACCAAATAACGGACAAAGTGTTTGTCTTAACAACGACGTTTCGTCCCATACTTGGGTCTTCATCGGGTAATATTAAGCTTTGATGAAAAACAGGAAGCCAAATGTATAAAAATCTAAACTGCCTACAAGGGCAATGACTTCGGCTGAAGCTACTCTTCTAGGCAGTCTAGTTTAGATTTTTATACATTTGCCTTCCTTTTTTCTGTCTAAAATTAATATAACGTGATAAAGGGCCTAATATGGCGACGAAAGGTCGGTTCAACTAAATAAAAATAATCTGTATTTGGTCGTAAATTTATTCGATTTAATATCCTGTTATCTAGTTGTATCGTATCTCCAAATCTTCTCGGATCCATCAATCATGTATTCTTGCCCGCCACCACATACAAATCAGGTATTTCTTCCGCAGCAACGCTCCAACTTAAAATGTGTGTGTGTCTATTTCAAAGTTAGCTAATAAAGTTAAGCTTATATGAACCGTCATTTCCAACAGCCTTCAACAACAGGAGACCTACGTCTGCAAATCTTAATAATGCTTTTCACAACGGTATTCATTCTCGATTGCAATCTTCTTTAATTTTATTCATTACTTCATAGCCATTGTAATAAATTGTCAGTAAAATTGATTTAATTTCTGGAAGATTGTTATTTGAACGCAAATTAAATGTAGGATTTGTTCTGCAAATGCTGTAAGCATATGGTTCTGGACGATAAGTCAAAAATTGCTTGCCTGGGACCACTCTGGTTCCCCTATAACCCAATTAAGGGGAGACGATAATGGCGAACAGAAGGGGCAAAATGACCAGGGGAGGTGGGGGGCGACACAAATTAAAGTAACTAAAAAGAAAATTTTATTATCAACAAGAATACTAATTATTAACTCGTAATGCCGACCCCAGCTAGTCACGGTGGGAGATGTTTCAGTGTAATGAAACGAATAAAAAGTGTCAATCGATCAACGATGAACCAAGACAGGATGAACAATCTCAATATCTTGGCTATGAATCCTGATTATGAAAGGAGCTTGAAATATGATGATATTGATGACTTTGCACTGCCAAAGAGGGCTAAAAAAAGTCTTCAATTCAAGTAAGTCCTAGTTTTTATTACTGTATTATAAAACTATAAAATAAGTTAAACCGTAAAAATTTTCTTATTTTCAAAATGTTTCTCTGTCTCTTTCCAATTACATTTAACATAATGTAAGTAGGTGGCTGGGGAGTACCGGGATTTCGAGGCCCGGACCCCTGTTGCCCAGGAGTCCAAGAATCCGTCACTCGGCCTGTTTACACTATTAAGAAGAAATAAAATCATTTACGGTTTTCCAGTACAATTTTCTCGCTAGATACACTAGCAGCTCTTACTTTGTCATTATAAGAAATGTTGGCCATAGGACACAAGAAAAGATTCTAGAGGAGTCAGCCAAAAATGACTTTCTAGATCAGTCTCCAAAGCTCACACTAGTCTATAGAAGTTACGTTTATACCGGAATTCCGTTAATTGCAATAAAATTTTATTTTATAATTTCTGGATTTTTTACAGTAGGGGTCAGTTGAGTTCTGAATCCCTCTGAGTGAGACAAACAACAGCTGGTGTCAACGTCTGAACAGCGAACAAAAATTTCACATCTTTTTCTATTCTCCCAAATTTGCACTCTAACCTAGGAATTTATCGAAGGGACTTGAAACAACATAGTTTGTATAAAACTGCAAAACGGGTCAAGTGGTACACAAAACCAGCGATGATTCCACTTTCCAGTTAATTCTGTGGCTTTCTTGCTCATCAAAAATAAATATTTTTTTTTCTTCAGACGATGAATGTGGACTATGAGAATTCGGCTGACGTAAGTCTATCTTATTTCGTAGTCTGTAAGTCGTCGTAAAGAAAATATGTCCTGCATTCACAAGCTCAAGGTCTAAAGCTCACTCGTAAAACATCTTGCTTTTCGTATAATTAAAAATTTAAATGGAATGTTTTGTACATTTCTGTATTTTATGAGCGGCATCAAGACAAAATCTGCAACACTGTTCTTGTGAGTTGTTTCCATAACATTAAATCCTGTATTCATTGTCGTGTAAGAGAAGGAAGTGGCAACATTCTCTGAAGTGATCAACAGAACACCTTGAGACATTGAAAACGCGTAAGTTGTAAAAATTAGAGCACGGAAATGACAAACTATTACAAATCAATATAAATCAATGTTAAGAGGCTTTCAGAGATTGCTAGGATAAGGTCCAGTTTCGAATACTGTGCTGTCTTGAACAAACAACCTTTGTGTAGATGACTCACCAAAGATAAATCACGTTTCCAATGTTTTCCTTGCTAGCCTATGACTCGCCTTACTCAACTTCGACAGAAACACTGCAAAACCAAATTTCCTACTGCTATCCATATCAATAGCGATCAACTCGGATGGCTACACTGAATGAGTAATTCAACTGCACAGTCATTATGCAAGGCATTTTAGAAATAGTTCCCACTTCTACCTCCCAAATTACGATTTGGATAAGATACATAAAAGTATGTAGATTAGACGAAATAATTCTCACTCGTCTCAACCATCTGATTTGACGACCAATAAACTGGAGGACGATATATACGACAAACTATAAAATGAGTACGTATGAATATTTTCAAATACAAGTAGCATCTAGGTAGAAAATTTCTTTAACAGAGTACAGTAGAACGTTCTTTTTTAATTATCTGTTCTATAGAAACGTTTTTCAATCTAAGATACTTAAAAGGATAATAACTGAAAAAGTATAAATACAGCAACTGCAAGATATACTTAGAATCTCCGGGTTTTTCCGAAATTTTAACTAATATGGAAGCTGGTTGTATTCAGTTGTCTGCTCAACTTTCAGAATTAGGTTTCACGACACTTTCTCGGAATGTTTGTTTGATGACAGTTGACAATTTAAAAAATGCGTGGAATAAACTAGTCAAATCGAATAAACCGACAAGAGCAACAGCAGCAAACTAATGAAATTACAAACTTAATTCCATCTATAGCAGGATTTAAAAAATGCGATGAAAAGATGGAAAACAATGGCTGGAAAGTTACACTGACCGAGATTTTCAAAATTTAAATTAAGGTAAAATAATAACTTGTGAGCCAAAAGTATAATAACGAAAGTGAAACGAAGACTAAGATGACGAAACGAAGGTTCCGTCGCATGCAGGACTGGCAGCCTCAGAATAGGCGATGAAGTGATATGAACGATAACGTTAACGTTGCTCGATTCAAACCAGGTTCTTCAATTTTATGGAACAACCAAACAATCGAATATTCGCCCCATAGATGGTCTCAATTAGTAAATACTGGAGCATACTTATTTGAAAAACCAAATTTAAATTACAGCTAATTATTTACATAATACATTCTCTAAATATAATTTCTCAGACACTAACCTGATCAGGTTTTCTATTGTATGACGCCTGCTTTTTAACTAAACTCCTTAAATGCCGAAACATCGAGTTATTCGTCAGATGGCATTTGTCCAAATAATAAATTTAATTGTTCGAAATCAAGTCCCTAATGCACTATGTTTCTAATAACTCAATTTATCGTCTTCTTGATGTAGAAATAATCCCTGTCAAATACGTTGCCAACTTTAATGATCAATAAAACACGATGAGGTAAAAAATGAAAATTGTCTATCACCAAGAGACTAAATATTCATACTTTAAGAAAGCAATGTAATTCAGTCATTTATTAAAAATATTAACAAGTCCCAATCAATTAGGTCAATTTAAATCGGTACCACTGATTAAAAAAAAGAATACGAAATACATACTCTTTAACATGAAGATTTACGAACGATAAATTTCTTCTCTGATGTTTACTGTGACGCGGCAAACAATCTAGGGAATATCTTGACACACAACAACAAAATTTAAGAATATCTAAAGCTAAGAATTTTCTTCGAATTTTATTTAAGTAAATTTATATACATATTCAAAATATTTTGAGTTTCTTTGATCTCGTAGAAAAATAATTTCAAGCCTAGATTTTATTAAGAGGTTTCATATCAAAAAAAGAAATGTCGTTAAAAAAGTCCCAATTCAATTTAAACAATTTACACTTACACGAAGGAAAAAATTATTACCAAGAGCTATAAATAGCGGCTCTTACCACGAGATTGCTAAAATGAAATTATATATATTGTAGCCTAATAGCAAAAAAATATCCGGTAGTTAATTACACAATACATGTATGATTTTAGTTCCAGAAATTTGAGGCTAAACACAATTCATTTCACATTCATACAATAAGCTATGTAACAGCAATTTGAAACTACACTACTTACGAATTTTTTCAATACATAAATTTGAAATAGCACTGTTAGTATACAAATGATAGACGCAAACATAATTAAATTTGCTCATTTTATTTCGTTCCACAGAATAAGAAAGATAAACACAAAACAATGCACAGTATAAATAAAAAGACCACATTTAACAGAGCAAAACTTATGAAGATATCAAGTCGAAAATCCTTAATTTGCTTAATTAATCACAATTTCTCTGTAGAATGCAATACATGTCCACATAATTTAACCCCACATTTATCATCACACCATTTAATTCTAAATCATACCCAAATTTTCTAGTAGTTTTCGTTTGTATTCAGTACGAATATTTCTAAAACAATATTCGTTGAATAACACAATTTCAAATATAATATTAGATACCTACGAGTGTGACTGTTTTTCAATTCATTGTTTATCAAGTTCATAATATTATAATTTTTTAAATGACAAGATGATTTCATGAAAAAAAAACACTTTTCGTTTAAACCAATTTTAAAAAGAAAATATTAAAATTCATAAATGCAGAACTTACGACAGTAATATTAACAAGACAATATGCTTTTCCAATTACTAAAAAATAACACTAAAGACACTGCGAAATTGCAAGTAAAAAATCTCTAAAGATTGTATTGTTTGCTACGATTTTAATGCACTTAACACAAACAGCTAAGAAATGTTTGTGTACTTTGAAGATCAAATGTATCAAATTAAAGAATAACAGACACGGATACTTTTTTGTCTTGGTTAAAATATTCAAGAAAAAATAATACAGGTTGCATATAATTGTAAGGAGACATGTTCAGCCGGTCTACATATTAAAATAAAGTTATTTACGTCCTACGTAAAAATATAGTAAGAATACGCACTTTACAATTTTTCAATTCAAAGATTTTGATATTCTGGACAAACTGGATTTTTATGCACACTATAGCACATTACTGCAATCTGTTCAAATTCAAACCGGCCACGATAGTGGAATAATTTCAAATTGCTCAAAATAAGTGCGAATAAAATGACGTAACGTAGAAATTAATCTTAATGTAGCGGTTTCTGTGGCATCAATATAATTTAGTCTAATATCTGACGCTGTGTGTAACAGCACGTATTACTTCTCTCTTCTAGTGAATATATAGGTAATCAGTTAAAATTTTAATAAAGAAATTCTCGTTTACCATATCCATTAATTCGTCTACAGTATGAAGTATAGAACTTTTTTCTTCGCAGAATTTGAAGGTTTATAAACGGGGGTTCGGAAGGGAGATCAAGGTAGCGAAGGGATAACTAGCGTGGGTGGGAAATAGTTTAATGATTCTACTTGCATAAATGAAGGGCAAACTATAGAGAAACCTGCATCAGCTAATTCGAGTTCTCGTAATTTGTCCCATGCCCTTCCGATGATCGCGATTGCTGTTGAACGCTGTATTCCATGTCTCGACCAATTTCGGAGACAGCTGGCCGACTGTTCTAAAGGGAACAATTCTAAACGTTGAATACTTCTAAGCACACGCAAATGATTCATGTTTAAATTACTTTTCCGTAACTGATCGGTTTGTATGAAGTACAAATGACTTGTTGGAACGCTCTATTCTCACATCAGATGAAAATTGGACTGAACACAAGAAGCTGCTCCTCTTCGCATTGAGTTTCGAACACGCACGATCGAAAAAAAAGTGTAATATGAACTGTCGGCCATAACGCGTGCAAGGATCATTTGCCGGTAATAAGGTGAATTCAATTTTATTCACTACGCATTTCCTCGTGTAACAATTTTAACAAGAGTTCCACATTTTAGTCCAGATAGCTAACATTCATTTAACTTATGCATTTCCGGACCCATGTGTTTCTTCTCACAATATGAGGAAACCATTCCCGAAATTTAGCGGTCGAGTTTTGTTACACAATATATGTGTGTGATTTCAAATTTGACATATTGCTCTTACTTGGCTTGACGACGCCTACGATCGATTAAGATAAGTCAACTGCTGCTCTCTATCGCTCTTTTCTATCCAAATGAACTAATAATTTTGACATTGTCACAGTATCTCATATATATATATATATATATATATATAGTGACAGGTTACATGATGGTAATCCACGTGTCGTGGAAGTTCCCCTTTAATAGCGTAGGAAGGAAAGGATTCGAAAGGAATTGGGGGGGGGGGGTGCGGAAGGGAGGAATGGGAACCGATCTGGATCCACAGGAATGAAAACAGGGAAGTAGGTAAACGTTGTCACACCCCCTCAACAAACTCTTACTTTGGGTAGGTTGGCACAAGGAGCAGCTCTAAGGTCAAATCAGGTAAAATTTGAAAAATGCTTTATGGCCACAGTTTACGGATTCTACCAGACAGTCGCCAAAATTTGATGCAGCGGCACTCTAGTGAACCTGCATCAATAAGTACGGCTATTGGTACACGCCTTTCCCATGACGAGACAGCTGGTCCACTCCTCCAATATTTACAGCGGACAATTCACGCCCAATGTCTGCAAGACCGGTTTTTTGGGGAACTTATACAAAAACAGAAAGCACTTCCGGAAGGTAGCTCTTGGGCATACGATCAAGTGGAATAATGTGATGTCATTTCCACTTTACCAAAACTTGTCAATATCGCTGTATTACTATCATAAAAAGTAATACTTCAAATGGACGATAACTCCTATAACAACTCACATGTTAAGGATCACAGATCGCAAATTTCTTCTATGTGCGTATAGCATATGCTAGTTAGGTAATATGCAGCATATTTACAAAGAAATTTTATGAAGTAATTGATGGTACACAACCTAGAACTGAATAATGAAGCAAATTTGTTTATTAAACTGTTTATTCTGACTTATTTAGCCATAAACATTAAAAGCGTGTCGGGTGTTCCGTTGTCTACAGTAGCGAAATTTGTCAAAGTGACACCCCGAAAGAATGAAGTTTTCAGATTGAGGTAGAATGGGATTTTCTTTTTTAGTTTTTCGAATAATTATTTTTCTATAAAGAACTTATAACAACCCATTGTTTCGATAGCAAAAAATTTCATTGTTACGTTATTACAAAATCCTGATTTTCCAGTGAAACGTGTGATACATGTAAAAAAAATTCTTTCTGTACACTATCGATTTGATTCAAATAGCAAGTTCATAATCTCAAGATTATTAAAAACTTAACTTAAAGAAACCAGGTGTTTATGTACTGGCATCGTCCTCGCGGAGTGATTCACTCTACTACCATTAAAGGTAAACCGCATAACTTTCCTTCTTTCGTAAGTAAAGGTCAAAAGTTTTGAAAGAAATCTTAAAGAGTTTCTTTGAATACGCAATCAATAAATTTAGAAAATATGTAAACATGACGTGTGGGTGAAAAGTGACAAGCACACGTAAAAATGCTACACAATGTACTGCAATTGGTCGTTCACAGAGTTTCGCAAACGTCCAAAATCAATTCGCAATAAGAGTGAATGGTTTCGTCTTAGGGCGGAAAGCACCCGTTCAAGAAGAGAATGACAATTACTACAAACCATGCTGCTTTTAGCATGGTCAAATCACACCTTATCGTACGCCCGTAGGTGATAAACTCCATTGAACAATTTAAACTGCGTTTAAATAAAACACATTTAATACAAAAATAACAATGTGCCCCCTTAGGTTACAATCCTCAAAACACCTTCAAATGAAAGGTGAAAGTAACAATTAGGTTCCATTCTGAAGAAATAACATTCAAGTTGGAGTATTTTGTGTTGCACAGCCTGAGGTTAGAATTATAAAACAATAACTTAAATGCAACAATTATAGGCTTAAACGACAAGTATTTTCAAATATCAATACATACCCAATAATTTTTCAGGTTAGAAAATTTTCATTTTTATCAACACCTCAAAAGGTACAAAGTATGTCAATTGCTATGATGAATATTTCAACAACATCCGAAACAAAGTATGGGCTTGAAAACAGTATTCTTAATACTAAATAAAACTGATTGATTATTGTGTGCACATATAAATGTTTACTAATGTGCAAAAAATCTTTATTGACAACTGCATTATTATAATTTTGGCTTGATATCAACATCCACAACAAGGCATGGATACAAAAATACTTATAAACACCAATTTTTTATGTTAACTATGTACTAAATGAAACTAAGGCATGATAGCATAAGTAATAAATAAAAGTGATGTAAATCAAGTCATAAATGTGATTCTTAGGGGGAAAGAATACAATGAGAAGGTTGATCTAATTTTTAATTAAATACTAATGAATAGAACACACATCCAAAATTGCTTTGAAAGGTAGATTTTTGTTTAAGGTGCAGAATGTAGTATTATGTAAATTTGAACCCAACACCTACAGACATTCTCCATCGCTCTTTCCTATCCAAAATTAATTAACAACTTTGATTTAAATTGTTCTCACGGGAAAGTACCTTAATATTCTTCGATATTTTCAATACTAAAAGTGGACCAAATTGGGCAACATATAATCACATTGCTATTTAAGGGTATATATTCATGTTTTAAATGCTTATCATTAAAAAGTCACAATTTTAAAACAAATTGTAGAAGTTGAATTAACAAATCAACGGGCGTGGCAAATATCTTGATTGACAAATTGTAAGGAAAAAACATTCGTTAATATGGGCTACCTCTGTATCACAAGAAACCCCACTATGAAAACCAAGGCTATCCATATATGGTCATCCATTCGTACTTTATGACTTGGTGTACTTTTACATTAATCGTAATGTACTGCTCTGATTAACAATGACAATACTTTTTAAGGCAAATAAATAACTGCATCCACAACTGGCAATAAACTTGTGTTACTTTGATAAACAAAATCAATGTGTTTCGATTAAAATGATGCTGGATAAAAACACTGACCTTATATAGCTTCGTGAAAAAAATAATTGTAGATGTTGTCTTTAAATCACTGGAACCGACACTTACAATATAATTAGTCCATATCACATTGGGTTAACCTCAACGAACGAATCTATCGCGAAACGCAAACGCCAACTGACAGGCGCGGAATATTTCAGAACTAAGAATGGGTCATTACGTCACATAACCTGTTCGTTACACAACGTAACGTCAGTTGTCGGTATCGGTATTTCTGAATAAAATGGTTTACCTTTGCAAATCGTGAACTTGAGTTTGTTCGATAAGCTGCAACAAATCAAATAACGAGGGAAATTAAATTGCAGGTATAAATAGAAAACGCCGAAAGCATGATTACGCGATATGCATGTAGTACCGACCGTCAAAACTAAACTATTTGTTTACAGCCTGTTGTAAAACGATTAATAAAATTACAGTTTAAAAAACATTACTAGTTGTTCCTTCAACTATTAATCGATAAACATTACTAAAATAATACAATATACAATAACAAAATATAAATTTTAATGAAGTAGTGACTAATAAAATATAATTGATGTACTGTGATAATTGTCTACCTTACAATTCCTCAACAGACAATTATAAACCTACTTTCAACCTTCTATTGCCACCTTACATGTCAAATTTTACTGGCCAACAGGGTTACAAGCTAACCATAAAATTTGGCTCTTTAAAATTACTTAATGGAAAATGTATATATCAATTTCTCAAAATGGATTCATTATTCAGACCTAGGGGTTCACAGCTATAAATCCTTAAATTAACGTTAAGTTAACCTTAAATTGTTTGTGACAATAGTACTTTGTCCTTGCAGCAGTGTCAGATGGGAAGTTACAAGATGGTTCCTATCGAAAATTCCTGTATCTAAAGCATTGTTCGCACTTGGTAAGTAATTTAGTAGAGTGGCGAATAGTTTAGTAAATTAGTAGCAACTCACCAAAAACTGTTCGCCCTACAATTTACTAAAATGTACAATACATTTGTTGCTAGTGTAATAAGAACAATAGGCAACACAACGAAATAAATAAGCTTATAAAATGTATTGCAATAGCAATTTTAGATTAAGTAAACTAAGAAATTCATAATGTGTTAAACTGGGCACGATATTGATTCAGAGAAGGAATGAACCAGGAGGATCTACTTCTTAAAGTAATAGTATTAGAAGATCCTAAAGAAAACGTTGGAATTGTTTTCATTTTTTGCAGTCACACATTCTACATATAGATGCCTATTAAAGAAGTGTGATTCCTGCAAAAACAAAATTACAGGCAGTTTTCTACTTTCTTGCTACTGGATAGTTGAAGAACACTGACATTTACTTCAAATCTGAAAATCAACTGTTTTAGATTCAATCAAAATACACAGATTGCTTAATTTGTTAATTTTATAAAGCAGGGATTCAAGGTTCCATAGGCACTCGTGTTACAAATAATTATACATGAAACGAAATGTTGACAGAATGGCAGCTACGAACAGACTAAAACAATCAGGTTCACACTGATTTAGTGGATAGAACGAGTGGTATGTGGTGGTGGGGGGAGTCTACTCATCAGAAAAAATAGAGTGAAATGTATCAAGTATTTAGTCATGTACTACTCAACTAAATTGATGTTGTTCAGACACGTTTAGTACCAAATTCCTCGCTACTCGATTAAACTACTTACCAAGTATGAACAAGGCTTAAGACATGGGCATGATTGCATCGTCAGTAATGCTAGCATTCAATAAGCATTAATGACCATAATTTTATCCATTCAGAATAAATATGTGTGTTTGGATTTATTATAAATTATTAAATCCAAAGTTATAAAGATAATAGATACAATAATTAAAAATAAGATATGATTGATTGCATGTTCATTATAATAATGGGTAGTTATTTTAAACAAACATACAGTAAATACATATATTTCAAAGATAATTATAGTTGTAATAACAAGGTGATTTACAATAATTAATTTCAATTTTAAACAAACAATTCTTGCATTTTGTCAATAAACATTTATTATAAATTAATAATGATAATACAGTTAAATTTGGATGTTTAACACAGGTCTGAACATAAATATAATGGATAAAATGCGTGCAAGTAAGTACTTTTATATTAAAGATGTTCTGTTGTCAAAATTCTTTGTCCCTCTCACATAAGAATGGAAGTATTCTCACCTGAGAATCATATTTAAGTTAGTGAAACTGTAACTTATCATTACAAATGTTCATCATCGCTTCATAAACTACCAATATTCATTAAGTTTAATTGAGTCCATTATACATGCCAAAAACAACTGTTATAGAAGTACAAGTGAAATAGAAAGTAATAAAGCATTAATAGTTACACTTTACCAAACATCTTCCACCTCATAGTAAAGAACTAAAGAGGGTGCAAAAAGGCATATGCAAAGTGAATTAAATAACTTAAGACGTTGCTAGAACTAAAATTCAAAAGTTACTAACGGGTGAACATGTCCAGTGTTGGGACACAAATTGCTGTACAGTATATATTGACATAAAAAAAGATGTTAAAATACATTGATTATATTAAAGTTTTCTTAAATACACACCATTCTCTTGCAACTGTATGAATAATTTATTTCACTGCTCAGTAATTGATACAGATGACTTCAGTTTATTCAAAATTATTACCCTTTTAGGGGAAGGAATTGGGGGACAGACTACACAAGAGTAATCCAGAAACTGGCATTACCTTTAATAGTATAGAAAGGTAACTGAAAATAGGGTAATTGGATTGATGAAATATATACAAATGCAAGAGTAAAACAATTACAACCATTGATAATCATTGAAGAAAATGACCCTATACCCAATATAATTTCCAGTAATGTTTTTTTCATGCAAAACATTGATTATTATCTACACTCACCATAAAAGGAATATTTCTGCTTATGTCCTTTAAAACAACCCTAGAATGTTGATGAGATTGTGTCCTCCTCACAACTGTTGGTTTAGCATCATGTTTTATATTTTCCATCCCACATTTAATTTTGCTCATCAACGCTGACAAGTGATCTGATGGATAGTAATTTTCATTGTTGCTCTCCATGTTGAAATAAACTGGACAACTGTAAGTACAACCAACTTTATTAACAATTTTTATTCACAGAAAAAACTAAATACACTGTACAATAACAAAAAATCTTTTCATATAAAACTGGCATAATTTGTTAGCAACATAAACTTATATTTCACAAATGTCTAATGTTTATTTAATAAATTCCAATTCTGAAACTCCAAAACCTGGAGTTATTCTGAATTAGTTTCACTAATTAAATCATCTAGTGTTTCAATGCTTCCATCTTCTATAACATCAAGTAATGTTGATAGTTCATCATCACCAATATCACCTAAATCAAATAGTTCTTCATGGTTAACAATGTCATTTAATGATGGAAACAATGTCACAGGTAACTTAATAGGCTCAGAAGAATAATTTGAACATTCTGGATCATAGCACTTTTGATACATGCTAGCAGTTGTTAAATTAACTATATATTTAATGTTGTTACTACGGTGTTCACGTTGTACATTCCCACAGTACCTATAATTAATAATGTCATAAACTAAACTACTACTCGAACTGAAATAACACCAACGCCAAACATGACCAGGATATACAACTGTATTGATAAAAGCATCTATCTCAGGGAATGGAGAACATAGACCAGGATTTACAATGATTTGATTTGTTTCCTGGCTGATCTTTGAAGATGTTTCCCTCTTATCACAGCTGTTGAATTCAAGTATGTTCACATTGTCTTGAACATATGTAATTAAAGTACTTAAGAAGATACACATTTCTGATAAAGTATTAATATTCATTGCACTATTAAAACAGTTTTCAGAACTCAGAGTGAGTGGGCAGTTCTTATTCCACTTGGTATTCTGATATAGACGAAAATGTCTGTTTTTTGAGTACACACACTGATCACAAAATAATACTTTGCTTGAATTTTTATTCAACACAAATAAACTTTTTAAACTGTCACTATCAGTAAATTGCAGCAATTCACCTTCATCTTGATTAACAGCGCTCATTATTTCTTTACAAATATATCCAACAAAATTTCCTACATGGTAATTATTTTTGTATGCATGACCATCTAAATTGAAGACAAGATGCCTGCTAAATTTTGCTGGTGTACATGAATCTAAGTTGATAATGTCCTTCGCACTAACACAGACATTCCAGAATTTATGCAAATAATAACCAACTATCTTTATGAGTAGCCTAGTCATTTGCATGCCGTCATGATCTGGATTTAAACTTTTGTCAAATTCAAGATCGAAGTATAGTTTACATGCTGAATTCTCAATAATTATTTCATAAGATGATCTTAGTTCCGGTTTTCGTTTCGAGTCGTGATGCCAAAAAACTCTTGGGTCTGCAACTAAGAAACTCCTTTCACCTCTTCCATGCTGAAACGCAAATGCCATCAAGCCATGTCTTTTCACACGAATGCAATCAAGTGCTTTCTGCTGCTTCTTGAATATTAGCCACGTATGACTCGGATCATTGACATCAAATAATTTGTGTGGATAGGGAGTGAAACAATATTCCTTACTATCTTTAATGGGCGGGATCTTGGTGAGAACTTTATCTCCATAAAATATACTTGCCGCTATGCAATCTGACGCTTTTCGCTCATCCATTAACTTCAGATTTCAATACAGTACAACTCAGTTAACTTCAAACCGACAGTCACAACACTACACACTAAAATTGGTATGCCTTATAATTATCATTCACTGCAGAATACTCGTTTCCGGGCGGGAACGACTAGAATGCCAATGACCGATAATATAAACAAAGAAGTTTAAGACTACATACACAATGAAATCTTGAAAATATATGTAAAACATGTTAATAAGTCTATTTTAAATTAATATAATCTTACCAAGTATCAAAAAATTGATGTCCAATTCAATTTTACTTTTCTGAGTTTTGTATGACAGTTTCAAAAACAATTCGTTACAACCGCCAAGCAAGGACGCTATCTATATACAACCAGAGATAGCACAACCACAAAAATAAGAAAGTATACTATATACAAGTTAAATTACACTCCTGAATATAACTTTATTAATAGCACAAGCAATTGATATACAAATTGAAAGACTTGAGTTACTAGATATATGTTCGTTGCTGCATGTGTGCAAAGTGTTAACTGACTCATTTTAAATATTATTCAGTAAAGCATTTAGAAAGATATTACTTTCCAATAGAAGACCAACCAACAACTCCAAGAATGAAATTTTCAAACAAAATGTTTCACTTTTAGAAGGTATCAATAAAAGTAACTGGAGTTACAAAATTAGAAAAGGGGGCTCTTGGAATGACAGTATTCTTTACTTTGCGATTTTATATAAAAAAACTTGGCTACTATAATATTTCGCCATTTTCCAGCATATTTTGTAATTAATCTCGAACGATATAAACAGGTTCATAGCAATTATTCTTAGGGATAAAGTTGTAGAATATACTACTTCCTTTGAAATAAACAGATTATTTACATTGGTTTACATTGTAAAATTTAGATAACACAAAATTATAGATATCAACTACATAAATGCTTTAGAGTTTAAATTTTCCAAAATAATTAGACTGGAACCTCTAACTTTAAAACGTCGTATGAAATACTCAATAACATTATATTTGCAAATCTTATTCGTCGTTCTGTAACGAAATGCGTTAACACCTTTTCAGTTTAAATACAGGCAACAAATGGCAGTTTTTTGGGAATGTATTGGCAACTGGAATAAGTTTTTGGTGCAGCTGCGACAACGATTCGACATGACGAATGCGGATCGCTAAAAGTCAACAATAACCAGAAATAAAATACATTACCGCGTCGCGCCGTTTCACAGAATAGTTCACACATTAAAAATTGCTTAAAAGAGTATAAATAATAGTTGACATGTGTCGCTATATCGTCAATTTTAATTTGACACAATTCATAGCAATATATGCACCTAAACGTAATGGATTAACAGCCATTCATGATCAAGTTAATGTATAAAAAGCGTACAGTATTGGACCCCATAACAACGTTTCTCTAATGTAAATTACCATTTAATTAATAAATGAAAAACTAAAATTGAATTTAGAATTACTTACATAAATTCTAGTCGAATTGATTTTCAGAACATTTTTTCAGGGAAATGCGCCGATATGGAAATCGTTCCTGGAAAAATGATAGGAAGCACATATCCATGCTTTATCATAGCTGAAGTAGGACAGAATCATCAAGGAAGTCTTGAAATAGCGAAAAAATTGATTGAGGCGGCTAAGGTTTGTGACTTTGTTCTACGTAGCGTGAAACAAGTAATTTTTAAGTAAGTGTATTCTTAAAATATTTTGAAATGCATCCTGTTTATATTAGCTCTTGGGGTGCATGACAATGGTACAGTCAGAAGATTTATAAATTAATGTTTATTTGGTTAAATACGTTATTATACCTAATAAAAAATGGCTGAATTTTTACAGAATTTATGTCTCACGTTGAAGTTTATTAATTTGTTATGGAAAATTTATCAAAAAATCAACACCGTTTTCAGGGAGTCCCACAATTGAACTTCTTGTCTATGGCGCATAAAAATTATAGTATTGATTTAATATTTGTGTTCCTTCAGTACTTTTATTCCCTTTGCTGTAAATGATAAATACCATATAGATCCTATGAAAGCAAATTTAGATACAGGTGTGACATTTATAAAATGAATGAGCGACTTTTTGTGTAAAACAATGAATGTCATTTTTTTATTATATACTCAGTGACAATGATAAAAACATAATTTATTGGAGTATCAATTATTTGATTTAATGAATTATTAGTTATGAGTTCAAGTAGTTTAACAGTTTTATTTTACTCCTATATATATTTCACAATTTTTTAATAATAAACCATAAAGAATTAATATTTTTCCTCTATCATACACAAACTGTTGAATGTTATTACTCCACAACAATTAATGTTCTACCTGGTAGCTTATCAATGAACATTGTAATTAGAGTAAATGAATTATGCCGAATAAATTTACGACCAAATACAGACAGTTATTATTTAATTTAACCGACCATATTTGGGACCTCCTCAAATGTTTTTTTGATGTACTAATAGAAACCGAAATGTATAAAAATCCAAGGTGAACTGCCTACAAGGGCAACTTCAACCTGTATAACTATTGTGAAAAACATATGTTAACAAATTTACTGTTTAAATGAATTACGCACTATTGCTTCAGAATAACTCATGAACACACATCATGATAACAAACTTGGTTATTTGTAGGGAACTTACGAAAACATGTCTCCTCTAATACCAGAGGTATTACACATCATTGTATCGTATACAATGATGAAGAATCTATTAATATTCTACACTAACAGCCGGCGCTGCAAAACGGCGATGTGGGGTGAGATGACGAAGAAATATATGGGCTTATAAGAAATAAAAATAAATATTTTATATTCTATACTACAACGTATGGATATCTACGGTTTTATAACAATATGGCACTTTAAAGTTTTACGAATTGCTAGAATCCAAAAGGCAGGAAAAATTGAAAAGGAAAGCCAAGTATTGGCTTCAAAGAAACATAATTAATTGTTCCAAAGGGATGAAAACAACAGAAAAGCATCGATTGTAATATTCGTCATCACAAGGATAAATATATTATATGAAGGACGACTATGATTTTGAATCATTATCGGAAAAGAAAAACGACTGAAAGCAGGCGGGCAGGAGGGAAGAAAGATTTAAGTTACAGGTGCTGCAAATCTTGGGTTCATATTCGCTGTGGAGCGATAACGAAGTGAAAGACAGATCCTCGATATGTTTTTGATTATGAATTCTATTATTATTTCTCTTAATTTTATATCTACTTCTTCAAGTTTTTATTTCATAAGGGATATAAGTGTTTTATATTTTTATTTTTCTTAATCTTTTAATAAAGAAATAATTTTTAGCCCTTGATTCATTTGGTTTCATATTATTTACTACCCTCATTCGCTATCTTACCCAATAGGTGGAGCATGATGAAAAATCCATTTTATGGACAGACAATTTTTTTTTATTTCAAGGGATTAGGACATTATAATTTTTTATTGAATGTAAGGATTTGAAATAAATTTGATAGTAAATGACAGATTATTTAAACATTAAGCCCAAAAACTATTTATTTCCATAATATATATAAGAACCAAATTTGATTATAAACAACATTTTTATGAGCTAGAATAAACAAATTCTGCATCAAGCTGTTAATGGGAGAAACAAGGCATGCACAAACTAAACTTACGAAAGGCACTATATTTGGTGTTTAAATAGTTACCCTTTCTGGAAACCGTTATAGATATAGATTTGAATTTTTAACATTGTTGCATGCGTGAAGAAGTAGAACAAATTATGCCAATAATTAGTTATGAATTTAAAAACTTCTAAATTTTTGTATATAAAGCATTCTTGAGAAATAAATTAATAATGAAAATTATAATAAACAATATATTCTGCTCACACACACATACCATTAGGTTAAAGATAAGCAGTGCAAATTTCAGTGGTGTATCTTGTAACGCTAACCCGCTCCCTCCGATCCGTTTACGTCTGTACCGGCCAGGGAGCCACTGCATATGTAGAATTAATACATGTAACTAACTAGCTATTCCCGCGACTTCATTCGCATGGAAATAGTTCTTTTTATTTTGCCCTGAAAACGAAACAACAGATAGCGAATTATCATAAAGTTGAATTCATTCTATATATAAAAAGTACGGTATAATTTATTTATTATCGGTTCAGGGCAAACCTTATAACTCGCAGTTGGTTTTGAACGGCCAATAAAAAGGAGAAATTACTAAATATTAAAATTTACATGACGCAACAACTAAAACCAATTTACGTATAAATCATATCGACGATCAAAATAAGTTTATCGTTTTTCAGGGCGTTAGCTCTCTGCCAACAATAAGTTAATAACGGCGCGATTCCTACTTTAACAATAGATGGAGTGCTTTGAATCATATACAGATCAAGAGTACAGGCAACCCGCATCTACTTTGGAGTCTTTAATGCGCGTATATTGAATGTATTGAAATGAAATGTGCACGAATATTTAGTTAAATCTCCTGTTTTTAAATCCTCAAATTTTCATCGAAATACGTTGAGCCGTTTTGGAGCGTATTCAGTAAAAACATACAGACAGAAGGTCAGATAGACAGACGCTTCCTTTATATATATATATATATATATATATATATATTGGTATAGATAAAAAACACGACAATCGCGATTCATGTGATCATTGAGGGCGATGATAAGCGTCGAAACAAGACACATGAGTTCTTGAACCGGTTATGAGCCTTGGCCGTAACTAATTATGAGGGCGGGTTTATTTAATAATCAAATAAAAGGACTAAAATTTCACACTATTTAATTTAGAAACAAATGATTTTTACATTTAATGCCAAAACTCAGTCACGCGGTTCCTTAATCACTAAATGTTACTTTTACACACCCTCGCTCACATTCATACTAACATAAAATGTATACTATCCTAAGCTAAACAAAAATATTTACAAAAATCCTGAATTGCATGAAAAATTAAAAGGTTCGGTTATTGTAACCACAACCACACGAATTAAAAATGGAATGGGAGGGCTTACTTTTCGTTGATCTGGATGTGGCAGCTGAAGATTATGTTCACGTTCTGACGAGCATCCTTTCCTTCAGGTACGGCTACGCACCCCTAAGCGGACTGATTTCTTCGCTGGTCAGACGTCCGCGAACATGCTCTCCAAATCTCAACAATCTCTCTGGCCACCTATCGTCTCCACCTGCTCTCCAAAGCGTATTGTCTCCTTTGGCTACTTATTCACTTATGCTAACCACACAGTACTGTATCCCCTGCAACTTACATCTGTCCGGCTGTCGCAATCGCCTTTTTCCAACTACTCATCCAAAGGTACGTCTCCTCGACCATCAAATGCACTCTCAGCTCCAAAAACGCACTGTTCTTCTCCACCACTTATTTCTCTCTTCCTCAAACGCACTGTCTCCTCGAAACCTTTTCCTCCGTCTCCCCAAAAACTCATTGTCTCTTTCTCACTAGTTCAACTCTCACTTCGCGGACTACCCAAAACACCTCCACTTCCAGAGTGATTCAAAGCATATCAAACTTAAGCGTTACTCCACTTGCCGTGAATCGCTGCTTGGTCATCGACTCTTCAAACGACACAAATATTGACCTATCCAGGGACCTGCCACACAGCCTTTCATATGCTCCGAACTTTGCTACAAGGCCGACCGTGCCCACAGCTTACGTACGATTAGACTAAATTAACGTAAAATATGAAAAGCGAATTCACTTGTTACAGTCTATAACGGTTCCCAGAAAATGTAAACTATTTTAGCATTGTCCAGATAGGGCCTTCCGACTCCGAAATACGAAATTAACACCCATCTCAGTATTTTTTATATTTTAATATTGCCACATACCCTTTCTACGCCATTATGAGCTGATGTTAGACTTAAACTATATTAGAAACAACAATATTAATCATAGGGATCTGCAAAACTATTTATTCAACAGTACTATTTTCTTACCTATTATTTCATCCCCTTCTATTGCTCCTATAGAGGTACCAGGATTATCATACTATTATATGGTAAACAATGTAACTGTTGTTGTGATAATCAGTTGTGATACAGCCCTCCATGCTAACCTACCCTACGCAAACCTTTTCCTTTATACTAATCTGATTAGCGTATTCTCTTCTTGGCCTTCATCTTCTGTTCTTATTCCACACACTTGCCTCTAATACTAATTTTACTAGACCCTCATGTCTCAAAACGTGGCCTACTAATCTAAAGTCACAATGTGACTATCAATAATTTAATGCAACCCGAAATATTTGTAGAATTAATTTTAATGTCAGTTATAAAAAAGACGGACATGGGCCATCTGTACTTTTGATTTAAATTATACTAATGTTTTTTCTTGAATGATTTTTATTCAATTTGGCTCACAAAGAATATGATTTGTATTATTATGTGATTATGTTTCAGGAAAGTGGTGCAGATTGCGTCAAGTTTCAAAAAACATCTATAAATGACAAATTTAATGCCCTGGCTTTGGCAAGACCATACGAAAGCCAGCACTCGTGGGGTCAAACATATGGGGAGCACAAAAAATTCCTTGAATTTTCCCTTGAAGAGTTCAAACATCTTCAGGTTTATGCTGAGGAAACCGTTGGTATTCCATTTACTTCGTCTGCGATGGATATGGTAAATCGTACAACGTGATCATAAATAAGTCATTGAATTACTATTATCATGTGAATTTTGTGCATCAACAGTGGTTTTGTAATGGAAATGCCTCTTAAAATTGTTTTTCAGTTGTCACTAGATTTCCTAGACTCTTTAAATGTTCCTTTCATTAAAATTGGTTCTGGGGATGCCAACAATCTTCCAATGCTGAAACACGCTGCAGCGAAAAAGAGACCTCTAATAATTTCCACAGGTAGTCATTGTACAAACAAATTGGAACTACCTTTTTGATCTAAGAAAATATGTTAAACAATGTTTATGAAATGGAACTTGAAATTCTTCGTATCCAAATTTATAAAAAAATCTCTAGTATATATTTATTTTCAATTACAGGTATGCAAAACATGGCCAATGTTCGTCAAGTATACAATTCCGTGAAACAAATAAATACCAATTTCTGCCTTTTACACTGTGTCTCAGCATACCCTACGCAGCCAAAAGAAGTAAATTTAAACGTACTGATTACATACATGTCAGAATTCCCCGATGTTCACATCGGTTACTCAGGTCACGAATTAGGAACGACAATATCTACTGCAGCTGTTGCAATAGGAGCCAAGGTAAGCTATCCTTTTAGTCTCAAATCTTTCAATTGCTGTTTAACCTTCAATACATACAATTGTTCTGAGTAAAACATGAGTTGTTTTTCATACTCATTAAAATTTTTTTTCACTACTATTTAAAGTTCAGTTTTTTTGATTCTTTTATGTAAAAATGCAATTTACACACAGCATACTTTCATAATTCATTAAGCATATTTTCATTCTTTGAATTCCAAAGAATTCTTATAAATTGATCGAATAAGTATTGATAGAGCGAAAATTGTACTAGTGTAGTTGAGTGAGAATCAAAACTAGTATTTTTTCCATTCATAAGTGGGTTTTTTTTGGAAGTGAATGAATGTAGAGGATCTATTCAGTTGTAATGCTATTTCATCAGTATTAACTCGCTTCCTGTTACTGAACTTTAACTTGTTTTTTTTTTAGATTTTGGAACGGCACATTACGTTAAATAAAGAATGGAAGGGAAACGATCACGCCTGTTCGTTGACACCCAACGAGTTCAAAGAACTTGTTGATAACATACGTCTAGTAGAAACAGCTATGGGCGGCTTCGTGAAAGAAGTTCAAGCAGGTGAAATCTCATGTATTGAGAAACTCGGAAAAACGGTAGTTGCAGCAAGATTTCTACATGAAGGCGAGATTCTGGATAATGAAAGCATAATCGCCAAAGTAGCGGAACCAAAAGGTTTGTCTGCTCAGGATATGGAAATGATGTACGGAAAACGTATAAGGAGAAGTATTTCTGCCGATGAAAGTATTTTCAACGAAGACCTTTTTTAAGTACATGTATTAATAAATGGCGTTTCGTAAGTAAATCGATTTAAGTTATTACTCTCCTCTCTTTTTTGTTTCCTCCCTCTTCCATTCCGCCATCGTTATTTTATAATAAAATATTATTATAAGAATGAAATTCTTTAAAATAAAAAACAATTTACACTATATTTAACAACTTAACATAAATATTACAATTTTCTCACTTTAAAATTATTAGCCGGCAATACGTTTTATGATAAACACTATGTATATTTACAAAAAAAGATATAAAATGAATTCCCTTACAACTGAATCCCAAGAGTTTTACTCTAGGAAATCTGACGCTTAACCGTTGCTCCCGTATAGATCAAGTTTTTCTGCCGTTTTATTGTCCGTGGGCAGGACAATTTCCAATCCTATACTATACAATCTTAGCCTCCGATCATAACCTCCACGTCCTTTATCAACTCCTCATCTCCTTCCTAAAACTCCTCGTCTCCTCAATCTCTCCTTAATATAATGTCCAAATTTGTTTCTACTGTTTTTTAATGATTTTTTCCGACTGTCTTATTTGGTATTCCGTCGGTGGCGGGGCTCGATATTCTCGAATCAAATTTATTGTATGTCCTCTCTGGGAGGAGCTGTTTAACTCCCCGTCATCAAAGAATTTGGGGAAAAACCAACCTCCATCCTCTGTCGCCTAATTTCAGCGCCGTTGTGCCTGACTTTTATTAACCCCTGTCTGTAACTCTCACTATCTTACCTTTGATTCCTACTATTTGTATTGTATCGTTACAATAGGAGTATTGAATAAATTTACTTACAGATGCAACAATATATGACCTGTTTGGTGTAGTGGTCATAGGTGAAACTATTACTCTTAACAATAAAACTACGATAGTTTCACGTCGTAGTTGGTGCTACTCTAAACAAAGATAACTTAAAATTAAAACTTCCAATGGTTTACATTTTTAAAGATATATAAAAATTTGCAATACAATTTGTGGCTGCAGTATGCTCAATTATAGGTCAGTGTAATATATGCGAACATAGGGTTTTTAGCACTTGAACAAATCGTAATACCTGCATTTTCTTTATTTTATTCTCCTCAATTTGTCTAAAGAGCATTACAATATAATTAGAGTGTCAATGCCAGGGTTGCCTACAGGTGGCAGCGTGACTGTTTTCCCTCACTCCTTGAGAACTAAACTCTCTTGGCGCTTCATGAGCGGCAATGCAACATCACCGCTACTTGAATCCCCTAAAATGTATCTTAAAGCAACAAAAAATAAATTAAAATAAATTATTTATTTACACAGTAACTAAGTATTTTCAAATCAGTATTGTAATTCTATAAATTTATAGGGAAGATTAACATAAGTGGCTATCTTTTAAAATCAATATTGCCAGTTGAATACGAAGTTATATAAATTTATGAAAGACCAGTTAATGTAAATTTTTACTTTATTCGTTAATGTTGCAAGAGAATATACTCCATTTTTTGATTTAAATTCAGAAAATGTGATATTTCTTATACTTTAACAGAATGGAATATAAAAAAGAAACACAATCTCATTACATTATGTTATCATTTTAAATACACGATAAAACATTTTAATAAGTTGTTTAAACATTGATAGAAATAATAATAAGTACTCAAAATACTTAATTTAAAATTGATTTAAGAAATAGTAGAACAGGCTATAAATCATTTAAAAAATCAATGCAAACTTTATTAACAATAATTCATCGTCGTTTGCAGTGTTTTAAACTCTAAAAAGACAAAATTAATAATTACAATGGGTATAATTACAATACATTGACCGCCAAACATCATTGTCTTGGTTCCTTTTACACAATGGGTCAATACAGCGGCCAATTTGTATGAACCCCGTTTGACACTGCACACTTTGCTTTCGCATATTGACCTCCTTTGATGTGCAGAGAAACCGCTTCCAAAGCCAATGTCAGTCAACTCCATTTCCAACTTTCACCAACATCGGCCAAAACAAACCAACCCCCGTCCACACCATGGTCTTGACCTGCATTGGACTAGCTTGCGTCATGGAGTAGAGGGGACATTAGAGTTCAATTCACATCAGTTCTAGTTGTTTATATAATTTTTTCTAACATATTTATTGATTTCAAAAACAGTCAAGTATTGTAATAAATAAAAATTAATTTCAGATTGTGGCACGAAGTTGTGATTAAAAATAAGTATTTAATATGTTTTAATTTATTTTTGTGTGTCTCGAGCGTATTGTAGTTTCATTCACTTTTATAGAAAATGCTGTCTAAATATTAAACAAAATTTGACACTTTCTTATGACGTAAAGGCTGTTGTTGTTTATTTATAAAATTTACACACTAATAGATGACAAACCACTTATGATTTTAGTAATGTCCACTTGCCAAGTTTCATTTGTATCTGTCAACTCTGAACAGGATAGCCAACTTCCTATCGGGCGAACAAAAGTGGGGTTTGGCGCTTAAGTTTGAAACAACAATTTTTATGGTTTTCAACCCCTCTCTCAATGAGATATTGTGATTTGATTTATAAAATATAAATATTGAAACTTGCGTTGCAATTATAGGGATGTAAAAAGTGGTACGCGAATTAGTCTATTTAAATTCATCCTATGATATGAGCGAAACAAAATATTATGAGGTAATTCCATTTGATGGAAAAGGGCGTGTATTAGATGGATTTATTGTATCCAAACATAGTTCCCTGAATGTCTTGATAGCATGGTCAGAAAATATTATTATAATACACAACTTACATGAATCAGCCTCTAGCAGAAAAGAGCCAGAGGTAAGAAAATTATGTAACCCATTCGGTATTACATATGGCATATGTTTTGTTGTTAAAAAACAGTTTATAATGTATGTTTAATAAATTTTGAGATATTTCCATTTTCAATTAATTTAAACATTTTGCTCACTCAGTATATAATTAACAATTTGTAAATATAAGGTATTTCTTTAATTTAATGATTTCTTGCAAAACAAAAAAAAAACACACTTCTGATCAATGTGTTTGATTTAAGTGTTAAATAAATATCCCAATATATATGTAAATAACAACAATGGAGTTTCATTTTAATATTTGAGTTAATGATCTAAAAATATCAAGAAATGACTGACAGCGACACAGAAAGTAACTGTTTTGAAAACCACTATGATTGTTTTGTATCTACACTCTGGGAAAGCTCAAACCTTTTAATGTGGATGTTTGTTATTTAAACTGTGCTAGTGAAATACAATTAAGAAAAATATCTTAAACAAATGATACTTTGTATGTGTGTTATCTTCATGACAGGTCTTGGTTAACTTAGATTGCAAATAATTTAAGTATGCCACTAAATTCTGGTTAAGTTTAGATTATAAGCTATTAATACTGTTATGTGTAATATATTTTTTTATTTCACTAATTAATTACACATATTAAGAGATTTAATCTTTAGTGTTAATCATGTAAAACTTTTGTTCCCTTACATGTGATAAATTACTGTTATACAATGTCATCATAATTAATATTGTTGATTTCAGATAGTTTCCTTAGACAGTAATGTAAAAACCATATTTGACTGTGGGAACAAAATCTGTGGTTGTGATTCTCAGGGCTCATTATTTTACTTGGAAAAAGATGTTCACAATTTGTAAGTAAGATTTGTTTCCTATAAGCCAGTAAAGATGTGACTTTCCTGACATGTAATGCTGGTATATACCATGATGAGTGTGGGGTTTTCTAGAATTTTCAATGACTAGCCATCTCTTGGAATGTTTTTTCTTAACTTGTGACGAAGGGAGCAGTTGCATATGTAAACACAAGAAAACCCTGTACTCATCTTTGGTGTTGGCCAGCTATATATTTCAAGTAAGCCAGCAGCTTTTTATCACTCTTTCCTGTCCTCACTAACTGTTTTTTTGGCAATGTCATTTCCTTTCTTGTATTATACATATTTATCTCACAATACAAACTATTACTGGCAGAGGATACAACTATTCATTGCTATATTGTGAATTTATTGAAGACTTAATTTTATGATTTCTTTGGCACAGAAATGGCTGCAGAATATTTCAGACTTGCCAATCCAAATTAAGTCTTGAGACATAATGCTATTCTAACTATCAGTTTGCTACTGTTGAATGTCTATATAGTATAAAATCTGAATGTTTTTTCCTATGTTTACACTGCTATTCATGGTACATTTTTGATTTTGACATGCATTTTGTTATCATACCACTGTTCAAGTGTACTGAAAACTAACAGGAATTAATTATACCCATTGAATGAAGAAGAGTACCTTCCTTATGCTTTTGAGGAAGTCTTTTTAGTTGGCAGAAGTATATTTTAACGCTTCATTTATAAATATCCGTTTATTTTCATGGAATACACTCATCATTATATAAAGTATGATATGAAACGAATACTTAGTATATTGCCTCATTTAGGAGTTGATATTAATAAAATACTACATTAATTATATCTGTGCAAAATAATAATTCTCTGCAATTTATTATTCAGGCAGTTCCACACAGAAGAAGAGGACATGTTTGATTCATATGATTCAGAACAAATTGATGTAGACCCCTTAAAGTGGAAAACCATATACAAAAGGTCCTTGGGAAATGTTCAGTATATTTTACCTATTAGATATGGCTTCACTGCTGTAGTTGAACTATCTGGCAAACTAATTGTTGAAGTTTATCAAATTTCTAATGAGTCAGACTGTGTGACCATAGCATTCAACTGTGAACTTTGTTATTTTTCAACACAGGTATTTCAAGATGTTTTGAATTTGTAAATAGTTCCAAGAGAGAAAATTTGACATACTTCAATTTATAATGTTATTATAATTTTATTTTAAAATTACTATAAAATAATTAATATGTGAGCCTTACTAAAAACAAAATTTGGTTTTTATACATGTTTATTGAAATAGTCATGTCAGTCAACAATTTTTTTTGTTTTTTCTGACGCCTTCCTGAAGAAAAAGTTTTCATATTTCTTATGCAAGCTGACCTCACATGTCCAACAATTTGGACTATGTTTCCTGTCCTATGTGGCAATGCAAACCATTAGAGGCTAACATGTCTGAAATTTTGAAGTACATCATCTTGCCCTTAATAGTAAAGGCCATCTTAATTTCAAATAAGCCACTCACTTTCTCTCTTTCTGTTTCATGCTAATTATTGTAATTATGTGTATATCATGTACAGTTTGAAGTTCTTAAATTTTCGGAGGCACAGTCCCCTTCATCAGAATGTTAGGAAGACATTTCCAGTGATGGCCAGTCGACAACTGAGCAGACATAATTTTCAGTACGGTTAGCTTAGCTCGAAAAAAATGGGCTCCCACCAAGCCACCAATATATCATCACACATACACTCAGTCGAACACATCCATCCTCAAAGGAGTTTATATATAAATATCAATACACACATACATACAACCACACATCACTGCATAAACAACATACACACATATACCAAGGTTTTAACACATATACATATTCCAATGGAAATCTGTGTAATTGTACTGTTACAGGTGGTCAGTTTTGAGTGGGGGGGGGGGAGGTTACCATCTATGGGATATTCAGTCCAGGGCTTTGTCTGAACTGAAAGACATGTTGAAATGAAAGTTCCCATAGATGAAGCTCAGCAGGGGGTAGGGGTTTGAGGAGGAGTCACTATGAAGCTCTAGTTGAAGTTGTTGGTGGTGTGGCTTCAAGTATTAGCGACTTCCTGAACTTATTGCCAACCATCACAGTACAGTTTGCCCAAATGAGCATCCATTTAGGATAGATTCCAAATCAATGAACCATGACGAAGTTACTCACATTGGATAGGATATAAATGAGGGAGAAAGGTAGGAAATTTTCTTCAAGTCATATGCTCGGCATAGAATTATGCTCAGAGAAAGGCATATGTTAAATGCAGAGAGGAGTGGAAGATGAAAGAAAGACTGAAAATATTCGGTGCTGCTGGGACTCGAGCCCAAATTGTCACAGATCCTCTACTGTAGGCTCAGAGTGCCTTGATCTTTAGGCTACATCACTGATTTAATGAATATCATCATACACAAACTTGCAAATATTATAAGTTTTAGAGGTCCACCTCAGCTAGCACACTATCCACCACTACCTTCTGCCACTTTATGACCTAGAGCGATTTCTTCAACCCTCTGTCTTTTACCAATCACTAAAAAATCCACCAATCAGCACATATTTAGCTCACTGCCATCTCTGGTTCACCTCCTTGTGTTTATGCTTTTCAGAGTTATTCCAGAAAGTTATAGAACAAGTATACATGTATCCCACTCTGCAGTAATTAAACTTCTGTTGTTGCCGACAAAGCATTTAAATAACTATGCCTTTTCCTTTCTGTCGGTTCAAATTTAATACCGAGAATATAAATAAATATAATTTCTTTGCTGAAACTTTAATTTAATTGCTATATGGTAATAAATTAATGAACCAGCTTTGAAGTGTTGTTTATCATTATGTTGTAGGTAGTGAATGTAGCCCGAAGCTATAATTTGAAGTGTGCTCATCCAGAGCTTGTGCAGTCTATTTTGGGTGATATAAGCCTTTTGAATTCAGAGGTCATTTTTATTGGTTTAAGTGATGGACAAATTTACTGTGTACCGGTTATGTGCTCAGATAGAGGTCCAAAACTAATATATTCTTCACCTCATGCTGTAACTGATATTTTATTAATACCAGGTGATAAAATTTTTACTTTGTATAATTTTTGAAATGTCATTTAGATCATTGTTCAGTATCAAAAAGTATAACTATGAAACTTGCTGCAATTACACCATCAGCATTGTAATTAAATTATTACACTTTTAATTTTAAGATATATTCATTAAATTATCTTATGTAGTCTAGTAAATTGATTAATCATATGTCCTTTTCTAACAAACAATTTCTGAAGAATTAAAAATTTTATTCATAAAAATTATCTTGACTTTATTGTATTCTGAAGGAAAGACTTGGCTTACTCAATTAATGGTTTTTAGATCATTTAAATGACAGTTTATTTTGGATTCTCTTTTAATCCAACTTATTTTATAGTCACCACTTCAAAATGTTTTGCTTATTTCCAGCAGTGTACTAGTCAAACATTGGCTAATAGTATATTACAATATATTATTCTAAGCATTTCTATGTCTATTGATGCCATTTTATTGCATTGTTACATGTAATCATGTGATAATTACATTTTTTGTTCTTTTAGGAAAACCTTATTGGCGGTTGGCAACAGTGCTGTCTATAGGAATATTTGTAGAAATATGTACAGCTAATCATTTGGAACTTAATTATAACCTAGCTTATTTACCTGGCCCAATTCAAGTGGTAAATGTTTGTGATGATAATTTTGTTGCCAGTAATGGACAAGATCTGTTTGTTTTTCATGTTGATTCTGACATGAATTTGCACTCAAAGTTGCTGTCTATTAAAGGCATCCATTTAATATCCAATCATGTACAAGCTGGGCATCTTATAGCAGCAACAGTAAGATATACAAGTTTGTTTTGCATTATAATTAAACTAATTGTTATCACCATTTTTCAGTCCACTATGTCATAGAATTGACATCATTAATGGAAATATTGTTTAATATGTCTGATTTTATTAATATGTTTGTTTCAGATATTTGGAACTCTTTATCACTTATACAATTTGGGTATTCATGATATGATATTAAAGCCTGTGAGAAAATTTGTCAACACTCAAACACCAACATTGTCAGAGTTGCTGAAAAAGTTAGAATATGCAAAACAAGAAATAAATGTTGAAAACCAAGTAGCAGAAGCTCTGAGTCTGATAACTCGTTCTCAGTTTTTGCAGAAACTATTTAATATAAGTGTTAAGGTAGATGATTTTATCAAAAAAACAAACAAGGATGGAAAATATTTGTTAAAAATTTCCATTTCAAACTGCTCAGATTATGATTTCTCATCTACACTTTGGCAACTACAATTCATTCTGAGAGAAAATGAATACTCAACTGTTCAAAATGTCACATTTTGCCATACATTTAAGAAGGGAACAGATATAAATACTGAAATGTGGACATGTGTAAAAAACCCAACAAATATCCTAAGGCTTGATTGTTACCTAGTTTATGAGCTACCACCATTGCACAACATTAATTTTCCCTGGCTACTTCTTTATTTTCATTCTGCAGAACTTGATGTTTCTCACTTTCTTTCTTGTAGTTTGTCTTTGAATGAAGACAGGAGAGGAGATATTGAGAATACACCCACTGTTGAAATGTCATATATGAAAGTGTTAGCAGCTGCTGCTAGTCAAAACTCTGTTAATAGTACAATTCATAGTAGTAAAAATTATTTACAATTGTCAAGAACTGTCCCTCTCGTACAAATTAGTAAACCTATTAATACTTTTTGGAATTCTATCTTTATTAATTCACAACATCGCTGGAATGAAGAAATGCAGAAATGGGTAAGATTGTATTTCAGTAAACCTGTCAATAATAAATCAAATAATCTAATATTGCAAAAAGTTGGAAATTTGCCATGGAAAGTTAAATAAAATTATTGCAATATATTCTAAATTAGTACATAATTGTGTAAAAATAATAATCTTTCAAGATTGCTAATACAAATTGTAGAAAATTAAATTTACATGTTGTATTTCAGTTCCAGGATCAGTCTCGAGGATCGAGTTTATGTTTGCACGCTGGACCTTTTGTGGCAAAAATTACAGTAAATAACAACTGCAATAGTGTTGACATACAATCTGATAGCGTTTCAATGCTTCATGCTCTACGGAAGTGGATTATTGTTCAACAAATGTCCCTCTTAAATCAAAAGGAAACAGTTGGTCTTGACTGTTGGCTTGTAAACATTGCACAGGTGGTTATGTTTCTCTCCTATAAAGATCTCATTTAGCATATGTTAGAAAGACTAAGGATAATGTTACAGTGGTGATCCATAGATCGATTGTTTAAGTAATTATCTTCCTTCAATAGATGGACTTCTCTTCACATTGAACATGTTGTGTGGCACTTTAAAGAGAATTTGTTTTGAGCCGATAAATTGTAAATTAATGTCTGTTAAATTTTAATTGTGTGTCCACTTACTGTTGCTGAAGAAAGTGTATCCAAAACTATCTTGAGGCCTGATAAAGCAATCAGAAGTAAAGAGTATAACTGGCACATAAATAAAATCATTGTAAATACCTATTAATATAAAATCACTTTTATATGGACCTTTCAATCCAATGTTTATACTCAAATTTGCCATTACTTTAGGTCCTCAAACAAGGCAATGAAAAATTCCAGCTGCCAGTCGAAAGTCGTTAATTAAATTTCTTCAGAAGCTTGCAGCCTTAAAATCATCTGATTGCAGTAAATCCCAGTTCTTACCTTTTGACATCCAACTAATGCAGAAGCTGTGCTCGATTTTGAGCTATCCATGTTATTTTCAACATAGCTATATAATTGATTTAACTTGCCAGAAATTTAAAATGACAGTTTTCATTTGTTTGCAGCAACTGAAGATAAAATTAGAGCTTGATAAATTGGAACCTACTTTACAAGTTTTGGAAACCTTGAGAAAGGAGTGGAGAGCCTCAACAGGCATGAAACTAATAATAAACTGAATCAAGGCTCTTTAATTTCATCAATTGCTTTGGTTTTCAAATTTATATGCCGAACATGCATGGTCACAATCTATTACAATAATTGCTAATATTAATTTTAACTGATGATTATACAATACTGTTAAAGTAATATTTCATTGTAATTTATTTTGTAAAAATGAAATTTTTTATTAGAGAATAAATGATGAGCTGTGAAACTTGTTTCATGTTCAAACATTTCTATATCTTCCTTATTGTGAGTCAGGTGGTCCAAACTTTGGGAGAGCAGCAAGTAATGAATATTAAGTTTTTATGGTGGCAAAATAGTGTTTGATAGTTAGAAAAGTAATGTCATTAAATTCAGTAAACCTCGAAGAATGTACGTTGTATTATAAAGAAGCTTTTAAAAATAACTTGACTCATTTTTAAGCTATTCAATAAAATGCAAACTTAAAATATATTGTTCCTTTGGTAAGGTATACAGAATAGAATGGTACAGTCAATAAAGATTTATTATTTTCAAATCAACAATTACTTCTATTTAATCATTTCAAGAAACCATAATGATTCCTAAACAGACTATGTTCAGTTTCTTCTTCATCCTCCTCACGTAGAAGAGCAGAGTTTAATGTTACATTCAAGTCACGGCCAATACCACTTCCTTCTATAACAGCATTATTGAGAGTTTGGGGGCTTAAACTACCAACTCCAGTTTTGAAAACAGATGTAATAGTACCGTTTTCAGAAGTTGCAATCACTACACTAGCTGAACTACACATTTCTTCTTCAGCAGTAGGGTCTACAACACAGTTATCACCTATTTTACACAATGTAATCAAAACTGGTGCTTTAGACACATTTAAACGAGTTGCTTCCAGGGTATCCGATAATTCTATGTCAGGCTCACATCCTTCTATTTCTTCTACAGTAATTTTAGGTAGTCTAGTGTTGTACAAAGCTGCTTTCACGGCGAGTGATACCGCATCAAACAAATTACCGCCACATTCAAGAATAAGAATGTCAATATACAATTTCCAACAGGATTTTCCCGGAATAATGCAAATATCAGATAAACTAAACGCTCCTGCGGTTTGATAAGCTCTGGCTAACGTAGAACTTATTTCTGTAGCCAATTCTTCGCCTCCACGTCCTTCAAATGCTGGTGTAGCATTAGCAGAACAATCTACAAAGAATTCAATCTTCCCTTCATTCGGTTTCTCTGGATAAGGTTCGACTATTTCAGTCTTAACGCCAACCAATATGTCAGTATTTGCCAAACGAAGTCGAGCTGAACCATTAAGGTGTATTACAATACCAGTTTCCAGTTCCATCGGTCTATATTCAAGCCTATTTCTTCCATCACTACGTAAATTATCTTCGACCCCATGCAAAATAAACGTCTTCTCTGCAGCGCTTAGTAAAACTTCCGCCATGTTTAAGAAAAAAAGACGCTAATTTTTTAGTGTTTTTCAAACATTTAAATAAAAAACGCCAGTTTTCTTTACGAAGTCTCTCAGCAAACATAAACAAATGTACCCATGTTTTCAAATATAATGTGCTGGGAATATCGTTGACCAAAGAAAACAATGCGATTTTAGCCAAAGATCATTGTAAGATAAACTTGTAAATTAATGACCTGTAATATAGTTGAAAATAATCCAGTGTCACTTAAATAAGCAATAATTGAAATCATACTTTACTGTCGGTACATGCTGCTCTCATAAGTTTATTAACTCAAAATGGAATTGTACTTTTCCCTATTTAGTTTATTCATATGTCAAATATATCATTACAGATCTGAAGAGACATTTTTCAGAAAATCTATACGTCCTCGAAGACGTATGAACCCTTCATAAAGCAAAACAAGGTCCTGAAGTGAAGGAATTCTGTGCTAAGATGTTTCAATGAGTGTGAACAAAAAATATTGAATTGATAATTAATAGAATACAAAAGGCATAGATATCTGAGCAATCGTGCAGCGGTGAAAGTTAACTTTAAAAAATTTATTTGTTGACCCATTCTCACAGTATATTAATATACTCCATATTATAGACATATAATTAAAAAAGGTGGCATTTCAATAATTTAATAAGACAGTGTTTCATTTTTAATATACCATTTGTTCCAAGTGTATAAAAAATTTATTTTCATAACAAAACAATTTATATTCTCCTCCAACATTTGCGAATAGAATATTATATATTTTTAACAATTATTTGAGAAATAAGCTGATATAACTTCGCATCCAACTCGCAATATTGATTTAGATCCGTATAAATTTATATTTGTACACTACATATTTAAAAATCTAAGATATAGTGTAAATAAATAATCCACTTTAATTTGTCTTTTGTTCTTCAAGATAGATTTTAGCGAAGTCAAAAAGCGCTGTTTTTACATGCGAGTTTATGGGCCTACGAACGAGTTGATCCTTAACGATCGGGGATGACAGTTACGCTCCCAGCGCTGCTATTGCCACTCTATCTATATTAAGATAATATTTTCCCTTTGTTACCTTGTTTAACGAAGTAATGAGCTATGCTGGTGAGTGTCTGGATTTTAATTGTAGCGCGATAGTTGATATTTATTTCATTAATTCTTAATAAAAAGTTAGCGAGGATTGGGAACTGGACATGGCCAGATTTTATACCGTCTCTAATCCCCAATGATGGCATTTGGGCACGTAGGGATATAATCTATGGAATTTCCGTAAACACATTCGCGTGGGAATCGAGATCCGAGAAAACAGCGATATATTTAAATTCCATGTGGTTACCTCTACCGATGGGATTTCGTGGTCTAAAGAAAATCGATCTCAAATGTCTATTTTTCGATCCTTATTCACACGGCGCTGATTCTGTGTGAATGGTCACTCTGGTCTTTGAAGTGGAAGCGAACGGAAGGGAAACGTCGTTTGGTCGCGGATGTTGGAGATCAGCCTGTCGACGCCGAGGAGAGTGTCCTACGGAGAAGCTGGCAGAGAGGCGACTCTATGTTCCAACAAGGAACACTGTCAAGTTTCCTAATCCTTGACGTCTAGGAAGGGTACCATCCATGGTTTAACCTGTGATTATTAAGAGATATGATTGCTTCGCCGTACCTCCGAACTTTGTAAATATTTTGTTAGTTATTTTTTTTTCAAAATAAATTCCCCAGTTAATAGTTAATTACCCATCAAGTTTATTCTAAGACACCTCACCTTACAGACTGTAATACAGATTTTACACATAAAAAACGATGAATCAATTAACAATAAGTAACATGGCTTAGTCAATTGACTAGGACTTATTACAGTTTAAGGTGAGAGCGTAAACAGTTGGATTTCCAGGAAGAGGTATCCCAACAATAAAAGGTCAAGTTATGTTTTAAATGCCCAAAAATCTACTTCCTTGAAAAACAGAAACAAGTATGGCATTCATAGGCTAATTGAAAATTGTTGGACTTTTATTATTACAAAAGAAAAGTTACTCATAAATTTCAACCGAATTTCTCTTTTTCAGTGAGAAAAAATCAGTTTGGAATAAATGTCTCGTGACTGCAGTTGGCCCATCCACGTGATGTAACAACGCTCCTATGGGAAGAAATTGACGTCCTGGAAGATGGAGACAAGCGTGCCTGAAGGATGCCTGGCCGTAGCGAGGCAGCGGTAAAGCCCGGCGTCCAGAGGGGTGACGCGCGGCAAGAGAAGCGTCGATCCTTGCAGCAATTGCGCCGACGCCAGCCCTGGCCGGAAGTGGGCAGCGTCGCCACGTGCCCAGATCACGTTCTAAAACATAAAGCCCATTCACTTCAACTTTACGAGCTACAATAAAATCTATGCTGCATGCAGGAAACGGACCTATTGGTGAGAAGTGAGCTTTTAAACAACTAAGTGGAAAACGAAATTCAGCAGGCTTTCGGAGTCCGTCCTCATTCTGACGTGATTTATTACTCAAAAATACATTATTTGTGAAAGAAGGACCTGGTTGAACATCTTTTCGAAAATGAAGTGCAAAAGATCTGGAAAACGTGATCATATTTAAAATTCTATTAAAGTAAATCTATGACGATGAGCTAAATATTAATATATATACATATATAACGTCTTTTGATTAACTTGGAAAAGCTTTGGCCATGATTACAGACAAATTCATGTCGTCATGATCAAAGCTTTCCCAATAATAGAATTTTTTTGGTAGCAGGCTACATGATGGTGATCCTGGAACCGTCAACTCCCATTTAATATTATAGGAAGGGAATTGTTTTTTTGAGTAATTTGAGGATCAACTTTCTTCATGAGAGTGTGAGAGGGCCAATAAAAACTTTACTTATTTCTGTTTCTGAGTTGAAACAAGTCTACACCTACCTTGTTATTTGCCACTGAAAGGAACAGTACGGATAGTTTCTCTCCAAAAGTTAAGCATCAAAATAGCTTTTTGTAAATCCTACTGTGAAATAGTTGACTCTATTACAAAATAATATTTCACGTGTTTTCCATAGATCAGTAATGATATTTAGACAATTCTTAGTCTATAGTCTTGATTATTCACTTCTGGCAACAGCGTTTCCGGTCAAACGGAACTTGTAGTAATAAGTTTAACAGTTAACTTTCAGAAATATATTTAAGAAACTGGTATCAGTGGCGCGTATCGCGACTTTTTCTCTCATTTGGCAAGTTTTGGATATTATGTGTTGGTGGTAGTCAGATATGGTGCATTTGCTGTGTGAAAAAAAAAGGTTCGAAATTTTTTCTCCATTCAAGTGTGGGAAAAGAATTCATCGTCTTCTAGGAGCTGGGTTTACTCGATCTCAATAATGTAAAGGCCTTTCAGAACCGTTTTCGAAGAACTACACCACTGTTGCTGTCACAACAATTTTAAGCTTTCACGATTCAATATTTTCCTCTATTGTTGTTGTAGTAATCAGTACTTAGACTGGTCTGATGTAACCCTCCATGCTAACCTATTCTGCGCAAACCTTTTCATTACTACATAACTACCACATTCTTTATCCTTAAAAATTTCATATGAAATGTATTATTATTTTTAGTCCATTTTTTTAGAAATAGAAACGGTAGGGTGTGCATAATTCAGAACTGTGAGGGACAGAAGATGTTTTTTTACCCAGTAAGTAAAGGACCTTTATGATGATGGATAACGGATCAAACATATTATTGTCGTCCTGTAAAGTATTACAGACCTGTATTGTGCGATCAGCGACATTCAACAAGCGTGCAAAAGAATTGTTTAAATATGTATTTCAGTTTCAATAGTAGCGTCTGAAGTAGAGAATCTCAGCTGATTACTCAAAGAGAGATGCAAGGGCGAAGTCGGTGGAAAAGCCAGTTTCTAATGTGCTAGGGAGTTAACAAGAAGAATATTTAGGTCAGTGCTTGCTGTAGAAGTGAGCCGATGTGAAGTATTGGAGTACCAAACAATGGGAACCATATTCAAGCATTCGTAGTACCTGGAATAAATATTTATGTTGGTGGAGAGAATGTATCGTTGGTCTATAAATGGGTACAATAATTGAAAGATATCCGTTGTGGTGATTCCAAAGAGACAAAGCAAATGACTCCAGCTACCATCAGTTAGGAACGATCGAGTCCATTAGTCACAGTGATAGTAATTTCTTATATGCCGAAGATAGTTAATTATATTTTGTCGACGGATTATCCCTGAGAAATGAGTTAGTTGTGTTTTATAAATAATCTGGGGTCCAGTGTAATGTTCACGTTTTTAATAAAATTAAACCTAGAATTAGGCTGTGAATAATGTAATTAATAAATTGTGGTGAGCCCAGCTTAGTCGGTCGGGACGTCGACTCGGACTAACTTAATGGTTAGCAACCGCCCGTTAAGTGGGAGATCCTGGGTCATAGTCCCAGGCCAAGTTGACATTTTTCCATTCTGATCGTCTGTAGTAAACCACATACAGAAGACATTAGTTATTAAGTAGTTATTGATGTACACAGTTAGATTCTTTTTAGTATCCGGCTGACCGCATGGAAAGATAGCTTGTTTGTTCCATATGTCCCATAGGTGGATGGGTGAAATAACGTGGGAACGTTGACCTGAGGGAGAGTTGGGCTTTTAGCACTATAAGTGCGAAATGTGCGATGACAAAAAGGTGCGAAGTTTTTCGTAGACCGCATAAATTATTTCTCCCCGCCAAGGGGCACAAAATCGAGGATTCACTAAATTCACGTGAAATTAGGGGCATGTTCCTTCCAAATTTAGAAACTGTGATTGGTGGAGTGTCGGAAGCGAGGAGTTCTCTCTGGAGACGTAACGGTCTCCGTCCATAGTCTCCAAACAGTGTGCAAAGATAATCAGAGGAGAACACAGTCCGCGCTGACAGGCTGATGAGAAAAGAGTTCTCCCTGTAGTTTGGACAGTGTAAGTACAGAGTCTGTAAACACTCCCCTGAACAGAAATACTTTGCTGTCAGGACATTAGAGGTGGAAGCCTGCCATCCACCTCTACCGCGTGTCGTGGAAACTGCTCATGGGCAATTGCTTGCCATCTGGGAGCTTAGAGGTCATCAGCGGACGACACAGCATCGGTGGACCTGGCATCATCGCCTTCTTCCATCACAGTACGTGCATCCAAGACGGAGCAGCCAACAAGTCATCCCATAGTAAGAGCCCAACCATATTATAAGCCCAATGCTCTCACGTTGTCATGGTAATTTCGTTTTTTAGTTACTTTTAAGTTTCTTGGTACATAAATTATTTTTCTTTGTATTAATTTTATGGGGTTAAATTTAACGGTGCGGTATGTTTTTTATTTAAGTTTTGACATGTAATTTGGTGTAATTTTCCTAACCACCACGATCAATCTGTCAGTCCATGCGACTAGTCGGAGCAAGTTAATATTGTAAATAGATTTTCTTCTTTTAATTTTTTTGATAAAATATAAACTAACAAAATTGTAGTAAATCGTCTGATTACTTAAATTATGAAAAATATATTTATGATCAAAATGAATCAAATTTGATATTTTCAATAAGTTGAACCCTACCCAAAATGTTACTTGGTGAACACGTTAAATATTACCAACAAAATAATTGTAAGATTAAGAGTCTATCCGCCCACCATACGTTTTTGTAAAATAAATTTTTGTTCTTAAAAATATGAACCGTTTCATATTTAGCCTCCTTACATTACAATTATCCAATATTCTTCTTAAATTTATGTATAAATTCGAAACGTCACTGTTAAAATCTTTGACCCGGTTGGAAACCCGAGAGGAATTTATACATGCCATTCACCGGGAAAGACCTAGTATTTAATTCTTAAATTTAGTTGGACAAGAAGATCTGGTAAAGCGTAATGTTGAAAAATTTAACTGTAAGCAATTGAGGCGAATATGTCACTGATGTCATTCCAAATTCCTACCAAAACGTAATGTTCTTCTGTAAAAATGGGATATTTTCTACCTACCTTCTGCGATTCCTTGGACGCTGCAAATGTTTCTTGGGGTAATCAGATGATAATGCTGCGTTATTGCACTCTAAACTACGTCACTGAAGACAGTTCCCAACTGTATCTGAAACTATATGACTCCTGAAGTGCTGAATTCAGTGTCCTTTATTTTCTGGGAGCAACCTTCTAGTTAAAACATTCCTACATTAATCCCCAGATTGGAGTGACGCGTGAGGAAAGAGGAATTATGTGGTTTGTTCGTTTTGTCACCTTAATTATTTTCATTCTTCACCGTATTCGTATTATATTTTCTAACGTACCGATATAAGAGGCATGGGGAAGCGGCAGACTAGTTCAGCGGCGTCTGGACCCAGAAGTCGGAAAGCGCCGTGTCCAACTCTCACCCGCGGAACCCATCTAAGATACAAACATGAAATGATAATCATCCTGTTTGAAAAATGCATGAACTATATATGTTATGTAAGCATTATTATTATTATTATAGAACGACATTGTGCAGTTAACTTTATCCTGCAACGGAACTTAATCACACATTAGCAAAACTGTTCCATGAAAACCACCATTTTTAAAATAGTTGATTGAGTATCAAAAACATATACGTTACCGTCTGTTATCCATAATCTATACAGATGGCAGTCAGCAGTAATTAGAATTGATGGGTAAGAAAAGAAAGCAGAAATAAAGTCAAGGATGCAATACAGTGCCCGTCCGCTTTAACTTAAATATAGAACAGGCAACGAAGAAAGTTAAAAATGAATATGGAAAAGGGAATCAATATTCTAGGAGAAGAATTAAAAACCTGGTATGCTGATAATAATGTGGTCTGAGGGGAGTCAGAAGAAGACTTTGAAAACATACTAAATGGTATGAACCTGATCCTGGAGGAAGAGTACAATATGAGGATTAATATGGGGAAAACCAAGATATGGAATGTACTGTGGAAAGTAGGGGAATAACAAAGGGTGTTATTTGGGAAGGGATATTTTGAAGGAAGACAAGGAATTCTGCTACTTGGGAAGCATAATAACGAGGGATAGTAGATATAAAGAGTGGATAGGACAGGCAAGGAAAGCTTTCGCAAAAAAGAGGAATTTACTTAAGGTTAATATAAGTATTAATATTAAGAAATCATTACTAAAAATGTCCGTACGGAGAGTGGCGTTATATAGGTGCGAAACGTGTAGAATAGGAGCTACAGCCAGACAAAAATAATAAAGGTTTCGAATGTGGTACTGTAGGAGAATGCTGAAAATCAGATGGGTGGATAGAGTAACTAACCAGGAAGTTCTAAGCAGAATGGGGGAAGAGAGAACGATATGGAGGACTGACCAAGAGAAGGGATAGATTAATATGTCGCGTTTTGAGACGTGAGTGTTTTGTAAAATTAGGATTAGAGAGAAGTGTGTGGGGTAAGAACAGAAGAGAGACGCAAAGGATGCAATACGCTAAGCATATTTGGAGGATGTAGTACTTACGAAGAAATGAAAAGGCTTGCACAGGATAGATTAGGATAAAGAGTTGCATCAGACCAGTTTCAGGACTGATTACCACAACAACATCAATAACAACGACAACATCGTTTGTTAGAATAATAAAGAATTATACCACTTTTAATAATCAACTATTAAATTGAGAACAACACTGAAAAAGTTTAGAGCCGTCGAAACTTCGACATCGAATTTTTTCAGTATTGTTCTCTTTTTAATGGTTACCTGTTAAAAGGTCTTACTTCTTTATAAATAAGTATCAATTAAACTTTCATAATTTAATTCATAACTAATTCATGAGTATATTAAACAAGTGATACAGATAAATTATAATTAAACTCAAACAAATTAGAAGTGACAGAAATGAAGAAATCTAAAATTTCGCTTTTATTGCGAAATGTGTCAATTTAATCTCCATATTAATATGAATTAACTTTTATCCACTCTTTTTTATCATTATCATATGTTGTCTATGTGCCTGTGTGTCGTCTGTTCTTTCGATTCAAAATCTGGCGATTCATATTTCACATTAAGGAACACATTTTAGTCATAATTTTAAATCTATACATAAATACTTCGAATCCACCTCAAATTCAAATCGGGAACGTTTATTAAAATTTATCAGTGACGCAAACACGTATTGTAACGCATAAAGTACGCAACCTAACCTAACATAAGAATTGCAAAGGTTTGAAACTATTGTCTTCCGTCGAGATTGCCTGTTCGACTAGCCTGAGACGTGATTGTAAACAATAATTATTTGGATTAAGGACAAGGCTGAGGGATCCCAACCGTGGGGATCGTGAACCTCAGAAATTTCCGAAGATCAACTCCCTCCCTAACCATGTGAAGGTCCGCGAGAAACTTGGCGCGGACATGTGACTAAAATTATACCATTGCGGTGGGGCGAAAACTCGTCCATCTCGGAGGTGGCCAAGACGTGAGAGGGTCAGTATTCATCGAGACGAAAATAAAAGGCAGTATGGCTCGGGACTCAAAAAGGGTAGTAGTATACGACGAGATCGGGAAAGCAGCAGTATTTACCAAGTCCTCTGAAGCGGCAGCGCTGAACGAAATCATAAACATGTAATTCTGGTGAGGAAAGAATTGAATTTACTTAGACATGTTACACGAACCGATCGAGAAATCTTCACCAAGTGAATAGGAGTTTAACAGACGGGATTCCAAAAGGGAGATTGTGTGGAGCTGAGAGGAAAAGTTCTGTGTACTAATTATCCACCAGCTGCCTGGTTCCTGACATTTGCCTGCCTCAATTCACCTCTGACCTGCAGCCAACCATGTATACTGGCCCCGAAATAGATCCTGAATTAATTTTACCTAATTAATGTTGTTGTTGTGGTATTCAGTCCTAAGACTGGTGTATTGCAACCCTCCATGCAAACCTATCTTTCGCAAGCCTTTTCATTTCCTTAACACACTAGCGCACCCAACATCCTTCCTAGCGTATTCCATCCTAGGCCTCCCTCTTCTTTTCTTATCTCACACACTTCCCTCTAATGCTAATTTTACAAGACCCTCGTGTTTCAAAACGTGGCCTATTAATTTATCCGTTCTCTTAGTCAACGTCCTCCATATTGTTTACTTTTCCCCTATTCTGTTTAGAACTTCCTCGTTAGTTACTCTAGCTACTAATCTGATTTTCAGCATTCGCCTATAGCACCACATTTCAAAGGCTTCTATTCTTTTCCTTTCCCCAACTCCTATCGTCCACGTTTCACACCCGTATTCGCCACGCTCCATACGAATAGTTTTAGCAAAGATTTTCTAATATTCACATTTATATTACCCGTAAGTAAATTCCTCTTTTTCGCCAAAGCCTTCCTTGCTTGTTCTGTCCTACTCTTTATGTCTACTATACTTCTACCATACCTAGTAATTACGCTGCCTAAGTAGCAGAATTCCTTATCTTCCGTCAAAATATCCCTCCTCAATCTAACACCCTTTGTTATTTCATTGTTTCCCATACTACTTTAGTTTTCCCTCTATTAATCCTCATATTAAAGTCTTTCTCAAGGACCACGTTCATGCCATTTATTATGGTTTCCAAGTGTTCTTCTGATTTCCCTAATACTACAATATCATCGACAAAGCGTAAGGTTTTTATTAATTCTCCTTTTAGTATGATTCCGTTTCCATATTCCGTTTAACTTTCTTCATTGCATGGACGACAGATTGCATCTTTGTCTTACTCCTTTCTTGATTACGGCTTTCTTTTCTTGATCTTCTTTTCTAATTACTGCTGCCTGTCTTCTGTTCAGGTTATGTATAATTATTATTACTCTCCTGTTAATTGCCCTGTTTGACAAATAATATGGTAAATATTATGTAATTATGAATCCGCTAACACATATTTGTATTTAATAAGGTTCTATTAAATTTACTTAGGTCAATTTTTTTTATAATTTATAAAACCTTTGTAAGGTAAACTCTCATTATTCATTCTGTTTCTCATTGTCTCATGCAATTTCTACACAATGTAGATGAATACAGTGAAAAACTAAGGAGTTCTTCTATGTAATTATTAAGGAAATTAATTTTTAAGTTTCGGTGAAATTCCGCGATCAAGAGAAATGCACACAAGTCATGCGAAGTTAAACAGGCGTTGGGCTTCAACCTGAGCAACTGTTAGATAAACATACAATTAAACTTACAGCTCCGCCAACTTCATGTGTTGACGATGACATGATGGAGATCGTGCACTATCTGATGAAACGTTGTACGTTCTTCTTATGGTTACCCGGAATGAAAGTCAACAGCTGATTATATCATGTATTCATTATAAAACAACTTCTCTACATTCATATATTTGAATTTACGTCAGCTGTTAATAGTGTCTACGTTTCAAGCAGGATGCACTTATGGAAATATGGAAAAAAATTCGTGAGTTTTAGAAGATGAGCAACTAATAACTAACCGTAAGGTCATTGTTTTCAAAAATTATTGGAAACCTACATGACAATTCTGTACAGACAATCATTATACTAAGTTATTCTCCCACAAGGAACATCTTTATACGGAATCTAGGTCCGAAGTTCTGTATTAACATAAATTTACGTGGATACAGCCTTCATACACAGCAGACTTAAGTATTAGGAAGCTGAAGAAGCAACGAAATTTCAAATTGCAGACGCAGCCTTCTTGACGCTTCCAGACGCGTGACAATCGTCAGATAATCTCCGTGGATGTATTTGAAGACAGACAGGTTATGCTAAATCTTACAATTTTTGGGGAATTAGAGGTTACTTAATTGTCTCCGTTTTTCGCAGCAGTGAATAATGTGGCATTGAAATAATCGTCCAGACACATTTCGCACATTAAGATAAATTTCCTTTGTGAAACGGTGCGTAATTATGGTTTTCTTGTAGGAAGTGCGTAGTCAAGGTGTACAACTCTGCCAGTTGGAGGTCTCGGAAACGTAAATAAATGATAATATCCAATTTCTTGTGAGAGTAATATGATATGGCAGCCACAGAATCAGCTGGAAGTGGTATTTTGAGAATTACAATGTTTTCTTTCGAGTGTTTAGGTCGAGATTCGATAATTTAACTTTTTATCAAATCATTGTTTCCGTTATATGAAACAATTGATTTTATTGACATAATTTGTTGAATGCTTAGAATATCGATTAAAATTTTATGAGGTTAAAATAGTGATTTTTGAACAAATAATGATATAAATTACATCTTTACTACTTGCAATGAAAATTCATGTTAACAATGCCCAAGAAGTCAGTTAAGCATTATTTAATTACAAACAAAATTACTTGAATTGTATATTGTCAAAAATATTTCGACCTCATCTGGTATGAACATCAAATAAAGTGAAACAGAGACATAACTTTAGATAAGGTTACATCGTTGTTTCACTTCATTAGTAGTGCATGCCTGATGGTGAATCTGTTATTACAAAAGTGTCTATTATCAGAAATTTCATAATATGAACAAATTATTTTCATAATTTTTAAATATAATTTAGTCATTTCGTAATTGTTATTTTCATTCGAATTCTATTTATTTATGTAACAGACGGTAAACATGTAAATAATCTTATTTTGGTGGTTGAAAGATTCATAACATGTTTAACAAAAATAAAACTTAAAGGTATTCACAAGTTACAGGAAAATTGTGTATGTTATGCGTCAGTGTAGGATTTATACAATGAGCAATTACTGTAACGGACGAACATAGATTCTGATAACCACATGGTAAAGTAACGACTAAGCTAAGTATAACATCTAATGGTAGAAAATGCAGCTTCATTATATTGGTATCCGGTGGGAAGCATAATTACAACTTTGTGCCTCAGATCGGATTTAATGATTCTTATTCATAATTATTAATTGCGAATATCTGATAGCATCACATTAAACTTCGTTAAATTAGGAAAAGAATAATGCCTTACATATGAAATCAGGTGTTAAATAAACTTAGAGAGATAATTTTATTTATACCGACAAACTGCAGGGAGAGTACTCCTGTCAGGAAATCAAAGAGAAAAGTCATATCAACACGTGCCGGGAAATTTGCGTTGTGTGAGCAACGACAGAAAACCTTCACTGAACACAGTGAATAGCCTGAATCGTATCCATATCCCAATAGATGTTCAGAGGACCCTCCACGGGATGGAAAGCAAGCGTTCACATGCAACAGCTACAATACGTGTCGTATTACCAAAGGGATATTCTTCAGCAAATGATGGAGAGTGCTTTGCAGGAAGACAAGATACGTTTGTCAGTTGCTGGTGAGATGCTTCAGGATTTTCTATAGGCCACAGAAGACGATTATATACGTTGATGATGCAATTTCTGGTAAAGGTCGCTTCGTTGGTGAGAAGGACTGTTGATAGAAATCCCATATTGTTGGCAGACAACTGACCTGCGTATTGTACTAATATAAGTTTCTCTCAATGTATTGTATAAAATGTTCCTCCAGACGTGGGAAACGCACATTCAGCGGCTAACCTGTACGTTCATCTGTCTGAAAAAAATCTATGCTCACAGAGGCACCAAAAAATGGTCTTGTCTGTCAGGTATTTTACTCGATTATCAACCGTTTCCATCAGCTTGGTTGTATACGAAAACCATCTAGGCCTGTTCCTCGAATGAATGCCAGACTATTCTGTGTCTACAATACTCTAATACAATTTCACAAGAAACACATTGAAAGTGGCCCTTTTTTTCTCTTAATGCAGCAAGTGCTAGTTAATAATAATGGGAACCTGCTGTACCGAACTTGCCAGGGGGATGGTGTATTAAAAAAGAGTTATTTATGTTGGCTTTGGAGAGGAAAAATATTTACCCCCCACCCTTTATTTAAGAACCACATTAGAAATTCTATATTAAACTGTAGGAAGAGAGGCTGTTAATCTTGCAAAATCAGTGGATAATGGTCCTAGGGTATTTGTATCTATGCATGTGTCTGGGGTACATCTTGACTAGCCTTAGACGTTTAAAGAATTTACAATAAATAAGTCAGAAAACTATGTTTAATGAACTTAGTTGTAACCTGTAAATTTCCTCTCTTATATAGTTAAGGTTTGCTTCACCATGAGCTTCTGACCCTTCTTGGGTTACCCATGGCCCACCCTAGGCATCGATTTTGGGTTCTTTGGAGGATATTAATGCTATAATTAGACTCTGTGACCCATATTTGGCATTCCAAGTGGTCCGAGAGGATATGTATGTTAGTGCCGTCTACCGTGGCAACCTACCATTTCTGGTCATATGTTGAATCTGTCCTTTTCAATCAAGAAGCACGCCCTTTAGTTCGTCGGCGTAACTGGAATTCACCCCGTATAATGATTAATATGATGTACTTGTCTGAAGCTTAATATCAGAAGCGATAAATTACATTATTATGTATCAAAATAGCAAACAATAACATATAATTTGAAAGAAATGAATTAAACAAGATAGAAAATCTATGAACTAGAGAGACAAGCTCATTTTAGCACGTCATATATTTATTAGGCTCATCACGAAGCCTATGTTAAAGAAATTAATTGATTAGGATTGTTGGTACGAGAAGATTATTTTTGGTATTTTTATATTGATGCTTACCTGGTGGAAATATGGTACGTTGGCCGATATAGTTCTTCATGAACGCTGTATCCAAGAACTTGTGACGTATACGAAACAATAAAGAAAATAAGAAGAGACTCCCATAGTCTGACCTCCATCTGAAATGTTAATGAACCATAGCTTTAACTTTAGAATCAATAGAAATTAAAACTACTTTAAATGAATGCTACTAGAGGCACTAACTGTTGAGCCTGGACAACTCCACATAGTCCGCAGAACAATATACTGTATTGTTGGTTATACATAAACTAAACCAAACAAATACAAGAATTAATATTATTAAAATAACCAGTTCGTTACGTTACGTCAATCTTGGTTTCTTTCGTTAGGTGTGAAATTTAAATAAAACAACTATGACCATTTGAATAATTTGTGGCACAATTCTTCAAAAACTCTTACTTAGCGCCATGTATTCGCTTGCGTGCCTAGAAAGTCGTAGACGCTTAGTTATTATATTAAAATATCACACATCGTATAATTGAAATAAATTTTCGGTGACACCGTAATTGGAACGTGTGTGTAGTAAATTAATTTGAATAAATTCTATGCGAGAAGTTGGTATCGTGTAAGAATTAAATTAGGTTTACGATAATAATAGGATGTAGTAGACATTACTTCCACGTGTTACTCAAAATTCGGAATGTGTCATGCAAGATGACAAGTCCGCAGTCGACTCGGTAGGCCCAGGCCCTCAATGGGCTGTAAAGACATGGAGGAAGGAAGGGAAGACGACATTACTTAGCTAATGTTCACAGTAAGATAAAAATGTGTTCTTAGTAGTTATAGAATTATCTTAGTAAGAAATACTAATATTTCTTTTAATAAAAATCATTTATTTATTGAAAATATTAAATAAAAAGGTGATTAACTTAATGATGATGGGGAAGAAGAACTCAGTTTGGATCGACTGATGTGTACGATTAAATTCCCCAAAGTAAAGGTAAATGTCTCCAAATCAACACCCAGACAGAAAACACAGTTAACAACTTCAGCTACGCCAAATCAAAACTCCCCTCCCCCCAACAATGCCCTTTGCCCAACCCGCTACACACCAAACACCTGTCTTATTCCCCCCTGGCCGACCCCGACAATCGCTCCTACTAAGTTTATAACTCATCACGACCTTATTTGATGGGGTGTATCTGCTTAATACTCTCACACCACAATCCCTGGGACGGACAATCCCACCAGCACCCCCACACCAAAAACCTTCCCATTCTCCGTCCGTCCCCATCTATAAACATATACAACATCGCACACCTTCTCCGCAATACCCGACAAAACACTCACCGCCCAAGATCACAAATACCCAAACACACAACATAATTTTTTGTTAGTCTTCCACTTAGTCCCGACTCATCAACCCATGACTCACAAAAGTAGAATTATCCCGTCTTATTCTTCTTCCTAGAAGACGCCCGCACGAGGACTCCCCTTCCTCCACCATAAATCTTCCGCTAAAATCCACTACCCCTTCAAACCAACTACCCAATGCACACTCGCCTCTCAACCAATCAACACAATCAGTAACCATAACTAATTTTCCCACAACTCCCCCACATCGCCGGTTCCCATGTAAATAAATAACCCCGGCATTCGATCTATTCTCAATCTTAATCTAGCATCCCTCCTCTCGAGCGCCTTCACCACATTATCCTTCTGCCTAAGACCTTAAAGCACTAAACCACCCACAACTGCATACATAGTTGGACCCCCACGATCCCCCCTCTCCAATGCCACGAGCTCCCCATACCTCAGTAACCCCTAAGTACCTTTCCAAGGCCCAAGTCTTGGACGAAGCGCACCCCTCCTAAAGCAAGTGAGTAAATGTTACAATGTGGGTTATGTGCATGTAGCATCCGGCGTGCCCTCTTAAGGCCAATTTCCATGTAATCGCCCTCCGTAAACGTCGGTCCTCTATACCTCCTCCACGCTACCTCAATACTATGCCCCTACCGCAGCACCCACTAAAAAACCATCACACGGCAAACTCCCTCGCCGCCCATTAACCCCACAATCCCATCTTTCGCCAATGCTACAACAAAACGACCACACCACCTCCATAAAATTTCCTACGGTTCTATATCACCCCCAATATCTAGGCCAACAACTTTAACCGCCTGCAATCGACCACACACCCACACCACGCCCTACCACAACCCACCACTTAAACAACCATTATGATTGCTACACGTTGAAATAGCCCACAATTCCCAACATAGAACGCTATTACCTCTTCTCCTCTCCCCATTCCCCTGTCAGCATATATTCCAAACCCTACTCCCACCAACCAAATGATACCCCACCTTCCCTGTCTTTCGTTCTCCTTACCCTGCCTCAACTCTCCCTACCCTGACGCATAAAAACAAAACGCTCCCTAAGGAAATACAATCCATTCCCCACCCCCCCATCTGCCCCACCCCCAAGACTCTCACCCCTACCGCCCAATCGACTCATCTAACTATTAATATACCAGAACATAGATGCCAAAATACACGTTATCTATATCTCAATCATTGGAGTTCCCCATTAAATAATTAAGTTGCATATAAGGGTCGGCTCTGATCCTAATGATCTTAACTTTTGTAAGTATCGCATGATGTGAAATAGTTTACTACTGACCATTCATTCTATCTCATAATATTATCGATCGTTCTCATTCCTACTCCCTTTTTTTCTAGAAATGGAAAGTCACTGTTTTACTATGTCCAATATAAGCATACCCATGTAATTATGCACAAAATAGAACTTATCTGTGTTGCACGTCGTTGTTGCTTTACCTGGTCCGGGTGTCTCGACTCTTCTCAAAGCACTGAGGAACTCCGAGGCAGAGCTGAAGTCTTCGTCTTAAGTACGTCGCCTACCCGTGACGTCACTGCGCTCCCCGTAATCGAGCAGACAGCGAAACAACCGAAAAAAGAAGGCAATGTCAAGAAGGTGCGCTTAGCATTACCTAAGCGGAACTTGAGGTACATTAAGCTTCAATTGCGGATGCTTCCTTTCCTCGGGTAGTCCTTGTGGAGGGCTATTAGTGTCTCTGTGATCCTTGTTCCGCAGTGCCTTTTGTTGATGCTCGCTGGAAACTGCATGTCCTTCAAGTGCTCAAGCCAAGAAGTCATATGACAATATCTTCAAAATTTTACAAAACGCTTTCTGACATGTCGTTAAAAGACGTTTATATTTTCTTTCTATCAATCAGTAATTTAGGATAATGCATTAGGTATTGAAAATGAAAATTAATAACATTAATGACAATCGCACGTAGTTGATTTTTATATTTCATGTTGCAAACGAAAGGTCTGAACTTCTAATCCAGGCTAAGCTCGAAGGTAGAGTATATGAAACGATAGCTTTCCAAATGGTTGTTGTGATTTATGACCTAAATCCACCAGCATTGACAAGTGCAAAAATATTTTTGCCATGTAAAGGACTAGGAGTGGGGGAAGGATTCGATCTAATAGCCATTAGCTACCAGGAATCTCACTTATTTATATTTATTGTTAGCTAAGCCCGGTGGCAGATACATAATGAAATTACTTATAAATAATACTCATAATCTAAAAATAATCATTGTCCTTTAAAATGTCTATACCCCTGAAAGAAAGAAAAGTGAAACAGTACAACAATTATATTAACTTAACACTTCACTTCACTTTGGTTTTCACATTTAAATTCGACTGTACATTTATATTATTCAAAATAACCACTTCACACGTTTTCTGAGATTTGTCCTTAATTTATTTTCCCTGAGAGGCTTTCCTCCAAACACTTCCACAACTAAATTATGGTCCTATTTAGGAATGAGAATTTGCCAACATCTGTTTTTGTTTTATACATTTTACTTTGAATTTATGATCCCATCTATCTATATTAGTGGGCTTTTGCATTTTGGAGCTAATTCCAATCCATGGTTTTAGCCCCGTATAAAATTTGAATAGTAAACGCAGCCTTGCTTTCTCTCTCCTTTGTGACTATATCCCCCAACCTAGTTGTACCTTTTTGTTCCTATGACCCGGCCCTACTCGCACAAAATTAGCATTCCTTTTCTGAACTTTTTCTAGTGATTCTATTTAATTTTTTGTATAGACATCGCAACATCCCAAAATTGGTTTAACTAAGGATAAATATGCCACCTCCTTTGATTTTGAACTTCCGTTTTTTACATTCCTCATTATGAAATGTAAGGAATTACGCGCCTTTCGGACCGTGAGATTCACCAGTTCCTCCCACCCAAGTCTATTGTTGAAATATATGCCCAGATATTTACAGTTCGTTTCCCTTGCAATTAGTTCCCCGCTTATTCCATATTCTGTCTCAATTAACAACGTGCGGTTTTTAAATGAGATTGAGCTTCTTTCCTTTCCATTAATTTTCATTTTATTTTCCTGAGCCCTGCTATTAAAATTATTAAGATCTTCTTGTAATACTATCGCGTTTGCTCGTTATCTTTCTGTAGATGATGCAGTCGTCATGTTGCTATTAAATCGTCCTTTCCTATCGAGACTTCAATCCGCTGACTGTTCCCTTCAGTACACAATATTGTCTACATCTGTCATCATTAACGCTTTGATCTACGTACTGTACTCGCTGTCTTTTACATATTTCCCCCAACTAAACCACCCATCACTAAGTTGTTCAAAATCTGTTTTCTGAAAATGTTCCCACCGAAAATCGTTAGACCTCTTGGCAGAGCTTCAAAGGCATTTATCTTGATCTATGTGTTCCAAAACTTAAACTTCTTCTGTGGAACAACTTCAAGAAACATACAGCATAATTCATCCCAACATTCCATACTTTGAGTCTTGCATTCGATACTTCAGAAGTCTTGCTCTGTATAAATACTTCAGTAATTGAAATTAGTAGATTATTAATAATCCGACAGAGTAATTAGTTATGCAGGTGAAGTCAGCGAGGATGGATTTGGAATTTTTAATCATAGATTATTTAGCAATCAGTAAAATATACAATTCTATAAAATAAAATACTAACGGCTACTAATTGTATGAGGATCAGGGAGATATTCAATGATATCGTTATTCAATTATATCTCCTGTAGAATTTAAATAAACAATGACTAGTTTAGTTAAAAATAGTTCACTAGGCCACACCTTTTTCATCCTTTTATTGATCATTGGTTCTAGGAGTATTGCAGTGGGTTTGGATGATTGACTAGTACTCCGTGACATTTGATGTTTTTTTATGGATGACTTCTTGAACCGTTGTAACTTTTATATCTGTATGCAATGTGTGGTTCATTGTGTACATGGGCCGTTAACAATTTGTCGGAGGATCTTGGAATGGCATTTGTGAATAATAGTTATATTTGATTTTGTTACACATCCCCACAGCTCAATCCCATAGGCTCATATTGGTTTGATCACAGCTTCATAATATCAGGATTTTATTGTCCATAGATAACCGTGATTTTCTTCCTACCAGCCGTAGTAGGTCTTATAATATTTATAATATCAGGATTTTATTGTCCATAGATAACCGTGATTTTCTTCCTATCAGCCGTAGGAGTTCTCTTGTCTTCATCTCAACTTGTTTTCCCTTTTCTACTATACGATTTTTCCAATTCAATTTAGAATCTAAGTTTAGTCCTGACTGCGGGGTGGGGGGGAGGGCAAATTTATTTCCGGAGACTGAATGTGATACGTGCAGATTTATTCTCTTTCACTTTTATTTTCCATTTTTCTAACCATTGTGTAATATTTGAGTCTGTTTGAGTGTCTTCGAGGCAGGAGGGAATGGCATTGTCCCTATGGTTGTATCTTGGGCCAGTGGTATACCTGATGAGTACAAAACTTTCAGGAGTGGACCAAATGAACAGCTGTGCGGTACTCAAGATTCTCCGTATACTGTAGTTTGGAATTTTCTCTCGTTAAAATATGATGGATAATTTTTTCCAAATTACATATGAATAAAGAACCTTAGACTTTTGTTCACATTACTTGTCATAGATTATTCAGTATTAAATAAAAAAAATTCTTCATGGTTCAAATTAACGACTTTGGAATGTGATCAAAATTCAAAACAGAAGTTTGGTGACATGAAAGGTTGTCTGGAAAATAAGTTAATAAGATAATGATTACATGAAGAATTGGTTGAATGAGTAGTTTAGAGTTTCCTTTTCAGGAAAATACATTTAGATTTAATTAAGATGAAATACAAAAAAAATGGTTATAGTACGTAAAATGAGAAATGGAAACGTTTCGAAGCGAATAAACAACAATAAATTATATTAAAGTTGATTATGATAAAACATAGTTAAATTAAATGTGAAAGAGACATATTTTCTGAAGATTCTAATTTTTGTATAACAACTAGAGTGAGGTGTTGAGGGAATGAAAATTTTGACTTATTTTATGAGATTTGTTATTTACAGAATTAATTTCTCCGCCTTTAAATACCATTTTTTGTTGCTATTGACAACTATATTTCCCGAATTTCAGTTTTAAAAAGATAAGGAAGATCTTTTCTTTAATTTGAAAAATATTTGCATTATTAGGAAGATTCAGCACAAATTAACTTTCCTATAATAGCATTTAAGTAAAAAATGTAAAAAATACCCAGTTCATGAACAACAGGTTTCCAGTACTAAAACACGTGTCTATAAAACATATATAATCAATTAAAATTAATGAATTTAATATAATTTGTTTAATTATCATTATAGTCCTAGTGAAAAAGGACATCTTTAGACTGACAATAAACTATTCCTCAGGAATGGAAGAAATTCAATGATTGAATGCCGTCTGTAAGTTTTCAATGGAACTATTTATTTCTCAAGAGAAATCAAAATTTCTTCACTGCAATTAATATCCCACTATATATGATCAATGTTCATTGATTAAATAGTTCACCCTAGCTGGTTACCTGCCATTCATAAAGGATTTGAGGACACGAAAATTTAAAACAGTCTTAAAGTTATTTATCCGCTTCATTCGTTAAGCCTCATTGAGCAGTTGTGAATAGCAAACAAGATCGAATATGACTGTTCGTCATTTTGTCTGAAGCTAACGGATGACAGTTAAGCATAGCTAAAACTTTCTCAGGGCTCGTTGTACATCAACGAAAAATATTTTCCCGAAATTTGTGAAAAGCGATAAAATCGAGGTTTTGAACATATTACCCCAAATTCGGAATGTGTCACGCCAGATGACAGTCCGCAGCCGCCTCGGTAGGCCTCGGCCCTCAAGAGGGCTGTTGAGCCATTGGAAGAAGAAGATTAATTTGTCTCCAAGTGACAGTTTGACGTCGCTGAAAACCTTTAAATCGTAATATAGCACTATCGAACAAAATATTTCATCCAAATCTCTCCGACCTGTTTTTGTTTGACACACTGACAGATTTAAAGGAATTTACATTACATCAGTTTCTGATTCTCTAACGGATGAAACGTAAATATAAATATAAGAACAGAAAAAATTTATTTTGCAAACGAATCTCAGCCTCGAAGGCCATGAAATTGAATTAAGTAGCAGGATGGGAAAACCTCGATCGGACTGGGAATTGAACACCTGACCTCCACTTGGTACGTAGAGGCTCCACCATCTGAGCTATCATCCCCTTCCCCTCCCGCCCTTCCTTACACCGTACGAACAATTGTATAGACCTGAATTCAGTCTGAATCACTTCTTAACGCCTTGTTTTATGAATTCCATGAAGGACAAATATTAAGTGTAAAATATCAAAGGTGTAACGAATTGATTCAATCATTTCCCATTCCCAGTCGGGAAGAAATATTTCCATCCATATCCTTTACTTTTGTTACATTTCTACAGATTAACTAATGCAATTTTATTCATTATATTATGTTTTAATTGAGGTATACCGTTATTTATATCTTACTTGTTAAAGAGAAATCAGCTTTTCGATTTTAATTATTTCGGCAAGTCTTTTATTTGTGATGTTGTTGCACAGCTTGCTATACTTTGAAATGTCGGGTTCAAATTAGGAAAAAAATATCTACGTTATCCTTTTCTTTAAAAAAAAAATAGGTAAATGCAGTGAACCTAAGAGTTTAAACAAAGTCGATGTCAGGTTCAAATTTAGCTGAAATAGCGTTTTGGGATAATATGTGACACTTTAGGAAGAAGATGACAACAAAACGGTTCAAGCGAATAGCAGTTCTATTAAAAAGTATATTTATGAAAACACTAGACAATTACAAAATTTGAAATTTAAGTTTTCTCAAATTTACAGGAAGGGAACGCTTTATCAGTCCTCAAGATTTTGACAGTTTAAATATTTTTACTTGTCGAAAACTGAAAAGTGTATTATGTTTATAATTAGTTGCCCATGAGACAAACAAAAAGAGATGGTTTAGAAGATAGTAATTGAGTGTAAGCCTACAGATGAATATGGCATTTGCTCCTGTAATTGACATGGACAATTAAATAAAATTTTTTATTTAAACGGCTAAAACTCTTGAGGACTGATTAAGGGTTCCCTTCCTGTAAATTATATAAATAAATTAAAACGGTCTTGGTATCTTCATCAAACTGTTTTCTCAAATACTGTTGAACAGTACAAAATGTAAATTATTAAGTGAAGAAATCAATCTTCTATGAAAGTGTAGCTGAAAGTCAATAATATCTGCTTCTACGTCTGTCCTTGATCTCCGTGTCATTAATTATATAGACGATCGATACGTACATTTAGTCCGCACTTGGTAAATATCGAGTTTTACTGAATATTCCGGAACATCTCCAGGTATTGAGTAGCCACCCGATGTTCACAAATAACAATATCAATAAAGTTCTGGATTATAGACAATTATTTTCTGAAAAAAACTTTGGCCAATTGCTCTATGGATAAAAATCTTTTATATGTGATAATATGACACATTGTTTTACTTTGACACGTTGGTCTTCTAAAAGTAGATGATTTTGTCAAACATAATTCATTATGCAACAAGAGAAATAAATAATAAGATATTTTAAAAAAACAATTAATGACCTTTTCCAGACTTTGTTCTTGAAATTTAGTTAGTGACAAGGTTTCGGTATATTTTATGCCTTCTTCAGGTTTTCTTCCACAACATTATCAAGACATAACAATAGAATCACATATGATTCCAACAATAGTGATCGAGATCCAAGGCAACATGTAACACTTAATTATAAGTTTCACAGTTTTTCCACTGCAATTATTCGTCCCCAGCTGGATTATATCTACAATCCACATACACGATTTTAATACTATCGGAAAAAACAATTTATTTTAAGCTAAATTTGTGGCATTATCATTACTTTTCAAATACTTGTAATTTGTATATTTCGCTTTCGTTTGGGTCCGTTTTTCCCTCCGTTAATGCAAATGGTTTCTGTTTTCTATGGGGTATTAATTCCCATTATTTGAGTAATTTCATAGATTACATTTTGAAACAAGAGATGTATACAAATTTTGTAATACCTGAGCAATAATTTATTACTTGTAAACTAAATTACAAAGAAATATTATTCATTATGTACTAAATAACATCTTGCACCAAATCGCAAGAAAAAAGAAAACAAGACCTCTACTACTGAAGGTGACATGCAACTTTATATTGCGTATTGTTTTTCTTTCTTCGAAAAATTATTCTATCAGCATCTTACGTCATTACAGAACTAAAAATCTTGATTCTGATACTGCAAAAACTAAATCGTATTTCATAAATGAAAATTTTCTTTAACCATAATCTTTTTTGTTTTCATTATATATATATATATATATATATATATATATATATATATATATATTACAGCAATCAACTGAACTCTATCTAGGTTTAAGTACATTCCCACAAAAATATGCATTTGAATCGTATTTCTTCGTGGTGATCCATTAAGTATTGTCTTCGAATTTAGCATTTCGCCGGTAAAATTTTTTATTTTTTAATTAGTCCCTGATTATTGAAGGTACAATAGGGTTCTAATAAAGCTAGTATCGGCATCTTGAAGGCTATTTATCACAATTAGTTGCAAAACGTCGCAGTTTGGAATCTGCCATATTTAAATTTTAAATATTTGATTGGGTGCCGTTATACTTATTGGCATATGTTGTTGAAGTAATCAGGCCCTAGACTGGTCTGATGCAACTCTCCATGCTAATCTATTCTCCAAAAAACGTTTTCATTTCTATATAACTACCACATGTCACTTCCTCCCAAATCGGCTTAGCGTATTCCATCCTTGTCTTCTCTCTTCTGTTATTACCCCATACACTTCCTACTTTACAAGCTCCTCATATCTCCAAACTTTGCTTGCTTATAACTTCCTGGTTACTTTCTGTATCCACTCATCCATGCGAACATTTTTAATAATTATTTCCTAATATGCATACTTATATTCTTCTTCTTCGGCTCTATAGCACATTGAGGGCCTGGGCCTACCGGGACGACTACGGACTGTCATCTTGCATGACACATTCCGAATTTGGAGTGATTCGAAGCCCACGCCAGAATTCGAACCAGGGACCCCTGGGTTATGAGGCAGTAATTCTAGCCGCTACACCACAGGGAGTCGGCTCATACTTGGGTCATTCCATGTCAAATGTCCTGATTTGAGGAACGATTCCCGCGGGACCATTTCCGATTTTGATCAAATTTAGACAGTTTGTACTCTGAAGATTTAGATGAACATATGCAAAATTTCACACTTATATTACCCGTAAGTTAATTCCTCTCGTTTTTGAAAGTCTTTCTTGCATGTGGTATCCTACTCTTTACGTCTACTCTACTTCTGCCATCCCCAGTTATTATGCTGCCCAAGTAGCAGAATTCCTTAAGTTCATTCAAAATATCCACGATTTCTCATACTACACTCCTTTAACTTGGTTTCCCTTATGTTGTACTATTTCTCCAGTACCACGTTCATGACATTTATATCTTGTTCGTTACCCCTTTACTACTAGAAGTAAATACTAATAAATTTTTTATTGCGAAAATTTTTATCCGAAGATAGTACAGTTATTATTACAAGGTATATAGATATATTTTCGCTGAATAAATAATTTACACGATTACTTGAATAAATTGCAAAGTCCGTTGGCAATCAATTTAAAAGTCAGGGGAACGACTGAGCTGTGAACATGATTGTCGGCGGTGAATATTAATAGAGCTTAGGGTAGTAGAGGAAATCAGATGAAATAAAGGAATAGTTATTTGTAGAGCGGAGAATGAGGTCTCAGCTAACTGAGAGAGAAATTATTGTTAGGTTACACCGGAGTGAGAGAGTGGAAGGATGTAGTCGATTGGTAATTTACCTTTGAGTCTGCGGTTGTTAGGATGAGGATGAGGAGGTGGACCAGTGTCATTGGAGTGATTGACGGAGTTTTTGATTAAGGAGGATATCCATGATTTCATTGTGGTGGAGATCAGTGAAATTCGGATGTTATTGTGAATTACTGAGTTCTAAGGATTCTGTTTTTCTTGGTTTGAATTTTATATGAAATGGAGTTCGCAGTTGATCCCCAAATGACCGACCATATGGGGCGGGATAGGGAGAGGTAAATTAGTGTTTTGGTGGAGATGGAAATTGGTGCGTTTCTGTTGAAGAGTGGATAAAGTATACTAAACAAAACGGGGAAAATACACAATTTTGTAAATAGACTGATGCTTTCTTAAATAAAAAGTATGATCAACAGATTTATTGTCAAAGTTTATAGGTCGTTTTATGATTTGAAAATAATCCGGTCTTAGTCATATGTCATCGAAGTCACATCTCCCTCCCCTTATTTTGAGAGAGATAGGCGATGTGAGCGTATTTTATGTGATAGGCATTCTCATTCAAAAACTTAAGAAAGGAGCTGAAATGGAGGATGAAGAATGGACAGAAAATCAGTCAATGGATAATTAGTACGCTATAATGATGCAGGGAAATTCCTAGGAAACCTGCATCAGGTAGGTCACGTCCTATCGATGACTAAAGTCGATGATCATGCTTCCACAGGTTGTTATACAGAATTTGGTTCAAGTTCCATTCTCATTAGAACGATAAAGGTGATCGAAATGTAAAGGAAAATTGCAAACGTCACGACTTAGCATATAACTGGTTCCTAAACAAAAATTAATTTAATATTTTCCAACAGGTGACAGCTTGAATTCAGCCATCATGAGGTCTGGGCTGTGATGGTGAAACGTAAAAGGGATCGATAAGAAGAAGACGCTTCAAAATTTTATATTTATTGATTTGAAGGCTACTACATACGGTTGGTCGAATGTCTGTAAGACAAGTGCTTATTGTGTTCTATGGGCCGAAAAGCCGAGGTGTCGCAATGAGTTTCTCCTGTCCCTAGCGCAGAGGGTGTGCCACGGATCTTGCTTTCTCCTGTCCATCCATCGGGTTACGAGACTCCCGCATCACTCAATAGTTGATATATTTTCACCTCTTAAAATCTACAATTATATAAATTAAATTTAGATGTCTGAATATTTTAGAATTAGAGCTGGAATTAACTGTTAGTCGCCAAGAGGTCCGACCAATTTTGTTTAGCTCCCTGTACACTTGCAACTTTCTAATACATGTGATTAAATAGTTGCTTCCAGCGTGCGTAGTAACCAAATAGTTGTTCTCATCCGGTTTTATAATGGATATCGTTGAGACTGAAGGCTTTTGTGCCTCGGCATTAAGACGGCAGAAGACGCGCTGAAAATGTTGTGTCCATCCAATAATAAGTAGTAGATAATGAAATTAATGTCACAGCTAGTTTAGTTTTTCATTAAGGTTTAAACAGCCTAATACACGTTGATTTTTACATTTCTAATCTTTTTTGAAAACATACAGTACAAAGCTTTTGGAATGATTGGATAATTATGGTATTTCTACTAATTCAAATTCGCCAACAATTTAAATTTTGACAAAAATGTTAGAGTCAAAATTATCATTTTAGGCAAAGCCTGTTACAATGGCCAAAGGAAAACGCTCTTTAATAACTTCTATTAATCAACACAAACTACAATTAAATTTCGACGTTCAAAATTGTTCAGGAGAATCAAATTAGATTTATTTGAAGAACCATAATTTTTATTGACTAATTGTAAAGTTTTTTTTCAAACAACGCTTATTTTCAAATTGTGTTGAGGATCAGGGCCACGTCCCCCGTAGTCGCTGTACGTGGTCCAACTTCTTTTTTTCATCAGATTAACAATAATTACCTCAGTGAAATTATTTACTTATAATTTTGGCCTCAACAACTCTATCCCTGCACGTCTGTTGTGTGTTAAAACGCGGCGAATTATTTCGTTACGATAAAGTAAGTGAATTTTATTTTAATTTTGGAAAAGAGTTTGAATTATGGTTTGCGGTTTCTACGGACAGAGGCGTTGGTCGCTCTTGTGCGCTACATTTCCACTTGACTGGCGTCGTACAGAATTCAAGTTCAGCAACCTTGCCATTGAATGGCGAATTCTTAAGGCAGTGGAGTGCAAAAAAATCGGAGGGCGTTCCTGTCTCCTAGGATCAGCGAGGAACAAAAATAGAACAAGTGAGGACACGATAAATTATCATTGATAATAAATAAGATTCCCTTTTGTTAATATCACGTGGAATTGTGCTCTCGACTTTAATCAATTTCACGTTGCCATAAAGTGGAATAAAATTGTAGTCAATGGGATCGACCTTAAGCTAACATATAGGAATATGACTGCGGGACGTTTCTCTGACAGGTATTGCTCCCAAGATTGACTGCGGGGCTCACCTTTGAGAATGCCTCGTACACTCTCTGATAATTTTCACATGCCGTGGCATCTTCATATATTTTTCCGAGGCGTATGTTCTGGGGTCGAAGGTATAAGGCATAAGGTAAGATTTGTCCGCTGATCAAATTGGATCAGTCGGTGAGCTGTCTCCTAAAACCGGTGGAGTCACGGAGAAACTCATCTCCCGTCATTCGAAAGTACCAAAAAACCCGACTTACTATTGCGCAGGTTTTCAAGGGTTTTGCCTGTATTACTTTAGCTGAAACTCCGTGTAGGATCCTTAAACTATAATACTTGGCTACATTGCTATACCTTCCACATCCCCCCTTTCGATTCCCTTCCTATGCTATTAAAGGGAAGTTGCCTGTTTCAGGATTACCCTCATGTTGCTTGTTACCCAATAAAAGTTGTAATTTATTGCATATCGGTGGAATATTTGAATTGGAATTTATTATTTACACTTTACTGTCATATAATCAGTAGCGATCGTAATTTAGCTTGCGGCCCTCAATAATAGTTGACTGGTTAGACTGGTTCCATGCAACTCTATATACATCCTATTCTGTGAAAGTCTTCTCATTTCCACATAACTTCCACATCCTCCATAATCTGCTCAGTGTATTCCATCTTTTGCCTCTCTCTTCTCACCGCACAAAATGAGCTCAAATGGTAATTTTACAGATTCTCGTGTGTCAAAACGTGGCATATTAATCTATCCGTTCTCTTAGTCAAAGTCCTCCATATTGTTCTCTCTTCTCTTATTCTCCTTAGAGCTTCCTGGTTAGTAAATCTTACCACCCGTCTGATTTTCAGTATTCTATAGCACCACATTTCCAAACCTTCTATTCTTTTCCTTTCTGCAACTCCTACCGTCCACGTTTCATATCCATATAACGCTCACTAAATATGAACAGTTTGGGAATGATTTTCTAATATTCATACTTATATTAGCCTTCCGTGCCTGTGCTATCTTACTTTTTATGTCTACTATACTTCTACCATCTGTATTTATTACGCTTCCCAATTAGCGGAATTCCTTAACTTCCTTTAAAATATTCCTTCCCTTTGTTATTCCACTATTTCCCATACTACACTCCATCACATTGGTTTTCGCGCTATTAATCCTCATGTTGTACTCTTCCTCCATCCCATTTAATTAGTTTTCTAAGTCTTCTTCTGACTCCCCTAATGCCACAATATCATCCGAAAACCTTTTTTTAATCTTTTCCTTGTAGTTTGATTCCCTTTCCATATTCCCTTTTAACTTTCTTTATCGCCAGAATGTATCATTGACTTCCTCCTTTCTTGATTTCTGATTTCTGTTCTTGACATTCAATTCCAATTACTGCTGACTGTCTTCTGTAGAGGTTATGGATAACTCTTCTTTCTCGATATTTCATTCCTGTCATTTTCAAAATCCTTAATCCTGTGTTTCGGTCCATATTATCAAAGGATTTTTCTAACCCTACAAATGTCATGAACGTAGGCTTGTTTTTACTTATCGTGTCTTTTAACTCGCATTCTATTTGACGTTCCATCCTCCTGTATACTATTTTCGTTAATATTTCCCTCATGGGATACTTAACTAATTGTCTTGTGCCGTTCGCAACCCCAGTCTTCTTCGGTATAGGGATAATTATATTGTTTAGTAAAGTCTTATGGTATTCTTCCTGTTTCGTAGATTTCGCTAACTATCTTGAACAGACATTATATTTCTTCTTCGCCCGATGATCTTATCACCTATGCTGAAATGTAATTAATTCCTGGCGCTTTATCATTGCTCAGACCTGTCAAACCCTGGCCTTAAAATTTTGTGCCCCAACTCTTCATCATCAACCACCTCTTCTTCTATTACTAACTGAACTATTTTTACTCAGAAAATTTGAATACCGGAAAAAACTGAATAATGATAATATCTCACCATTATCAGTAAACTTCAAAACCAGACTAGATATTTTGACGTATAACTGACATTTACAATGGTCGTATAAACACCTGTGCAGGGTTTCATGAATTACTTCTTTTAGAGGGAATCTTCTAAACGCTATATCTGAGGCTCGAAAGAATTTCACCAGTTTAGATCATTCTCAGTAATTAAAAAAGCTTAACCAATTGCCTTTACTTACCCTAATTGGAAAATTATATCTATAGTTTTGTATTTTATAAATGATATCTTGAATTATATATCCCAAGAAATTAATTAAACTTAATACAATGTGATCATACATTTTTTGTATCTAATTTAATTAGTCATCCACTTAATTCACATTCACAAATGGCCTGGTTGTCGCTGAATAATTTAAGCTACAGGGGATTCACAGCGATGCCAATAGGACGCAAAATTTTCAAACAAGATAACGGAAAGAGTGAATTTGCTACGCTCCGCTTGCTGACCAAGGCCATGAAATTGAGAATAAAGGAACAGTTCTGCCAGTGCCTAATGTAAGAAGCTTTACATAATACGGAAAGATAGAAACCAGTATATAAACTTTAAAAAATACTCTTAGCTACTTGCTTTACTTTAATCAAGAGCTCAAATTTTTTAAAATCTAAAAACAAAATTTATTACAAGCAGCTTCGGTCCTCTTATTTATAAGAAGATTCTGGTGAAGACTATGTATAGGAATGCTTAAAAACTCGGCGCGAAGAACGGCGGGGGTGGGCGGTGAGAAACTTATAGCAAATATTCAGAAATATCTGTGTTAAAGAGCTTCAAGATACACAAGGAATAAATAAATTTAATTATTGGTATCATATACTCGAAGAAGTTACATTTCCACATTATACAATTCCTTAAAATAGCGGAAATATTCATGACTCCCTAATTGTACGTCCTTTGTATTTTGGACTATCTTTAGGTAACGGGATTGGTTTTAATTGCTTTAAGGTAAAGAGTTCCACTAAAGTATCACGAATATTTTTCAGTTTGTTAAGAGTACTGGGATTTTTAGACTCTCTTAAGCGATGTATTCAAAGTTTCAGTAGATTTTTGCGAAATATGCAATTATTAATATTAATGAGTTTCAAAATGATCTAATGAATATTAAATTGTAAATAAGTTTGCAAAAAGTATTCCAATCCCTGGATTCTTTTTTTTTCTTGGTTGTGGACAAATTTCTTTACGCGAGCTGAATAGAAAGCTATTTTATGACAAATCTTATCTTAAATATAAAATTTTTAATTGTAAATGAATAAACCGTACAAATTTGTGACAAATATACTTTTAAAACTTATAAAAATTTACACGCCGTGATGTAATGGTTCCACTTTGAAGGTTAAACTCACACTACTTAAAAAATTTTCTCCATTACATTTTAATTCTGTTTTTATATTTCCAGATTTAAATTGTATTGAGAATTTTAATATTTTTATTATTACATCTGAAGAGGTTCCTAAAAGGAACAGTCCGTCGTGCCAATTTTAATAATAATTCTAATTATCAATTTATTAAAAATATTTGTCAGATTTGGCTCGTTTAGTAATTTATAGCTGAATTGTCAGATAATTACAGTCATTAAAGTTGTAACAGTTTTCTATGTTTTTGTTAGTCTGATAATTAAATGAGTGAGAAATTGACGAAGGAAACATTTGTTTACTGCAAGCGTTTTTGTTTCTTATATCCACTTCTTCGTTTTGTAACATTTTGTAATCATATTTTCATGCAGCACAACAATTAACATTATAATATTCTTATTCATTTTCCAAATAACTAAAAATTTCTCTATAATTTGAACTAAATGGAATACTGTACTGAGGTATGAGTCGGACATTCTCAGAAGAATTTACAATTGTGGTTGATAATTCAGAGTTAAGGGGAGTACATGAACAAGAAGAGATTTGATGCATCATAAGGGCATATATTTATTTACATAACAGATATATACAGAATTTTATACAAACATGTTTTGGTCCTTTTAATGGAACAGAAGTAAAGTCATTCCCAAATTAAACTTTTCACACAATACAACCTTTTTTAATACTGGAGATTTTTTATAATTATTGTCCATTCCGTAAATGCTTCAAATATCGCTGTAAACGTGTTTTTGATTTTGACCATTTATTTTCAAAACACAACGTCTCAATTTTTTACGAGTGTGGCATACAACAATTCTTCAACGAGTGATTCTAGTTTTTTGAGCAGATATATTTGTCATATGTTAATTAAATTAAGTATTTTATACATATCACCGAATCAGATCTGTAAAGAACCTGGCAATTGTATTCCGTAACTTTTCTTAATTTTACATAAAATTTTTAAGATACTCTCGCTGTAAAACTAATGAAATACTTTTTTTTAACAATTATGTATCTATTTACGTTGCAGCTAGTATTGAACTATAGCTCGATCAGACCATATTTGTCAACTTAATCTAGAGGATCAACAAAATATTTTTATAGCCCACAGACAAACTGGAAATTCTGTAATTCTGGAGGCGAACGATAATCGAGAAACGCCTGACCATTTACAAAGTTTGTTCAAGTTCTTACGTCTCCGAAATAATGTAGCAGGATGGGGTTATATTTATCACTCTTTAAATAAAATATATAAATGGAAACTTTTAATGTTATGGAACGTCCGCCATTCCATCACCATCACCAGTTTAATGGTGCTAAAGGCTTTCTTATTTTTCTCCATAACAACGGATATAGGTTTCATCGTTATCGGTCTTGTGAAGTGAGATGACATTGATTTCGCATCCCCATATGCGTGAAGTGTAAAGGTATACTAAAATTTCGTTATTATTTTCCACCTACAAGTAACCCTAATAATTTATTTTGTATAGGAAGCAATCCTCTCACTGTCTTCAAAGAGACTAAATTAACCAGGTATTGTAAATAAATTATTTTTATTTCATTAGGAGTTTTGGGCAAAATTGGCAATAATCATCATATGTAAGATCTCAGTTAAAAGTTTAGCTCAAATTGAGCCTAGTCATATCAACTTCCTACGACGCACGTCTGCGCTAAATCAGGGCCATAAGTGAAATAAAAATATTTTACTGACAATACTTGTGTAATAACCTCTCGCAGTTCAATTATTGAACGTTCAACATCGACGAACGTGTATTTTCATCTACGATAATTGAAATATCTCAAGTCTGAGTTTATTTGAAACTAGCAAGGGGCAGCGACAACACAAAGGTTTGATGTTTGCTTTACTTTCAAATGTGCTTCTTGCAATAACTAAATTCTTAACTATCCAAATAGAGTACCAACCTAAACAAGTTGTATGCCCATAATTTTGTACGCATTTCTTTCCACACTTCCAACACTTTTCCATGGTTGCTGTACAATGAAAGTTACCGGGCCATTATATTTTTGCATGGCTCCTTCTTACACTCCAGAACCATATTCCTAATAGTTTATTTAAGGACCGTAAGAGGTCTGCTTTCTATGCGAGTTATTAAAAGAGGTTCAGAAACTAGTTTAATCTCTGATGCTATTAATTTATTAATATAGAAGAATGTCGGTGGTTTGTATTAGCTCAATAAATAAAATCTATCTACTTCCTGCCGAAAGAAACGATAGATCTTTGAACATGTATGGTTGCAGTTCGGCTTGTAGAAAAGTAGATAAAAATGTACACGCAGAGTCAGGTTGACGTACACAATAATATCTTTTCCTTCATAAAAATTGTTTTAATTAACAAATGTCACGAGCGAGAATATTGTGAACACAGTTGAGGGTGGACTTGGGTTTGAACAAGGAGGTTGTCGAGAACGAATTTGGCGAAGTCTTATCACTCCAGGATGTGCAGAGAGAAAGGCTTGAGCGAGAACACCCTGAGCATGTAGGTGCGACTGCAGTTGGGGTGAAATGTTGCAGGTATGACCACGTAGTTGCCAGGATCCAGCTCGAACCGCCCCAGGACCTCCCTGCTGTTCGTGAACACTCCGGAGCTTCCTTCTTCCGGCACGCAAAGGAAGTATTCGGCTCCGAGACGTTCGGCGGGTTCTTCACTCTGTTACGAGACAAAAATAATAGCAGCAATTAATTCTTCGGGCAGCAGAAAAAGTTAACCAACAAGTTTTAGTCAGACACTTGCCTTGTAAACAAAGAAAGCGATTGCGAACATCCTGAGTTCCCTGTTCCTCTCGTTGCGTCGATGTTCTTGCATCAGACCAATAATAACACTGCACTTGCCTGAGTCGTTTTCAGAAGCCTCTTGATCGCATTCTTTCTCGTCTGCGAACAAGAAAACGCCGGGCATGGAAGTTGTGTAATGAGATCAAAATAATGTTCATTATACTTTACATCCATCATTCTTTCTATATTGTGTTCCTACTTAAAATTTCGTAATGATAACTTAATCAAAACCGGCGTTATGACTTAGATAATCACAGCTACTTAAAATAAATCTACGAACCGGGGCATTTAATTCTCCTGTACGAAATAGAAGAGGGGAAATTTTTCCCAAAACCTTGAGAGTCAAAATTACTAACGGTAATGTAACTGATCCAGAAATACTGCGGGAAACTTAAGAGGTTCAAAAATACTTCAAGTACTACAGGAGAGTATAAATACTCCCGGAGCCGCAATAGAGTAAAAAATTAGTCTCGGTACAATAGCCCGAGATTAAAATAAAGCCCCTGTACGTTAATAAAGTGAAAAGAAATACCGTTATATTAAGAAAGACAAAAGTATTCCGGTACCATCAGATAGTTAAAAACACTCCATGTACAAACATAGCCAAGTTCTTTAAGATAGGGAAAATACTACAGGCCCTAGTGATATTTTACCCATCAATGCCTGGATCGTGTGTTCAAAATTTGGCATAAATTGATCTAATTGTAAGCAGTAATTTATTTACATACCCATTCCTAAAGGCGAACTTCAACTTCATCAACATGTTAATGTTACAATATTAAGTTCAGAGAATTCCAAATTCGAGGTAGATTCCAAGTGATTGCCTACTTTGTAATGGTAGAACACAAATAAAAAAAGTCAAAGGCAGTTGGCTTAAGAGAAATTGAAGAAGTATGAAAACTATGTAATAAAACTTAGACAGTCTGGCGTCGGACCGGAATTTCTAAAACTGTGTGACCTGGCTGTGAAGAGGCCTGGTATTTTCCCCAAACATCGGTAGTAAGTGAGATGAATGGCTCCTTCAAAGGTCTTAAGGTCAATAATTTCGATTGGAGAGGAAAATTAAATATTGGAGTGGAGAAAAGTTATTAACAAGGGACGCAAATTGATTTTTGGGAAATTGGATGGGGGGAAACTTGAAAGTATGATTGAGAGAGAAAGAGAGAGGTGGGGAGAGGTGTTTATTTTCCAACACTGAAGTTTAAAGTAATCAGTTGGGACAGGCACGAGATCTGACGGCCAAAGACGATATTCAGACAAAGCAGAAAACTGTAATTGCTCTGTTTACAACATTTCTTCATATTTTCCTCATACTGCCAATTCCGAGTGAGGGATCTTGTTTTTATAACAGATTTTATGAGAAGACCCTTAAATACGACCCGAGAATAGATCTCACTTTTCTAAATGTTAGTTTGTAAGTAATTTAATTTATGGAAATGTTATATAAAAAGTGTATTGTTAGTCTAACAAACTCTAAAAAAAATTTGGACAATAAATTATTGCCTCATATCAATTAATATATGTTAAGTTAATTAATGTCCATATATAATATTCTTTATTTGAATCAATTTTAAATCCTACATATTCATTTCAACCTTATAAACGACGTATTTGGGAGTATACGTTCTTTCACAAAAATTGATTGTATTACAGCCTTATCAGTTTATCGATGGTCTTGTATCCTCCTGCATATTCGTCTTCCATTATTGATATTACTCAAATAATTTAAATATTCACACAGTTTCAATTTTCTATCGACGTTTTTCATATAATTTTGTGATAAATTAGAAATAAAGACAGATTTTTACTATGATTTGTAATAAATGATTGTTGCCTTCATTTATCGTTTAAGAGGGCAATATTAGGAGGTCAAAAATAATTCATAATTATAATGTTAATGCAAATAGTAATTTCCAATTTATAGTATATGCATATAAAATTTAAAAAAATATTGACCTGGTTCTGTCAGTGTTAGCAGATATTGGGGGTTCGCTGTGAACTTCTCGAGATCATTTCTGCATCCTCCTGCGTTTACACCTTCAATCCATTGCCCATGTATCATTTCAGCCTGAAAAAAAAATTATACAAAATATTGTAATATGCCGAAGTAAATAAAATAATAGATATATCAAACTCCAAAATTAAGATGCGGGTTGCCTACATATCTTGATCTGTTTATGCTCCGAAACGGTTTAACGGATTTAAATGAAAAATTCAATGATGAAACAGGAATTTGAACTTAATTTTCGTGTTTGTTTCATTTCGATATCTTGCAGAGTTCAGAAGATATTAATGCAAATATTTATAAACCCAATGAATTTACACGCGAAAGGTGGAGTGAAAACCAACTGAGAGTTAAAAGTCCTATTAGGCGTCCCTATACTTTCATCCCACTTACTGTGTTAGTATAAGCGTAATTTTGCCAGTTTGAGAGAGAGGTTGGGCGAGCATTCTCACTCCTTTTTGGGGGGGGGGGCGGAGGGGGTTAACAGGATACATGAGGGTGATCCTGAAACAGGCAACTCCCCTTTAATAGCATAGGAAGGGAATTGAAAAGGGGGGATGCGGACCTGTTCAGAAACCAACTGCGAGTTATAAGGTTTGCCGTGAAGCGATCATAAGCTCTCCCCCCCTTGTCAACCACTGGACTGGATGGACGTGTTAATACAATATTGATACATTGACATTAATTCGTATTCAAATACCGTTTCTTTCGCAACAACAAAACATGTTGTGTTTCGTGTGATTTGATGTGTTCTTGAGGTCAATTACCTTTATAGTGTTTCCCCGACAATATTTGTGTATAATTTCAACCCCTTGGAGCATGTGAGGGGTCGGTGGGGAAGTGAATCATATGAAAATAACAAGGAAATTAGCGATTTTGGTGTCGAAACTGGTGTAAAGGAAGGGGGGTCGCTGTGTTACATTATGACCTTTAATATGCGATTTAAGCAAAAATTCATGTGGAAGTAATTTGATTCTGTTAGAGTACTGAAAATATTTTTAGTCCTGCTATTGCACCGGGAGGTTTTTTACTCTTGAGATACTGAGAGTAAATTTGAAGTTCATATAGTGACGTTTCCGATGACTGTCTAGTCATGTGTTGACCAAGAATTAAATAATATACCGGGATAATTTCAATAAATACCCGGTTGACGCCGGGTACCCAACTAGTAATTAATAAATTACTGCCTAGCGTTTTTTTCGTTTTTGGAAACTGTAACTGTACAAGTACGTAGGACACAAAAAACACAAAACAAATTTAATAGAAGCATGCATATGTTAATGTTTTTAATTTCAAAATTTCTTAGTTGCCTGAAGTTAAATGTGATTGTCTAGGTTGGAACTTCCACCCTGCATTCCACGAGACCAGCTCAACGATCCGCATAGTTAAAATGTTACGCGTTACACAAAGCATGAAAGCATAACTCACGTAAAAATATTGGAAAATTAATTAGCTTACAGAATATTCGGATTATTTTGCGGAATGTTAAAATGTAATTAGATTCAGTACTCTTCAAGTAAAATGAGAATATAGAGACATTAATTTGTATATTGCTTTCATTAATTTGTATGTAATTTCTGTAAATAGTTTTATATAACACAAAAAATTCTAAATTATCTTAATATTAAATTATTTATTATTTTATAAATTCAAATAATAAATTTATGAATGCATAATGTTCTTATAAAATGTAATTTTAGATGCTTGATGGCTACTCATATAAAAATAACTTATTAAATGGGAAAAATATTTAGCATCTTTTACTTATAGATAAACCTCTCTATTTTAAACTCTACTAAAATATATCTACGTCCTAAGGTGTGATAAACGTTTAGAGAACTTAATAATTTAATTTAAAATAAATGTATCACAATGAAATCGACTTGATATAGTTTAAAATTAAAATTATCGCATCTATTATATTTAACTACTTACGAAAATTCTACTTATTTACTCTGGCTTTCTGCACGTAGCAGTGTAAGGTGTAACTATTGTGCGCAGGATGTGCAGATAGTAACTCACAAAGACGTGCTCGTCCGAAAGTCTGCTGGCCAGAGGACTGAATTGCGGCGCCAGCGTCGCAATGGTAACCTCAGAGAATTCTCGTCGAAAGTCGCAGAATTCCATCCAGAACTCTCCATCAGCCTCTGCCGAAACACCCATTCTCTTTCGACAGTCTTCTTCGACTAAAGTCTCCCATCGACTGTCACTGAAATATACAATCATTCGAACATTTGATGTTCAGAGCCCTTATTCTAGTTAATATTTTTTTTGTAATTCTTCTTCCTTGGCTCTGCACCCTATTCAGGGCCACGGCCGACCGGGTCAACTGCGGACTGTCATCTTACATGACACATTCCGAATTTGGAGTGATACGTAGTCAGCGTATCGATTCGCCAGACGTCTTAATTCTAGTCTTCGTGACCATGACGACACAAACATCCTATTTCATATCAGGATTAGAACCCGGGATCTCTGGGTTGTGAGGCAGCGACGCTAACCACTAGACCACAGGAGGTGGGCTTTTATAATTCCATGTCATGCCGTAGTTTAGATGCAAAACGCTTTCTTGGCATTATATGTAGTTTGATCTTATGAAATTCCTTATATACTGATCTAAATGAGTTCCATGTATTGAGAAATCTATGAACAGTTTCTTTCAAAGACTCAACATCATTTGGTACTTAGCTGGTTCTGAGGGTGAAGCTTCTTCCAGCATTGTAACGAAAGATATAGTACCGGATAATTTAACTTTTCCAATAAGGCAACGGGATGTAGAGTACAGATGTGAAATGAATAAAATGGGGGTTATTTTTATTTACAGTATTATTTTATTGTATGTAACATTTTACTGCAAATAATACTGTCGCTTCCGGTTTTGCTAAGTCATTGTAAGAAGCCCAAGTAGGGTCCAAAGAAAACAACCATCAGCGGCTTTCATTTAAGAGGATTACAGATGGTAAAAAAGGCTCAGAAAAACAAGATTTGGACCCAAGAAGAATATAAGCTCCTATGGATTTGGAATTATGTATAAACGCAAGGGGGAGTATTTCTATCAAAAATACCGACATTTGTGACACACGTATTCGATTATCATTGGCTGGTATTGAAGGTATAGTCTGCGGAACATTATCTCATCGAGGTCTCGAGATGATCTGCAGAGCAGAAAGAAGGGAAGTACTGGATAGTGGCATAGTAGAAGGAGCAGTACTTGTTCCGTGGTGGAGAGAAGGAGAACTTGGACATTAATGCAGAGGTATAGAGCAGACAGAACTTCAGTCATGTGTTGCTGAGTATTATACACCTGTCAACGTCACAGTGTTGCCGCTAGAGGGCGAGATTAGCTATAAAGTGAATCATTTGTTGTACTGTGTTTTTTTGCAAATATATAGGCAAAAGACGTGATTTAACCGAGTTTGAACGCGGGACGATCGAAGGCGCTCGAAGCGTCAGAACCAGTATCAGCAGAACAGGTGAACTTATGAAGTGATAGAGAGCAGCAGTTATTAATGTTGACTACCAAGGATAAACCGGGTCTCAACTTAAGGCTTGTGGTCGTCAAAGGCTACTCAATGCTCGAGCAGAAAGGAGGCCTGCCAGAGTGCATCAAATAGCGGGGAATCTTAATCATGGACTAACTATGAACCGTCTTAGCGTATGTTCTAGTTTCATACATCGGAGGAAGTTGAATGTGAGTGCAAACCTGTCGCTCCAGGCGCCGTTCCACTCGCGGTGGTCGGCCCAGGGGTTCCTCACGCGGACCATCTGGAGAGTTCCGTAGGGCGGTGGAAGTCGCAGCTGCCGCACGTCCGACACCGTGTACGCGTGGCCACGCACCAAGCCGTTAGCTTCCTGCTTCCCTCGGCCGCCATCCACCTGCCAGTCTCCCTGCAATACACAGTACATTGAGAGTGGCCCGACCATGGATCAAGGACAACTACACTGTTTGAAGATGCATCCCAGAGATCGTGATCATGTTGACAGTTCAGTATCAAGAGCTTGTTCTAGGACATCACTATTACAAAACAGATTCTCTCTTCAAGGAATTTATTAAAATTTTTGTTTAAAGACTGATAATTAATTTATTATGATAATAATTTTTCCCTTATTTTTATCAGTCACTTCAATAAACCAAAAGTACATTTCAATTTTGAAATTTCAAGTTTGGAAATAAAATTGAAATATACTTTTGGTTTATTGAAGTGACTGATAAAAATAAGGGAAAAAATTATTATTATAACAGATTCTCTTTTTACATTTTGCTAAATTAACAACATATTCTACCAGAGTTCGTCTCTACCACGAACACGTGCGGGCGAAGAATGAGAAAGAGTTGCTAGGGACTGAAACTTTTACTGAAAGTGTATTAAAGATAAATCATCAACAAGAGAATTCGGAGTGGAGTGGTAACCACTATATCTTAACTGAAAATGTTATAGACACCAATTTAAAAAACCAGAAAATTATTTGTCGCTAATAATTTAGGTAATGGAGAATGGGTGAATATGTCGCACAGACAATTCTTGGGTTACAATCGATTTATCGGTGGATAACTCCACAAGGTTTCGACAGCAGCTCCGCCATTATCGTGTAACGTCAAATATGTCGTCACCTGCGACTTTGTATGTCATTTAATAATTGTTTTAAGGATGACCGAGAATATATTGTTGAAGATGTGGTTTCTGTTTCGGGATATTTTGGGGTTCAGGCTACGGTTTTTACAGTGGATGCGTGTTCTGACCAATATGAATTCATCAGAACCGATGAGATTTGTTCGTCTGTACATAGTTTTTCAGTGCAAATGTATTCCGAATACGACTTTTCTTATATCAGCGATGATGGAACCCGTGGACGATGCGTGCAATATAAAGTAATTACCAAAAGCAGAATGTTTTAACAGTTTGTTCGTTGCTACTGATGGTAAAACAGAGTATCGTGTCTATCTACTATCAGAATATGTCTTATATTTTTGTCAATAAAGAAGAATTGATAAGAAAGAAATTGTTTAACCATCACAATTAGCAAAAAAATACTATAAGCTACAATAAAACAGTAAATGGGCAATCTTGTAAGCATTAATGTCGCCTCTCGAGTTAGTGGTTCCGATGATGACGGCGAGTAAGCCATAGAAACATTGTTGGTTTATCCAATGACTGCCTGAGGTGATCGTTGTGTACTGTTTACTAGATTAAGAATTAGCTAATACGAAGTAATATTCAGTATAGTATCACCGGATCTGTATTAAATGTTTCGGTGATTATATTGGTGTAAACACTTTTTGCCAATTTATTGGGACGAATAAGAACTAAATTGTGGAATAGGAGCAAGTTTCTCTTTCATCATCAATTAGTATATAAAAGAATCGTATGATCATTCTTGTTCTAAATGTTAAACTTCAAACAACTGACCCGGTTGATAAACCGAGATTAATTTATTAAATGTTTAACTTGTTTCAGAGGGGTTGTACGATAAGTAAAACGACGAATATCAGTGCAATGGGGAACGTAATTGCGACAGATGATGTCCACCAAATTGCCATAAAAATAAGACAATATATATGATGGATGGCTTTAATACAAGTAAAGCTATTTGATATAAGATTTCAATTAACAACGTGAGATTAGTGAATTAGAGCGACGGAAAATGGGATAAACCTACAAAAAGAAGACAAAGCTTTTTAAAATCACATTAAAAAATAAGAATAAGTGTAAATAGTTTCTAAATATTTTTCTATTTTAATAGACATCCAATTTCATAATCATTACCTATTCGTAATTTTAAGTTCACTATAATAAGATAATCGATATAGACGGTTTGGTTTTTAATTTTAAAATATTTCAAGTCCTTATGGACTTAAATTTCTATTTTTAAGTACTGACAAAATGCTGTTTCCTGCAGTAATGCATGCATCCGTCTTTGAAAAATGTCCATTCGTTTTTATAGATGCAACAGGAATGTATCAATGTTCAAATAATGTCGTACTTTCTTCAGGCATTCTCTAGCATGCGACATACATAGATTAAACAAATCTCATAGCACAACTTCTTTAAATGAAAATGTCAACGTTACGTAGGTTTGCAGGCAATATCCCTCGGGACAATCCACTAATTACTTACGCGTTTCGTTCGACGCCTTCTTAAAACGATGATCCGCGAAAGCTGAAGTTGAAAATGCAGCATGTGATGAGACGTCAACATACTACTGGCATTTAGATGAAAAACAGATAAGAACAACAGTAATGAAGAACTTACAATTAATCTCTTTCTTAAAATTAAGGTAGGTAATTATTTTCAAGCGGAGATAACCCACTCTACGCTGTTGTATCAGATTAAATAGCCATTTACTGTATTCATACCAGAACTTAGATTCAGTCCTCTATCCTTAGTTACTCACTTATAGTACTTTCAATTTTAGTTTAACTGATACAACCGTTAAACAAATGTAATCATAATTTCTCTCTATTAAATAAATAGAAACTCGAATGACTATAATTGACGTCCCGAGTATAAAATATTCACAAGATCCAACTGACATTTGAGAACGTTTATTAAAGACAAGACAGAACGGCAAAGAGAATCGACGATTCGGCTAAACAACGTTCCAAAATATGTTTTCCGTGCTTCCAGCCGTTGAGAGAAGTTTATCCATTATCAAACACAGTGTACTAATATGAACTATCGTAGAGTAAATGTATATTAAATTAATGAAGGTATTCTTGTGACGACAGATGTGTTTTTTTAATTGACGTCCATGACAGCAGTATCCCTCTAACAATTAATCCAATAATATTCATACAATTATCTATTTTATTAATGTTGAACTCATCTTATTTCCTCCACTATTTCTTTCCTTACCAATTCCTAGTGATTCCAATCTCTTTTTGTTTATATTCCAAGCTTATTTCATAATTTATTTTTCTCTCGGTTTGATTCTTTTCGATCAGATATGTATCCGATTAATTTCTCGCACTGTATCTCTAAATCTTCTCATCCCAAGGACCTTGGGTGCTGAAATAGCTTAACTTGGGACAGATATCAATCCGATGACATAGACATTCACTTGAGATAAATAGGTGGGGCAATCATTTTTATCTATTTCTTTCTGGGTGCCCGGCCATGCCCGGTACAGTATTCAATTGGACACTAATGTAATTTAAACGGTATAGAGCGCGTTATCAGGCCTCCAAATCCCCTGGTTCTAATGACAATTTTAAGAAGTCTTCTTAGCAGAGGGAGGTCTATGTAATGGAACTATGCGAATCTCTTCTTATTTGCCATTTGTAGCTACTCATCATGATTCCAATATCTGCATTTTGTTTCCAATTCCTACTCGTGATTACGGAGAAATTTCACATTGACGTCACCACTCACTCGGCTACAATCTGTAGCCTTTTACATGATGCACACTCAATCAAAATGATAACCTCTAACCTCAAAATTGTGTTTAAAACAAATTTTCAATTTTATTATGTAGAAAGCATACAATTAAAAACCTTAAAATTTAAAATACAGAAAACCAAGTTAATCGAAACGTCTCGTTTATTTAATTTACAAAAATTCTATTACATTTTAATGAATAATAAATCTTAGCTTTAGTTTTATAAATTTGTTGTGCAAATGTTGTTTGAAATCTGCCGTGGTTACTTTAAAACGTGAGAATTTAAGAAAATATTTCGTATTTGTTATCATCATCCTTCCAGTGTTCGTATTTTGGTTTGAAATATTAATATTCAGTTCGTAAAATAGGTTAAGAATCTATTTGAATTAACACAGCTAGATTTAAAGGACGCAAAAGTTTATAGTTCATATTTATTTCGATGCTGATTTTAAGTTTCAGTTCAGGTTAATTTATAGAAGTATATAATTTATAAATGTAGAAGTAACACTAACTAATTTGTACTCAAGCGTAGTCTCTGTTGTACTCTCTGCGACGTGGTTTCTTTGACGAAGTTTCCCGAAGAGCATAACTAGGAGCTAGTATATATTAGATAATAAACTTTATCTCACTGCGTATATCATTTTCGTTTCACTTTATCTACGAAACAAATATACATGACACGTAAAAACGTACCTTTTTCGCACAGGTGATGAAGGCTCCATGCCTGAAGGCTGTCCTTAGTTTCCGATACAAGGTTGGTGTAAGTTCCATCTTCTCCGCGATTCCTCCGGTAAGGTCGACGAGGGCTTCTAGAGAATGACCTCCTCCCAAGGACTCGTAGCTGCCGTGAAGTCTGTAACACAATGACTAATGTCATTATAAAATAATATAACTTACATATTACACTTTAATTCCATCACCATAGCCAATATGCCAAGCAATATAAAACTATTTAAAAGCTATAAAAATATTGAGGACTCCAAAGTATTTATACTGCATTTGGAACACAAAAAACTGGAATTAAATAAAAAGTTAAAATTATCGTGAATACTCTCATTCTTTCGGTGCGGTTAACCACAGCAATTACTAGTATGGATGTTGTCTGGAAATCATAAGTTGGATCAGTTTGAAATAATATTAAGTGAACCGCATTATGCTACTACATGCAACGTACTTTGCGTAGGCCTTTTCAATGAAGGCTACCCAAAATTCGTTTTTGTCGTCCGAGCTTGCGTAGAGAAGATTTCCGTCTCTGGTTGGGAGGCGGTCGTCGAGGAGTACCGACACCCACCGCCCGAAGCGCCACAATCGTACACGTAGAGCGCCACAATAAGAATCCCCGAAAAGTGGCTGAGCTGAGGGAATCACCTGCAGGCACATAATCATAAATTAATTATATTATTACGAAACATAATACCTTACATACATAAAAGTTTTTATTCAAGCGTCTTTCTCAATTTTAAAATATTTCCAATTAAGCGTAAAGTATGTATATGTGTTAACGATAATATTTATTCCCGATACATTAATTTTCCAAATAAATTATATATATTCTAACTAAACAACATTAATTTAAGTTCTGGACAGGTAAAACTTTATTAACATTTTATACATTTATATCTGCTGACTGATTTTTGCTACTTCTAAAATGGCGGTTCATGAGTTTTTCAAGTTATGTGCTACGTCACTCAAAGAAGTAGTTTTTACGTGAATGACTATATAAAATATTAATAGCATTACATCCGCGATAGTGTTACTAATGCTCTGCGGCAAATGGCCCGACCCACTATATGCTACAAATTTAATTCCATCTACATAGTTGTTCAAGCGGAATAATTCAGCACCAAGTTGACTCGCATTTCTAACAATAAATTATTATTTTTGCATATATTATAAACATAGTTAATTTTACTAACAACTGTACTTTTATATGACGTGTCGATCGATTTGTACACAAAGGAGGCTGCTTCGTGAGCTTTACGGGTAGTTCATGGGGGTGTAACGTAATACTGCACATTTTCATTTCTCATTCCAGGCAGATTTGTGGTCAGCAAAGACATGTGTAGCTACTTGCTTTAGTAAATGTGCCGCAAGGTGGCCTGTGAAAAGTCTTCGAAATCGAAATTTTTAAAAAAAAGTATTACTTACTTAGTCGTTTTCAATGTATTAATCGTTGAAGTCTTATGAATATCATCATACTACTTATAAAAGATTTGAAGTATTAAGAAAAGAAGAGATAGTGGTACGAGAGGGAAAGGAAATAAAAACATGTTTTTACAGTGAAATAAGAGTCCCACTATAACCAAAGACCTACGGGAACATTTTCTGGAGATGCTACGTGCCCTGTGCTAAAAATCAAGGAGAGAAGATCTTTCAAGTCCCCGGGGAAACCACTCCCCAAAAGGTTTTTATATTTTGTGACTCAGGAGTTCTAAGCAAATTAAAGTATTAATTATTCCGACAATTACAAATAAAATTAAGTAAACATTAATAAAGAAAATTTTTGCAAGTACATTGCCGGTACATTAAAGTGTGAAAAAAGAAAGATTTTTGATTATGATACTTATGGGGGCTTTTTCTTGCAGGTATTTCTCCCCATATTAATTTCGGGGATAACCTCATGCACCCTACTTTTTCAAGGTTCTCAAGTGGCACCTTCATCTATTTTAGGACGTGTATGTACTTGGGTCGAAGACCTTGGGCATACAGTAAGAGTTATCCGATCAGCCAACCAACTGCCTCCTAAAACTCTTGGAAACACGGAGAAGGGTATGCTGCGACCGCACAGCAAACTTATCTCCCGTCATTCGGAAGGGTGAGAATAGTACCCAATGCCCGACCTACCTGATGCAGGTTTTCTAGAGTTTTCCCTGCATCTCTTTAGGTGAAACACCGGGTAGGATCCTTAAAACCATAGTCCGGGGGCCCTAGTCAACACTTGGCTACCTTGCTCTACCTTCCGCATCCCCCCTTTTCAATTCCCTTCCTATAATTTAGATTTAAAATTTGGAAACATGTATTTAAAAAATATATAGTTATGATACAAATATATGGATATGTCTGAAATTTTATAAAAGTAATTTAAGTTCAATACAGTTGTCATTACTTTAAAAGTCAATATTTCTCAGAAAATGCAAATAAGCAGAAACCCATAAAAATTTCAAATCTTTATGCTAAGAAAAAGGTACATTTTATACATGATTCATCTTAAGATAGCGGGAATATTCCCTTCGGACTACCTTACGGTACCAGGATTATTTTAAATTACGTTAAGGAAAAGAACCTCCATTTAAGTGCCAGTCATATTTTTAACTTCCTTAAAGCTTTTAACGTGCTGTGCTTATTTAATGTTGAATGAGAATTTATCACCTATCTGATGCAGGTTTTATAGGGTTCCCCGCCATCTCTTTTAGGTGAAACACCGGGTGGGATACTTAAACTATAGCCCGGGGGTCCTTATTCAACCCTTTGCTTCCTTGCTGTGTCTTCAACTACCCCCCTTTTTCAATTTACTTCCTATGCTATTAAAGGGGAGTTTGCCTGTTTCTGATCAACCTCTTGTAGCCTGTTACCCAAAAAAAGATAAGATTAGCATACAGTAATAGTTATCAGGTCAGTCAACCAATTACCTCCTAATTTAAGCCTTATTTATTACACATTTCTTTTATTTTGACACATGTTTTGGTTTTAATTAAATTTTTTATCAACTATATAGTCATAACCAACTATGAATAAAGGAGGTTTTTATATGTAATCATTTTCTAGAGGTTGAAGAAGGATCATTTTTAAAAGCTGAGAGTGTTGCCCTAAACCGGAACAGAACCACGAAGTTCCAAATACTTCTCGCTTTTGAAAATTGAAACCCTAACGAAAACTTATTTATATTTATTACATTATGGAGAAAATGTGGATGTGAGAATCGACTTCAGTGTTGTAACAATTCATGCCTGAATTCATTATCGATATTTTTCTCACAAAAATTATTCTAATTTCAATCAGTTTAAGTCTCCTACAAGTATTGGCTTATTTATAACGAAAATATTTCGAATATCTTTAAAAGAAATTAATATTGTAGTTAGGGAGCAAGCGTGTTTCTTGCCTTCTCTGTGAGATCTGGTCTCATTGCCAACGCTGAGCAAGCGCTGAGCAGCCAACAGTCTCCCAGAGCTCCCTGCTTCACATCCGAGCGACTCGCCCCATCGACGAATAGGCAAGGCTCTTCACACATATCCTGTGAAAGTGACGAACAGTCGTGAAGTAAAGAAACCTTGCGGGGAGACAGGAAAGAGCAGCTAGAAGTGAGGTCACCTTGGGTCTCATCCATACGATGTCCATGAGCTGCTCCGAGTCTGGCTGCGTGTAGCTCAGCGACGACGTGCTGGGGGGAAAGTCAGGGTCCTCGAATAGTTCGCCCTCGCCCAACACGGCCAAGCGCCGCTCTGCGGGACTGTCGTCCTGAAGGACGAAAATATATTGCCTCATAAATACATCGCATCAATACTAACCGTACAACGTAACGATCTGTGACAAGAAACCCACTCAGTTCAGGAATAAACAATAGTGTCACTTGGCCATCATGAAAATTAATGTATTGATTTTTTAATCTGTTGAAAAACACAAACTTTATAAAGTCCCTTCGTTGCCTAGATCGATAATAAATAATTCACTATTGACAACGTGAATGGCGTGAGTTACCTCTCGGAACCATAAAAATAGAATCACCCGTTTAATTTTCCTGTCGCGACTTTAATTGATAACAGATACTTTCAATTTATACGAAAGCGCTTACTATGTGGATTATGCTACCCGTTTCTGCAAGAATCATCTCGAGACGACCACCCTCATCGTCATCTTCTTCCTCTTCTTCTTCCTCCGCCTCCTCTTCACCATTAGATTCATCATTCTCTTCTTCGCCCAGCTCAGGGAAGGAACTCTCCACACAGAGGTCCACAACATCATCCTGCAACAAAAATACAGCAATCTTATGCTAATAACTCTTATGCAATGGGGCCTTAAAATAAGGGAATCTCTAGTCTTATTTTTAGAGACAAAGAAACTTCAATCTTTAAGAATCTAAGAAATTAAAAACATATTGAGCATTTCGTGCTATTTGTAAGCCTTTTAATTAATTTATTTTTTCTTGTATTTTATGATAATATTATTTTTAAAAGAACCTAATGCTGTCAACAAAGAGTAAATATATTCATTTTTCTTCAACATTCAGCATTCTGTATAAAAAAGATTTTGTTAGTATATTTTTCGTACAGATTGAAACGTATGCAGCAATTACGACCAAATTTTGTACACGTGTTTCTTACAGCCCGACAAATACATTTGGGGTGAGACACAACTACCACTCCTTGGAGGAAGTAGAGGGGACGTAAATTTTAAAACCTACAAAAACGGCAGATATAGATAGATTTTTCGTTTCCAATAACATTGACCCTATTTCTCCCGATAGTTACGTTGCACGAACATCTGTTGAAAATAAAATTATTTAATTACAGCGCTTTCTGTTTTTAAGATTTACTAATCTTTTGTGCTATATAATTGCTAAAACGTGAATGTGCATGTAGGAGATTTATTTTAATATACGCGGAGGTCAACCAGGGGGGCTATTTTCAAATTATATAGACTTCGCCTTGAAAGAAAATTATAATAGGAAATACACCCGGAGTACAGAGGTAAGTAACTAACAGCACATGGGGCCATAGAGTAATACTTTTTTATGATAACTTTTGCAGTAAAATTAGTACTTTCTCAACTTTTTGTCTGCCATAGATTCCTGCAAATGTTTAAAAGAACGTTGCATAACATAAACTATAAAATCAATTACTCTTACAAACAACAGAGAAAAATAGTCAATACTTCTCTATATAACGAATATATACAGACAATAAGCAAAAAGGTCCGTAAATAAAAAAATATATATTCACTCGTTTTAGTATTTAATAATTACGACTTCGAGAATAAATGGAGTTGCAGTTCTTAAAACGCGATTAAAATTCTTTTTTTGTTTGTTTTTTGGGTTAACAGGCTATATGAGGGTGATCCTGAAACAGGCAACTCACCTTTAATAGCATAGGAAGGAAATTAAAAATGGGGGGTGCGGAAGGTAGAGCAAGGTAGCCAAAGGTTAAATAGGGCCCCCGGGTTATGTATGGTTTAAGGATCACCTAAAGAGATGCAGGGAAACCCTAGAAAACCTGCATCAGGTAGGTCGGGCATTGTCGTGTTGTTCTATAAAAAGCTGATATTGTAACATTCCGAGTACGAGTTGCATTGAATCAAGTCAACGGCTGTTTATTTATTATTTCACTATCAATATATTATTAAATTGTGCAGAGTTTAACCCTATAGGTATACGAAAATAATATTTGTCCCTGACGTAGAATATCTGGAGTTATAAAGTGTACGGTATTTCAAATGGATTAGGACCTCATCCATCGGACTGTGGGGGGAAGAAAATGCTTCTTCGGCCCGTGCTCAGACTTCACGGTCATTCATAATTTCCATTATTGACTTTAACTGCTGCACTCCTGCGATTATGAATTGGGCTGTCCCGTAGTTACACATGAACTTAATTTGATGCTTCAGGTAGTTAACGCAACGTCGTAACAATAAATTTCTTTCATTCTCCATAAATCGTCTATTACTGGTTTGATTCTATTTTCCCCGGGGTATAATGCCTGTTTAATAGTTTGCAACAGTATTCCAAGTTTCGCAACTGATACCACCTTGATTCATAAGTGGGCCTTGCTGTACGATACTTTACAACTAGTATTTCCATAACGTCGATAGTCTCTCAGCGATCGACCTTGGCAGAACTGCCGCAAAAATATGCCGATTCAAACAGGCAGGCTAAATCGTTGGAAGGCGAATTTCTTCTGTACGGCGCGCTACATATATATAGACAACCGTTTATAGCTTAAATATGTACTTATATAGAGAGAGCTACGACTATATTTAATATGAAAAGGAAAACTTTTCTGGGTTATAAAGTAATACTATAGTATGAAATGATTTATATCTCTATTATTATAAAGGTCCCCGAAGTAGGACGAGAACAAATGAATTATTTGGGGTTTCTATACGTCGTGTCGTCAGAAGAGTTAGGATATAGAGACAAAGTTATTCTGTTACTTGTGAACGATTATCTCAATATTTAACGAAATGTACGTCGGGCTAAAAGCTACTTTTCAATTCACAGATACGAAAATAAGAATATGTATTCAACTTTGAGAAAAGTTAGAAAAACGATTTAAACTGAATTTCGTCATTTAAGATTTCGGTCAAAATTTCACTCTTTCAAGGAATTTATTGTTCTATATGTATCTCATTGGTATTTCAAATTTTAATGGTAAAACATAACGAAATACGGAATTTGGCGGTATAAAATCAAAGGAAGTCGGCTTGAGAGAAATTGAAGAAGGTTGCAGACAGGGTTTTAAAACCTAGACAATTTGGCGCTGGGCTGGGTTTTCTAAATTCATTGAGATTCCGGGAAACTTGGATGTGGCGAGGTTTTCCCCAAAACAACGGTGAAGTGGGTTGAATTCCTCCCAATGGGTAGGGTAAATGGGTTTGATTGGAGACGACTTCGTTCCCGCCACCGAAGGATATTAAATAATGGCTCGGGGAAAAGTTGTAAAAACGGAGAAAAATTGATTTTCGGGCATCAAGTAAGAATTAAGCAATTGTAAATTAAGAGATTGTAGGTTGGCAATTTTCAATGACCATTTGGATAATGATGGATGCTGAGAGACTTAGAGCGTGATTGATAGAGAGAGAGTGTGTGTGTGTTAACAAAGTGTAGTGGATAGACTGTTCCGATCAGTGAAGTGGTCTTAAATTGGTTGATTCAGGGCGGAATGCTTGTTCTTGTCCGTGGCGGTATATAACAAGGCTAAATGAGCAAGTTGTCCATTGTCCAACAAGGAAATTTAAAGGAGTAGGTTGGGACAAGTACGACGTCAAAAGACGAGCGGCAAGTTCCAGCAAAGCTAAAGACGGTAAATACTCTGTTGTGCCTTTAAATATGTTTCTATGAAAAGGCTCTTGAATACGACCCGTCATTGTATCTCATTGGTTTAATTGTTAGTTTGTAAGACATTTAATGTTTGTAAATCATGTATAAAGTATATATTTTAAATCATAAAAATGGACGGTATTGTAAACTGATTTTTAATTATTTTTTTGCATATTGAAAATATATAATTAATGGTTCCCATTTTTATATATCAATATTCATTTATCTAAACCAACAGACCTACATATTCATTTCAACATCTAGTGTAATATTACAATAAATAACAAGCAAATTATATTAAATCACTTTAGGTTTTCAAGAATGCTTTGTATACATGTTGCAGCACAACTAAAATGTTTCTGAACGAACGAAAAGTTTGAAAGCGTGCACTTCTTCACCGAGTTATCTTTATTTAAACAGCGAGTTCCGTCGAAATCCTCGCCTTACCTCGAGAAGGAAGTAAAAACTCCTCAACGATGCTTCAGCCAAAATTTATGAACCCTTTCCTAATATAGGATGAACTTGGAGTACTACATAGTGGACGCCATCAAGAATATCTGACTCGTATAAATTCATTAATTGTTCTGTCCAGACAATATTCAACAGCCACTTTGCTGGTCTTTGGCTCATACTATCGTGTAAATGTTCGGCTAGCGATTGAGCCGGTGGGTGGGAAATACCTTTAGCCGACAACATTTTAGGCAATTATCTGATCTCAAACATTGGATATATGCCAAGTTTCAAACATTTGTGGGACAGAACTACACATATTGACGCATAGACTTCTGACCAACTAAGAAGACTCAGAAACAGTTAAATTCATGATTAATAATCGCCCAAACACCGGCGTATACAGCAACAGAACCAATACAATAGGTTAGAATCCAAACAAACAGGTAATAATGGAAAGGGAGAGAGTGCTTACCTGTAAGATGCGTGTTTCCAAGTGCTGCAGAGGAGCGGTGATGTGGACGACTGTGGACGCGGCGCTGTGGCCGCACCCCATGGCGCCTACGCACATACACTCATGGGCTTGAAAAAAATGGGAATCATTACATTAGTAGACCTCACTAAAAAACAACAAATTTCCTCATCTTAATTCAGAGTATGAGACATGTTTTTGTTTTGTGATTAAGTTATATGTTCTTATATATTTATATGAATAACTTAATATATGGATGGGTAGTTTTAATGTGGCGGTTCATTTATAAATAAAAACGAGGGTTCAATGTTTATATTAAAATTTAACTGTTTAATTCTATTAACTGTTTATTTTGACGCCCCCCTCAACGAGTGTTGCGGGTTTGCCTCGACACCAACCTTCTGCTAATATTAAATCTCAAACTTTTAATAAGGTACAGTAGTCCAATTAGACGCTCTTAACTTCTTCATTACAAATTAAGAATGAATGGTTACCATTTGTGTTTAAAATA